>CM060905.1:181611890-182270819 GCA_030737815.1 Allium fistulosum | reverse complement strand
GCAGACTGGGCAACATATATTGACGACAAAAAGTCTACTACATGCTACTGTGTATTTTTGGGTGATAATCCAGTATCGTGGTGTTCAAAAAAACAAACAATTGTATCTAGATCCAGTACTGAAGCTGAATTCAGAAGTGTAGCAAGTGTTACAGCTGAAATCATGTGGATAGAATCATTGCTACACGAATTAAAGATCAAAACTCATAATAAAGCTACTGTCTGGTGTGATAACATGAGCACAATAGCACTCACTGCAAATCCAGTATTGCATTCAAGAACAAAGCATATGGATTTAGATTTATACTTTGACAGAGAGCAAGTTATTAAAGGGAATCTTAATGTTAATCACGTACCTGCAGCTTACCAAAGGGCAGATATTCTCACAAAACCCTTGTCGAAGAAAATTTTTCTTCGGCTAAAGCAAGATCTTAAAGTTGAAGATTCTGGAAACAAGTATGGTAAGAAAGCAGTAGTGACAAACTCTATAACTCCTTCAAAAGCCTCGAATTCTCTTCAAAGAAGCTTAGATCCATGTCTACAATCCAAAATCAAAAGTCTGGATGACTGTTCACAAACTTGAAAGCATATGAACAGCCATATTATCGACTTCAAATCAATTCAGAATTTTTTGAAGTATTGAAGCAAGCGGCGGCTCTATATCCTCTGATTGATTGCCATTTCGAACAACAATCAACCAAAGTTTTTATCTTAGCTTGCTGTCCTCAAAGATCTCATCTTACTTCATGTTTCTCACAACAAAATTTCATCAGATTCGCAAGCAAGAAGAAGAATTTAAAAGTCACAGCAAACCCTAGCCGTAATAGGGTTTGAGGGGGAATATTGGAAATGAAAGAGATCGAATACATATCTCAACTGATATTAGGTTTACATACGGGTTGTATAACAAAGGTTATGGGCTGTGTTCTATAAAGCCCAAATAACCAGATATCTTTCTATTTAAATAGAATGCTTTTGTACAGAGAATACAATTCAATTCTGTATCATTTCTTTTACTCTTTAATAATGTTCAAATCATTTTCATCTCTATTCATAATCTTTACACACTTTATTCTTATCGATAAATGGTGCTGAAAGTTGATTAGTTCTTAAAAAAGATAAAAACAAATTCAAGGAATACGAACAAACAGTACGAAGTTAATTAATAATTTCTCCTCCTTTTCTCCTATATAACTTGTTATCCAAATTTGTCTAAACTTCATAAAATAACCATCACTACTGTGTTATCACTCAGGTTCGAGTTAAGTATTATTAAAACTATGAATTCACTGAATCATATGCAACAATAAACTACAACAGCCTGAACAAACCATAAATCTGTCAGCATAAGTTCATAGTATTTGACAAAAGAAGCAGTAACAACACTGTAACCTTTCACTTGAAAACACATATAATAAAGAAAGTTCCACTTTACAGTTTTCATAGAAGCAGCAGTAACAAAGAAAGTTCATTTATACATCTAACCTAGAATCTTTCTTTCTCCTTTTATCCTTCTCTCCTTCAAAAATTAGTTGATTGATTCTTGTTAGGTAATTGTATTTCTTTATCCAAATTAATAAGCAACAAAAACAGTTTTATTTAGTTTCAACATGTATTCGACGATATTCATGAAATAGTTGGTTAAGAGTTCTTTCTTTCTTTTTTCCGCTACACAATAGTTTTATTTTAATAAACGGTGTTGAAGTTTAAAGAGTATTAATTTGTGTCTGTTGGTTTCTTTAAGTGTCCTTTTGATTTGGTGACATTATGTGTTAATGTTCCAAGGTGTCTCTTTGGTTTATGTTTATTTTCATGAATAGCTGTATTGAAGTCTGGGCTATACAGTTGTGTTTGGGTATTTATATTCTTGTAATACTTTTTTTTAAGTAAGTCTAATGAAATAGAAATGAGGCCACTGGCTGTTCTACTATTTTCATGATCCTGTATTAGTTCATCTTCTTTTTTTTAACATGGTATCAGAGCTCAGTTGAGCAGTTGTTGGATCCTAGTACTATTTTTTAAGCAACCTGTGTGTTGATATGGACTCCTTCAGTCGAGTTGATAAGCTTGGAGTTGAATTGTTAACTCAATCTAACTACAAGATATGGAGGACATGTATGGAGTCTTATCTTGTTGGTGAAGATCTATGGGAGTTTGTTTGTGGAGACAACTCAAAATCTCCTGCGAACACTGCGGAGAATGCTGAGTCATTGAAGAAATGGAAGATAGCAAATGCTAAAGCAGAGTTTGTTTTGAAGAGGTCTATCTCTCATGGGTTATTTGAACATATAATCATGTGCAAATTAACAAGCGAGATATGGATTGCGTTTCAAAATTTGTTCAACAAAACAGATGTGGGAAGATTACAAATGCTCGAAAATGAATTGGCCAACACTGTTCAAGGTGACCTATCCATTGCTCAATTTTTATTGAAGGTCAAAACGTTATGTTTCGAAATTTCTATTCTCGATCCAGCAGAACCTATATCTGCTGCACGAATGAGGCGTCATATCATTCGTGGGCTAAAGAAAGAGTATATACCTTTCGTCATGTCAATCCAAGGCTGGGTGAATCAGCCATCCTTGGAGGAGTTTGAGAATTTATTAACTTCTCAAGAGTCTCTTGCTCGTCAAATGGTTGGACTGTCTATAAAAGATGAACCAAATTGTGATGGAGCAGCTTTGTTCTCAGGCAACAAGAAGATATACAATAGAGAAAATCACGATGCTTTCAGTAACTCTGTCAGAGAAGGTTCCTCAAATCAATACTATAAAAGATCTGTCAAGTGTCATCGATGTGGCAAGCTTGGACACATAAGAAGAAATTGTCGTGTCAAGCTAAAGGAAAGCAATTTTTCTGAGGTCAATGATAGTTCTCAAATACAACAAGAAGAAAATTGGGGAAAGTGTTTTATTGCTGATTCTTCCTCAATCGATGTTCTTGACTCTATTGATTTTGAGAGAGATTGGATTATTGATTCGGGTTGTGGTCATTGACTGGAAATGAATCTAATTTTCAAGTCTTCATCAATACTCTGGAAATAAATCGATTATTACTGTGGATAATACTGTACATCCGGTTAAGAAAGAAGGCAGTGTTGTTTTAAATGATCAAAATTGTGATGCTATCACTTTGAAAAGTGTATTTCATGTTCCAGGTGTGAATAAAAATCTTATGTCAGTCGCTAATGCTGTGGATTCAGGCCATTATGTTCTATTTGGGCCAAAGGATGTAAAGTTTCTGAAGAATGTAGAAATGCTAAAGGCTGATGTTGTTCACACTGGTAAGCATGTTAAAAATTTGTTTGTCTTATCTACTGCAACTTCCTATGTTGAAAAAATGAGCAGGAATGACAACTCATTCTTGTGGCATACCAGGCTTGGGCATGTTCATTTTGACAAATTAAAGATCATGATGCAGAAAGGCCTTGTTAAGGGACTGCCTTATTTAACTAATTTCAACAGTGGAGAAGTTTGTGAAGGATGCCAGTATGGAAAGTCACATCGACTTCCATTTGAAAAATCTGTTATCAGAAGCAAGTTTTCTTTGGAGTGTATTCACAGTGATTTATTAAGGCCAACCAATACTCCCTCATATTCTGGTTTTCGGTATATGCTTATTCTGGTTGATGATTTCTCTCGTTTTACCTGGACTTATTTTGTGAAGCAGAAATCTGATGTGCTCGCTAGATTCAAAGAATTCAAAGCGACCGTGGAAGGTGTTCTTGAAAAAAAAATACAAAACTTAAGAACTGATAATGGAGGAGAGTTTACGTCAGATGAATTTTCTTCTTTTTGCCAAGAAAATGGAATTCAAAGACAACTTTCATGTGCTTACACACCACAGCAAAACGGAGTTGCAGAAAGAAAGATTAGACATCTTGAAGAAACATGTAAGAGTTGGTTGCATGCTAAGCATTTGCCTAAAGCTTTATGAGCAGAAGGTATGTCTTGCGCTACTTATGTCATCAATCGACTGCCTTTAAGTCCAATTCATATGATGTCCCCTTATGAAATGATGTTTAAGAAAAAGCCTAGTGTTAAACATCTGAAAGTTTTTGGCTCGTTTTGTTATGTTCATATACCTCAATCTAGATGAACTAAACTAGAACCTAAATCAAAAAATGTATTTTTATTGGATATGATGAGAGGGAGAAGGGGTGGAAATGTTTAGATCCTGATACGCATGAATATACAGTTTCAAGGGATGTTGTTTTTGATGAAATATCTTCATATTATAATCATTATGAGGCGGGAACTAAGCATCCCTTAAAAACTGACCTACCTTTATCTTCTTCTGTTCCTTTTGAAGAAGAGTAAGGTCAAAGTGGAAGTACAACATATGAGAATGGTGAATTGAATGAGGAAGAGAACATAAATAATTTTGACCAGAATCATAATACTGATAATGATTCTTCAAGTCAAAGGCCAAAAGAAGAATCGTTAAGCCTGCTCGTTTTAGAGATGGTGAATTCACAAGTATTTACTCATGTTTTTTTAGTGGACCATTTGATGACAGTGAACCTACATGTTTTGAGGAAGCCAAAGGAGATTCAAATTGGCAAATTGCCATGGAAGAAGAAATTAGAGCTCTTGCTAAAAATGAAACTTGGGATTTAGTTCCAAAACTAGTGGAAATGGAACCTGTTAGTTTTCAATGAGTTTATAAGTTAAAAAGAAAGGTTGATGGAAGCATTGACAGATATAAAGCCAGACTTGTGGCTTGTGGTTTCTCCCAAAAATATAGCGAAGACTATGAGGAAACATTCAGCCTGTAGCTCAAATGACATATGTGCGCGTTCTAATCTCTTTGGCAGCTTCTCTTAAGTGGAATTTATGGCAATATGGTGTAAAAAATGCTTTCTTATATGGAGATTTGGACAAAGAAATATATATGTTGCAGCCGCCGGGATTTGAATCAAATTTTTATCCCGATTACGTATGTAAATTGAAAAAGGCTCTTTATGGGCTTAAACAAGCTCCAAGAGCTTGGTATGGAAAAATTGCTGAGTACCTTCACTTTTATGGTTATTATGCCTCTAATTCTGATCCTAGTCTCTTTGTAAAAAAGCAAGAAAATTTGCAGGTGGTGGTTCTTTTGTATGTTGATGACATGATAGTAGCTAGAAATGATGAAAAGGAAATTTGCAAACTACGAACAGAGTTGTTTAATAGGTTTGAAATGAAAGATTTAGGAGAACTAAGTCACTTTCTTGGACTTGAAGTTAATAATAGGGCTGTTATGGTAACGGTTACCGTTACCGTTACCATTACACAAATACCGTTACCATACCATTTTCTTCGGTAAATAAAAACGCTTACCGTTACCGATACGTCGGTAACCGTTTTGTCGGTATACCGATATGTCGGCAACCGTTTTGTCGGTAACGGTAAATTACCGTTTCCCGAAAATAGTAAATATTATACTTCTGTAGCTGTACCAGATCATGTACCAAAGGTCCAAATATGTACCAAATCATGCAGAATAAATCAATAAACATATTAAATAGTAAATACATCACATACATGCTATATCATATCAGTTTTAAATCTCACTGACAGAAAACAACAAAGTGAAACATACAATTTGAACAATAATGAACAGTTTAAGTGAAATAAAAACACATGTAAAATGGAAATAAATCTCCACAGGTTGAAAACATCATGTACGTCAAGCTGTCAACAATTCAAGTGAAATAACAAGCACATATATGGTACATAAATTTAGGATTACACATCATTTCAGCAGCAAAAAAAAACACTAGAAAACCAGTTTTAAATAGAGTTAATGAAGCCAATAAACAACCATGGATGTCCCAGTTTTCTCATCTGCTATAGATCATAAGATGTATCTCCCAACAATGTAGTCAACTAGGTGAATTGGAGGAAGATGGTCGATCTGAAGGTGGAGCTTTATCATTCAAGCCTGTGAAGGTATGAACTGTAAATGATAAATGTAAATATGAACTGTAAATGATAAATGTAAAAATGAGAAATGTAAAAATGATAAATGTAAGTATGATAAATGCTGAACTGTAGAAAAGAATGATAAATGTAAAAATGATAAATGTAAGTAATGTATAGGTGATCAATTTGAACTGTAAATATGAACTGTAAATTTGAACTAATAAATGTACAGTTTGCAATATGAACTAAATTGCAAAGTAGCTTCAATTCATTTGGCAATAATGATAAATGCTGAACTGTAGAAAAGAAATGAACTGTAAAGTAGCTTCAAATTCAAACCTCAAAGTCAATCTAAGTAGATCGTTCGCTGTTGTAAGTTGCAACATGTACAAAAGAATTTGAAGTGGTGAAGACTCTCCTTATTATCATTTGGCAATTTATTTTAAATGCTGATAAATGCTTTTCAATGCTCTACAATTTAGTAAGACACACATATATTCTTTTATGGCTCGGTCAATGTTTTAAGGTATGTTTTCAGTTTTAATCACCTTGGTTGTTATTAGATAATAGATGTTGTACCATATTTTTTTTGATAAAATTTAACAAACGCTTACTTGTTTCAAATCCTTCAAGTTCCTTGTAGAAAGAGACATCATCTTCGCTCGGCTCCTTATAGAAATTGAATTCATCTCCCCTAAGCCAATCATTTGTACAAACCAACACCTCAACCATCTTTGGAGTTAATGAAGCTCTAAAAGGATCAACAATTCTCCTTCCCAAACTAAAAGCATTCTCACTAGCCACAGTTGAACTTGGAATTGAAAATAAATCTTTGACAACTAACGAAAGAATTGGATACCACGCTTGATTCACCTTCCACCAATTCAAAAGATCTAGATTCACCATCGAGTTTCTCACAAGGATTCGAAAAGTATTTGTCTACTTCATTGTTAATTTCTCTAATTTCCATTTGTTCTCTCTTTCTCTTGAGTCGCATCTCAACATGATAAAGTCCACTTGATTGAGAACTAGTATTTACATGGTCCTTAGAGGTAGTTTCCTTTGTGATAGATATTCGTGCTTGTTCATTAACCCCTTTATATTCATTATATAACTTTAGAACACATTCTTTTATTTCATGGACAATGTTTTTGATTGCATGACTATCTTTCCCCATATCTTCAAAGGAAATTTGTAGCAATTCAAGTTTATATCTTGGATTGAGAACATGAGCTACATAAATCATCTTGTTCACACTCTCAAAATTTCCCCAATATTTATCCCACAACTTTCATAGATTTCCCACCATTTTGCAAAATCGGATTACCATCATCATTAATTTTCATTTCAATGTCAATAAGTAGGTTGGACACCACCACAAACATTAAAGGAGATGTGCAAGATTTAGTTGCACTTAATGATAAAGTGGCATCATAATTTTTTTTTAAAAAGTGAACAAAGGCCTTAGACTTCTCCCAATCATTATCGTTTGGTGGTCCAACTCTTTTTAACCCATCTTTATCTTTTTCGTTGAAATAACTTACAAAAGGAGCACTTTCGTCGGCCATTCTATCAAACACCTTCTTATATTTTCTAGAACATTCAAGCATTTTATAAGTTGAATTCCATCTAGTTGGAACGTCCATGGGTATGTTTGACATTTGATCCATTTTGAACATAATAGCATATTCCCTAAACTTGTCCAATCTTGTAGGGGATGAATGAATAAACTTAACACAATTCCTTATACATTCAATTGAGTTATATAGATCTTTCAAACCATCCTTAACAATCAAGTTAATTATGTGATATGCACACCACATATGTAAGTATTCACCATTGAATAATAAAGTATTCATATCACCCAATCTTTTTTTCATGTATCCAATAGCCCCATCATTAGCGGGTGCATTATCGATTGTAATACTAAAGATTTTTTCAATTCCCCAACTTCTCAAGCACATCTCCAAACATCTTCCTATATCATCACCTTTATGACTCGTTATTTTTGTAAAATTAATTATTCTTTTATGCAACTTCCATTCACTATCCATGAAATGAGCGGTAACAACCATATAATTTATGTTTTGAACAGATGTCCAAGTATCGGTAGTGATGCTCACTCTTCTTTCCCCTATCACACTCATTATCATACCCTTCTCCAAAGTATAAATTTCCCATACTAAACTCGCAATTTTTTATCTCATAGGTATGAAAAAACGAGGACATAACCCCTTTAATAATTCTCTAAACCCTTTACCCTCGACCACCCTAAAAGGCATTTCATCCATGATAATGTACCTAATTAACTTCTCTTCACATTTTTTTATATTAAAAGTATGCGGAACTAAAGTCCCCACCGCGCCGCTATCTAATAAAAGAGTAGGTTGACCTTTTGCACTGGCATTACGTCCAAAAGCAGGACATTTTAGGCATTGTTTTGACAAATGATTAGCAAGTCCGGTAGTTCCATATGCCTTGCTATCCGCTTTCACTTCTTTTTTGCATGTTCTACAAACGCCGACATGGTATTCTTTACCATTTGCATCTTTTCTTATTTCTTTGTCAGCATATTTCCATACCCAGGATGTTTTTTTCTTACCTAAGTTAAATAAATAATGAAAACTTTGAAAGTGAGAAAGTGAACATTTCATAATCTATTTTAAAGTGGTGTTTTAATTATTTATGGTTATATGTGTTCAAGACTTCAAGTTTGTAAGAAAAAAGTAAGCTAAGTAAGTGTGCGTGTGTGTATACAATTTTCACAAAATTAGTTATTACTGATATAGCACATAGGTGCCTAAAACTGACATAGGTGCCGAAATGATGTTTTTATTATTGTTCATGAAGCAATATTACAAACATTATTATTTTGATAAACATATATTACCTGTTGCACTAACGATGGAGCGGGATGATTTAGCTTGATTTGTAGGTATAGAATCTGATGTATGTTCCTCCACACCCTCAACATTATCACCTAGGCTTGACTGTGTTGATGTCATTTCTTTTACTGCTAAGTGGCTAACTATAAACAAAAAATGGTCACCCATTCTGTATGTCTAAAGCACAATATAGAAAATACATCATAATATATTGTACAATGCAAAACCTTTTATAACAAATCATGTAAATATGTTAGTGAATAACATGCATTTTGCACAAAATAATTAGCATATTGATGGCCCTAGGAGCACTGGAGCAGTATTATCTGTTTGTATGTATGCAGCTCCAATGGCAATAACGGTATGCATCATGTGATACATGTCCATCAGACTAACCATATAAAATAGCTCACATATGTACTTATGCATTACTAACATTGCTCCATATGCTTCTATTTTAAAATTGCAAGTGCAGAGGCTAGTGGTGCAGACAAAGAATGTTAAGTTCATAGCAGAAATCAGAATCCGCCCTTATTTTTTCAAACTTCAGATATTTACAAAGAATGCTGAATGATTAAGCTGAATGCTCCACACCTTGCTTGATAAAACAAAGAAGATGACAACAAGACCCTTTGTTGAAATGTAAATATTAAAGAGGCATGATAAATCAATCTTCCACTAACCCAAAGACTGAATTAGAACTCACTAAACGGCATGACTAAAACTCTTAAAGCACAAAATAAACTTAAAAACGTACCAATTCAATTAATCTGGTTCAATCAAAGCACGTCAAAGCTCAAAAACCTCTAGTCGGCAATTGAAAGAAGGAGAAAGGAGAGGATTGAGTCACGACAGCCACGATAAGTCGATAATCGCCTAATCGGCAGACGATAAATGAAAAGAACGAAGAAGATAAAAAAGATTAAAAGAGCGGCTGTGTTATTCTTATTTTTCTCTCTTAGACAGATGAAAGTTCGAAACCCTAGCATTTAGCAGCGACAGATGTTGAAAGTCCATAATCCAACGGACCAAAATACAAGAAAGTTTGAAACAAAGCAATTTGTCGGTAAATTACCGATACCGACGGTACAAATTTTTTTACCAATAATTTACCGCTTGTAACGGTAAAATTACCGTTACCGTACCGAATGTATTGGTATAACGTTTTATTTTGTAATCGGTAACCAATTTATTGGTAACGGTATGGTAATGGTAAATTTACCGTTACCATAACAACCCTAAATAATATTCAAAGTGGTTTCTTTCTCAGTTAAGAAACTTATGCTTCTAAGCTTGTATCGAGATTTGAACTTGATCAAGGAAGAAATCGTGTTACTCCTCTTGATGCTAATATTAAGTTAAGGCATGAAGATGGTGCTCCTCTTGAAGATGTTCGTCCATTCCGTGCCTTGGTTGGAAGTCTTCTTTACTTGATAATAACACGTCCTGATATTGCCTTTTCTGTGGGTCTCGTGAGTCGTTTTATGCAAGCTCCTAAGAAACCTCATATGGATGCTGCAAAACAGATTCTAAAATATGTGAACTCTACTCTGGACATAGGACTGTTATATAAGAAGAATACAAATTTTCTCTTATATGGTTTTTCTGATGCTGATTTTGGCGGTGATTTGAATGATCGACGATCGACTTCTGGTTATATTTTCTTATGTGGATCTACTGGTGTTTCATGGTGCAGCAAGAAAGAAGACTATATCTCCTTATCAACTACTGAAGCAGAATACAAGGCTGCCTCTCTTGCTGCTCAGGAGTGTGTTTGGTTACGTCGTCTCCTCAGGGACATCTATTGTCTTGTTGTGCAGCCTACTAATCTTTTTGGAGATAACCAAAGTGCTCTCAAAACGACTTCTAATCCTATTTGTCATGCCAGATCAAAGCACATTGAGATTGCACACCATTTTATTCGAGAGAAAGTTCTTGATGGAACTATAAAGGCATTGGAAGTTAGGAGTAAAGAAAATGTTGTAGATATTTTCACAAAATCTCTTCCCAAAGGTCAATTCGAGCTTCTTCGTTCCAAGATTGGTCTAGTCTCAAGAAATACTCTTTAAGGGGGAGTGTTGAAGTTTAAAGAGTATTAATTTGTGTCTGTTGGTTTCTTTAAGTGTCCTTTTGATTTGGTGACATTATGTGTTAATGTTCCAAGGTGTCTCTTTGGCTTATGTTTATTTTCATGAATAGCTGTATTAAATTCTGGGCTATACAGTTGTGTTTGGGTATTTATATTCTTGTAATACTTTGTTTTAAGTAAGTCTAATGAAATAGAAATGAGGCCACTGGCTGTTCTACTATTTTCATGATCCTGTATTAGTTCATCTTTTTTTTAACAAACGGATCAATTTTTTACATGAAAACATGATTAGCCAGTTGAAAGTTCACACTGATTATTTGGCAAAATCCATGGATTATTAGGCTAATGATGATACCTAATAAATGTTTAGCACATACCCAACGTTAACGATCATTTGGGATTGTTTATAAATTATTTCACCAAAACAATTTTGCTTCATCTCCCTTTCAGTATTTGCACATGTAGATACAGTCTAATAATGACATTGTACATATTTGATACTTTATTCTTGACATTGATTAGAATTAAGTTCAAAAGAATATTTAGCAAAAGAGAAACTATCTTGCTTGTTTTTTAAAGTATATTTCACAAGTTTATTTGTTTGTGAATTACATAAAATAGAGACCGTCCTAGATGTAGCAACTTGTGTGTTTCAAAATTATCTCATCCAAAACACACAAAAACAATTAAAAAAAACGAGCAGTAAAAACAACCAATTTGAAAAAAACAAAAGGCCTTATTTGTTGAACTATGATATTATTTTTTTAAACTTGGATCACCCAATTTCCTACTATCCAGTGCACAGAGATGCTGATTAAAACATGCACTAGTGAAAAATAAGTCCTAAACACAACTCCATTAAAAAATTGAATATTAGAGGAATTATCTTGCATAGGATTGTAAAAGAATAACAAACTATTCATCTGGATCAGGTTAGAGTTGGCATGAGAATAGTTAGCATACATAATTTGAGACGGATTTAAGCAGCTGAAAGAAGGTTCGCATAACTGACTTAATTAATGAATTATCAGAAGTACTTACTCTTTGGAAGCCTACAATTAAGGTAATGAGGACCCAGCCAAATTCATCCATATGTGATCACAAAAATAGGTTCTTAACCAAATTCTCAAAACTGCAAACATATAAATATTGCACATAGATAATAGATAATCTGTATGGAAATAAAGGCTGCTATGAAAATAAAAACAAATCCAATCTTCAATGATGAATGCCAAGATCAGAGCAGAGGCACATCTCCGCCCCCGATTCCTCCTCCTCTACCAAATCTTAACCCGCATTCGTGACCAAATCCAAAAGAAAAACCCCCGGACTTTGATGATGAAGGTTTCCAGATTATGAAAAGTAGGAAACACAACTATCAATCAAATTGATAACATGCAACCCAGATGAAGCAGAACACCCAGCCAACAACTACTGCAAGAATTCAAGTTTATAAACCAATTTCTGTCTCAAGAAATGGCCCTATTTCAAGAAATGAACCAAGAAATGCTCAAGAAGGTCTGGAAATGCAGCAAACAGATAATAACAATCAGAATAAAGCATCAACTTGGGCAGACATGGTCAAGAAAGGAGGATTAAACTCAGAATTTGATTTGAGTTACGTTGAGCCACTAAATATCAACAAGAAGAAGATTATTGTCGTGAAGGAGGAGGTCAGTAGAAGAACAGAAATCGAGTGGAGATTCTCAGTTGTTGCTTATGTCTTTGGCAATAGGCCTGCATATCATCATTTTAAGGCATTTATCACAAGGTCTTGGAACCTTATAGGCAGGTTTGAAATCTACATGAGAAATAATGGTTTTTTTATTAGATTCTCAAATGCTGCAGATTGTGAGAAAGCAATAGATGGGGGTACTTATTTCATAAATGGAAAACTCATAATATTGAAAAAATGAAGCAAGAAACTTAACTTTGATAAAGGTCTTCTTTCAACTCTGCCAATATGGATCCGTTTACCAGAATTGAATCTAAAATTGTGGGATAAGGATGCATTTAGTGCTATTGCAAGTGTAGTGGGTATTTCACTGAAATTGGATGAACCCACTGCAGAAGAAACAAGATTATGCTATGCAAGAATATTATTAGAGATCAAAGCCGATGTCGATATCCCTGAAGAAGAATATATCTCTATGCATGATGGAGAGAATTTGGTGTAGAGAATATAGTATGAATGGATCCCCCCATGGTGTAAAGTTTGTGCATGTTTTGGGCATAATGATGAAATCCGTGCCTCTAAAAATTTTTAGAAAGAAAAGACTTTCTCAGAAGCAAATTTAATGAATGAAAATCAATCTGGAAACAATAATAACATGCAAGCAGACATGGAAGCAAATCTCATAAATGATAATATGAATAATCAAGAAAACACAAATCTATCTACAACTGAGAGAGGGGGAAATGAAGCAGTTAGAGAAAAATGATTGCATGGTGATGGATAAAAACCCAAAGCACATAATTGAGGATAAAAATAAGGAAAAGGAATATCTACAGAAAGCTTCAGAAATCAATTTGCCAAAAGGATCAAAAAATGTCATCTCTTATGAAAATGAGACTCATATCAATCGGGGTCAACAAAAGACTGAAAATAGAAAGGCAAATCAAATACAAATCTGTGAACCTACTGTAGATAATGAAGTTATGAATCTGGATGATAACACAAATCTTTTCTCACCACTGGTTGAGGAATCTATAGTAGGCATCATTGATGATTTAAATACTTCTGGAAATTTAAATCAGCAATCAAGGAAAACAATATCAAATCAAGTAATTGAAAGTGCTATAAGTCAGATAGCAAATGCATCTGCATTAGCAAGTAGAAGAAAAAGAAAAAAGAAGACATAAATGACATTGTATCTACTGCTAGGCCAAAGGAAGTAGAAGATAAGGAATTCAGAAAAAATACATAGTGAAAAATGCAAGCTAGGAAAAAGAACTGAAAGTACAAAACAAATTTTTTTAGAAGAAAAGTGTTAAAAATTCACAGTGGTGGATGATGAAAGCACTTATAGTGCTTCAATGTAGCATGGGACCGTATCCTTTTGAGTATCCTTTATATATTATATCATGTCTATAATTGCATGGAATGGTAGGGGAATTAATTCCCCTGAAAGAAAGTTAGATCTATCAAATTTGTTATCATCAGCTAAACCTAGTATTATTGGGTTATTAGAACATAAATTAGAGTCTAGCAGAATTGATGATTATCAAGCCAAAAGTCTAAAAAACTTGAATAGTATTAATAATAATCACATAGGAGGGAATGATTGAATTATGATACTTTGGGATTCAAATGTGTGGGATATTAAATAATACTTTTTAACTTACAGTATATTCACTGTAAATGTAGGAGTAAGGGAGGATTCCTTTTGGAAATTACTTTTGTATATGCATCAAATATTGAGAATGAAAGAATGATTTTATGGAATATCTTGAGCAATTAAATAAAAATATAGGAAATCCTTGGGTAATCATTGGAGATTTTAATACAATCTTACATTCTTTTGAAAAGAAGGGGGAGGGGGTAATCCAATTACTTTGAAAAAGTTAGAAAAGGTTAACAATTTTATTTTAAAGACTGGATTAATTGAACCAGTTATCTATATGAATTTAAGGTCAGGGGAGTTTAGAAATATTCACTGCAAATTGGATAGAATTTTAATAAACCAAAATTTTGTAAAGATTTTTCCTGATTTTAAATGTTGTACTTTGCCACAGGCTTCAAGTGATCACACACCAATTCAATTATACCTTTCTCAAAATTCTTTTTATAAGATAATTCACCCTTTTAGATTTGTGAATGGGTGGATTTATGAAGAAAATTATAGATAAATGGTCAATAAAAGTTTGACAATAAATGTACAGGGCACCACCCAGTATAAATTCAATAAAATTCTTTAAGTCACAAAACATAATCTGAAAAACTAGAATAACCATAAAAATAAAAATGATCTAAAGCAAATTAGAGAGGAATGTGAGATGTTGCAAAATAAAATAGATAACGATTGATCAGAATTAAATAAAGTCAACAATTTTTTTCAAGCTCAAGATAAACTGATTAGATCATTACATGTGTAGTCTATCAATTTAAGGCAGAATTCTAAGGTGGATTGGCTTACTAATGGGGATGAAGGTAGTAAATTATTTTATGCTCAAATGTCCAATGGAAAATATTAAAATGATATAAGGAAGTTAATTGATGCAAAAGGAAATATATAAATGATGCTACATTTATTGAAAAGGAGGCAGTAAAATATTTTACAAAACTTTATAACACTGACTCTTATAGATATAATTTTGCAAAAATTATTGTACAATTTATGCTTTATGAAAATAGTCAAGAAATTTTGCTTGCCCCTATTAGAATTAAAGAGATTAAAAACATAGTTTTTAATGCAAATGTAGATAAAAGCCCTAGCCCTGATGGGTTTAGAGCTAAGTTTTATAAATTTCATTGGGAAGAAATAAATAATAAATTATTTGATGCAATTAATGAAATTTTTAGGAATGGAAAAATTCTTATAAATTTAAATCATACTTTTATAACATTAGTACCAAAAGTAAGGATCCCCAATGGTTTAGAGGATTATAAACCTATTGCGTGTTGTAGCTTTGTGTATAAAATTATTTCTAACATGTTATGTAATAGAATGAAAGTTTTTTTGAAATAATTAATTTCATAGAATCAAAGTGCTTTTATACCTGATAGACTAATATCAAAAAATACTTTACTTGCACATGAGCTGATCAGGAACTTTAATCCTAAAAATAAAAAACTCATGTGTATAAAAATTGACTTACATAAAGCTTTTGACAAAATCAATAGACATTTTATAATACATATGATGACACAATTGGGGTTCCATGATAAATTTTGTACTTTGGTAACGAATGTATAAATAATGTTACTTATTCAATAAATATTAATGGATCTCCCAAATGTTTTATTCACAGTAATAGGGGTATTAGACAAGGGAACCCACTTTCCCCATATTTATTTACTATTGTTATGGAATTCTTTTCAATCCTAATTGGGGTTGAACAGATAAATGGAAATATTAAACCTATAAATAAAGTTAAACCAAACATTTCTCATTTACTGTATGCTGATGATTTACTGGTATTTTTAAATGCAGACTTGCAAAGTGAAGAAGCTATTGGCAGGGTGTTTAGTAAATTAGAAGAATTTGCTGGCTTGCAAGTCAATGAATGTAAAGCAAAATTTACTTCAGCAAAGCATGTGATAAAAAGGAGGAAATTCTAAATATTCCAAAATTCAAAGAGGGATCTTTGCCAATAAAATATCTAGGACTGCCTTTAAGTATGAATCAATTAAATGACAGAGACTGCACAAGATTGTATGATATTATTCAAAATAGACTTGAGGGATGGTCTAGTAAGCTGTTGTCATTAGCTGGGAGGATGGAGCTAACTCATACTATCATCATAGCAATTATTATGTATTGGATTCAATCTCACAACATTCCAAAAAAAGTTATTCAATGAATAGAAAGAATGTGTGCAAATTCTATTTGGAGAGGAAAACATTATAAGGTGGCATGGGAAACAGTTTGCAAATCAAAAAAGTTAGGTGGACTGGGCTGAGAAACATTAGGGATTTAAGAGAAGTTTGCAATCTCAAGCTATTTTGGAACTTTTTGGAAGGAAAATCATTATGGTCAAAATGGATGAAGGAGAAGTATCTTAAAAACAAGAATTTTTAGGCCATGAATAGTGAAAATCATCATTCTTTTACATGGAAAAATAAACTTAATTGCAGAGAAACAACCATTAAATTATTGGAAAGAAGATTCAAGGATGGAAAACAAACCAGTCTATTTTTTGATCCATGGATCCATGGAAAAACATTAGTTAGTTTGTTGGGATGGCAAAACATTTGCATGTTTGGAGGAGCCAATGAGAAAGTTCAAATCATTATTCAAAATAAAAAATGGAACGCTTACAATCACCCAACAACATCAATTTTCAATACAGTAATAAATAAAATACCAATTGATCCAAATCTGCAACAAGATACTTGGTATTGGAAGTTATCATCAAAAGGAAAATTTTCATTTAAAAAACATAGGAGTAGATTAGAGGAAATGAAGCAGAGGTAGAGTGGCACAAAGTTATTTGGAATAAATCAAATTGTCCAAAAATGTCTCATTGTGCATTCTTTGCAATTTTAAACAGACTACCAACTAGAGATAGATGTTTAAAATGGACTAAAACAGGAAAAATCTTCTGTCTCCTCTGCAAAATAGAAACAAAAAATATTGAGCATTTGTTCTTTGATTATGAATACTCAAGGCGTATCTGGTTCATAGCCAAATCAAAACTAAGGTTTGATTTACATCAACCAATGCAAAGCATCAGAGAAAGCATACAATATATCCAACAAAATTTCAAGGAAAAATCAATAAAGTTCAAGAAAGCATGTATTCTACTAACAGCAGTTATCTTTCACATATGGAAAGAGAGAAACTTGAGATTGCACACACAAAAAGAAACAGCATGCACTCAACTATGGAAAATAATTGAATCAGAAAGCCAAATACTATTCAAAAAAATTAATTATCAATCCAAACTTCCAGATGATGCACAACAGGAAATATGGAAACCGGACAATTATGTAGAAAGGTTAGAAGCTTTCTTACAATGCGGGAAAGTGAATTTTGACATTTCCCTTGGAAAACTCTTCAATTTTAATAATACTCATTGGAAGCAAAAGGCAAGAAGTTGGAGCAGAATCAATCTCGAGAGCATGACTACTGGAGGCGACCGATCCTTAGCTCAAACCGAAAGGGACTCCTGCAAGGGAAGTAGACAAATTATTAATAGTCATAACTTAAACTATGAATCAATGATAGAGGCTAATAAAAATTTGTATTTACCTAATTTGAGCAAGGACTACCGCTCACACAACTACATGCATGGGGAGACCAGATTCCTACAACAAGGAAACACACAACTTGATATTAAAAACCCGAGATCAAGAGATAATTTTTACAAAAGCAAGCTAATAAATTGTATTAATCATGGATCTAATGGGGACAGGGGTGATTGTGGCAAGCTTCGACAAACTACATGCAGCTGTATTCTGCACCAAATGGAAAAAAATTTAGTAACCAGGCATTCGAGAAAGTTAGAGCATGGAATCAAATCAGTAATTGAAGAGATGAAGAAGAGATTCATTTATCTGATTTGGAGGAGTTCTACCACTCTAATAAGCATCCACGAAATTGGAATCAAAATGGACTGAAGTTGAGAATTTAGGGCAACTTATCAATAACCACGGAGAGTACTATAGAAGTGTTTTAGACAATAAAATCTATCACTTATCTGTATGGCAAAGGGGGAATGCAGTTATTCGCATCAAGCTGCTCAAAAATCAGATTGGAAGCTAAAGCGAACTACTACTCTTGAGAAATCAACTCGAATCTGTGATAAAGGGGAAGACGAAGATTGCTGGAGCTGGAAACCCCCATGATTTAGATTATAATCTCAGATCGAAGCTTTAGAGAGCTCTCTCTTTAAAATAGCGATCACCATTTTTACGCTAAAGGAAGATAGGGTTTAGAATGGTTTGCGGTTAGGGTTGTATGAGATAAAATGTTTGGATGCAGTATTTGGGTAAACCCGCATTTGTAAACTTTTTAGGCCTTGGGCCGTTTATTGTTATTCAAAAAAAATATTGCACATAGATTATAACCATGTTCCATGTTTTAGAGGAACCAAGTAAATAACTTAGTATAGCAAGCAATATATTATCTAAAATAATATTCAATCTGCTTTAACAGTGCAGCACGCTGAGGGTCGAACGGTGGGATAAACATGGCATGTGGTACAGGATATGGTACAAATGGCATGCCCCTGATGAGCTCATGATATTGTTGGGGTGTCATGTAATACATAGGAGGAAAACTTGTAAAAACAACAACAACAGTCAACCTAAAAAACAAACATACATACATGTCCTAAAGTCCCTTTAAGGCTACCAACTATGTTTGCATAGGTGAGCATATTGCAAATTCAATTAGCTAAATAACAATTTACACCTGGATTTAACTCTTCCCAATTAAGGAAGGCCAACTTTCCCATTTTTGTTAATGATGATACTGCATCCAAATTATGCCACAATTTATGTCCTGTCAACATGGATGGTTTATACCGTAGGCATGTAGGTTCCTCGTTGTAGACATAAAACTGGACATTATTGAGATGTAGTGCAAGTTGGTAGATTTACAAAGAAACATATCAGGAGAAAAAAATAACTTGGCCCTATAAACAATACTCAATTAATTTATTTTCAACTAGTACGCATTCAATTAAACCACCATGTTCAATATAGATGGGGGTCATGGAAGGCCCCTCCTTGCACCCCCACCCTCTCCTTCCCTCCCTCTACTTCCCTCCCTCTACACATATGCATACATGCACACATTAATCTCCATTATTCCCCCTATTGTTTTCTTACAACAGAAATTATCATCACAAAATTTATTACCTTGGTCGTCTTCTAGTTATCAAACGATAATATGATAGCTAAATTCACACGATAATCTCCATTAAAAAGCTTCTTTTTTCTCTAATGACCTCCGTTCCTGCTTCTCTCCCCTCCCCTCTTTCAAATTTTCCGCTTCTCCTACCTCTGTTCCATCCTTTTCCCATCGCACCCTCCTTTTTGTCTCATTCTCTCTCCTCCTGATCCCCCTCATTTGCCTCCTCTTCTAAGCTTGTTTTTCTCTACAACCTCTCCCTCTGCTCCCTTGCCTATTTTGCCTTCTTGTTCCCTTGTTCTACCTCCTCCCCCTCCTTCCCTTTCATAGAATTCCATTTTCAAAAACAAACCACGTAATCCGGGTAAGTACAACCTAGTAGAGCTTCCACTTTTCTTTGCTGGTGATGCAATGATTCCGTCAGTTGAAGTATTGCAAGCATGAACTGATGTGTGGAAGGATTATCTTGTAGGCTTTTTTCTTGATAAACCACTATCTTACACAATTGCGATACAACACCTTAAAAAGGTATAGAGACTTAAGGGGTCAATTAGGGTTAAATCTAATGGATTCCTTTTTCTTTTCTTGTTGTCTTGTGATGAGGATAGGAAGAGAATTTTTTAGGCAGATCCTATTACCATAAAAAAACAAGTGGTTCATTATTAAACCCTAGGACCCTAATGTAGGAAATTGTTGTGGTAGCATAAAATCAATCCATTTATGGATAAAGTTGTACAATATACCTCTTTATGCTTGGTCTCACCTAGGCATTAACTGGCTAGCATCAAGGATGGGGAAGTTCTTGTGTATGGATGAGTCAATTGAAAGATTGGAAAGGATAGAATATGTGAAGTGTATGATTGAAGTTACACTAGAGAAGGAGCTGCTTGATCAATTCCTCGTGCAACTCTTAGATGGAAGTGAACAAAAAGATTGGGTGAGATATTTGTGAAAACCAGAATTTTGTGTTGATTGTAAAGAGTTTGTCATCTGTGAACAAAAGAAAGTTGTGTCTATTGAGGAAAAAGACAAAGACAAAGTCAACAAGGAAGATAGAAAATTAAACAGGGTAAGGAGTAAGAAACAGTCTTGGCAAAGAGTTGATTCCTTGAAGAAGCAAAATAAATGTTCATGAGTTGGTAACAATTGGTTGAAAAAGATAAAGGAAATAAGGTTGAGATAGGTGAAAATGATGGAATGAAATTGAGGCAGGTGATGAAACTGTGATTCAAACAACAAAATATGGAGTATCTAAGGAAAAAGTAAATGTTGCTTCCACTTCTAACAAATTTTCAGCTTTAGAGGTTGAAGGAGATTGGGAGAATGCTGCAATGTGTGAATCAGAAGGAGAGATGGGAGAGGAGGGAGAGATTCCAAGTGATAAGGCCATTCTAGTGCAGAAGGAATTGATTCAGGTGTTAATTATGATAAAGAAATGAAGGAAGTTAATGTAGCTGGTTTTGCAACTAATTCTGTGCATGTATGTTGCAATTCTGTGCATGTGCCTGAAGTTTTAGATCAACAAACTAAGATCCTAAGTGTTAGCCAGGGCTGCACCCAGCAAACAGTAACTCTCCATACAGATAATGCTAAGCTATCAACTGTTTTGAATAACTTGGATTCGAATTCATTGCTTGCTAAACGGATACGTTAAATCTTCATGTGCATGTTTCCATGCATGCAACTGAGCATACTACATTAAATACTTCTCCTCTAATTCCTGATTCAACTCCTATTTCTATTTCCTCTTCCCTTTCTCCCTCTTATGCCAATTTATCTCTCAATCCAAATTTTGATGACATTATCTTGAATGTCAAAGAATCTCCTTCTACCTATGGTCATATCAAATCTCCTCCTAGTTGGGCCTCTCCTCCCTCTGTCCTCAATGTTGGTACCAACCTCAAGTAGCTGCTAAGTCATCTCAATTTGAATTAAACCAAGCAAACAAAAAGAATAAAAATCCAAGGAAAAGTAAGAATGAAGTTCCTCCCCTTAAGACTGAAGCCTCTATCTCCCCTCATATTAGACATGTTCAAGACTCTAACAGTTCTAATTCTCCTTCAACAAGGAGCAGGCAAAAACTTAACCTCCAATCACTTTAGTTTCCATTATGTTGCACAATTTTGTAGTGTGAACATTAGAGGAGCTCCCAACGATACCAAATTAGACCAGGTCAAAAATCTAATTCAACATCATAATCTTCATATATTTGCTATTCTTAAAACCAAGCTGAACCTTCATCTTACCTCATGTGCTGCCAAGTACATAAATCCCCTGTGGTATCTCTCTTACAATGTTTATGAAATCCCATATGAGAGGATTATGGTCATTCACAACCCTCAAACTTTCACTTTGTCTCCTATAATTTCCACAAGGCAACTCATGCACTTCCATGCTTTGCACATTTCTTCTTATACTTCAATTTACCTGTCTAAATTACTCTATGCAGATAATTCTGTTGACTCAAGGCAAAGCCTATTCAATCTGTTATCTTCCCTTACGCAAAATTCCCATCCTTGGATTACCATAGGTGATTTCAACTGCTGCCCAAAAGTTCATGATAGGAGAGGGGTTCTCCTCTAACAGCTAAGGACATAATGTCATCCAACATAGCAATCTATGATTCATCTTGAAAGATTTTGAGTTGAAAAGAGAATTTTATTGATCACTAAATTGTTTGATACAGATTGAATAATAAATCTCTGTTACAATGCTTGCTGTATAAATAATCAGAGATAAAAGCTAAAGCGGGCTTTCAGAGATAACAGCCCGAGTCCATTAAGTACAGAATGAATGAGAGCCTTTGATGTTAGCTTGAACGGTTGTGATGAATGAGATTTGCAGTGGTCTTTATATAATGATCTTAATGAAATGTATCTCATTCTCTAACATCCCCCCTCAAACCCAATGTCGGCTAGGGTTTGTTTGAGAGAGATGAGATTGATCTCCTCCGGAAAAAAAAATATGAATAAAACTAGATCAATTTGAGTCGATCTTAGAGATGATGGCTTTCTCCTTCTCTTCTATATCTTTAGATGTGTTGAAGGTAGTGATTTGAGCAGAGAGTTACGAGAAGCTGGTGAAGATGTTGCTTTGAGATGCTCATCTTCGTCAGGCACTTGAGTAGTCTCTGGAATATACACTGGAACTTGAGACCTTTGGCTGATATCGGCAACATCAACATTCAGCTCTCGTCTGAATTTCGTAAAGCTTTGTCTTGAGAGAGGCTTAGTGAGCACATCATCCTTTTGGTAAGTTGAAGGTATGTACCTTACCCTAATATTGTCTTTCATGACCTGTTCTCTGATAAAGTAGAGGTCAAGTTCCATATGTTTGGTCCGAGAGTGTAGAACAGGATTAGCTGTAAGTGATATTGCACTGATGTTGTCACACTAAATTATTGCCTTGCTGTTAGTGTTAATTCGTAGTTCACTTTAGTAGCGATTGTATCCACATAACTTCTGATGCTGTACTGGCAATACTTCTGAACTCAGCTTCAGTACTTGATCTAGATACCATTGATTGTTTTTTTGCACACCAAGATATTGGATTCATTCCTAGAAAAATGCAGTACCCAGTAGTGGATTTCCTATCGTCATAATCAGTGGCCCAATCTGAGTCAGCATATGTATTGATATTAAGTGATTTGCTTGATTGCATGATTAGACCTTGATCTAGTGTACCCCTGAGATATCTTAGAATACGTTTCACAGCCTTCCAGTGTTCATCTAATGGTCTTTGCATAAACCGACTGACTTTATTCACACTAAAAGAAATGTTTGGTCTTGTTATGGTGGCATACTGTAGTGCGCCAACTATGCTTCTGTACTGCTTGTCATTAGATATGAGTTCACCTTTGTGCTTTGATAGATGCAAATTACTTGTCATAGGTGTAGGCATCGGATTTTCTTTATCCATGTTGGCTTTTACTAAAATTTCTGTGATATATTTCTTTTGGCTCAGTTGCATTTCATTGTTTGGTAGTCTTTTGACTTCAATCCAGAGAAAGTAGTTCAAGTTTCCCAAGTCTTTGATTGTAAATTCCCTATGTAGAAACTGCACAGTCTTCTCAATTTCTGAATTGTTGTTGCCTATAATAATAAAATCATCAACATAGATCAGTACATATATAATAATATTATTTGAGAATTTAAGGAATAAGGAGTTGTCTGATTTTGTTGGATTGTATCCAGTTTGGCAAGTGTTGATTTTAGCTTTTCGAACCACACTCTTGGTGCTTGCTTGAGTCCATAAATAGCTTTGTTTAGTTTGCATACAAGGCTTTCATTGCCTTTTTCAGTGAAGCCTTGTGGCTGTTCCATATATACCTCCTCCTGCAAGATACCATTGAGAAAAGCATTATTGACATCTAGTTGTCTGATAGTCCAGTTCTTGTGCAAAGAAATAGTTAAAATAATTCTAATGGTTGAGGGTTTTACAACAGGAGAAAATGTTTCGTTGAAGTCAAAACCATTCTATTGTGAAAACCCTTTTGCCACTAGTCGTGCTTTGTACTTAAGAACTGAACCATCTGAATTTCTTTTAATTCTGTATGTCCACTTGCATCCAATTATATTTTTATGTATTGGTAAGGGTACAAGATCCCAGGTTTTGTTCTTCATTAATGCATTGTATTCTTCCTTCATGGCTGATCTCCAATTGATATCATGTACTACTTGTTGATAAGTACTGGGCTCAGTGCAGTCTGATACAATACTATAGAGTTTTGGTTTAAATATGCCACTCTTTGCTCTTGTAATCATGTGATGTCCAGTGTTTTCAGGTTGAGCAGGTTGAACACTGGTGACTTTAGTGACACCTTGTTGAGTATTGAGTGATATAGTGTCATTCAATACTTGACATGTGTCAGGATGTTGACTGGTGCTGGATAGAGAAAGATCATTTGATCCTTTAGAATTGTTACCTTGTTCTTGTCCTGTTTTACTTGTTGACTCAAAAGGATTAGTACTGAGATTATTTCTCCTCTCACTATCAGTGGTGCAATCAGAAGCTAACTCTTTAGAAAAGAGTGTTATTAGAGGTAATGAGTATCTAGCATTATATACTTTATCAGATGTCTTGATTGCTACATCACTAAAAGGAAATTTTTGTTCATTAAAGATTACATGTCTAGATATGTATATTCTTCCTTTACTATCAAGACACTTGAATCCCTTTTTATTTGATGCATAGCCTAAGAATGTACAGGGTTGAGATCTAAATTCTAGCTTATGTTTATTGTAAGGCCTTAAGTAGGGAAAACATAGGCATCCAAATACCTTTAAGTTTTGATAGTCTGGCTTGACTTTAGTTAGTACTTCTAGTGGACTTTTATAGCTCAGAACCTTTGTGGGTAGTCTATTAATTAGATAGAATGCTGTGAAGAAAGCATCAGGCCAAAATTTTAGTGGTAATGATGCTTGAGCCAATAAAGTCAAGCCAGTTTCTACAATGTGCCTATGTTTTCTTTCTATAAGACCGTTTTGTTCAGAGGTGTAAGGACATGTAGTCCTATGTGTGATTCCCTTTTTCTGAAAGTAATCTTTCAGTGATAGGAATTCTTTTCCACCATCTGTTTGAATAATTTTTACCTGACAGCCTGTCTGTCTTTCTGCATTGGCTACAAACTGTATCACTGCATTGTTAGTTTCAGACTTTGCCTTTAAAAAATATATCCATACATGTCTAGAATAAGCATCAATAAATGAGATATAATATTTATAACCATAATCACTACATCTTGGAGCTGGACCCCATAGATCAGTAGCAATTAGTTCCAATGTGTTATTATAAACAGTCTTAGAGTCTGGAAATGCAAGCTTATGACTTTTACCCATTTGACAAAAATTACAATTATAGGAAACTGGAATTTTATCAACAGAGATGTCATTGCAGTTAGTTACTACATATTTTAGAATTTTTATACTGGGATGACCCAGTTTACAGTGCCAAGTGTCAAGACTTTTGCTACTATCATCAGTTTTTAATTCAGAAATATGACACCAATTTTCTTTATGATCATCATGTCTTGCATTTGGAACATCAAATTTGTATAATCCCTTATGTTCTTTACCCTGCAATAGAGTTTCCTTTGTTAGTATATCTTTTACAAAACAATGATTTGGATAAAACTCAAAGTAAACATTATTATCCTTGGTAAACTGTGACACACTCATTAAATTCTTTTTAATAAGTGGGACTCTTAATAAGTTGTTGAGGTAAAGTTGTCTTGTACCTCTTATGCTTGCATTACCAGTATGAGAAATGTGAATTGGTTTACCATTTCCTAAATATAGTAATTGTGTACCTTTGTATTCCCTGTTGCCAAGGTTTAAGTTGCCCAGATTGTTGGTTACATGATTGGTAGCTCCTAAGTCAGGATACCAACTATCATCATGTATGTCTTCAATCTTGGCCCTGTCATCACTTCCTTTCTCAGTTTTGGTTTCTGATTGAGTGTTGACCAAGTTTGCACTAGGATTTGAAGCTTTTGAACTGTTACTGCTTTGTTGAGATGGGATGAAATTAGCATCAAATCTGAAGTAACATTTGTTTGCTGTGTGTCCATATCTTTCACATATTTGACATCTTGGTTTGTTGTTAAAACTCTGTCTGCCTCCTCTGCCTCTGGGCCTATTGTACTGACCACCCCTTTGATTATTGTTATGGTGATTTCTTGCTGCATTGCTACTTTCTTGATTTCTGTTTCTACCATTGGCAATGTAATTGATAGAATGATCTGAGTTGGTTGCCTTCTTTTGCTCTAGTCTTCCCTCATGAGAAAGAAGTATTGAATGAACATATTGTAGTGATGGTAATACCTCATTAGAGGATATTACTACCACCACTGATTCATATTCTTCATCAAGACCATTTAGTATAGATAGAACTTGCTCTGTGTCAGATACCTTGTGTCC
This sequence comes from Allium fistulosum, assembly GCA_030737815.1. NCBI lineage: Eukaryota > Viridiplantae > Streptophyta > Magnoliopsida > Asparagales > Amaryllidaceae > Allium > Allium fistulosum. The sequence continues at coordinate 182,244,504 of CM060905.1, read as the reverse complement.
AGCAGAGGCAAGTTGATCACATATTGTTTTAGCTTTTGAAAGATATTCCCTCATGTTTAGATTATCCTTCTTTAAGTGATGTAATTGTCTTTTGTACTGCATGACTCTTGCAGCAGATTGAGAGCTGAATACTTGTTCAATAGTATGCCATATCTCATGTGTTGTTTTGCATCCAACAATTTGTGGTAATAAACTTGCACTGATAGATGATATCAGCCATGAACTAATCAGACTGTCTTGTCTCTGATGAGTTACATAATCTTTATTACTTATGAGTTTTCCATCTTGATCTGCAGTGAATTTGGGTGGAACACTTATGGTTCCAAGAACATAATCTTCAATTCCATATCCTCTGACTGCAGTTTCCATTTGGAATTTCCACAGCAAGTAATTTGATTCTTCCAATTGAACAGTGAATGCTTGACTTTGTGGCTTGATGATGGAACTCATAAGTTCTTGAGTGACATTGGATTGAGTCTGAGCAGTTCTTGGGGTGGTTCTTGGTCCAGAGGTTGATGATGCAACAACATCGTCTTCAGCCATAATGCAGATTCTTGAATAAAGAGATAAAGAGAGACTATAGGACAGATTCTTGAAAAAGAAAATCAACAAGAATGAGATAGAAACAGGTATGATGCAGCTAGATCCAAGTGATGAAGATTTTCTGATGGATCTTGGCACGGCATAGGCCTTATTTTCAAATTTGACGAGATTTTTTTCTAGTTTCTTGAATCTGTTTTCTGTGTTTTTCTTTTTCTTTGAACAAGTTTGTATACAGAGATATCTAGTGCAGCCAGTTGGGTGGTGAGTGATGAGTGCTGACACCTCCTGGCTTGGCACGGCACAGTGATGATCAAATGATAAGATCTGGTGATCAATTCTTGAATCTCAGGTGATGATCTTTCGATCTGATGAGATTCAGACGTGCAGCCTATTCTCAGATGATGAGATTGTTTCTGATGAGAGTATGGCAGGGCACAACGCTGTTAAGCGAGTTATTGCTCTGATACCATGAAAGATTTTGAGTTGAAAAGAGAATTTTATTGATCACTAAATTGTTTGATACAGATTGAATAATAAATCTCTGTTACAATGCTTGCTGTATAAATAATCAGAGATAAAAGCTAAAGCGGGCTTTCAGAGACAACAGCCCGAGTCCATTAAGTACAGAATGAATGAGAGCCTTTGATGTTAGCTTGAACGGTTGTGATGAATGAGATTTGCAGTGGTCTTTATATAATGATCTTAATGAAATGTATCTCATTCTCTAACACATCTCTCCTATCAATCGAAAAAATCTGGTGCTAAGTTTACATGGAACAATAGGAGCAGAAGTGGAGCCAGAACTTTCTCCATCATTAATCATGCTTTCTGTAACTACACTACCCTTGATACTTGGCCTACCATCTCTAACTTCTTACCCCAGCCAATCCTTTCAAATCACTCCCTTTTAATCTTATCTGTAGGGTGTCTCGCATTGTGTGTGGGTAATGGACGCACATTGAAAGGAAGAATAGTCCCACATCGTGAAAAATAATGGAGATGGGGTGGTATATATATGAGTTTTGTCGCATGTAACAATAAGGGATTCCTTTTGTTAAAAGGTATTGACCGAACTCATATGTTACCCCATGTAGTAAATGGAAGTTTTAAATTTTTTAATGCATGGACACATGAACCTGAATTCTTAAACATTGTTACTGCATCATGGTATAACAATTTTTTTGGCAATCTTATGTATATTTTGTGTAGGAAGTTGAAAGCTACGAAGGTTTCTCTTAAGAATTGGGCTAAGATAAAATATGGTAATGGTGACCTATTATCTACTAAGCTAAAAGAAGACCCGAAGACAGCACAAAATTACATGATGACCAACCCTGAAGATGGAGAAACAACAAGTGAAGAAAACAAGCTTTTTTCAGCATTAAATGAAGCTCTAAAGAGTGAGGATAGCGTGAAGAGACAAAAGTTAAGACAAAAATGGTCTGAGCATGGTGATAAAAACTCAACTTATTTTCGTGCTTCATTAAAGATAAAGCAAGCAAAGGACCAAATAACTTCTATTTCTAATGAGGATGGTTTGTTGCATTCTTCTCTGAGGCTGTTGGCATGTCCTTATTGAACTACTATTCCAGTCTCCTAGGTAACTCATGCAGCTTTTCCCCTAATCTAAATATGATTTCTGACATTGACTTGTCTAGAATCAGGCCTAAAGACATAGCTCTCCTTTCCTCCTCCATATTTGATGATGAAATTAAAAAAAACTATTTTCTCCTTTAATAAAAATGCAAATGTGGGCCCAATGGCTTTAATGCCTTATTATTTACTCACAATTGGGATGTAATTTCTTCTAATATATACAAGGCAGTCCATAATGTCTTTAAAAAATGCAAAATGCTAGGTGAAATCAATGCAACTTATTTAGTTCTAATTCCTAAGTCCAATTCTGCTGGTATTGTAACCTCCTTCAGGCCAGTCTCTTGTTGTATTGTGGTTTATAAGTGTATTTTCAAAATTTTGGCTTCAAGACTAGTGAATATGCTTCGTAGCCTAATTTCTTCTAACCAAGCAGCGTTCTTACCCAATAGAAGTATTTTAGAAAATGCGCTGCTTACCTAGGAATTAGTCAAAGGTTATGATAAGGCTTAATCTTCCCCTAATTCTTTGTTAAAGCTTGATATAAGGAAAGCTTACAAAAACATTCATTGGACTTCTATTGTTAGAATTATGGCTATGATGAATATTCATAAACATTTTATTGCTTGAGTTTATTCTTGCATTTCAACCTCTAGTTTCTCCTTGAACTTTAATGGTAAATCTCTTGGCTTCTTTAAGAGCAAGCAAGGCATAAGACAAGGACACCCTATCTCTTCATACCTCTTCATTATAGTCATGGAAGTTTTCACTTAGATAATCAACAGAAAATTCCAAGCCTCTCAAATTCAGTTTCATTCAAAATGTAAGTAACCTCAATTTACCACCCTAATGTTTGCAGGTGATGTCATGATATTCACTAAGCCTGAACACTCTTCTATCAACTGTATTCTCCATGCTTTGGATAGTTTTCACTTGATGACTGGCCTGAAATTAAATTTGCAAAAGTCCCATATCTTGGTTTCTGAGGTTTCTCAATATTTAAATAATGCCTTGCTTCAATCAACTAGGCTTCAACCTATGTCAGAAAACATGAACTACCTCGGCATTCCTCTATCTACTGCTAGGGTTACAACTACTCAATGCCTCCCTCTATTCTCAAAAAATTACTACATCTTTGAACTGCTGGGCTAACAGGCTCTTGAGCCAAGCAGGAAGGCTTGTTTTGATTAAATCTGTGAGCTTCTCTATGATGGTTTATTGGATTAGGACTTTTGTGCTACCTAACAAGCTTCTTAACATGATCAGAAGTACGATGATAAGGTTTTTTGGACTGGCAGCATCCACCACGAAAAGCTCATTCCATGTGCCTTTAGTAAATTTGATATTTCTAAGAAGAATGGTGGATTGGGTGTGTTAAATATAACCCAGTGGAATATTGCTGCTTTTAGCAAGCATTTTGAGACTCTGTTGTGCAATACTGATAATATATGTGTTAAATGGTCTCAGGTGCACAATATTGGTAGGAAGAACTTTTGGATCATGGAAGCTCCGCAAACTTGTAGATGGACATGGAGAAAATTGTTAAACCTTAGAAGTATTTTCCTTCCCTTAGTGAAATTAAACATGTCTCTCGATAGTTGTGCAAAGTTTTGGGATGATCCTTGGGCCGATCATGTGTTGATTCTCTCCAAAACCCTAACCTACCCGCAAATGCAACAATTTGGTATTTGTATGTCAGCTAAGGCTGGGGATTTTATTCATGAAGGAGTCATAACTCTTCCATACTCAAGCAACTAGGTTAGAAGATCCTTATGGACTCTCCTCCAAACTAAAAGTTACCCTGCAGTCCCTCATGATCTGATTGTTTGGACTAATAAAGAAAGCTCACTCAATCAATGTACTGTTCAAAGCAATATCTAGGTTGGAAGATTGCCAAGCTACTAATGGTGCAGGAGGATATGGATCAACCGCTCTCCTTCTAAGGAAAACCTTCTGCCGTGGAAGATGTTAAAAGAAGCTATGCTAACCAAGTCAAAGCTAAATTTGATGGGTATGAATATAAGCCCTCTGTGTTTTTCTGTGACAAAGAAAATGAGAGTTGTGGCTATTTATTTTTCAACTATGATGATATATCTTAATTATGGAGTTGGTTGATGGTAAAAATTGGAATGAATATAGTGAGAGACAGTGGCGTAGCCAGGATTGAAAGCTGGCGGAGGCACAATTAAAAAAGGCAAGGGTTCGGAGATGACAGTCGACGAATTTATTTTTAACTATCACTTGATTAGTTATGTCTCAGTATGTTTTGATCTAATGTGAATTTTGCATATGTTATGTTATAAAATAAATATAGATGATCTACCAATGCAAATATAAGTGCAAATTACATGTCTATCACTAAAGCAGCCTAAGTCTCTGTTTATGATTCTGGTTTCTGTCGTTCAGATTGAACCTAAGTTAGGTAAATAGATGTATTGATAGATAAACATGGAATTCATCCTGAGTTGCATGGAGTAATGGATAAACAGAGAAGGACTCCAAAACATTGCTTTTATGTCCGTTTCCATTCAAGCATTTCATCAGACAACTTACCTCCAATAGCACAAGCTTTGAACTGCACTTCATTTTAGAAAATTGGGGGAAAAAGTATAAATGATTATAACTATAAAATTGTACCGATAATAATTGCATTGGCAACTTCAAATATAATGCACAAATTATAACGTATGTGCATCTTTGATTAATAGTCTGTGATGCAATTCCAAAAAATGAAACCCACATCATTTATAAAACTCATGGATAATATGCAGATATTTTTAGAAATCTGAGGGAACTGCATTTTTTTTCTCCAGATACTGGGGTAGGCACGTGCCTACCCCATATGAAAGGGGGCTCCGCCCCTGGTGAGAGATAGTAATGAAGAAGTGAACTTGATTTACAAGGCAATGAGATGGAGAAGCAATATGTCTTAAATGTTCTGCTTAGTGTGAAAAAATTCTTGAGGATTGTGTGGGAAGAAATAAACAAATGGATTTTTGAAAATAAAACTAAAGGAAGGGTTGCATTGTGGAATGATATTTTGCATGAAATTGAAACAGGAATAAAGGATTCTGTTTGGGTTTGATGTAGCATTTACCTCTATGTGGTGTTAGGGTTGCTGTATTGAGTTTGTTCTCTATTGTCTCTTGTGTGTGTTCTTTGTTCTTTTCTATGTGCTTTTTTGTTGTGCTTGTTTTTTCTGGGGCTCACAGCTTGTTTTGGCTCATGTATTTTATTGGTTTGTGCAATAAAATCTAGTAAGGGACTAGTGAACCTCACTAGCTTTGCTAAAATATTATAAAATGAAAATTCAAAGGGATAAGTTTACTAGGAGTTGATTGTCCCACTGACTAGATAATAAAGCAAAATCATTCATTATTTATCAAAAAGATAAATTTAAAAATAGTGAATGTACTTTTAACTCCTAGCTTTGAAGAACAACCTAATGCAGATCTACTAAGATTATTTATGGAGGATTCTAAAAACAAAATTAACCTTTTGTTGTAGCTTCAGTGAAACAAATCGATCAGGTAATGAAACTCTATGCCGTTGACTAGATTCGAATTTGAAAAGAAAATTAGTGAGTAGATTGGGGCTGTGCAGGAAGAAAACCTAGCCGTCGAGAAGAGGCAAAGCGTCAATAGCGTTAGAATAAAGAATAAAATAAAACTACAATGTTGCCCTCGGTAGTTCATCTAATTTACATATGCATTGAATTTCCTAACACTAATAACTGTTGCAATAGTTTACCAACACAAAAACCATAACTATTTTGTAACAAAAATAATCGTTGTGATTTCTAAAAAATAAGTGCTACAAAATGGCTGATTTGGTGTGGTGGCTAGCGTGATCTCTTCCTGGATAAGTCTTTCAATTTTGTCCTTGAGCACCCATCAGTCATTTGTGGCGTGTTCATTGACTTTGGTAGAACTGGCAGTACTTGCTGTTGCCATTCCTTCTTCCATCCTTGGCGATGTTTGGTCTTTGAAATTGCACCCCATCCTGGGTTGCGAGATATATTGTTTCCATATCCCTATTTAAATCAACATAGTTAGCAAACCTAGACCTGTATTGGGCACCAGCTTTATCTTACCTTACAGTGTCGTTTTTCCAACCATTAAGTCAACGGTCAGTGTTCTTGCAAGCACCAGGCCGGGTGGTGCTTCGAGTTTCATCGTTACTATCAGAAAGATAAGCATCTTCCATTCTTGTTATGCTGTTCGCCCACTGATTGAAGTCAGTTAAGGATGCAGCCTGCTGCTTTTGAAGCTCTCTCTACATTTTGGACTTATACCTGACCCCTGAGTAATAGGCCATGGCCAGGTTGTTCATGTCGGCACCTCTAGCCTAGGTGGACTCCTTGTTGAAGCAGTTAACATAAGACTACAGGTTTTCAATTGGCCTATGTCTAATATTACCTAGCTCCCTAGCCATCATAAAATGAGTCTTAGAAGTGAAGAACCTAGTCTTGAAATCTGCATATAGCTGGGCCCAAGAACCGATGCTTCCCAGTTGCAGATGTAAGAAATAATAGAAGGCCGGTCTGTGATAGTGGATGAAAACAATAAGCATTTTGCGGGGTTGGAAAGTTGACTGGCCTGGGTAATGGAGTTAAAAGTGGTAATGTGATTAGATGGGTTAGAACTTCGATCATACTTATCAATGGGTGGCAAGACATACCGCTTGTGAATGTGAGTATTCTAGGTTTCCTCAGAAAAGGGCTCACATTCTCGTCATCAAAAAATGCTTCGCCCTTAGTATTTCGGGCTTGCGTATTGTTAAGCTACCGGCACAGGGTGTTCATCCCCCCTCGAGGCCAGCATGTGCTTATTGCGAGATGGTCTGGCCAACTATCGATTGTGTGGTCAACTGGAGCCTTGGTAGGTAGGAAATCGATGGCAGGAAGGGGAGTGACGACGACGACGATGAGCTAGAGTGGAAGACCTCCTTTCCCTGTGTAGAGAGGGCGACCATGAGTGACCGACCCGCCCTTCCCTTGACCTATTCTTGGCCACACCCCTATGAAATATGGAGTGTGTCGTAAGAGCCCATGCTCCCTGCCGATGATCAATTAGCACTTGGAAACTGTCTTCCAAAGTGCACTCATATTACTTAGAAAATCATAGCTACCCAAGCTATCACAAATTAAGCTTAATTGTCGCATATTGGCTATCCTATAACCATCGCAAGTAAAGCCTAGATATTGCGTATTAGCTATCCCATAGGCATCGCAAGTTAAGCCTAGCTATCGCATATTGGCTATCCTATAGCCATCTCATGTTGATTTTCGTAGGTATTGCTAGTTGACCCTCAACTAGCCATCGCATGTTGATAGTTTATTAGTTACCGTAAGTTAAGCTCTTATGAGCTATCACAGGTTGATAGCTCCTCTAGCTATCGTACATTGAGCTCCATGTCGCAAGTTGACTTCCCTAAGCCATTGCAAGTTGACTTCCCTAAGGCATTGCAAGTTGAGCTTCTATCAAGCCATCGCAAGTTGAGCTTCTATCAAGCCATCGCAAGTTGATAGCCGTCGCGAGTTAAGCTCTAGGAGTTATCACATATTGGCTTCTGATAGATGTTGCAAGTTAATAGCCTATTGGCTATCGCAAGTTGATAGCTTAAGTAGTTATCACAGGTTGATTATTCTTAGGGGTTATTTCAAGTTGACATGGCATTTTCGTAATTAACTTGAAAACTATTTTGTTGCCTTATTAAGTAGTTACTTTACACCAAATCCCATTTGGTATCGAATTCTCATTAGTCACTATACCTCTTTACAGTTTTCTTTTCAAAACTTGTTAATTACACTTCCTATTAATTAATTAATTCTTTACTTTGTCAAATAATTTATATAAAATTGAAAATTAATGGGAAAATCTCGAAAATTTACAAATAATCTAATTTATCATAATTTATTTCATCTAAAAATTTAGGTTGAAATAATTATTTTATTATTTTTAATAATTAATACTACCAAAATTACTCATTTTCTCAACCTAGATAATTCATAACAATTCCAAATAAATTCCATAAATCATGAAATTAAAAAATCATCTTTATTTTATCATTATAAACATCATATTAAATTTTTGTAGTGTTTAAATACGATTAAATCATGTTTTACCCTAAAACATGAACACAATTCCTTTCATTTAAATTCCAATAACATTCAAAACAATGTTTAATCATTCAAACACATTTATCATCATCAAAATCATTCATTATAAAGCAAATCCAAACTCAAATAGGTTAGAAAGGGTTTAGGGAAAAATTTACTCACCTTGGTTAATAAAATCTTGTTTTAATCTCCTTTCTTCTTTAAAGTTAAAAGCTTGAATTCTTCTAACTTTGATTTTCTTTTCTCTTAGCTTCAAAATGGTGACCAACCTTGCTTGAGTTTTAGGTATTTAATTTTGTAAATGAAAGTAGTATGATATGGGAGAATAGGGCTAAGGAAAATAGGTTAGTGATTTTGGCTTGGGCTAATACCCATTCTAGCCTAGTCTTACCAGTGCATCTCCCCTAACACAATCCCTTCTCGCTCTAAAACATAAATTATTTCTCTACATTAATAAGGATAACTTTAATTTCTCTAATTACCCTTGGTTCATTCAATGAACCCTTTAAAGTGTCTCACACTTAATTAATCAAATCTCCCTCAGGAAATCCTTACAATCAAATTATTAAATTTACTCTTTTAATATTTTATTTTATTATTGTTTCCTGGAGATTTGACCAGGCAACTGAGTACTCGGCATCCAGTAGCACTCGGCGTCCAGGAGTACTCGGCATCCAGTAGCACTCGGCGTCTGTAAGCACTCGGCATCGGAAGACGTCCGGCATGTACAACTGCTCGGCATGGCTGTATTGTTCGTCACAAGCCATCGTTCGGCAAGAACCATCGTTCGGCCAAAGGCACTACTCGGCTAAAGGCAACGACCGGCCAAAGCTCTCGTTTAGCCAAGAAACATCGTTCGGCCAGAAGCATCATTCGGCCATAGCTCTCGTTCGGGCAGAGACAACGTTCGGTTAAGAGCTTCGTTCGGCCAGAGGCACGTTCGGCTTCAACTGATATTCGTTCTACCACTACAACAAAACAACCATTTTACAACTATTCCTTTACAACTTGCATAAATGGACAGTTGTAATAGGTGTTTTATAACAACTGTTTACTTTTAGCAGTTGTAAAAAATGCACTTTCAACAAAAAAATTTTGTAGCAGTTGTAATATATTGTTTGTAACAACTATTTGCTTGCGCCAGTTGTAAGTATTTATCTATAAAAACTCTTTTGGACAGTTGTCTTTGTTTCTACAACTGTCAAAATTCACGTTTCCCTCCCATATTTCATTCGCCCGCTAAACAAAACAGCCCGTAAAATATTCTTATTCCAAGACCTAACCCAATTGTGATTTCTCTCTGCCATTGCCCTCTTACATCAAATCTTGCAAACCCTAACCCAAAGCTGTTCGTCTCTTTTGCGCACGCTTTCGGTTCTACCTGCATCGTCCACGTTGTTGCTCACCTCTTTTTTCGCTCGTCGCCGTTGTACTCGCCGCCGTTGCACTCGCCGCCGTTGCTTTGCCGTCGACGAAGTTGTAGGTATTTTTACTCGTAATAATTCTGATAACGATTATTAACTGAATTTGTTCCTTCCCCTAAATCATCCGCTTTCGCGTCCATCTTTAATTGAATTCGTTCAATTTCGTTTGTAGATTTTGAAGAAGATGGCAGGTCGTAAGCCAAAGGCGGTTTCATCCAGAGCAAGTGACAACAAGTGAGTGTTCTCTTTCTCCATTATAGAATAACAGGATTAGATCTGTAGATTTTTACATGAATTTGTTTAATCCTCGAAGGCTTGCTGTGAAGAAAAGGGAGAAAAAAGTCAAGGCTGCAAAGGACCCGAACAAGCCGAAGAGACCCCCTAGTGCTTTCTTTGTCTTCATGTAATTGTTAAATTCAACGCGAAGTTTTCTTTTTCTTTTTTTCATGGCAGTGAATAAATTTTTTTGAATTTTATTTGGTATATTTAGGGAGGGATTCAGGAAGGAGTTTAAGGAGAAGAATCCTAGCAATAAGAGCGTTGCTGCTGTAATTTTTTTAGAAAATTATCGTTAAATTTAGATCAAACTATCATACTTGTTGGTTTTTTCATTTCGAAATTAATTAGGTTGGGAAAGCTGGTGGAGAGAGATGGAAGTCTATGTCCGATTCGGTGAGTTTTTTTTTAAATTGTTCAATGTGATTGGCTATTTGGCTCGATATATTATTTCTCATATATTGATTATTTTCTCTGCGAAGGTGGTAGTGGTGATTCGTAGCAGCAGTTTGCTAGTTGTTCAGGCAATTAGAGCGTGGATTATGGAGTGTATTAGCGGAAATTTGGGTGATTAAGTTTTGTTGACAGAGGTATGCGAGATTGCAATAAGGTATAGCAGTGATTTGTAATGTAATGTTAGGGTTGTAGGCAGGTTTTGTGACTGGTGATGGTGTTGCTATGGCAATTTTTTATATATTGAAGTTCAGGCTGGGAAGTTTGTAGTGGTGAAGGGGATGAAATGCAGGGGTATGTGGCCAGAGGTGGTCAGATGGTTTTCAGGTTGATGAATGAAAAATGTGAATGTATTTGAATGTAGCTAGTTGATGCTCATGGTGTGGTAGTGACTGCAGCAGTAAGAGGAGTATGGATGAATTGAGTTGAGTATGTATGCACTTTTGATGGGGAGAATGATGTGCTTTGGCAGGGTGCAGTTTTGGTTTTGTTGTTGAAGTGGTGGTGATTTGGCAATGAAGGTGGTGAAGGAAGGGGTTTTGGTGTATGCAGTGTTGAATAGAGTTGTGAATAAATGATAAGTGTGTATGGTATTGAAGTGTATAGTAAGTGAGAGGTAGTTGACAGTTCACAAAGCAGTGAGGATGAGAAACAGTGGAGGTGATGGAGAGTTAACAGTAGAAAGGTCCAGAAGAGATGGTGGTTTTGGATAGTGCAGAGGTTGATAGGGTGGTTATGGTACTGGTTTGTGATGTTTGTATGCAGTGGTTTGTTTGCAGTGGTCTGGTGAAGGTGGAGATGAGGCACAAGGCACAATTTTGTTACTGGAGTGTTGGTAGGTGCAGTAAAAGGTGATGGCAGAGCAAGCTTAGGCAATGGTATGTTGAATGTGATGGGATAAATGGCCGGAGGCACATCAGTGTATTGAAGCAAGGTATATAATCATCTCGAGTACCATAAACATCATTGACCGATCAAATATCAAATACGGAAAATTTGAAGCAAGGTATATAATCAGGCTTAGACTAAGATTGCTGCAGCTCAGTATCGTTCAGCCATGCCTAGTGAAAAAGAAATATAAAGAAACAATATCTAAACATTTGCTAGGTATGTAGCCTATACGCTCTACTGAATTTATTTGAAATTATGGTGCATAATAGCGCATCATTTGATCACGTTCGCCACTGTCTCTTATCGGTAATGGCTACATCTATGTTTCTTTACAAATTACACCATTTACGAATAAATAATTTTTTTTAATTTCAGAATGGTCTTGTATACATACATACATATACATGTACACACACATGCATATGGTCCTTCATGGGTAGTCTACATACATACATATACACACACAAGCATACATACATACATACATACATTTACAAATACACATACATATACATATACACACATATGCATATAGTCCTTTATGGGTAGTATGGTTGGTTGTGTCAGGTTCAATTCACACTGGCCGTGACTTCCGCCCCCATCGATGATGTCGAAAGTTCAACCCATACAGCCATACTGACTGCATTATTCATATGATCTACCTGGAGTATGTGCTGGTTCTATGGATCTTACACATGCACGCGCGCATGTGTGCACACATGTTCTTCTTCACATTTTAGTTGGGCTTTCATCGTTGCAGGTATCGGCTAGATGATTTGGGTTTTGGATCTCATGTTCATTTAAGCTTGTGGCAAAATGGAGAAAACATATTTACGGGATCGGAGAAAAAAAAAACTCCATACGGAATGTCAAGTATAGGGGAAATTTTCATGGCAGGGGTTCTCTATCACCTTCCATCAATCTTAGCTTTTATTGCTCCAATTCCCAATAGGTAAAGAAAAACCTTCTAAATCAATTTCAAATATAGTGCATTCAAATTTGCACTTATTTTCACATTATCAAACTAATAAAACAATGCAGTTATGACCGGCTGCAACCGGATATGTGGACCGGTGCCTACCAATGTTGGGGACACGAAAATAGAGAGGCCGCATTAAGAACAGCATGTCCACCAGGTTCACCCACTGATTGTTAAAGTAGTTTTGAAATAAAGTCATTTGATGTATGCGCTAATCCACACTTGGGCCTAGCTTCAATCATGGCCGCTGGAATCGATGGACTTAGAAACAAACTCAGTTTTCCTCCACTCATTGGTACATTTTACCTTTCCTTCTCCTTTTCTTCTTAACATGCTAATTTCATTGCGATTAACAATTACTATTCTAACGATGCAGATACAAATCCTTCAGACTGTAATAATGCCCGAAGGCTGCCTCAAAATCTGCAGGAGTCAGTAGAAGCACTTGATGAAGATGAAGTTTTGAAAAAAAATTTTGGTGAAAAGCTAATAACTGCTGTTAAAGCTGTCCTCATGATAAGATACTTGCATATTATCCTATAGCTAAATGGATAACATGATATGTTATTCACACATACAGGCAAATTTCATATATTTTCTTTATTTTGAAAAACTAACTAGTGAGTACTCATCCTTGCAGGCAGAGATTGATGACTACGAAAAGAACAAAGAGGCATTCAAGAATCTCATTCATCGCTATTAATCTAAGGAAAGGATTACATCCTCGGTAAACATTACTTTGGTTTACAAAATAAAGAATTTCTTGCAGTTATACTATTGTTAGCTAACTCGCATCATAAACATAAAAATAATGTTGAACTTAGTTGTATATTATGTCCATCGCGTTCGATAACACAACCAAGCATCGTATCACCATTAAGACACTACCATAGAATGTCACATAAGAGGCTGTTAATCATAATTTATTCCAGTGAGGAATTGTATTTTTGATATGTATTTATATGAAACTAGAGTCTCTGTAAGATCAAATCTATTATGAGGTTTCTCAGCATATGAAAATGCTTTTAGCTAGGTTTCGAGCAGCCTCGACAACATAATATTAGATTAAGAGTGGTGCTAAATGTACTGCATTGGCTATTCTATTTTACCTTGAAAATTCAGTCGATAGTATACCGACACTTGGTTGTGAAGTAGCTCGATGTCATATTGTCATTTTTTTCAAAAGACAAATTTCATTGGGCAATATATTACAGAATAAAACAGGGTAATTTACTGTAATGCAGCATATTTAACCCATTCTAGATTAATGTTGGTTTCTGATTTCAAGTTCAGAGCTGCGGTTAGAGCTCAGTAGTTGATACATGTATCTTGTTAGGGTACACAGAACGCTTTACATCAGCTATATTTCAAATGAATAAAAATAAAAAATTGCAATAATAGACCAAAGGCAGAGGAAAAAATGCATATTTTTGCAAATATTTGCAGAAAAAACTGCAATTTTTATTCAAGTCTTGCAAAAATAAAAACGATAAATATTTGCAGTTTTTGTAAACAAAAAATCACAAGGAAAAAAGTTTGAAATTTTTGGTTTGTGTTCAGAATATAAGTGAGAAACAATCAACCCTTGTGATTATTCAGTCTGAAGGTGCCTTTAATGCCGGTATTCTTCTCACTGAATTAAATATGATGTCTGGTCATAATTGATGTAAATGCATATAGCTGAAAGTGAAAAACTTTCATACATCCAAGAAAAGCAAGTGCCACCAGCCGGGGCTGATGATGAATATGAGAAGTGGTGTGCAGAATATCAAAAAGTCAAATGATGGCTTCTAATGTCTATCTCTTGATATAATAAAACGTCATATCTGCATAAGCCACATCTCATGAAATATGAACTGCCCTTTCTAAAGCATTTTAGGATAGGAGTGACAAGATGCAAGGTTTTTTTTGAACCAGTGAGCCTTTACAACAAAGCAAAATGGGAAAAAAAATGCACTTTGTATATTATGGAGATTTAACAAAAATATTTCAAGAATTAGATCACCATGACTAGGTCATCATGAAAGACCCAGAAGATGTTGTAGCATACCAAAAATCTATCGAGCGAATTCGAGTCCATGTGTTTCTTACTAAGTTAGATAAAGTTTTTGACCAAATTTGAAGAGAGATACTTTACCTAGAACAAAAATCAACCTTGGAAGAATGTTATTCTATAGTACATCGCCAAGTCATACACTCTACCCCAATATGTATATTGTATTAGTATTTAGTACATTCTGTGTTTGTTAAAATCGAGTTTGAATCTTATTTTCATCTATACACTACTTCCTTTTTTCATGTTCATCCACCATTTTTCCTTACAAACTGTAGTCCATTTTTTTCATGATCCATTGATGTTCAATGATCAAATACATCATTACTGCCTGTAAGAATTTGCTGTCAAGACAGGTGTAAATTCTTTCCTGTACATGATATCTCACCGACCTATATATTTTTCAACTTTCACACAGCTTAATAATAAACATTATATTTCATCCAGGGTGGTTCTACAACTTGACGGTTGAATGAATGTCAAATACAGGATTCTAATGATCAAACGTTTAGCAGTACGCGAACTTCACCTCTTCTGTACAATAACTTATTACTGAAAGTTTGAAATCATTTATTACTATTGTTCCATATGCTTATATTTAAGTCACGTCCCTCACATTATACCTACGTTTTTTACTACCAAAATATCCCGACAACTTCGTAGTTAGACGGTCATTTCTATTTTTAATTTTTGATCCCTAAAACTACCTGCTATGACGTCAGCTAATCATCATTTTAATAAAAATAATAGCTTTGCATAACTAATATTGGCACATTTATTTGTTTGTCTGAATATTTTACTGTTTGAATAACTCATGACAGCGATACTATGGCCGATCCGGTCACTTTGCCGTTTCTCCTTCAAAGTTGATTGTCTATATGTCGCTTGGAAGGCTTTGGTTGATTTGGTGGTAGATTCTTAAGCTATTCCATGTGGGCCTACTTTATACGTTTGGACAAGCAGTTGGGAGGATTGTTGCTTTGCACAAGGAATTTATCTCTTTTGACTAGTATGTATCTGTATTTATATTGACGTATGTTATGGATTTCGTTATGTTTTGTAATAGAATTATGAATTCAAAACTGGTGTAAAATTGAATTGTTTTAGCTTTTATTAAATGTGAATGATTTGTGTTGTTTCAAGTAATGTTAACGATTGTAGTTATTATTAGTGAAATATAGGTTTTAATTATAATGTTGTGAAATTTATGGTTAATGGCATTTGTTGGAAGATGAATTGCAATTGTTGATAGCAGTTGTAAAAAGATTTATTGCAACTGTCAATAACAATTGTAAATGAATCTATTACAACTGCCAAAAGCAGTTGCAAAAAGTATTATTGCAACTGCTATAGTAGTTGCAAAAGAGACCTATAACAACTGTCAATGCAACAGTTACGATAGATTTTACTACAACTGTCAAAAGTAGTTGTAAAAAGTTTTTTTACAACTGCTCCTGCAACTGTCGGTGATAGTTGTAAAAATCTTCAACTCTATTACAACTTCTGATATTAAGACTGGCGGTCGCCAGTAGTATTAGACCTATTACAACTGTTTTTGACAGTTGCGAAAATGTATTTTTGTTGTAGTGTACTCTTCCCACGCAGCAAGCGTGTCGTTCGGCATAGAGAGGGTGGTTCAGCATCCAAGTGTTCGGCCTATTTGGTTCGGCATACGGCGACCACTCTATTTGGGCCAAGACGTTCGGCTGCCGAGCCCACCTGGGAAGTCCAACCCATCTTTGTCTATAAATAGAGGGGCAAGGGCACAGTGAAAGGGGGCCTTTTTTCGGGAACACTGGAGACTCTGCCATTTTTCAGACTCATCTTCTTTACTTAGCAACTCCATTCAAGCATTTGATATACGAATTGTATTTGTAATCAATCATTAAGAAGATCAATAAAGTTTAACCTCAAAGTGGACGTATGCAATTACGCTGAACCACTATAAATCCGGTGTTCTTACTTTCTGCATTTAAATTAGCATATTCTTCTTTGTTTAATTTATCTTCATTATTTATATCTCTTCACAATCTTTCTCAAAGAGGTTATCGACCAATTTTGGTGCTAACACTTTGGTGCTTTCACTGAGAATTGAATTCTCAGACCTCAAGGATCTGCTTTGAAGCTACTGGATTGAAAAAATCCCCCAAAGAAGATCCGACTCATTGATAGGACGTCCGTTGATTCTAGTCAGAGTTCATACCAATAACTCAACAATGGCAAGACCGCGTACCAGGTCAGCTTCTCATAATGCGGACGCCCACGAGACTGCTAGCGTGCAACAAGCAGGACCTAGCAATCAGCCAGCGATTCCGGGTGTAGGAATTGCCGCCCAGGACCAGACTCCAGTTGTCACCAGAATAGAGTTCAATGACTTGATGATAGAACTCAGGGAGAGCAGGAGACAACTAGGAGAGCAGATGCAAGCTAACGCCAACCTGATGGCACAACTCACTCAACAGCAGCAACAGAATGCTGGGGGCAATCTCGCTCCTTATTCCTCATCCGACAGCTCAACTTCCTCTGATGAACCTCCCAGGCGCAGACGCCGTAAGACTGAAG
The DNA here is from genome assembly GCA_030737815.1 of Allium fistulosum. Taxonomy (NCBI): domain Eukaryota; kingdom Viridiplantae; phylum Streptophyta; class Magnoliopsida; order Asparagales; family Amaryllidaceae; genus Allium; species Allium fistulosum. The sequence continues at coordinate 182,227,609 of CM060905.1, read as the reverse complement.
CTGTGCGGGCAGGTGCTACTGTTCAAACAGCTGGAGACCGTGACCAAGCAGGAGCTGGAAACTTCGGAACCGGAGTGCGGGTGGAGGCTGGAGACCTAGATCATCAAAACGCTAACGATATAGAACCTCAAGAGGCACGTTTGGCAGATCGCCAGAAGAGGAGGCATCAGCATGGACAGTCACGTAGAACAGACTCTAACCTTCCACCTTCCATACAAACACCAGATCTGACAGCCATGGTCAGGCAATTGATGAAAGAAAATCAGGGCTTATCGAATGACGATTGGGGAGTATCAAGAAGTCATACTCCGTTCACAGATATTGTGCTGCAGGCGGCGTACCCCAGAAAGTTTAGTATGCCAACTATCCCTGCGTACGAGGGAAAGACTGACCCCAGACAACATGTCATGAGGTACGAGTGGATGATGGATTCAGCTAGAGCAAATGATGCAACCAAGTGTAGATGCTTTCCAATTACTCTATCTGGGATCGCTACTATGTGGTTCACCCGACTTCCTCCGCGGTCTGTATCCAATTTCGAGGAGTTGGCAAAGAAGTTTATTGAGCAGTTCAGGATACACACTACTCGTCCAAAGGACGTAATGTCTTTGTCAAGTGTAATCCAAAATCATGGGGAGTCATTGAAGGAATATTTACAAAGATTCCATGTTGCGGCAACTGAAGTCAGTAATCCCAATGATCATGCAATTCTAATGGCTGTAATGAGAGGTGTGGATCCGGATTCTGAATTTGGAGACTGGTTGGCAGGAAAGCCTCCGACTGCGCTAGAGCGTTTCTACTCAAAGGCACACCAGTTCATAAGAAGAGAGGAAGCTAAGTGGGTAAGGCGAGATAAGGCACCAGGACCTGTCCAAGAGTCCATGAAAAGCAACATTGTTGTGAAGCAGTCCGGAGACAACTCAGTAAAGGTCCAAGTCAATGTCCAGAATAAGCCTGGGCAGCCTAAGGAGTCCGGAGGAAGAAATCAAGGGAAGAAGAGAGAAGCGGGGAAGTGGAAACCGAGAATTCCAAGCTACAACGAGTATACCCCGCTGAATGCGTCTCTTGAGAACATTTACCTATCAACCTGCAATACTTTTCAGTACAGAAAGCCACGTCCAAAAGAGTCAACCGAGGAACAGAAGCGGACCGGGAAATATTGCCGCTTCCATGAGACTTATGGGCACAATACGGAAGAGTGCAGACACCTACACGACGCTATAGAGAAGTTGATCACGCAAAAAAAGTTGCAGGAATTTGTGAAGGATCCTTAGGAAGGAGGACATGGAACATCCAACCCAGGTCGTGCTCCAGCTCCGCGTCATCCTGATGAACCTACCCGGACTGTGGGTAGGCTAGTCATAAACACGATCATCGGCGGGCCTCACCCCGCGGATAAGAATTGGCAGGAGATGGAGCGGTATGCTAGTGCCTTGAAGCATGCAGATTTCGAATGTTGTTCGAACACGGAGGATGGGACCCCTGCTAAGCAGCAGCGGGTAATGAAAGACGATATAGTGTTCAGAAACAGAGATGCTGACCAAGTGGAGGCTCCAACCATCGACCCGATGGTCATATCTGCAATGATCGGACCGGCGTATGTGAAAAGAATTTTGATTGATTGTGGAAGTTCTGTCAACATCATCTTTAAGAAGGCTTATGACTAGATGAAAATGGAAACAAAGGACTTGAAACCGTCCAAGGCTCGCATACATGGCTTTAATGGTGCAGCGAGCGATGCGGTAGGGTATGTTGAGTTACCAGTTGAACTGGGACAAGGCGAACGTCGGAGGGTGCGAATCTTGCCCTTCGTAGTTTTGGATGTGGATTCTCCGTATAATGTATTCCTGGGCCGACCGACCCTGGCTGAGTTTAGGGCAGCATTAGCCCCGTGGTGCTTGACTTTGAAATTCCCAACTGACAAAGGAGTAGGAGTTGTTCATGGCGACCAGGCGACCGGTCGTGCATGTTATGTGGCAGAGCTCAGAGAGACCCATCGGAGGGAGAAAGGAAAGGTTGCGGACATTCCTGTCCGCATCCTTAATAATGATAATTGACAAGTAGTGCTCGAGCCCTGGCTCGGGCATAATTCTCGGATCTTCAGAGACATAGATCCGAGAGATGACGATGAGAAACCCAGGGAAGAAAAGGCAGCACCGGCTGAATTAACAATTGACGTTTCAGTCAGCCGAGACGACCCATCGCGAGTGCTGAAGATCGGATCACAACTCGGCCCCGCAATGACTGAAGACCTTAGTGATTTCCTCCGGGCAAATCTTGATGTTTTCTCCTGGGTGCATTCTGATATGTGCGGGATTTCTCCCGCCATTACGAGCCATATGTTGAACATAGACCCGAAATACATCCCAGTTAAACAAAAGAGGAGAGGAATGGACCTAGAGAGGTCCTCTGCTCTCAGAGAGGAAGTGGACAAACTCAAATCCAATGGGTTCGTCCGCGACGCCCTCTACCCTGAATGGGTATCGAATCCCGTGCTGGTGAAAAAGGCGAATGGGAAATGGAGAACTTGCGTAGATTATTCCGACCTGAACAAAGCGTGCCCCAAGGACAGTTTCCCGTTGCCTAGGATTTATCAGTTGGTCGACTCCACTGCAGGACACGAGCTGTTATCATTCATGGATGCATACTCGGGTTACAATCAAATCCCGATGCATATTTCGTACCAAGAACACACCAGCTTCGTCACATATGTCGGGCTATATTGCTATGTAGTAATGCCCTTCGGACTGAAAAACGCAGGAGCGACTTATCAGCGTTTGGTGAATCGAATGTTCAAAGACCAGCTTGGTAGAACGATGGAAGTCTATGTGGATGACATGCTCGTGAAGTCACGACAGTCAAACGACCACATTCGAGACTTGGCTGAGATGTTCGACATACCCAGGTATTATGGAATGAAGATCAACCATCTGAAGTGTTCCTTCGGCGTTGCGTCAGGGAAGTTTTTGGGATTCATCGTCAATGCTAGGGGAATTGAAGCTAACCCAGAGAAGATTCAAGCTATTCGAGATGTGCAAGTGCCCAGGACTATAAAACAGGTACAGAGCTTGAATGGAAAAGTAGCTGCGCTGAGTCGATTCATATCCAGGGCCACGGACAAGTGCATCCCTTTCTTTGATATAATAAAGAAAGGGAAGAGGAATTTCGAGTGGACATCCGATTGTGAGGAAGCATTCCGGGATCTGGTGAGGCATCTGGAGAGTCCACCAGTGCTGTCAAAACAAGTAGACCATGAGATGCTGTACGTGTACTTGGCCGTATCCCCACATGCTATAAGTGCGGCTTTGGTTCGCGAGGAGGACCGAATCCAAAAGCCGGTGTATTATGTTAGCAAGCGTTTAACGAGGGCAGAAAGAAATTACCCTAAAATCGAGAAATTGGCCTATTGCTTGGTGATTGCATCACGTAAGCTGCGCCCATACTTTCAAGCACACTCAATCAGTGTTTATACTGATCAACCCCTACGGCAGGTACTCCAATGACCAGAAACTTCTTGAAGATTGTTAAAATGGAACATCGAGTTGAGCCAGTTCGATATCGCCTACTTGCCACGAAGAGCCATACAAGGGCAGGCATTAGCAGATTTCATTGCTGAGTTTACCATACCCGACGAACCAGATAATCGCGATGGCATTCCCCTGTTCGATGGAAATTGTACACCAATGGAGCATCAAACGACCGTTGCTCCGGCGCTGGCGTAGTTCTTGTAACTCCAGAAAATCGATCGGTTTGTTACGCTTTGAAGCTCGATTTCCCGACTACAAATAACGAAGCAGAATATGAAGCACTGATCACTGGCTTAAAACTCATTGGAGAACTCGGGGTAAAATCAATTGAAATCTTTTGTGACTCACAGTTGGTGGTCTACCAAGTGCGAGGAGATTATCAAGCAAAGGGACAGAAGCTTGCTCCGTACCTTGTTCTGGTTCAAGAACTGCTGTCAAACCTTGAGCGTTATGACATTTCGCATGTCCCGCGTGAACAGAACAAAGAAGCCGACACATTGGCGAAATTCGCAAGCACTGGCGATGCTCAGCAAATGAGATTGTTTCCCGTTGAGGCCTTGCGTGCCCCAAGCATAGACACAATGAAAGTTGATTCTGTGTTGGAAACATGAATCGAGAGGGAATCGTGGATGACCCCGTTCAAACTATACCTAACAACCGGGGTTTTACCATAAAAAAGGAGCGAAAGACGACAGGTCCTTCGAAAGGCCGTGCGATACGTGATGCAGGATGGATTAATGTATCGAAAGGGGTTCTTAGTCCCTATATTACGATGCATCGCTCATGATGAGACAAAGCGGGTCTTGAAGGAGGTTCACGAAGGGGAATGTGGCGACCATACTGGGGGGGAAACGCTAGCAAAAAAGATCCTCCGCTATGGATATTACCGGCCAACCGTAAACCGGGACGCTGCAGACTACGCAAGTAAATGTGACAAGTGTCAAAGATATGCGAAAATCCCGAGGACTCCATCAACAGAACTCACACAAATGGTTAGTCCCTGGCCATTTGCAATCTGGGGAACCGAAATAATCGGCTCTTTGCCTATATCCAAAGGTGGTGCAAAATACGCGATAGTTGCAGTCGACTATTTCATAAAATGGGCTGAGGCAGAACCTTTGGCCACAATCACCTCTAAGAAGGTCATTAACTTCGTTGTACGAAACATTATATGCCGCTTTGGCCTCCCTCGCACCATCATTACGGACAACGGGATGCAATTTGAAAGCAGAGAGTTCAAAGAGTTCTATTTAAAGTATGGCATCGAGAAGAAGTTCGCCGCCGTTGCACACCCAAAAGCTAACGGACAAGTCGAGGCCGTTAACAAAATAATCAAGTCCATACTAAAGAAGCGTTTGGAGAAGGTCGGAGGCAAGTGGGTAGATGTACTCCCAACATCATTATGGGCTTATAGAACTACCCACAAGTCCGCGACCGGCCACACTCCATTCGCCTTGGCATACGGCTCGGAAGCCGTTATACCCGTGGAACTTGAAGTTCCATCGCACTGAGTGACATACTATGATCCCAAGACGAATCAGGACCTCTTGTTGGAATCGCTGGACTGCATCGATGAAAAACGTGAAGAGGCTGAATTAAGGGCGGCAGCGCATAGGCACCGAGTCAAGCGTTACTACGACGGCAGAGTCCGCCCAAGGATTTTTGATGTGGGTGATCTCGTTCTGAAACGAGTTTTCCGGGTACCGACACCGTCACGTATGAATCCCAACTGGGAAGGTCCGTACGTCATTGAACGGAAGCTTGGAGAGGGAACATTCAAGCTAGCGACCGTTGATGGCGTGACACTCCCCCGAGCATGTAACAGTGAACATTTGCGACATTATTACATTTAGTATGTTTCTTTCTTGTTTTAGGTACAGTTATTTCCTGTATGTTTCCATTCAGTCGTAACTTAGTTTCCTTTCAGCCATGTAATCAGGCGGTTTAGTTGTTTTTCATTAATGAAGGCTTGAAGCCGTGTTTTTCATGAATTACTAATGTTTCTATATCTCATAATCGGGTGATGAACTACTAGAGCTACATTGTTCTGTATGATGTGCAAACTCGTATAAACAATTTCGATCTCCGAGTCCCCTGAGCGCGGACCGGAGTACTCTAAGTCCCCGGAGCGCGGACTAGAGTATAAATGGTTTCGATCTCCGAGTCCCCTGAGCGCGGACCGGAGTACTCTAAGTCCCCGAAGCGCGGACTAGAGTATAAACGATTTCAATCTCCGAGTCCCCAAAGCTCGGACCGGAGTACTCTAAGTCCCCGGAGCGCGGACTAGAGTATAAACGATTTCAATCTCCGAGTCCCCAAAGCATGGACCGGAGTACTCTAAGTCCCCAGAGCGCGGACTAGAGTATAAACGATTTCGATCTCCGAGTCCCCTGAGCGCGGACCGGAGTACTCTAAGTCCCCGGAGCGCGGACTAGAGTATAAACGGTTTCGATCTCCGAGTCCCCTGAGCGCAGACCGGAGTACTCTAAGTCCCCAGAGCGCGGACTAGAGTATAAACGATTTCAATCTCCGAGTCCCCAGAGCGCGGACCGGAGTACTCTAAGTCCCCAGAGCGCGGACTAGAGTATAAATGATTTCAATCTCCGAGTCCCCTGAGCGCGGACCGGAGTACTCTAAGTCCCCAGAGCGCTGACTAGAGTATAAACGATTTCAATCTCCGAGTCCCCTGAGCGCGGACCGGAGTACTCTAAGTCCCCAAAGCGCGGACTAGAGTATAAACGATTTCAATCTCCGAGTCCCCAGAGCGCGGACCGGAATACTCTAAGTCCCCAAAGCGTGGACTAGAGTATAAACGATTTCAATCTCCGAGTCCCCTGAGCGCGGACCGGAGTACTCTAAGTCCCCGGAGTGCGGACTAGAGTATAAATGATTTCAATCTCCGAGTCCCTTGAGCGCGGATCGGAGTACTCTAAGTCCCCAGAGCGCGGACTAGAGTATAAACGATTTCAATCTCCGAGTCCCCAGAGTGCGGACCGGAGTACTCTAAGTCCCCGGAGCGCGGACTAGAGTATAAACGATTTCAATCTCCGAGTCCCCTAAGCGTGGACCAGAGTACTCTAAGTCCCTAGAGTGCGAATCAGAGTATTAACAATCTCAATCTCCGAATCCCCTGAATACGGGTCAACTTATTATAAGTCTCTGGAACGCGAATTTAGAAAAAATTCTAAGTGCTCAAGAAATATAGAACAAGGAGTATGCCACTCCGAAGAATGTTCGAACAACGCGAGAATGGACTAGGAAATATACAACTCATAAGTGTTTGAGTTTTGACCGCAGTTATTCAGAAAGCTAAAAAAGTAAGAGGGTCGTTCAAACGACTAAGGAACTAAACTTTATTTAATAGTCCAAAATGAGGTTACACAGTTACCCTTCCAAAACTTGGAGTCAAGAACCTATCTATACAAACTACGGAGACAAAAGATAAAAGTAGTTACAAGACTTAAGCAAAGAAAAACTCGTTGAACGAGTATAGCGATTATTTCTTCGGTTTCTTCTTCTTGTCTTCTTTTGACTTTTCCGATGACTCCTCTCCCTCACGCCTCTTCTTGGATTTCTTGCTTGCTAAAGAAGTGGAGTCAGGAGTAGGAGAAGGAACATCCAGTGGTTTGGACCTACCTGGGAGAATGATCTTCAAAGGTCTGTTCCACGGGTCGGTGAATTCCAGTATTTCAGGCTCAACTTTGACCTCGACTTTCTTCTTCTCCTCTTCGGCGAGACGCTCTTTCATGCTCATCCTCGAGGTATGTTCAGAGGCGCCAGTGATTTCGATTTCGTCACTCCCCCGGCGGGAGATGAGGTGTCAAGCTTATCATCGTCTAGCGCCCTGATCACTTGAGCGTCAGGGCCAGGAGCTACTCCCGCATGAGCAACGTTGCTTGTTTTCTCTGCCTCCTCCTTGGCGTCGTCGCTCCTCGGAGTTGGCTCGGAGTCAGAGCAGCCTGCATGAAAACATAAAGAATGAATATTAGAACGAATAACCACCACTGGAAAGTGACAGATCTTTTAACTTCTAAAAAAAAGAAGAGTTTCCTACCGGGTTCTGGCTGGCTATCAGTTGCGCGTGGAGTTTCACCCTCCAGAATAGGGGATAACACATGAACGCCGAGCCCGGGATCTTCAGGATCGTAGCTGGCATGCTGCTCGAATGGGTCAAGTGTCGGCCGACCGGCCGGTTGAGCAGTGGGAGGAGCAGCAATATGAGGAGCCGTAGTCTTAGCCCATGATGGGCCAGCTTCATCACTTTTCTCTTTTGGAAGGGGAGAGCCTTTGCTATAAAGCGCCAAAGCTGCGGATAAATCCGCTGGCTCGTTCCCTCTAAGAAACTCCTTCACCAGGGCATCCTCATCGACTTCTTCAGAGCCCGACTCGATTTTCCTAATCTTCACTAAAGTTTCCCAGGCCTCAGCTAGGGATTCGAGATAGCCCTCGCCCAAGAATGTCAAGTCGCGATGCATAAGGACGTGGGCGCCATACTCAGTAATCAACGGGTCAAACATGCACTTGACCTCTTCCCTGCCGGCCTCTACGGCCGCCTCGAGGCGAGAGTCTATCTCCTCCACAGCTTTTCTTTTGCCCTCCTTACGGGCTTCGTCTTTCATTTTTTCAACCCCAGCAAGTTCTTCATCGAGCTTCGTTTTCAAGAGCCGAGTAGCAACGATTTCATCACAATATCGTTGTGACTCTTCTTGAGCAGCTACTTTATCCTCTTTCTCCTTGGAGAGTAATTCTTTCAACTCTTTGACTTGTATGGCAAGCGCGTCCCTTTCTTTTTGGATAGAATCTTTTTCTAAGGCAAGGGCACCGCTGCGCTAGACCGCTTCGTCGAGTTCTTTCTTATGGGTAATCTCCAAACGAGTGACGGTCTCAGCAGTATCTTTTGCGCTTTGCTCCGCGGCTTCAAGCTTCGACTTATACGAAGCGAGCTCTTCATCTTGATGCTTGATGATGTTCTTGTCACAGCCAGCTTCCAATTTCAAATGATCAATTTCATATTGTCGCTCAACAGATACCTCCGAGATTTTTTCGACCAAGTGAATAAACGCGTCATGTTGAACATAGACGTCGTTGTTACAGGCAATGGCACTCTGCTTCACGTGCCCAAGGATATGATGAATAGCTGGGAGGAATTTCAGACCATCAAAACAAATTTTTAGGAATTTGGCCTTAAGATCGACCATCTTCTCTGCTACAGTTGGGTCAACCGCGGGAGTAGGGGGTGGAGGCTTTGAAAGTTCCGCTCTTTTTCGATGCTCCCGAGTTTGCCTTGTACTCGACGAACCGGAGTGTTGTTCTCGGGAAACATCGGGTTGGGACCCCTTCTGTGAAGGCTTCTCTCTATCCGGCTCAGTTAGAGGAAGAGGATCATGGGACTGTGAAGATTGGGAATATGCCTTCTTACGATAAGACGAATCGCGGGGATGGTTGTCTCGATCTTCGTAATCATCTCTGTCCCTGCGTCCGCCCGAACCTGAATCCTGTCCGGGATGATGAAATATGGAAGAGCCATGAAGGCAATCGAGTCCGTGGGAGCGCCCCATGTCACCTACAAAGAATAAAGATAACAACGAGTTAAGAAAAATCCGGGAAATAAGAAAAAACTTGAAGCGTATGATGGAATGCGTATGTGCGTGTGTGTCCTAGTGTTCCCCCCGACGGACCGGTTCTTTTATCTTTACTGATCGGAGTATTGTCTCCCTGGGCTGGGAGTTGAACTCCCGCATTGCCTCTAGCGGGCGAAGAAAACTTGAGGGCTTCAGGATCATCAAAACCATAATTAAGTATATCGTCGGGGATGGAAAGATTCGACAGACCCCTTAGAGAACTTTCCATATGCTGTGAGGAAGCCTCTTTCTCTGGCGGGATGAGCGTAACTTTTGAAGTTCCGCCAACTTTCTCCTTCCGTATCTTGTATTTTAACTTCTTCTTTCCCTTCGAAGGGGAGGATGATGTTTCAATGTCGTGTACTTCGACCGCCGGATTCCAAGCGGGACCCATATTCTCGCCTTGAGTCTCAGGAGCTTCATCCTCCTTGTGCTCACCCTCTTCGTGCGCATCGGAAGTGTGGCGTGACGATGCTCCAGCTTGTTTTTTCCCTTTACCGGATGGCTTGGGAATGGAAACGCCCTCCGAAAGGCTAATCCAACGACCAGGGGCTAGCAAGCCGAACCTTGACAATGATTCATTTGAAATGATGGTTCAGATGTCCCGATCCTCGGCAGGAAGAGCCCTAATGGCCTCGACGGCCTCAGAATATCCTCGGCCCTCAGGACGCGGGTTAATACCTGAAAATATGGAACAAGGAGTTAGAAAAGGTATAGCTCTGATCGAGCGCGAAGGATGACCCAGGGAAGAGACTTACTGCCTTCGACCCATATCCTCGCGAAACCAGGAGGGCAACACACGTAGAACCATTCCTGTTTGTACAGGGCGAATTTGCTACATGCCCCAGTTAAGATCTGTCATTTGTGGTACGGCTCGAGGAACATGAAGGAGGGGCTATCTTTCCGCTTCTTGATCATATAAATGTATCTGATGTCGCCAGAAGTTGGAGGCCCAAAGAAGATGGCCATGAATAGTAGGTAGGTCCCGTATATAAACGCGTGACCGTTTGGATGCAGCTGCGATGGGGCAATGTCTATGTACTGCAACACGTCCCGAAGAAATAAATTGAATGGAGGCACGCTGCCCATCCAGCACATGAACTTGTTGCAGGTGGTATATCCGACTGGGGGCAGGTGAGGACGATCGTGTCGCGACGGGACTAACACATCGGTGAAGGGGATCCCATGGATGGAGCATATTCGCCGAAGTGCGACTTCATTAATCTTCGAAGCCTGTGAGTCGATCGGATTGTCTAAGAGAATTGTTGCCTCTAGGGCATCAGGAGCTAAGTTATGGGCAGGGGAAGTCGACAGATTTGAAGTATCAACGAGTTCTTGCCTTGATGATGGCCCAGGCCTATCAGATATAGTGGCAGAGCTAGATTTTTTAGACATCCCCAATAAATAATGAATCTGTCTAAGCGCCTGTGAAAACTATACTTGAAAAACGTTGAATGTTAGAATTAACAATGCGAGTATTCCCCCCCACGTGGTGTGTAAACTAGTGCAAGCAGTCGTGTGTAAGCATTGAGAATCTAAAGGTTACAAAGATACGAAAGTGAGCTTCGAATCGTCGCCTTCGAAGACCGTCATCGCTGACCGTCTTAAAAAGCCCGCCTTGTGGTGATTACAGTCCAAGATTCAGAAAATGTATAATTAAATAAAGTGTTTGGCCTAATTCCTGTTCGGTGAAAAGTATCTTTCGGCATGTTCGGCTAAAGTTTTGTCCGGCCAAAATAGGTTTCGGCATTCACAATCGTTCGGTTAAGTGTGGTTCGGCATTTATGTTGTTCGGCACCTGTGAATTGTTCGGCCTAAGTGTTGTTCGACGCTTATGATTGTTCGGCATTTGTATTGTTCGGCCCTGATCTGGTTCGGCATTTAAGTAGTGTTCGGCCTTGTTATCGTTCGGCTAAAATATGGTTCACCATTTAAGTGTGTTCGGCCTAGACATGGTTCGGCGTTTAAGTTTGTTAGGCCCGAGTATTGTTCGGCTGAAATATTGTTCGGCATTCATGATCGTTCGGCATCCCCACTAATTCATGCCTTCGCCTTAGCCCCCCATTTCACTATTCGGCATATGGTAAGATACGCCGAACCAGGGTTATGCCAAGCTTGAACGTTCGGCACTCCACCCTCGATTATAGTTCCACTCTTCTCCTTCTCCATCTACGCCGAACAACAAGAACAGGTCGCTCGGCGAAGATTATGCCGTTCGATACCCCATCTTTCTTTTCTTCCAGTCTCGTTCGGCACGAAGGAGCTAGGCTTAACTACCATGCATTGTCCGACAACTCCAATGTGCGAGCCATTCCTACTCGCCACACATCATACAACCGTAAAGATATCCAGTTTTCCACATGACTCTCTCGGCTACGCGCAAACCTAAGTCTCGTGTTGAAACTATTTAATCATAGAAGGGACAATACCTAGTTCGAAGATCGAAGCTTAGGAAGGATTGATTAGGCTTCAAGTATGATTGACTGGCGAGGATTGCAAGTCTTTAGGGAGTGACATAAATAAAAGTGTAAAAGGAGAAAAGAGGGAGGATGCCTGGTTTTATAGGGGAAAGTAGAAGTCGAAAAGGCTATATCCGGTCGAACTGGTCAAAGCCGTAGCGTTCGGCTTCGAAATGTAGTGTCACTCGGAACATGAGGAATGTTCGGCTACAAACGTATCGTCCGGCATGTATACCACATTAGGCACACACCACAACCACTGATATTCTCAAGAAGGCATCTCCATTAGGACTTAATCAAGGATTTGAAACAAAACATGGAGGATACGTAATTCAAAGCGCATCACGTTCAGTCACGTAATACACTTTAGGGGGCAAGTGTTTCCTGGAGATTTGACCAGGCAACTGAGTACTCGGCATTGGCAAGTACTCGGCATCCAGGAGTACTCGGCATCCAGTAGCACTCGGCGTCCAGGAGTACTCGGCATCCAGGAGTACTCGGCATTCAGTAGCACTCGGCGTCCAGGAGTACTTGGCATCCAGTAGCACTCGGCGTCTGTAAGCGCTCGGCATCGGAAGACGTCCGGCATGTACAACTGCTCGGCATGGCTGTATTGTTCGTCACAAGCCATCGTTCGGCAAGAACCATCGTTCGGCCAAAGGCACTACTCGGCTAAAGGCAACGTCCGGCCAAAGCTCTCATTTAGCCAAGAAACATCGTTCGACCAGAAGCATCGTTCGGCCAAAGCTCTCGTTCGGCCAGAGACATTGTTCGGCTAGAAGCATTGTTCGGCTAAAGCCATCGTTCGACCAGTGCCATCGTTTGGCCAGTGCCATCGTTCGGCCAGAGACAACGTTCGGTTAAGAGCTTCGTTCGGCCAGAGGCACGTTCGGCTTCAACTGATATTCGTTCTACTCTTCCCACGCAGCAAGCGTGTCGTTCGGCATAGAGAGGGTGATTCGGCATCCAAGTGTTCGGCCTATTTGGTTCGGCATACGACGACCACTCTATTTGGGCCAAGACGTTCGGCTGCCGAGCCCACCTGGGAAGTCCAACCCATCTTTGTCTATAAATAGAGGGGCAGGGGCACAGTGAAAGGGGACCTTTTTTCGGGAACACTGGAGACTCTGCCATTTTTTAGACTCATCTTCTTTACTTAGCAACTCCATTCAAGCATTTGATCTACGAATTGTATTTGTAATCAATCATTAAGAAGATCAATAAAGTTTAACCTCAAAGTGAACGTAGGCAATTACGCTGAACCACTATAAATCCGGTGTTCTTACTTTCTGCATTTGAATTAGCATATTCTTCTTTGTTTAATTTATCTTAATTATTTATATCTCTTCACAATCTTTCTCAACGAGGTTAGCGACCAATTTTGGTGCTAACAATTATCAGTTTAATTCAATTTCCCATATTATAGACCATCAAAATATGGGATGTTACACCACTCAAGGTGATCTACATAGTCTCTTTAGTTAAGTCTGTCGTAAATTCTTATTTGGAACATTTTCAACTTAAAGCTCCTTAAATTAAGGTTGAACAAGACTTTAATACTGACTTACTAATTTCGACATCACTTAAAGTTCGAGTCCCTACACCCCTTTATAAGGAGTTCGTTGTTAACATAAACAATTATCTAAAATTTCGTAAATACCGGAGAACACTCTTAGTTACCATTTAGTGATTTTACCTTAGATTTAATATTTGCTTAATACACCAAGTGTATAATCAAGATTAATAAACCGCATAACATAACCTACATGATAATCCCTATTGCCAACGCATATGGGATCTATATCTTAAGTTCCATCTTAGTCTTCTTAATATGATGTTTTGTAAATAGATATGGACAAGCCCAACATCCTTTTATACCAAGTATAAGAGACGTCTCTATCAAATCATTCATTGGGAAATAAACAACCATACTAAATCGATTTTAACATAGGAACATCGTTAAGAATCATTAGTATGTTGTTTACTTAAAATATTAGAATGTTTTGGTAATTTTAAGTTTCTTTCTTAAGAATACTTGCTTTATCTGCATTTCGATTGAAAATCAAACTATTTGATACTTTTTTTCAAAGTACTTGCTCAACTCTGATGCTTATTTGAAGCCATTCTTGTATCGGCTCTTGGACCATATTCAAAAACCTAGAAACCATGTTATCGCTCACACCGACTTCAAGCCATTTTGACTATTATGTGCAAACATCTTTTCTAAATCATTATTATTTAGAAGTTATGTCAACATCAATGTGTTAAAACTCAAAGTCAAATTGTGTGATAATTACATGTAGATCTGAATGAACTTAAGCATGTTAACTAGTGAATTACTTTACTAATTTCAACATTTGAAATTATTGATGTTATTTCCTTTCAATATCGCTTCATATAATTCCAACTACATTGATCTTCTCCTGGAAGACTCAATTGCGGCAAACGGATAATATCCTATCGGGTAAAACAAAAAAACCATATTTTATTAATGTAATTTGAATTTAAAGCATCACACCATATAGTAGAGTCTATACTCTCTATGGCCTATCAAGAACTGAGGATATTGTTACTGCTAAAAATTCATTTTCTTGACATTGATAAGAAACGTAGTTTCTCTTCAATGTGTGAGAATTCTTATTAGACATTCTAATATAACTATTTCTGTAATAGGCTTAGTTAAATTAACTTCATTTATGTAATCAGTTACTATGTTAAAATCATGGATTATATCCAAGTTTGTCACACTGCCACAAATATCTTTAGAAAGAAATTCCTTCCGCAAGAAGTTGATATGTCTTAAAACAACAATTTGTTTCTTTGTGCATTGGAATAAGCATTCAAAACATTTTATGACTTGCCTATACACTTACATAAAATAGACCAAGTTTTGAGTTTACGAAACTAAAGTTCATAACATAAATTTGACAACCACATAAACTATTTAAGAATGAGGTTCCTTCCTAATTCATATCTTATATGAAATCACAAACTATGCTTTAAGATGAAATTAAATTTAACATATGTAATTACTCTTAAGTATATATCCTTATAGAAAGAAGTAACTCAACTTCACTCATTATCCATCGTTCTCTGTCCAATAGAGTTTGGTTACTTCTTATCGATACATCAATATTATCATATGGACGAGTGACTTTAAGAGTGAATTTTATTCTTTTTTTAGGTGCTATTGAAATCTTATTTAATATACTCATCTATTTGATCAAATCGAATCATTTTATTTCCTTTGCATATTTTTTTGTACTTCCGTTTTATATTCTATGAACTTTTCATAAATAACTAACTGATGTATCAAATACACATGTTCATATGTTAGCGAATTTGTCGGTACATTTGACAAAGTAAGTCGATCTGCTTTTAGTATCATTAGACTATAGAGCATGTATATATATATATATATATATATCAATTCGAAGAGTTCTATTGCTTAAATTTCTCACAAGTATGATTAGCAACCCGATTAGGCATAGTCCGCAAACCCCAAGCTATCCTACGTACAACTTAGCCTAGCCAGTACGTGCCGACCCAAACACAGTTTGGCCCTAAGCCAGTCCACCTACTCAGCAACCCTCAAGTCTATCACTGAACATCATAACTCAAATGGCTCCAAGAGCCAACTCACCAGATAAAACTGACCGCATGAGCTTTGGCCTGACTTCATCATAGTTTTCCTTTGCGCAGTCCCAGGCAGCCCATCTCATCAACCCATATCTAGTCTGGGACATCCCTTGTAACAGTTTAGCACCATTCAGATTTCCTCAACAAGCTTTGACGATGAGTGGCCAGCCCACTCATGGCGACCCACATCCAATCTGGCTATAGGCTAGCTCGTCCACATAACAACACTTCAAGTCTACTGCCGATCGGCCCAGCTAAAGACGACATCAATAGCCAACTCATTAGGCAAGACCGACTCAGACATAACATATGTTTGGCTTGGATTCATCACGGCCCTTGCCGTCATCTTACAACTGGCCTAGCACATTCTTTGCAAGTTGGTCCTTTGCAGCATTTTACTTTCTTCAGATGTCATCAACAACCGAACGACCAACCCAACCTGGAGAAAGCCACTCACCCTCCATGCCACATAGACATGCAAAAGTAAAGGACAAGCCAAACAGCCAGTTGCACTAGGTATTGTAGCAAAGTGGCTAAAAGCATACTTACTCCTACAACATGCTTTCAACATTTAATGTGCATTAAATGCAAGGCATGCACCTGGTACGGAGGGACAACTGACATACTTCTTAGCCACACATTCCAGCCATCCTTTACAGCTATCTTCCATCAACCAATCTGACCAAATCGATGGTCGAGCATGCTTTCTACCTATTTTACTATGCAGTCTCAGCCATTCATCATCCACAGCATTACAAATACCCTATACTATGCTACTTCAAAGGGGTTGGAAAACTAATCTTCTACTTAGATTTTCTCACACACAAATTAGAATCCTAAGCTTTTGAGATTAGTAATTATTTAGTATTAAGTGTTCATTTTTTATTATTATCTTGTAATTTCTTGTGATTTTAAGATAGAGACATAGTAAATATTCTTTATAGTGGATGTAGGCAAGCTTACCAAACCATTTTACATCTTTTTTTCATTTACCTCAATTTGCCTATTTACTTCCACATTTTTACATTCTAAGCTTAATAATTAGTAAGTAACCTTCGCTTATACATATGCATTAGTCTAATTTCGAGTTTGATTAATTTATTAGTTGACAACTTTATTTTTTTTGCTTACTTGCTCATTTTACATTTTAAACCTAGTGATTAGAAAGTAACATTTACTTTCACATATGCATTAGCCTTGTTCTGAGGTTGGCTACATTACTAGTCAACATTTTGGTCCTAAAAGAAGGGCCTCCACTTAAAGCTCCCACCCTTCATCACTTCTCTTCTCTACAAAAATATATTCTTAACTTATTACCGTGGACCAAGTTCCTGAAATTGAAGGTAACAATTCCAATGAGCATGGAACCAATGGCATGCCATTGCTAGTGCTACTTGTCCCATTCCTAGGCTTAGGAATGATATATGGCGTAGCGTGTTGCGACTATTAATAAAAATGGATACTTTGGCCCATGAAGTGCAATGTCTGAGAACGAGGTTGGATGCTTAAACTACCATAAACTTTGTCCCACCAACTCCTCCTACAGTCGACCAAGAGGACTTGCCTGTTCACCAACTTGCCTCTCACAACACCTTTGACCTCATGAATACCGATGAGGCCTAGGATAGAGTAGTGCCTGAAACCCCACTCATGGATGTTCATGCTTATCCAAGGAGGTATATACTACATGCGTACCTAACCATGTTGTTGATATTTCTCCAAAAATGGCTACACCTATAGAACCAAGACACCATCGTTCCCCCTTAATAAGACGACGATCTGCATTTGGGCGTCCACAGACGTCTATTTTGGAACATATCAATGGTGTGCTCCTGCCATTGGTAGGGAGCATGGGGCTTCCTTATCATACTCCAGATCTTTTAGAGGTAAGGCAGGAATAGATCAAGGGAGGGGCATGCCAAACATTTAAGGTTGTCCTCTATGCATAGGGAGAGGAGGTCTCCCACTCCAGCTCATTATCGTCATCACCACTCTCCTTCCCGACATCAATCTCCAACTCTACCAAGATGCTGGTTGAGCCCATAGTCAGTTATTAGCCAGACCATCCCCTAGCAAGTAGACGTTGGCCTTTGGAAGGAAATGAACATCCTTCGTCGAAAGCTCAATATAATGCAAACCTGGAACACATAGGGCGATGCTTTTTCTGATTATAAGAATGATGAGCCATTTTCTTTGGATATCTTAAACACTAACATCCATATACGGTATGCTTTACTGCCCGTTGGCAAGTACGATGGGAGTTCCAACCCATCTTATCACATCATCACATTTAACTCCATCACCTGTGTCGGTCAGCTTTTTGGTCTAACAAGGTGCTTGACCTTTCCCTCCACCCACACAGAATAGGCCTCTAACTGGTTCCTACAACCGCAGTTGGACTGCATCAGTGATTTTGCCCAACCGTGCATGGATTTTTAAGACCAGGTTCTTCACTTCGAAGACCCATGTTATGATGGCTAGCAAACTAGGTAACATTAGACAAGGATCCACCAAGAGTCCTAGGTTATATTTCAATCACTTCAATAAAGAATCCACCTAGACTAGGAGTGCTAATATAAACAACATGGCAGTGGCCCTCTGTTCGGGGGTCAGATATAAATCGAGAATGTGGAGGGAGCTTTAGGAGCAACCGACTATGTCCCGAGCTGACTTCTATCAGTGGGCGAACAACATTATAAGAATGGAGAATGCAGATCTTCCAGACAGCGACATTGAAACCTAGTCTCCGAAGATGCATCAAATGCTACATGTCACCCGAGGGTACCCTTGATCTCAGTAGCGCTCAGGGTCGAATCGGGAATGATAGCCATAATGAAGACTAGGATTGTAGGAATGATTTATCCTTGGCCACTCCCCAAAGAACTAAAGAACTCACCTCAGCATGGAATGAGAAAGTCGCATCCCCCGACAAACAAGGACATCCCACATAATAACTCCTAACCCCTCAATGCCAATAGACTCATCTATCAAAGACGAGAGCAATATCAGCATCCCATCTCGAGCACAGACGTCTATCCTTATCGAGGATGTCATAGACCGCATGATTTACGTGTAGTAACAATGCGACTTGGAATCAAACCCGAATCTTGATGACAGTCAGCTCGACCCTCACATGGAGAATTCAAACATTGAGAGTAGGCCGCCCATGCCACTAGTACAATATCCCTAGGCTGTGCCGACCCTAACAAAGTTATTCATTCAGCATAGAACTCAACCTAGAAGTTAGAGAGTTTCTGATTAGATTCCTATGGTGAAGAAAATACATCTTCGATTGGAGGCACGTTGATATAACCGACGTTAATCCCAAGATCATTTTCCATGCATTCAACATCGATCCTACTGCCACCCTTGTACATTAGGAGCATCGAAAACTTAACCTAGAAAGGTACCAAGCTCTCAAAGAAGAGGTGGAGAAGTTGTTAGTCAATGACTTCATTCAGGAGGTAGAGTTTTGCTCTGGGTAGCTAACCCAGTTCTAGTCAGAAAGCCAAATGAGTGTTGGAGAACTTGAATCGACTTCTTCGAACTCTGCAAAACTTGCCCTAAAATAGTTTTCCCTTACCTCATATCCATCAACTTTTAGAAGTGACCAGTGGGCACGATCTCCTTCCTTTCATGGATGCCTATTCTGGATATAATCAGATTTCCTTGTATGGCCTAGACCAAGAGCACACCTCCTACAACACAGATGTCAGCCTATAATGCTATCTTGCCATGCCATTTGGCCCGCAAAATGTAGGCGCCACCTATCAACATATTGTCAACCTTATATTCTCTGAATAGATCGACTGATCTATGAAAGTTTATGTAGGCGACATGTTGGTGAAGTCTATAGGGCCTAGGGGCATGTATAGAACCTAACCAAGACTTTCAACGTACTATGCCAGTATAACATGAAGTTGAACCTAAAGAAGTACTCCTTTGCTATCCGGACCAGTAAATTAATTGGTTGTGTGGTGAGTGTCAAGTGTATTAAAGCTAATCCTAAAAAGATCTAAGCCATCCAAAATATGTAAATTTTTAGAATCATGAAGCAAGCACAGAGCTTGAATGGGATGGTGCAGCATCAAGCTAGTTAGTGCCAAAGGCAACCGATCGGTGTCTCCTTTTCTTCGACCTTATAAAGAATGAAAATTCTTTTACTTGGAACGACGAATGCACTAAGGAATTCAAGGAGTTGAGGCAACATTTGGCTACCCTTTCGGTACTATCCCAACTGGTCGATGGAAAGGATTTGTATCTGTACCTGGCACTGATTGACCATGCGATCAACAATGCCTTGATTAAAAAAGATGAGAAGATACAACGACCGATCTATCATGTTAGCAAGAGGTTGTCAGACCTAGAAACAAGATATACAAGACTAGAGAAGCTTGCCTTCTACTTGCTTATAGAAGTCCGAAAGCTCCGACCGTACTTTCAAGCTCACCCTTTCAAAGTCCCAACCGACCAACCTTTGAATTAAGTCCTTAGTTGGATAGATATTATCAGTCGGCAATTGAAGTGATCTATCAAGCTTGGGCAACATCACATCTCATTCTAGCCTCACACTTCTATCAAAGGCCGGGTAGTCATAGATTTCATTGTCGAGTGCTCAAGCTCGGTCAATGGCGAAGAAGATTCCGTCACTAACCAGTAAGCTTGGCATTTGTATATGGACAATGCATCGAATAAGAAGGGGCAAGGGCCGGCATGTTCCTTTTCACACCCATAGGAAGAGAATTGTATTTTGAGGTCCGCCTTACTTTAAAGGTGACTAATAATTAATCCGAGTACGAGGCTCTCCTGGCTGGAATAAGATGGCAAGGGAATTACATTTGGAGTCCACCCATCTTTTCAGCGACTTGTTAATAATTGTCAATCAAATCGACGATCACTTTGAAGGGAAGAGTAAGACACTGGCCTTGTATGTTTCCGATGTCAAGAAGTTGATTAGCATGTTCGCCAAGTTCAAGCTAGAGAAGAAACCCAGGGAATAAAATGCCAAGGCCGATCAGCTGGCCTAGGCAATAAGAAATCCAGAAGAAGTTACTACTTGGGTCCCCTTAGAGGTTCGAGGCACCTCCGCCATAAGCCAGGGCAACAACAATGGAAATAGATGCGCCATCCTTGGACAAGTGAATGGTGTCCTTTGTCAAATACATAATATGTGAGGAACTTCCTACCAACTGCAAGGAAGCTAGGAAGATTCTTTACCAAGCTCCCCACTACACGGTCGTAAATGGGAAGCTCTACAAATGGAGGTATTCCACACCACTTCAATGGTGCATGTCTAAAGAAAAAACTGACCAGATTCTGGAAGAGCTGTATGAAGGATTTTGTGGGGATCACTAGGGCAAAAGCCTAGCAAAAAAGGCCGTCAAAAAGGCTATTATTGGCCTACTATGATCGAAGATTCCATAGACTATGTAAAGAAATGCAATCAGTGTTAACGGTTCACCAAGATCCCGTGGGCCTTTCTTGCCCTCCTTACCCCCATGACTTCCCCATGGTTATTCGACATGTAGGGAATTTACGTATTTGAAAAGCTGCCTAACGCCAAGGAAGCATATAATCACTCCATAGTCGTCATCAACTACTTCACCAAATGGATCGACATTGAGCCCCTTTCGGGGGTCACAATTCCCAAGATTCTGAACATCGTTATAATGAACATCTTTTTCATTTTAGCCTGCTAAAGAAGATCATAATTGACAGCAACACCCAATTTAGGAGCGGCCTCTTTTAAGACTTTTATGCAAAGAACAAAATTGAGTAGTGCTTCTCTTCTATTGCCCATCCTTAAGCTAATGGACAAGTCGAGGCCGTCAACAAAACCCTTTAGTCAACATTCAAGAGCAGCCTTGCAAAAGCTAAAGGGAACTGGGTCGAAGAACTACTACTCGTTCTTTGGTCCTATCACACTTCCAACCGCACTACAACCGACCATAATCCTTTCTCTCTTTCCTACAAGTATGAAGCCATTCTTCACATAGAAGTATGTATCCCCTCACTTCAGCGTCTAACCTTAGAGCCCGAGCAAAACGATTAGCTAATCAAGCTTAGACTTGGCACTATAGAAGAACAAAGAATCAAAGCCAAACTCAGCACTGAATCCTACAAAAGGAAGATAGCCAAGCACTATAATTCAAGAGTAAAGATCCAGCAATTCTTCGTCAGTGACCTAATTTTGCACTGGGTGTTTGCAAATACAAAGAACCTGATCGAAGGAGTGCTAAGCTTGAACTGGAAAGAGTCGTATGTTATAAGAGCCGTCTTAGCAAATGGTGCTTACCGCCTCCCTCACCCAGACGGAAACCACATTTCCTAAAGGAACCACATGCACCTCTGGGACTTTCATATATGAGAGCTAGCCATAATCATAAGGCTATGTAACATACCTTTTATAGAGAATACATCGAAGACTTCAGAGCCAACTTTGTTCAACACCTTCACTATGCCAGCTCAATGATGATGAGTTATCATGTACTCATTACCTTGTTTAGGAACCGTCGACCTTTGCCACCGAGGACTGTGCGTCATGCTCCCTTTCTTATCGGCCATCCAATACGGGTGAATTACCATGCTTTCGCTTCTTTTTTGAGGATTTCCACCTAGCGTTCAGGTTTGAGAAGGGCCCGCCTACCACTCTTAATTGGAAGGGTATCATCCTATAGAACCTTAGAGCAGCATAGGCTATCCAACAAGGATGAGTTATCATGTGCTCATTACCATGTTTAGGGAATGCAGATCTTTGCTGCCAAGGACTTCCTTGTTTGAGGACTTCCACCTAGCATTCAGGTTTGAGCTAGGCCTGACTACCACACTTAACTGGAAGTGTGTCACCTTGGAGAACCTCCGAGCCGCCTAGGTTACCCAATGAGGATGAGTTATCATGTTCTCATTACTTTGTTTGGGGAATGGCGACCTTTGCCGCTAAGGGCTGCATGAGCCACGCTCCCTATCTTGTCGGCCAACTATCTAATTAGGGTGAATTACCATGCATTCACTCTCTTGTTCGGGGACTGCTACCTAGAGTTCAGGTTCGATCCTGTCAAGCCAGCCACTATCTACTGGCAGTGTATAATCTTGGAGAACCTTCAAGCAGCAAAGGATATCCAACAAGGATGAGTTATTATGTACTTAATACCTTATTTGGGGACTGCCGACCTTTGCCACTAATATAACGACCTGACCTAAATATTAGGTATATGAATTTGTAGAAATTTTTTATGATGATCATATGTAAAAGTTATATCAAAGTATATTTGTGTGTAAAGAAACAACTTTGTTCAGTATTTATACTAACAAGTATAATGTGCCGATCCATTATCGAGCATCGCATAGAAAAGACCTAACGAAATCTTAAGTATACATGTATATACATATACATGCATATATATATATATATATTCATACATATATATATATATACACACTTTTATATACAAAACCGATGGCATATATATTTATATTTATATATATGTAGGTTAGGTGTATAAAGTAATACAAAAAGGAATGTTCATATGTACAAAATAACAAGTATAAATAAGCTTATGTATTACCTAAATTTATCACGTGCATACATTTGTCATCTTAAGAAGAAGCTTGATATGGAAGGAGTAAGTGGCTTGAGATGGAAGAAGTTAAGTAGCTTAGGATGGAAGGAATTAAATGCCTTAAGATGAAAGGAGTGGCTTTGTTGCAAATAAAATTATTAAGGGTTCTAAATGTTACACTTATAAATAATTATGCATATTATCCATTTGAGAAAAGTAGAAAAGCACTTCTTTTCCTAAACCACTTTACATCTCCTCTCTTCTCTTAGTTTTAAAAATTTTCCATCATAAAAATTAATTTAGTCAAGCATTAAAAAACTGTGAAAAAATAAGGAGAATCAAGAAGATTGGATAAAAGACTACCCTCACACAATAATTGGTGAGAAAAACTACTTAAATATACATTTTCATATTATTTCATGATGTCATAATGAAAACGTTTAATATAGATAGCAGTAGCTTAGAATTGATTGAACATCCTTCAAAAATTTGGCCATAACTTTTGCTAATATGGATGGATTTTTGTTTTCTTTAATGTTCTAGAAATCTAATTTAAGATCTACAACTTTCATTTATATATCATTTCCAAATTCAAATGTTCATATATAAAACCGACTTTCAAAGTCGAGAATGTTCTTTAGCCAAACTAAATAGGATGACCATCCAAAAATACCTTGTTGTAAATTAGCCATAACTTTTGACTCCATGAACGGATTTTATTGAAATTTGTCTTGTCGGAAAGATAATTTAAATATCTACAACTTTTACTTATACACTTTGTAAATTTTGAATAGTTACTAGCTTAATAACCTATTGCAAAGTGACTTATGTTTTTGGATAGAATTTATAATTCAAATTAGATATCTTTCAGTACAGGCAGCATAACTTTTGACTCATGTAATATTTTTGAGATCCGTCAAATGAGTCAAGAAGCTAATTTTGTTGGCTAAAATTTTCATACTTAATACTTCCTAAATGATTTCCTAAATTGTGAGTTTTAGTTTTTAAAAGAAAGAGTTGCTTATATTGGAAGACAATTACAAAATATAAAGTATTTTGAGAGAATATGTTGCTTATACTTATAAAAGAGTTTTTGAATTAATCACCAATGATGGTTACCTTTGGGTATGCGGTAGAAGACAATAGATCTTGGGTAGTACACTATTACTCTGCAATAAGTTGAGTACGTCCTTACTTAGTGTTCGGATGTCGGTCGCAATAGGATAAAATATCCTAGAATCTAATCCAAACTGAGTGTGTAGTTTAGATCCATGTAAAGTAGACTGAGCGTATCTAATCCAAACCGAGTGTGTGGTTTAGATCCATATGAAGTCGGCTAAGTCACCTAATCCAAACCGAGTGTGCGGTTAGATCAATGTGTAATAGACTGAGTGTCGACGTGGTTTTTAATGAATATAATCTTGGTCTTGAAAAAAGAAACTTCATATCAAAATTATATAATTGATAATTTTTGGGATATTCATAGATGATGTTGGAAAATTTATCTTAAAAATCAACATGAACTTTGATATAGTATTATCTCGAAGAAATAATTCTATGATAAAACTTGAAAATCTTTATAATACGATCCATGATGACATGACATGAAGCAATAGGTTAGATAGCTATCTATCTGGGTCTGTATTGCTCATGATGCTACATTTAAACATTTGACCACTACTAGTCCAACGATGGAAAAACAAGTGCTTAAGAGGTGGGCATGAAGGATTCTTCTTAATGAGATGTATGAAGTATTTATTAGGGAAAATAATTATGGGGAAGTTTTACAAAGGGGTTTAGTTGTCTACTGTCTATGCTAGAAAAAGAAAGCCAACGGTTTTTCAATTATCGGATAAAGCTCAAAATTGGTGGGACCAGTTCGAGTCACCACTAATTCGAGGGGGAGGAGGAGGAGTGGAAAGGTTGACATGGAGAAGTTTTAAGGAAAAATTCCTGGATAAATATTTTTAAGAAAATATTAGAGAGAAACTGAAAATAAATTTCCAAAGTCTTACACAAGAAAGTATGTTGGTGGCTTAACACCGGAATAAATTTGAAGCTTTATCCTAATTTGGAAGCCATTTGATTAATACACCTGAAAAGTGAGCAAGAAGGTTTGCCAAGTGATTGATCCCTCTAATAAGAAGGCATGTTTTTGGTGATTGATGGAAGACATATGAAATGATAGTCACTGAAGTTCTGAATCTAGAAGAGGATTTTATTGAGTTTCAGCAAGAAAGAAGCAATTCAAATAAGAGAAAATCAAATAATCAAAAGTGGTTTAGCAATTAAAGGTAACCAGATTGGAAGAAGAAGATACAAAATGGAGGAAGTAAAGGATCAATGGGATAAAAAAAGGAACCTAACAACATGAAGAAATGTTACCGACGCAATGAAAAAGGACAAATTGCTCCCAATTTTCCAAGAAAGGGAATAGTGTGTTACAATTGCAATGAACATGGGCATATTAGTAGAAACTATAAGAAGCCAAAGAAGGTTAATAGGATGCAACAAGGAAATCAAGGAAGAGTATACGTGGTAGTTTCTAAACAAGCTAATGTGGAAGGTACCATACTTCCTTTTGACTTTCAAGCTTAAGTTTTATTTGATACTGGTGTTACACACTCTCTTATATCTGTAGTATTTGCTACTAAGTTTGGATTATCTATTAAGCAACTACTATGCCCTTTAGTAGTAGATAGTTTAGTACAAGGAAATACTAAACTTAAAAATATATGTAAAAACTGTGTCCTTAACATTAGGGGTAAGGATATGATGGCTAATTTAATTATATTCCCAAAGGTACATTTTGATATCATCCTTAGGATGGATTGGCTTTCCAAATATTGGGCCATCTTGAATTGCCATGATAAGACCATAAGTTTTTCTATTCACAAACATGAAACATTTACTTACTCATGTAATAAATTTGGAGATGCTTTTATATCTAGTTATATAGCCCATATCAATATTAAGGATAAGGGTCAATTAGTAGACCAAATCCATGTGGTAAGGGAATTCAAAGTAGTCTTTCAGGATGTACTAGGATTACCACCAAAAAGAGAAATCGATTTTTGTGTCAACTTAGTCCCTGGTGCCACCCTTATTGCTAAAGCAGCTTATTGTATGGCTCCTATGGAAAATCGAAAATTAAAGAAATAGATTAAGAAGATGGAGGATCAAGGATTTATAAGACCTAGTAAATTTCCTTGGGGAGCACCAGTGTTATTTATAAAGAGACATGATGGCTGCTTGTGTATTGATTACAGAGAGCTTAATAAGGTAACAATTAATAACATATACTCATTATCTTAGATCGATGATTTGTTTGATCAACTCCAAGGAGCTATAGTATTTTCAAAAATTGGTTTAAGTTCTGGACATCATTAATTAAGAATAAAAGAAGAAGACTGTTTGCACCAAAAATTAGCACAAAGACCCAATAAAGTCTTTGTAGAGAAATAAACGAAGAATATAAAATAAAAACAGAGTAAAGAAGCAACAAAATAGTAGAAAATCAAAGCAATAACAAGAACACAACGATTTATAGTGGTTCGGCGTTGTTAGCGTACGTCCACTTTCAATAGATAGCTTTATTAGTCACTTTGTAAACTGAGTACAATAGGGATCAGATGAAAATCCTTAGTTACAATAGAGTACAAAGAAATCAATAGCGGAATGGTCCAGAAAATGAATAATCAAGCTTGTATTTATAGAGGAAGACGGTGAAATATCTCCTTGAAAATTCGGTTGAAGGACCTCCAAAACCATATGGACCCATAAAAGGGATCGCATGGCCCAAATCCCAAAGAATAGGGATTGGTGACGATCCTTATTTTGAAGGATTTTGGGGGTGCGATCCCTATAGGAGCTTTCCCATGTTGTAATATGCTTAGCCTCCAAGTTTCATGCCAATTGGATTAGTAGAACTTGAGTTATTACTTGATCTTTGCTGCAATGTATGTTGTTTCCTGGTTCTAGCCAATCCATATTGAGGGAAGAGGGCCGATCCCCCTTGCTTGATACTTTGGAGGTACGATCCCTAAGGTAAGCTCCCTAAGGTCCTCATATCCTGTTCTCAAAATTTCATATGCATTGGACTTATGGATCTTGAGATATTGATCGTTTTCCATTGAGTTGCTCTTGCTTGGCTGAAATATGCCGATCCCTATTATTGAGAGGGATTATAGCCGATCCCTTTCCAATATTAAACTATATTCCATACTTTGAACATTCTGCATTGCATCTCTCAATTCTGTTCGATCACAGCTTCATATTGTCAATTGTACTTGACCTTTGGACCCCACAATCATCGCTCTGTACTTACTAGCCTTGATGACAGTCGAATCTAACTTATCCAACCAGTTCGGATATAGCCATGTTAAAATGCCGAATAATACTTGCCTCCCAAATACGTCTTATGCTGAATATGACGTGCTTTGAATAGAAGCAAGTTAGAGTTGTCGACAAGAAATCCATCCAGTTTTCTAAATAGTCGATGTCCTTCCATCGAACTATTTTCCCAAAATGTCGTATCTTCCTTTGATCATCATGATGCTTGGTCGATTTCCAATAGCATAAAATCAAGATTATATTCCGTCAGTTAATATCTACGTCCGGTTCTACGAGACTAGTAAGCTTTGGCTAACTGATCCGGTCTTGACCTTGAAAGCTTCAGATTTGAATTCAATTTCTATCGATTTCAAAAATTGAACTTTTAGACTATTCACGTGCACATTCAGGTGCACATTCTTGCCATTGGTTCCGGACACGTTTGCACGCTTACGAGTCATCGTCGATTTTCATTGAACCAGATGCAATTTCATTGCATTTTATATCTATGTACTTTATATAATTTTTATGTCCATGTTTGCATGCACATAGGGTTCGTAACCGATCCCTTCTCTCTTTCTCTTTTTTTTTGTACATAGGGCCGATCGTTTCCTTTTTCATTTTTGCTTTAATAGTGATCGATCTATTTATAACTGAACCCTTTTTCCACTTTCCTCTTTTTTTATGTTTATAGGGATTAGCATTCTTCTAGCCGATCTCCCCCTCCTTCTCTCTTTTTTATAATAGGGGTTGGAATTTTATTCCCTAGGGTAGGGATCATACCCGATCACTATTGCTTGAAGGACTAAACCAATTTTTTGACTTCGTAAATAAGGGAAGTGGGCCGAACCCTTGGGTCCAAATATAAACTAACATTTCCTTCTCTAAACTTCACTTCACTTCATTTTACTTATTCGCCTTTATTTCCTTCAGACTCACCTCTGAACCCTCCCCTTCCAACTTGAAACCCGATCCCTTCCTTTCGAATCAAACACAACCTTCATCCGTAAACTCTCCTTTCTACCTTGCTTTAGATCACTACTCCATCTTTAACTTGAATTGTAATCCTGCATCTCCCCTCGAGCAACTCGTTCTCTATACATTTTGGTAGGTTTTCTTGCATATGAGTTTGATTTGTGATGAGATAATTGGTTTCATTTACGTTAACCGTAGGTTAAATTTGGAGGAGACGAGTTAAACAACAGCGATGCAGTGTTCGGCGAAGTAGTAGAGGAGGTGAAAGAGAAGATTGAAGGATGAAGGAAACAAAGGGGTTGGTGGTGGTGGAGTATGGTGGAGAGGGATCGATATTTTGCGTGCTGCTTGAGGGATCGGCGTAAAGATTTGTGGGAAGCATGAAAATGACTAAGTATAGGGTTTAGTTCGTAGATGGGATGGAGGGATCAGTGATATTGTTGCTTGAAGGATGTAAGAGGAGGGATCGGTTTAATAATCAAATGGTATAGAGATCAGTTGGATGATAACTTGAAAGAGGGATCAGTGGTTTTGTGTATGAAGAGGGATCGGTAATTGGTTTTTTGGAGAGGGATCGGTTGTAGGTTTTTTGAAGTGGGATCGGTTGTTTTATTAAGTGAAGGGATCGGCTATGGGGTCTTAGCCGATTATAAGCCTTTTGATTTGAACTT
This sequence comes from Allium fistulosum, assembly GCA_030737815.1. Lineage (NCBI taxonomy): Eukaryota > Viridiplantae > Streptophyta > Magnoliopsida > Asparagales > Amaryllidaceae > Allium > Allium fistulosum. Next base: position 182,198,826 of record CM060905.1, on the reverse strand, counting down.
GAAAACCAATCCATGTTAACTTGCATGAACAATTAAAGCCAATTCTATCTCAATGAACAACAAGACTTGCATATCCAATATCGAACTCGAAATTGAATGACCAAACCTCTGGGACTTAGAGCATGAAATAAAACTTAACATATAGACTTTAATAATGGACTTCATACTTCAACATGCTGATGGTTGATCTCAAAGCTTACACAACCAATCGATCTAAATGCCAGTTGAGACATGCAGCGATGACGGTCACTTTGGTCGGAATCTAAAGTCGAGTTACTTACTTTTGCTTTTGATTTTGAACTGTTTATCTCTGCACTGCATAACACTGCACCATGCTAGTTTACACTTAGCACTGGAGGATAGGTAAAATTTTCTAATCTCAATTATCTACTAAGTTTAGTTGATATGGGCTCCAAATGTTCAAGCGCATTTAGCTTCAATTCCTTTTGGACAACCTTCACAACTTAGCAATCCTAGAGCCGAGTCAAGTTTTGCAACTATTTTCGGTAGACTTTCCCCTGATCGTCAAATTGAGCAACCAGAGATTTCTGGCCCATTGACCGACCTTTGCGCTGATGTTCCCGTCCTTCCAAGGAAAGATATAAGTCCTGGCCCCGACGCTATAGAAGGTGCTGTATTTCTAAATTACTCAACGGATTCCCAAGCCTCAAGAATTGGCGAGGCCGTTCTTTGCAGACTATGCTCTAAACATAAGATTTCGTTTGGAGATGTTCTAGTCCCTTCAATGAATGACATGGCTTATTTTCCCTTGGAGGGATATATGGCATGCAATAAATTCATGTCCTGGGCCGGTTCTGGGCCGCCTTTCAATTCTTTTATCCAAGATATGTTAAATTATCTAGGAATGGTTCCCGCTCAGCTGCATTCGAACAACTATGCTTTTATTCATGGCACTTCCTTGCTATTCATGGATGTTCTGTTCCGCCCGCCATCCCCTGAGGATAGCATGTTTATTTACAATTTTAAACGATGGACAGGGAGCATTTCTTACACGTTTCTCAAGCCTTCGCCCAACTGCCAAGTTCTAACTAGAACTTGGAACAAACTCAGCATCTTTAAATATAAATGGTTCTATATTCGCTGTGCGCCTAGCTTTGTGAGGCGATGGTTGGAAGGACGTAAGTGTTGTCTTCACTTTATTCTCAAATTCATTAGTCCAAGTCGTATCCTAAACTAACTAATACTTTGAAATTTTTTAGGTGTTCATCCATATCCAGAAGGCGATAGTTTCTCAATGGCTGTTTCTACATCCGTGCCACCCCAGTTGAGGAGAGGGACATCAGATCCTTGGTAACCGATGAATGGTTGTCTCTTTTTGGGCTGTTAGAAGAAGGTCATAGCATCGGTCTTCCAAGTAGCGCTGCACCACTAAGAAATGTAGCTGAACTAGAAGGCGACACCAATAGCCCTATCGTGCCCCAGTCGAGGGGACTTAGGACGACGTCGAAGAGGTTGAAACTAGAGACGATGAAGCCAATAGAACTGGCAATGCTGATGTAGGTCCGGGAATTGCGCCTATGGTCGAACCTTCATAAGGTGGACAATCTCATATGCCAATAAGGATAAGAAAAAATCTTGCATATAAACTCTGTAGGAGAAAAACCGCTAAAGAACCCAAATTTGTCATCACCTCTATTGAAGAAGAGTCTTCCTCTCAACATTTAGACAGTTCAATGGATGGGTTCTTGAATCTCCTGATCCTTGATGATATCATGAATTATGACTTCCTTAACATCAGTATTAGAGGACTCAATTATCCCACTAGGAGTGGTGACGACATTCCTTTTACTAGTAAAGGGGATAAAAACTCCTATGAGCAAGGCTATAATAACTGGTCCGTCAGGGGGACACTAGGACACTCACAACCACATGCACTTCACTACATGATTTTCATCTATCTTTCATTTGAAGGCCACTTATACACTCTTGTTTGGTTTGCAGGTGCTTTTTCTCAATCCTGTGCCATCGATCACTTAAGGGGCTCCTTAACATAGTATGGATCCAGTCACGATCCATATGCGGGTAGGCATCAAGAGAGAGATGACAGCTGGAAAAGAAGTCGTCATTCGAGGTAGTCTTCATCTTCTAAACATATGTCCCAATATCAATCGTCTCATCAGGAAGTTCAGCCCAATCTTCCTGTATATAGTGGCGATCATACTTCTTTCCATGCTCCTCAAATTATCGTGCCGCCTGAGCAATTTTCTGGTTCATCTGATTCCAGATAGTTCCATGGTCGTAGGTTGAGCAAACGCCCAATTTTCACTTCTTATCCAGCTTTTCCTACTGCAGCTCTTGAGGCTTCCACGGTATAAAAATTGACCGAACTTAAGGTCAATTTTCCAAAAATTTGCTTCAATGGGCTCAAGTCCTTCCTTCCATCCATACAATTCCAAGGTGTGCTAAAGTGATTTCCTTTGCATGCATCAATGACATTTTTATACAGCATGAAGCATTCCATTATTTAGCCAAAAAAATCTCTGAGGTGTCTATTGAGGGACAACATGAAATCGACTGTCTCAAGCTAGAGGCGATCCATAACAAAGACATAATTAAACATCAAGACAATGAGATCCAGAGTTGACAGCGAAGCTAACCATGGCAGAAAAGAGTGCCAAAGAAACATCTGAGGCAGATAGTCGTTTAGAAGCGGCTCACAAAAGGAGCTGGATGCTGCCCTCAACCGTAGCAGTGTGCTTGTTGTGGGAAAATATGAACTATGAAAAGAGAAAAACATTCTGGTCAGCCGCATTGAGAAACTCAAAGAAATCCTTAAAAAATAGAAGGAATAAAAACTTGAAGCTTAAGAGGAGCCGCAAAGATACTACGAAGAGGCCGTCAAAGTCTGGGATGGAAAATTAAACTTGACGAGCAACTCGCTCAAATTGAACTCCTTAAGGAAGAGGCAAAGGAAGCCGGCCGCAATGATGTTAGAAAGCAGATCGAGGCCCAGTTAGAAGATGCCAAAGAAGCTGGTCAGAATGAGACTAAGGACATGTTCGATCCTTTAAATGTTTAATATAATTCTAAAGTCCTTTTCCATCGCGATCTGAGTTTTTTTAGAGGGGGCTACCTTGAATTGCTCGTCGTAGCTTGGGAATATATTATTTAAATAAAGAAGAAAGCCCTCGGTGAAGCTGATTTAGATGAAGAGAAACTTGTATAGGAGATTCTTCATGGGGACGAACCTTTAGACCTTGTTGTTGCGAGGCTCCGATACTTTGATATTTTAGCACCCTCTGGTAATGGGAAAAACATTGTTGAAGGTTCGGAGCCCGATCCCAAAGGTCCCTCTTCACTTCAAATAGCTGGAGCATCAGTCTCACTTGGCCTGAGATAGGATCTGAGCTACGATCTAGATAGACCCGATTATCAATCAAAGGTTCTAACTCCTATTCTAGAGAGGAGCACTCCAATGACAACTGAAAGTCAGCCAGACACACATATCCCACTTTATTCTCCATTATTGAAGAGATTTCCTTCCTCGTGCCCAATAGTTGTAGACTTATATTCTTATTTCCACGAATCTGTAGGTCTTCCGGGTCCTAGCCAAACTCCAAAAAGCGGTGCCGCTGTGGAGCAACAATCAACATCTACTGAAATCCCGGTAGCTACCAACATTCCAAGGCCCGATGGTCAAGTCATTGAAGCACTTAATGATGAAAAAAATGATGATCAACCGCTGCTAGATGAATCAGATGACTCATGATTACTGGTGCCTCCAAACATACTGATGAGCTCAGCCTGAAGGAGCTCATTGAAAGAGAGGAGTTATTGAAGAAAAAGGCTAAAGCTGAACCGACTGATGTGGACATCGACGATCCAAATCTCAACCCACTACAAGTCATTCCACCCGGCGGATCGGTTCCCGAAGAACTCCCTCCAACCTATGAAAGCTCTCGTGCCAAGGGTGGTAAAGGATCGAGGAAAAGGACATGTGGAAGCTCGGGTGGAGTCACCCCCAAGAAATTTAAAAAGGAGAAAGGGAAAAAGAAGTAGCTGTCACTTCGGCCTGGTTTGTATATATCTTGTATAGATATTTTCCTTTTTGTTGGTCGTGATTGTGCAGGTACGACCCTCGTTTTTAAATAAACTTGCACTATAATCTCCAAGTTTACTGTGTAAATAAAAGTTCTTTATTTTCTATCGAACTCATATGTGAAATTTATTTAAGTAGTTGAGCTATTACTTTTCCATTCAATGTACTTGTAATTCGTTGCTCGTTGATTCAGATGATAATCTGTTAATTCTATCCCATGGTCTCCCTACGGTCGTGGCCATGAGTCATACCAAACACTAGGCTCGAGCCCAAGTGTTAGCTATCGGATTCAGCGATTTGAGTGATTATCTCCTGCCCCTAGTCTTGGGTTAGTGGAGTTAGATAATGGATGGTCGAGCTCCATCCTTAGCGAGTTTATACTCTTCATGTCGGTTTCAGGTTGGAGTTTATAGAGTAGTGAGTGGTTGAACCAAACTCATCTATTTGTTTATGCTCATATTCGCACTCTAAGGATAAGAGTTAGTTGGCTGGTGGTTAGATCGCGTCCAATTCATGCTTATACTCTAGTCCACGCTCTGGGCACTTAGAGTTATTTCAAAAAATAGTCGCACCGTACTTTCCTTAATTGATTGATTTTCCCCCAAGTCCAGGGTTTAACTTAGTGATCGATTGGTCATATCACAATCGCTTTTAATTCATGTCTGTCATATCAATTGGTAGGATCAATTTAGTATTGGATGGTCAAGTCACATCCATTCCTTGTTTGGTATTCCATCCATCGGGTTGCGAGTGAGAATCATCAAATGAACATTTGGACCATGCTCATTTTGTTTAGTTCAATCACGAAATTATGTAATAAGGCTGACTCCAAACTCTGGGAACCTACTCGGACATGTCAATATTAGTTAGTCGGGTATCATAACTAATATGTAATGCTACAACAATTACAGACATGAAGGAAATTTCAAACTTTAATTGCCAAATGGAAAGAAGTGACATAATTTGTCTTATTACATACCTAGAAACCAAATGCTAAAGTGAATTCAGAAATTGAATACAACCGAATGAAAAAAGAATAAACTAAGTGAAATAGCATCGTAAATGCTCACTATTCCACACCATTGGGAGTGTGATGCCATTAATCGTCGCTAGCTTGAAAGTTCCCTCTCCAAGCCTATATTCAATGACATATGGTCCTTCCCAAGTAGGATTCATGTGTGACGGGGCAGGAAAAACACGTTTCAAGATGAGATCGCCGATTTCAAAGGTTCTTGGTCGGACTTTAGTATTGTAGTATCGGGTGACTCAAATCAGCTTCTTCGCGCTTCTCATCTACAAATCTGCTTCTTCGCACTTCTCATCTACAAAGTCTAGAGATTCTAAAAGGAGATCTCTATTTATTCTGGGATCGTAGTAGGTCGCTCGATGAGAAGGGACTTCTAGTTCAACGGGAATGACTGCTTCGGTGCTGTAAGCAAGGACGAATGGAGTATAGCTGGTCGCGGACTTATGTGTGGTTCTGTAAGCCCATAAACTATTAGGAGTTCATCCACCAACCTGCCTATAGCCTTTTCCAAATGCTTCTTCAGAACGGACTTTATGATTTTGTTCACAGCTTCAACTTGCCCATTTGCTTGAGGGTGAGCAACTGCTGCGAATCTCTTTTCAGTACGAAGCCGGTGGCAGAAGTTTTTGAATCCAACACTGTCAAATTAAGTCACATTATCGGTTACAATGGTTCATGGAAGACCAAAATGACAGATGATGTTCTGCACAATGAAGTTGATTATCTTCTTTGCTATGATCATGGATAAAGGTTCCACTTCGGCCCATTTGGTGAAGTAATCAACTACGACGATGGCGTACTATGCACCGCCTTTAGAGATCGATAAGGAACCGATAATATATATGCTCCATATGGCAAACAGCCATGGACTGACCATTGTGATTTTCATCGGCGGAGCTCTTGGAACTTCTATGTACATCTGGCACTTGTCACATCGTTTAGCGTAATCAACAGGATCTCAGTTGACAGTCGGCCAATAATACCCATAACGGAGTATTTTCTTTGCTAGGGTTTGCACTCCGGTATGATCGCCATATTATCCTTCCTGAACTTTCCCTAGGACTCATTTTTATTTCATCATGAGCGATACACCGAAGCAGGGGAACATAAAAAACTCTCTCTATACATGACTCCTTCGTGAATGATATACTGTAAAGCTTTGCAAAGGACTTGTTGCCTTTCATTCCTCCATTCGGTAAGGATTCGTTGTAGCAAATAGTCTTTAATCGGAGTAATCCATGATTCCTTCTCAGGCTCCATCTCTAGTACCTAGTCGATTTCCATCTGGTTTATGCTTGGAGCATGTAGTACTTCGACTGGGACCAAGCCCATTTGTTGTGCATCCCTAATGCTAGCAAACTTTGCCAATGAGTCGGCCTCTTTTTTTATCCCAGGGAATGTGCGTGATGTCATAGTACTCAATGCCAGTCAATAGCTCTTGGACTTGGATGAGGTACGAAGTGATTCGTTGTCCTTTAGCCTGATAATCTCCCCTGACTTGGTATACTACCAACTGTGAGTCATGAAAGATTTCAAGAGATTTTATCTTTAGTTTTCTAGCAAGTTTGAGTCCAGAACCAGAGCTTCATACTCAGCTTCATTGTTCGTTGCAAGGAAGTCAAGCTTCAAAGCATAGCAAATTAATCGATCCTTTGGAGTTACTAGCACGATTCCGGCTTCAGAATAACGATCGTTAGATGCTCCATCCGTATACATTTTCCACCGAATGGTAAGGGCTCCACCGCTCTTTGGGAGATCATCATGTATTGTGAATTCTGCTATAAAGTTCGCCGGTGCCTGTCCCTGAATGGCTCTCCGAGGGAGATAAATGATGTCGAATTGACTCAGTTCGATATTCCACTTGAGCAACCCTCCAAACATCTCAGGTCGCTATAGGACCTATCATAATGGTTGATTGTGTAAACATTGATGGATTGAGCCTGAAAATAGGGGCTGAGCATTCATGAAGCAATCAATAAGCAGTACGCTAATTTCTCTATCTTTGGGTAGTTCCCTTCAGCTCCTGTTCATCGCTTGCTAACATAATAGACCGGTCTCTAGATCTGATTCTCCTTATGAAGCAGTGTGGCACTTATAGCATGCATCGACAGGGCCAAATAGATATACAACTCTTCATGATCCACCGGCTTTGACAAGATGGGAGGCCTCTCTAAGTAGTCCACCAAAGCTTGAAATGCATTCTCACAATCCCGTGTCCATTCAAAGTTCCTTTTCCCTCTCCTAATTAAATCGAAGAAAGAAATGCATTTATCGGCGGCTCTGGATATAAATCGACTTAAGGCGGCAACCTTCTCATTTAAGCTCTGTACTTGTTTAATGGTCTTTGGCGCTTGGCTGTTGCGAATTTCTTGAATCTTCTCGGGATTAGCTTCGACTCTGCGAGCATTGACGATGAAACTCAAGAACTTTCCTGATGCAACACTAAAAGAACATTTCAGAGGATTGATCTTCATTTTGTAATATCGGAGGATATCAAACATTTCTGCTAAGTCTCTAATGTGGTTGCTTGATTGTCATGACCTCACGAGCATATCATCCACATATACCTCTATCGTCTTTTCAATCTGATCTTTAAACATTCGGTTGACCAGGCACTGATAAGATGCTCCAGCATTTTCTAATCCAAATGGCATTACCGCATAACAATACAGTCCAATATCGGTAATGAAGCTGGTGCGCTCCTGATCGGGAATGTGCATTGGGATTTGATTATATTCCGAGTATGCATCCATGAAAGATAGCAACTCATGTCCTGTGGTTGAGTCCACCTGCTGGTCGATCCTTGGAAGGGGAAAGCTGTCTTTTGGACATGCCTTGTTCAAGTCCGAATAGTCAACACACGTTCTCCACTTTCCATTCGCCTTTTTCACAAGTAAGGATAAGATACCCATTTAAAGGACATCATGAATAAACCTATTGCATTTGAGCCTATCCACCTTCTCTTTAAGGGCAGCAGATCTCTTTAGATTTATGCCATGCCTTTTCTGTTTCACCAGAACATGCCTCGGGTCGATATTTATTGCGTGACTCACAATGGTAGGAGAGATCCCACACATGTCAGAATGATCCAAGCGATCACATCAAGATTCGCTTGGAGAAAACTAGCAAGTTCTTTCATCATCAGAGGCTAAGCTATGATCCGATCTTTAGGACCCATGATGGGTTATTGTAGCTGACTGTGATGTCAATCATCAGTTCAGCCAGTGCAGCGTTGGTCCCTTTGGGTTCCTCCTCGTCATCCTTTGGATCTATGTCTTTATAGAACCGACTGTGGTTCCCGAGCCAAGGCCCAGATGTTGGTTGTCAATCTTCGGTGGTTTGGATGCAAAAAGACTTGTCCACACCCTTACCCTTATTCTTTCGTTGAGCGTCTCTCAATTCAGCTACATAATAGGCATGTCCGGTCGCCTAATCACCATGCACAACTCCAACACCATTATTAGTTGGGAACTTCGAAGTCAAACACCATGGGGCAAGATCTGCTTGGAATTCAGCTAGGGTTGGTTGGCCTAGAAAAGAATTGTATGGAGAGTCAGCATCCAAGACAACAAATGGCAAAATCCGCACTCTCATGTGGTCAGCTTCTCCCAAATCCACGGGTAATTCGACATATCCGACAGCTTCGGTCGCAGCACCGTTAAAGCTATGAATGCAGGATTTAGATGGTTTCAAGTCCTTGGTATCCATCCTCATCCGATCATAAGCCTTTTTAAAAAGTATATTTATGGAACTTCCATAATAAAAAAATCCTCCTCACTAAGGCGGAGCCGATCATGGCCGAAATGACCATTAGGTCGATTGTCGGTGCCTTCTCCTTATCTACATCTCTGTTTCTAAACACAATGTCATCTGCTACTGTTCGCTGCTATTTTGCTGGAGCTCCATCCTCTATGCTCGAGCAACATTCAAAATCCATATGCTTGATCACGCTAGCATAGCGCTCCATCTCATGCCAACACTTATCAGCTTGATGCGGTCCTCCGATGATTATATTGATCACTAATCTTCCATCAGTCCGCGTAGGCTCCTCAGCCCTATGTGGAGCTTGTCCTCGGTTGGGGTCAGATGTCCCCTGCCCACCATTCTGTGGGGGTTTTAACAAACTATTTGAATTAGTTTCTCAATAACATCCAGGAGATGCCTACATTTATTCATGTTATGACCGTAGCATTCGTGGAACCGGCAGTATTTCCCAGTCTGCTTCTCTGTCGATTCTTTCAAAGGTGGCTTCCTATACTGCATGGTATTGCATGTAGACAAGTAGACATTCTCTAGAGATGTATTCAGTGGTGTGTAAGTATCATACATTGAAATTCTAGGATTTCCTCTTGCGGAATCCGTCGTTCGCTCACAGTTTCTATCATCGCCTTTCTTTTGCTGATTCAGTTTATTTTGGATGTTCACTGAAACTTTCCCGGAACTCTCCCTATAATGTTTCACTGAAATGTTACTCTGCATTCCTTCTCCACTTAGTCCCATAACATTCTTCTTCCTAGAGCATCTAGCTTCCTCTTTCCTCAAATACTGTGCTGCTTTTGCATAGAAACACTCCAATGTTGCAGGTGGTTTTCCAGCTAACAAATCGCTAAAGTCAGATTCTAGGTCAATCCCTCTTATTACCGCCATCAATATTGAATGGTCATTCAGATTACTGACTTTTGTAACGGCCATATGAAATCTCTCCAAAAAATATTTTAGCAATTCTCTTGGAGCTTGGATCATGCTGGATAGGGACATTACATCTTTGGGGCAAGTTGCGTGCATACAGAATTGCTCCACAAACTTTGATGCCAAATCGTCAAATCTAGAGATTGACCATGGGGTTAATCTCTAAGCCACATCGTCACTATGCTAGAGAGAGTAGTAGAAAACATCTACATTTTGTTGCATCATCAGCTTATGCGGAATCCATCAGCCATTCGTATCTCATGATGTGCTACCTGGGGTCGGTTTTCCCTCGTAGACAGGCATTTACGGCATATTGAACCTCCTTGGATACTCATGTAGGATATTATCCATAAATGGGGTATAACTTCTTGAAATCCCTCAATCATCATTGGTCAAGCTTTGGCTCTGCCTCAATAGCTGTCTAATCATAGCCGACAAGTCCGTCGTTTGGATAATTGGAGCCAAGCGGTAGTCGTGCTCCGTCCAGTCAATGTCGACGGACCGTTCCACGCCTTCTTGGCTCAACATCCTCTCGATGTATACTATGTACATTCACTTCATCGTCATTTCGAGGAGGTATCTGGTCTGCATCCATCTGAACTCCAGCATCCAAATCAATCGTGGCAGTTCCGGCTTATACTCTAATATAAAGAGGCATGCTTCCTCCTTTGGAGGAGGGATTGCACCGATCGGTCTCGGCAAGCCGGGTTGGCTTGCCTATTGATGTCCAGAAGCTTCTGTGTGATTTTCGTCAATTCTGTGATATCTGCGCTTGTGATAATCATCTAATGAACTAGAACTCTCCGATGTAGAATAAGGGGTTGGCTCTATCCTAGTTTTCATGTCCTGTTTCTCCCTTAGTTGATTCATTAGGTTGATATTTGCTTGAATCTGCTGGATTAACTGTTGGTGGCAACCCACTAGCTCTCCCATCAGATTCTGGAAATCGGCTTTGGTAATGGAATCAGCCAGATTCTAGACATCAACTAGATTAGCAGCATTCATATCTACTGGTAGATTGCTCAGGCCTCCTTGCTGGATGCTAGCGTTTTCGTTTCCTTCTCAGTTTTGAGAGGTAGATCTGTTGTTCCTAACCGTTGTTGATATTTTTCCATAGACTTTTGCAAATCTGAGTAGAACAAATAAGCTTCTTGAAGATAATTATGGATTTCTTTGGGGGATTTATGCAATCCAGTAGCAATATAGGGATCCAAATAAAGCTGAGAATCTTCTTTACCAATAAAAGCACCAAAATATTTGCACCAAAAAATTGTCACAAACGCCCAATAGAGTTTTTGTAAAGAAATAGATGAAGAATATAAAATAAAAACAGAGGAAGGAAGCAACTAAATAGCAGAAAATCAAAGCAATAACAAGAGCACAATTATTTATAGTGGTTCGGCATTGTTTGTCAACGTCTACTTTAAATAGATAGCTTTATTAATCACTTTGTAAACTGAGTATAATAAAGATCGGATGAAAATCCTTAGTTACAATATAGTACAAAGGCAATCAGCAGTGTAAAGGTCTAGAACTTGAATAATTAAGCCTATATTTATAGTGGAAGATGACGAAAAATCTCCTTGAAAATTCGGCAGAAGGATCTCCAAAACCATATGGACCCATAAGAGGGATCACATAACCCAAATCCCAAAGAATATGGATTGTTATCGATCCCTATTTTGGAGGATTTTGGGGGTTGGGAGCTTTCCCATGTTGTAATATAATTAGCCTCTAAGTTTCGTGCCAATTGGATTAGTAGAACTTGGGTTATTGCTCGATCTTTGCTGTAATGTATGTTGTTTCCTGATTCTAGCTGATCCATATTGAGGAAAGAGGGTCGATCCCATTTGCTTGATCTTTTGGAGGTGCAATCCCTAGGGTAAGCTCCCAAGGGTCCCCATATTCTGTTTTCAAAATTTCATATGCATTGGACTTATGGATCTTGAGATATCGATCATTTTCCATTGAGTTGCACTTGCTTGGCTGAAATATGCCGATCCCTATTATTGAGAGGGATTATAACCGATCCCTTTCCTATATTAAACTATATCCCATACTTTGAACATTCTGCATTGCATATCTCTCAATTCCGTTCGATCATAGCTTCATATTGTCATTTGTACTTGATCATTGGACCCCACTATCATCGCTCTGGACTTAGCGTCCTTGATGACAATCGAATCTAACTTATCCAACCAGTTTGGATATAGCCGGGTTAAAATGTTGGATAACAAAGACACTCCAAAGATAGCTTTCCAAACACGAAATGGACACTGTGAATTCTTGGTGATGCCTTTTGGCCTTACCAATGCACCAATGGTATTAATGGATCTAATAAACCATTTGTTCCACCCATACCTTGACTAATTTGTCATTGTATTTATTGATGATATCCTAATCTAGTTTAATACAAAGGAACATAAACACCATTTGCGTTCTAATCTCCAAACATTGAGAGAGCATCAACTATACGCAAAACTTAGTAAATGTGAATTCTAGTTGGAAGAAGTAAAATTTCTTGGACATATTATCTCAAAGAATGGGATAGGAGTGGACCCATCAAAAGTTGAGGCTGTATTGAAATGGAACCCTCCAAGAACACCATCAAAGGTTCAAAGTTTTCTAGGACTAGCTGGTTATTACGGGGATTCATTCAAGGTTTTTCAAAAATATCTCCACTAATCAAGTTAACTCATAAGGAAACCAATTTTATATGAAATGGAAAATGTGAGATGGCATTTGAAACACTAAAGAAAAGATTGATTGAGGCACTAGTCTTGGCCTAACCTGGGAGTGGAGTCTTACATAGAATACACTATGATGCATGTAGTCAAGGATTAGGGTATATGCTGATGCAGGAGGACAAGTTTATTGTTTATGGCTCTCACCAACTAAAGCCACATGAAGTCAATTATCCAACTCATGACTTAGAATTGGCCGTAATTGTATTTGCTTTAAAATTTTGGAGGCATTATCTATATGGGGAACAATTCCATGTTTACTCGAACCGTAAGCATTTAAAATATTTGTTCTCTAAAAAAGAATTAAATATAAGATAACGAGATGGATGTAATTTCTAAAGGACTATGACTTTACATTGCATTATCATCCAGGAAAGGTGAACATAGTTGTGGATGCATTCCTAGAGCCTAATAGCCAGTTTGATGATAAGGGAATGGAGAGTTTTAGAAAACCTAGCTGAAATGAATGCTTGCCCAACGATGACTAATGAAGTAATGGTTAATATAATAGCACTTTTATGTAGTTTTATTACTCGGCCAACTTTAGTAGGTAGAATCTTACAAACCCAAGAGCAAGACAAGGAGTTAAAAGAATTATTTATGAAGATGATGAACAAAGAACCTGTGGATTAGAACATTGGCAAAGATGGAGGTTTTAGATTCGGAAATCGACTTTGTGTTCCTAATCAAGCTGAATTAAAAAATGAATTTCTAAGTGAAGCGCATCATTTAAGGCTCACAGTGCACCCCGGAAGCACAAAGATGTTTATGGATCTTAAGCTTCAATTTTGGTGGACTGGAATGAAAAAGGATGTTGTTGAATTTATGGAAAGATCTTTTACATGCCAACAAATAAAAGCTAAGCAGCAGCGATCGTCAAGACTTCTACACTATCGTTGAATGGAAATGGAAACATATAAAAATTAACTTTATCGTCGATTCACAAATGACAAAGCAAGATCATGATGCAACATTTGTAGTGGTGGATCGTCTGATAAAGTCAGCAACATTTCATACCTTACGAATGATCTACTCAATGAAGAATCTAAGTATAATCTACCTGAAAGAAATTGTTTGATTATATGTATTACACCCATATTTTACAAATGTTTTCAAAGTAGAATTAATAATAGAATCGAGCCTAGAAGAACTGCTTCCATAATAGGAGTCGAAATGTGCAAAGGAAATAAGAATGAAATCCAAATAGTACTGCATCAAAATTCTTAAGCGGTGGAAAAATATAAAGACTACACCCACCCATTGAGCGTAGCTTCAGCACTATAACCTAAAAAGGCTACAAGATATATGAACCAATCTGCAACGTTCACACTCAATTCAACAGGTAGAACTTCGACGTATTTTCCAGATATCAAAACACGGAGACCGCGTCATAGTTCCAAAAGGCAAGACTTAGAAAGTTAAAAGCATGGCATAGTGCCTAAGTAACAATGAGACATAAAAACTATGTCACAACCACAAAAGTAACACCGGCAATACAAAACTGCGACACAACCTGTAAAAATCCAAGATTTTGAGTAGCTATAGATCTTAAATTTAATGTGTAATCAATTGATTGTTGAACTTGATTAATACGAAATACGATGAAATAACTCCTAAAAATATGTTTTATGATTTTAGTAGGAAGATAATTAAATATTAAACTAAATGGGTAAAGTATAATAATTTTTGAAAGTGGTTTAAGTGAAGAAAACATGACTAGTAAAGTGATTAAGAAATAAACAAGAAATAAACAAGAAATAAACAAAAAATAAATTGAAATGAAGTTAGTAATACAAATTCTTGGCCTAAGCCCATTTGTGCCTATTCTTTCATTCTTAAAAGTATTTTAGAGGTTTGCCTCAGCGCTTGTCATCCACAAACTCTTCTTCTTCTTCTTCTTTATTTTCGTTTTTTAGCTTTAAAACCTATAATAGCCTCTCTTCCAAAATTCATAAAAAATCAAATAAATATGTAAAATTATGATATGTTAAATAGAGTTTCTCAACACCTATATAAACCACTACAAGCTATCAAAGTCTAATTTTGATCAAGTTTGGATGGTTGAAGAATTATTAGAGTATGGGTTTAATTTTTAGTCTATAAATTATAAAGAAGAAGCATGTTTAAAGTGATTTCAAGTATCAAATCAAATTATTTCGGCTTTAAATTTTCCAAGTGAATTCCTTAGACTCTTAACTCAGTTCATTATGAATTTCTTGTATTTGTATTGTTGCAAACTGGATTGGTGATTATATTTATTGATGTGTTGTTCATGACATGTTCTTGCACTTCTTTTCTAATTTTCATGAATTTTCATTGAGTTATATTAGTTCAATACTGTCATTTCCGCAAGCTTTTCTGGAAAATATGGACATAAAACCAAAATAGTGGTTTGAAATTCATATTAAATTGTAGAAAATTCCATAAGTCCTAAAATCTGGATATGATATTGCCAACTCAATTTTGAACAAACTATAAAAAAATTTGTTCAAAAATATTATAATTCGACGCCCTAATACAAAGGTGGAAATAATATGTTCTTGCTGCAAATTGTTTACAAAAGTTAAATGACTATAATTAGCTTTCAAGTTGAATAGTCTTGCTCTTTACCCATAATTAAGTTTATTTAATCTCCGAAATATGGATTTTGGTTTATTTTACATGATGAATATTATAAAATTTTATTAAGATCTATGAACTCATAGCAAGAAATAGTCTAACTTGGGGATTTGTTTTTATTTGATAGTCCTTGGGTCAGACTGAGGTTTATTTGAAGGTTTCAATTGACATACTTTTGGGTACGAGATGATCGATGAATTGAGTCAATGAATTTATGTGTACACATGTATTAGGAATTGATACAGTTGTATATTTAAATTAAATGACGTGAAATGTATAAAATAAATTCGGATATTGTTAAACGATGGAATTTCTATCGATTAGAAAACCATGGAAAAATATAATCGTTGTAAAAACTGCAAGCGCACGATGTACAATCATAGTATATATGTGAGTACGGGATGATCCACAAGGAAAGAATTAAATTCTTATATTACTCAATCAAATTAGCCCAAAGTTTTTTAATTTTTTTTAAACTAGAAAATTGTAGAAAATAAACTGAAGCAAAATGGAATAAAACTAAGAGATCAAGGAGAAATTTAGATGAAAATCCACTTCCAATCATTCATATAAATCAACACAAAATTCATTTATAAACTCTCATTAAAATATTAAGTAGAAATGATTTATGGGTTTATTTTATGTATGATTTATTTGTGCTATTAATTAGCACAACTTAAACCATCAAATTCTAACACACTATTCAAACCCACTTGTCAATACTCATGAAAATGATATGAAATTAAAAACAAAATCTATTTTAAGCATGATCTATTTACTATGAATTAGTAACATAGATCATGAAATTTTGATTCAAGTTTGACGTTCATTACCAAAATCACTTAGGCAAAGGATCAAATAGCTTATGTTATATTGGATTAAGCATAGCCTATTTGAGATGTCAACATAGACTATCAAATTCGCTAAAAGGAAAACATAAACCACCACCATTCATAATTTCCATTAAGCACAAAAGAGAGATCACAAATGAAATTACTATGTTAATTTAATATGTTTCATAAGAGCTTCATTACCTCTAAATTGAAGGGTTTAGCTACTCATATTTGAATACATCTTAACATAAATTATTGCAACATAAAAAACAAGAAAAATGAGAGCTAATTAAAAGAAAAGAAAGCTAACTACTTGCATGAAATAAAACTAAACTAATTACAAAAATTAAATCTATGCTACTAACATGAATTAAGAGGAGCATAAAGTAAATAAGAGAGCATAAAATAAAATAGCAATAAAAAAGCATGAAAGTAAAGAGCAAGGCTAAGAAGCCATTAAAGAGACATTTCATTTACCATTAATTTGTGACTATAATATTGCATAAAAATAAGAAGATAATTACATGAAACATAAGAGGTATTTATACATACTTAAAACCCTATCATTTTAGGAGACTACCAAAATTTCCTTTGAAATAGTGCAACCTATAAGTAATCATTAGGGAATTAATTAATCCCCACTAATATGCCTTTAAGTCTCCATTAAAATGCATATGCATGTGATTTTAATTATGGACCATTAGTTAGTGGGCATGTGGGCTCCTTCATGCTGCATGAATTCTTTTATTTCCATTCTTCATTAGCTTTCAACATATGTGCATGCATACATCAATGAAACCTCTTCATATTTGCACTCCATTTCCTATAAATAAAAATAAAAGTGTGCAAATAAATTTTCTCAAAGTTAAATCATACACAAAATTACCATTTTACCCCAAATGAAGATGAATGAATGATGATTTGAAAACAATTTAAATTTTGATTTAAGCATATAAAATACCCTAATATGCTCATTTATTAAATAAAAGTAGACAAATATGGGAGTAAAAATATACACTTTTGCATGCACATCGAATACCCACATACTTATCTTTTTATTCGTCCTCGAATAAACTAAAACTATGATAAATCTGTTTTCGTAGGAAACACAATTGCATTGAGCATATGCAACAAGTGGTTAAACCTTTAGGTGTCCCTAGTAAGGGGAGTGTTGCCTCGGGAGGGTTTCCAGCGGATACTACCCACAAAATCCAAATGCGATACGCAAATTCTAATGCGACTACATGATGCAAGTTTTCAAAAATATTTACAAATGAGAATTTACTCTTAAATTGACATGAGTAAGTTAAATATAAGTTTTGGTCATTATCAAGAAATTTTAGTCCTTTTACTCATCAATACTTCCAACAAAATTAAGTTATTATCAAAATTAGACTCTAGTTTGGCTAGTTGTTTCGGTTGATAACATAGTGCAACTATGAAATGAATCCTTTAGTTGATTATCAAAGTTTTGCGAATTGACATTTTTATTTCTTTTGAATAACAAGTCAAATTAAATAAGTGATGATAGTGCTTGGATTTCAATTGCTTGCTCTCTCTATTCTAAAAAGTATTAACATCATAATTATTTACACACCTTACTCGGAAAAACTGAGGCCAGATATACCGATCATACACTGCCTTTCGGGCTCACGTGAGAAGAGTACAGAGCGTGGCGAGTGTACACAGTTACGTATGAACACTTGGCTCTAGGTGTTTATTATTATTATTTTAATTTTATTTACATACACCTAACTCAGATTAACTGAGGCCATATATATCGATCATGCACTGCCTTTCGGGCTTATGTGAGAAGGGTATAGAGCGTGGAGAGTGTACACACTTACGTGTGAACACATGACTCTAGGTGTTTCTTATTTTTATAAAAACTTTTATTTTTTATTTTTATTTTTTTTATATTTTTCTTCGAAAGAGAGAGTTATGCAAAATCATCTTAGCACCACTTAACTTAGAAGGTCAAAAATGTTATCGCCTTTACTTTGAATCAACCACTCTTTTAAACAAATATTACAATTAGGACATACTTCAAAATTATCACCCATGAACCTTTCTATATACTAGTTAAACCATAGTTAATTGTAATTAAACATTTATTTTTATTTTTGTTGAGGCAAGTAGATTTCAAAATTTTCAATATAATGACCAAAAGCGTATACTTATCCTATCGTGTCTCTTAAAAAGCAAATCAATATGCTAAAAAAAGGAAATTTTGTTTTGGAATTTTTTTATATTATTTTTTGTTTTGGAAAGAAAATGAAAAAATTAAACCCTAAAAAATCAAAATAAACATGAGATTCCCCCCATACTTGATTTTGACTGTTTCCCCACAGTCAATACATGATATAATGAGTGTAACGGAGAAAAATATGTACATATTTACAAAAGAGGATTAAAATTTCTTACTAGATGTAGTGTGGCTCATGAAGAATTATGAGCTCCTCCTCTCGATCACTTTCCAACTCCAAGTAAGGTTTTAAATGATGACCATTGACTTTAAAAATCAATCTATCCCTCGGGTTTCCTATTTCTATGGCACCAGTGGAAAAACAGTGCACACCACGTATGGTCCTGTCCACCTTGATTTTAATTTCTAGGGAATAAATGAAGTCGAGAGTCATACAAAAGAACCTTTTGATTTAGCGAAAATGTTTTCCTTAGGATTGACTTGTCATGAAAAACTTTTTTTCTTTCTTTGTAAATTTTCTCATTTTCATACACGTCGTTCCTAATCTCCTCTAATTCATTGAGTTGCGATTTCCTATTTTCGTCAGTTTTTTCAAGATCAAAGTTTATGTTCTTAATCGCCCACAATACTTTATGTTCAAGTTCGACAAGTAAATGGAACGCTTTACCATATACAAGCCTAAAAGGAGACATCCCAAGATTGGATTTATACGCAGTTCTGTAAGCCTAAAGCATATCGGTTAATTTTTGTGACTAATCTTTCCGATTTTTATTTACAGTTTTCTCCAAAATTTTCTTGATTTGGCGATTTGAAACTTCAACTTGACCACAGGTTTGAGGATGATAAGGAGTGAATAACTTATGGGTTATCGAGTGTTTCTTCATTAGAGTTTCAAATGAACGATTACAGAAATGGGTTCAATTATCGCTTATTATTGTGCGAGGTGTTCCAAACCTCGAAAAGATGTTTTCTTTTATGAATTTCAACTTTGTGGTTATTTGTTTTACAAGGAATGGCTTAAACCCATTTAGAGACGTAATCAACAACAAGAAGAATGTACAGATTTCCGAAAGAGTTGGAAAACGGTCCTATAAAGTCAACACCCCAAACGTCAAAAATTTCGATCGTAAGAATGAGGTTCAAAGGCATCATGTTTCATCGAGAGATTTTTCCTAACATTTGGTAGCGATCACAAGTTTTACAAAACTCAATTGCATCTTTGAAAAGCGTAGTCCAGTAAAAACCACATTGTAGCATCTTTTCCGCTGTTTTCTTCAAACCGAAATGACTACCATAAGCTTGGTCATGGCAAAATGAAAGAACACTCTTAATTTTAGGGATGCAAAGTCGAATGATTTGGTCGGAACAATACTTAAACAAGTATGGATCATCCCAATAAAAGTACTTGAGTTGGGAGAGAAATTTATTTTTATCTTGTTTCGACCAAAATGAAGGAGTTTCCTTAGTAACTAAATAGTTCACTATATCGGCATACTATGGATCGACGGAAACGAAAAGGAGTTGTTCATTAGGAAAGTTCTCTTTGAACGGTAAAGAAGATGGTGTGTTTGGAAGACGCAACATATGATCATCAATGACGTTGTCAGATCCTTTTTTGTCTTTGATTGTAAGGTCAAATTCCTGGAGTAAAAGGATCCAGTGGATCAAAAGAGACTTAGCATCTTTTTTAGTGAAAAGGTATCTAAGAGTGGAGTTGTCAGTGTAAACCGTAATGTGTTAGCCAATCAAATAAGGTTGGAATTTTTAGAGCGCAAAAACTACCGCTAGAATTTCTTTTTTGGTGGTTGTGTAATTGAGTTGAGCATCGTTTAGAGTCATACTAGTGCAGTAGATGACGTGATGAATTTTTTTGATGCGTTATCCTAAGACAGCACCAACTGCAAAGTTAGAGGTGTCACATATTATTTCGAAAGGAATATCCCAATTGGGTGAGCAAATGATGGGAGCGAAAATAAGTTCATTTTTGAGACGTTCGAATGCAGAAACACAGTCGGAGTTAAAATCAAATGGAACGTCTTTTCCAAGAAGAGTCATTGGAGGTCAAGCAATTTTACTAATGTCTTTCACAAAGCATCGATAGAAACCAGCATGTCCTCGAAATGAACAAATGTCCTTGACAGACTTGGAATGGGTAGATTCGCAATTATGTCAACTTTCACTTTATCTGCCTTAATGCCTTTGTTTGAAATGACATGCCCAAGGACAATGCCATGTTTGACCATGAAATGACATTTTTCTCAATTTAATATTAAGTGTTTGTCCTTGCATCAATTCAGAACCATCTCAAGATGGTGTAAGCACTCGGAAAAACAGTTTCCAAAGATGGATACATCATCCATAAACACTTCCAGAAAGCGTTCAATCATGTCGGAAAAGATGCTGACCATGCATCTTTGGAAAGTAGCAGGAGAGTTTCAAAGGCCAAATGGCATATGTTAATATGCAAAGGTGCCAAAGAGACACGTGAAAGTCATTTTCTCTTGATCTTCCGGAGCGATTGGAATTTAGTTATAATTGGAATAACCATCAAGAAAGAAATAGAATTCATGGCTGGCTAATCGTTCAAGCATTTGGTCGATGAAAGGAAGAGGAAAATAATCTTTACATGTTGCAGCATTTAATTTTCGATAATCGATGCAAACATGCCAACCTGTTTGAGTACGAGTTGGAATGAGTTCGTTAGCGTCGTTTTTGATAATGTTAAGTCCAAACTTTTTAGGCATGACATGAATGGGCTAACACACGAACTATCAGAGATGGGATATATGATTCCATTATCGAGGAGCTTAAGAATTTCATCTCAAAATGCATCCTTCATTTTGGGGTTAAGCCTTCATTGCACATCATAAATAGGCTTGGCTTCGTCAACTAAGTGGATACGATGGGAAGCTTCTTGATCAAGAGAGAGAGTTGAAGAGATTGTGCTAGGAAACGTTTCATTGTCACCTAAGTATGCGTACTTAAGGTGATCAAAAAGAGGTTTGAGTTCCAACCTAGGGGGTTGCTCAATCAAAGAATTTGGTTGAAGTTCTGACTCAACCATGAAGGGTTTAAATGGAAGCGCATTTTCAATTTCGTTGGGCTCGTCTCGAAATAATTATTCGTATTCGGTCTCCCATTCGTTGATAAGGTCCATTGTTTCATTGTAAAAATTTTCTTAAATGGAGCTAACTTCCAACGTTTGGTTAAGTGGTTCATTCGATTGATTTTCAAGATTGAAGATGTTAATATCCAAAGTCATATTTACAAAATAAATTTCATCGAACCATTTCGACAATTGATTAGGGTATTTGAAGTGGCTAAGAAAGGTCGTCCTAAAATCAATGGAATTTGACTCGTCGAATTATTCACAGGTTGTGTCTCTAGGACGATGAAATCGACAGGGAATATGATTTCTCCCACGGGTTTATTTATCGAATGATCAGCAAATTGAAGAGTTACTTTCATTGGTTTTAGTTCATCTAAGCTAAGTTGCTGGTAAACTGAATAAGGAATGAAATTGACACTTGTACCCAAGTCTAGTAAGCACTTATTAATTGTCTTTTCTCCTATTGTGCATGAGATCGTCGAATATCCAGGATCTTTGTATTTTACGGGAATTGATTGAGACAAGACTTCGCTAAGACCGGTAGTTAAGAAAAAATTCTTGGGTATATGAGTGTGTCATTTTTTAGAACACAAGTCCTTGAGAAACTCAGCGTAAACTGGGACTTGTTGAACGATATCAAGAAGAGGGATGTTCACTTTCACTTGTTTAAAAATTTCGAACATCTTTTCCATTTGATCGGAATATTTCTTGGGTCGAAGGTGATACTCATTAGGTCGGTCTACTTGAGTAGAAGAAGAATTTGGATTGGAATTTGATTCAATATTTGGCTCGATGTTTTATTTAAAATCCTTCCCATTTTCAAAGTGTCAAGATTATCTTTCGGTAAATTGTTTAGATTAACAACTTGGTTGTCGATTTGTTTACCGAAACGCAAAGTCGTGATAGCATTCATTTGGTTCACTTTGCTATCTTGAGCAACATGGGCTTGATACGAGTTCGTGTTTTCTGGGATTCGGAACTGGCTGACTTGGAAACATGCCTCATTCACATTCACTCACAGAGGTGGCTATTTGACTCATTTGCATTTCAAGTTTAGGAATTGATTGACTCGTATTCTGCATGTATGAGGTTAACAAATTTTGCAAATTGCTATTTGATTGGAGGTTTTGAGTGGTTGCTTTAGCCAAAGTTTCAAGACTTTTCTCATGTGAAGTCAATCATTTATCGTCTTGAGGAGCAAAAGATTGTTGCGGTTGATTTTGAGACCGACTCACAAAATTTTATTGAAAGTGATTAGGCTGAAAGGGAGGATTCAAAGTATTGTTCGGAAATGCTTTAAAGTTGGGACGAACCAAATTCGTGTTAGCATTATTTTGGTTCCATGCAAAGTTAGGATGATTTCTCCAACCGGGATTGTACGTTGGAGAAAATGGGTCATTCTTAACCTTGTTAAAAGCATTTAATTGTTCTATCGAATTAGGAAACTGATCGGCTATGTGATTCAGATCGTTGCATTTATAACACATTGGTTGGGAAGCTTGGTTCATTTGATTGGATGAGAAAACATTGTTGAATTTATTAACCATTACATCGATTTTAGCTTTCAATACCAACGATGATCCTATCGAGTGTGCACTGGATCACGAGTAAATGAATTTTTTGTTAGAATGTTCCCATTGGGATGATTTTTCGACCAAGTTTTCAAGGAATTGCCAGGCATCGTCGTGATGTTGGGCGAGAAAATTGCCTTGGCACATCGATTCAAGCATGGTTCGTGAACTATTTTCAAGTCTATCGTATAAGATTTGGCAAAGAGTCCATTTCTCAAAATTATGGTGTGAACATTTTATCAAAAGCTCTTTAAATCTTTCAAAGTATTTTCCGAAAGGTTCACCCTTGAATTGATGAAAATTCACAATTTCGTTTTTGGATTTTGGTCATTTTTTCCAAGGGGTAGAATTTTTTAAGAAAACTTTAACGAATTCATCCCAAGTTTTAATTGAGTTTGAAGGTAAGTTGTACAACAATTTTTCAACATAATCGGTAAGGGTGAATAGAGTTAATCAAAGTTTGATTCCATCATCACATCATTGTTGGAGTTTAGTGGTTGCACATACTAGTTCGAATTTTGTTAAGAAGATATATGGGTCATCGTGTTCAAATTGCTAAATTTCGTGAGCGTGGAAATGTAATTTGAATGAATTTCGAAGTGGTTACCCGTAGGGTCGGGTAATGTGATATAAGAAAGGATGGAAACTCGATCGGTAAAGATTCTATCCACAATAGTTCGCGGAGGTTTCATTCACCATCGTTGGAGGATCGTTCGTTCGGGTTAAACGATTCATTGTTGTGTCACGAGTCCAAGTACTCATGCACAAGTGAAAAGATCAAGGAGAAAAAGACATGAAAATCAAAGTTAAGTGAATGAAATAAGGTTTAGAAAATGAAATGAAGTGAAAAATTGTTTTTTTTAAAGGAAAAATATTTACCAAAAAGAATTTATTTTTCAAAAAGGAGATTTGATTTTTGTTTTTTTGGATTTTCAATTTTTTTCTTCTTTTTTTCTTTTTAAATGTTTTTGTTTTTTTAGTTTTAGTTTTTGAAAAGATTTTTTTTAGATTGTTGTTTTTCTCAAAAAAAATAACTTAAGTAAAATGCTTGTTTTTGGATTTTTTATCTTATTTGATTTTTTTCAAAGGAAAATATTTGAAAAGATTTTTTTTTTCTTTTGGATTTTTATTTAACAACTAAGTTAAGGAAAATGTGATTTTTTTTTTTACTTTTGGATTTTGTTTTTTTATATATGCATGAACTAATGCAACTAAATGAATGTAAGGACTTAGCTACAAACTTTCTGTCCTTAGTAGCTCCTAACCCAAAATTTTATAATCACACTTTAACTTAATCCAAATAAATAGTTCTTAGCCAGGTAACAGACAGGGGTTATCAGTGCACCACGAATCATTGTAGCAATGCAGCCGAAGGTTTAAGTACCTTCAGAGAAATAATCACTATAATATTTACGAATACCGTAATATTTATATATGATTATTGCTCTGCCATAGCCTAGACACCAAGAATTTAGATTGTCGAAAGAAGACAACTTGTCAAGGTACAATTAAGCCCTAGATGAGCTCGCGACTCCCTTAAGTCCAATGTCTAACCATTATTATTAGTCAAATTTTACGATGAAATGCAATTTATGGACCAAGGAAGGGGTGATGAAATCCCCCACCTTATGTGGATTTAGGTGTTTCCCTTAGAAAAGAAAATAAGATGAAATGATTGCAAAACTAAAAGTAAACGTGAATTAGCAATGCAACTACAAATGAGATTTGATTTTGTTCTTTTTGGATTTTTACAATGCAAGCAACCAATAATGCAAAGAAAATAACAACATGAGATAAGAGCACAATCCCAGAGTGTGCAGAATTATTAGCAATTTTATTTTAAACGGTGACTTTTTTTTGTTTTTATATAAGCAAGCAAGCAGAGCAGTTATTTAGCAAGTAGTTCCGTTTTGCAACCTACAACCTGAAAATTTAAACAAGATGGATATATTATATATAAAAATTATTTTATATATATACATTTTTAAATAAAGTAGCAAGAATGAAAGCTTAACAAAGAAAACTTAAAGAAAAATTTTATACTAAACCCGAATTAACCGAACCAAACGAAAACATCCAATTTTTTCTCCTTTTTCCCCTTTTTTAGTGAAATATCGTCACTCAAAAAAGCCTATGCTCAAATCAAAATAAAAAAAATAAAAAAACAAAACCCTGACCAAACAAATATGTTGGACGTTAAAATAGTTGCCATAGCACTCCAATTTCAAAAGGAATAAAAAAAACTCTCAAGCACTAATTAAAATTCCCAAACTCTTAATCTTCAAAGATCCAAAATCTTAAAAAAATTCCAACCTTACTCTTAAATTTTCAAGATTGAAATCAAATTTCAAATTCCCAACGTAATTGATTCGGTGACATATGCCGATAGTTGCGATTTGTAGTTGCGGATTTCAGAGAGGAGGAAAACAAGGTTCGATTTGGTTATTTGCGGTTTTGGTTGTCAGCATGGTGAATTTGATGGAATTAAGGCAGTGAGGTTCGAGTTTGGGTAGAGGGTCGTGAAGTTGGGATGAGATGAATGGCTGATGGTTTTGTGGATGGATGAGATGGTTTGTGGCAGCTGCTTTGGGAGAAGTGAAGAGGTAGGTTGATGATGGTTAAAGGTTGGAAATGGTGGTGAACTGGTAGGTTGGAGATGGTAGGTATGGTGTTTTGTTGATGATGGAGGAATTGTTGAAACTCTGGTTTGTGCTATTGCCAGTGATAGTTTGTGCAGCTTTTTGTGGTGAGCTAACTATTAATGGCAGATTTTTCTCATGGCAGGGTAGGTAGGTGAAATTATTTTAGGTGGTGGTTTTGGTTTGTGAAGGAGGTTGCAAGATGATGTGCCGATGGTATAAGAGTGAAGTGGTTTGTGGTGAACGTTGGCGTGCTGATTTGAAGTGTGCTATAGTGATGGATGCAGAACTTGGTCGGAGAGTGCACTGTTTTTGCAAAACTGTGTTGAGTGCAGAAGTGTGTAGGAGAAGGAGTGAGGCTATGATGCTTGTGAAGGTTGTTCTGTGTATGGAAGGTGCAGGCAGGTGGTGATGATGTTATTGTAGCAGTTGATTTGATGCAAAGAATGGTGGGCAGTTTGCTGTGAAGTATGCAAGGGAGGAATGTTGTAGTTCAAAGGTGGGTGAATAAATGTAGTTTTGTGGATGATACTGTTGTAAGTGAGTCAGTGTGTAAAAGATGAATGTTGGCTTGGAGTTATAGTAGAGGAAGTTTGGATGAAGGGTGTGAAGTCGAGTTGTTTTGAATGGTGGCTGATGGTGAAGGTTTGTGATTGTAGTAATGAAGCAAGTTTGTGGTGGTTATGGTGATGGAAGGTGGTCAAAGGGTTGTGATTTGCTGGTGCAGGAGGTTGGTGATTGGTGAGAAGTGGAAGTTGAATGTGGTGGAGCGGGTAGTTGTTCGAGCTTGAAGAGGTAGAGGAGTTGGTTTTGTATGCGGGAAGAGTTTGCTTTGGTGGTTGTGGAGGCGGTTTTTGTTGTAGTGAAGTGCAGCATGGGTAGCAGGTTGATTGCCGATATATGAAAGGAGAGGTGAAACTGCTGAATGGATTTTTCTATCACACTGCTTGTGTATCAGAGCAATGGAGTGGTGTAGTTGCTAAAATGTAAACAGAGCAGGTTGTTAAGCAAGTTTGTGTATCATGTAAATAGAGTAGGTTGGATTGGGCATGTGCATAGAAGATGGTGCAAGTTTGATGGTGGAAGAGGGTTCTGTGTTATGTAATCGAATGTTTGGTAAAGTTGAGAAGAAGTAGGTAGTGGTGTGTTGGTCGTTGTAGTTGCGGGTATGGGTTAAATATGGTTGAAGTTGCAAGTATGTGTGGAATGTTAAAATGAATGGTTTTGGTACATGGTGTATTGATGAAGGCATGTGAAGGTGCAGGAGATTGTTGCTGTGAGTGTTTGCTGAAGTAGTGAATGGCAACAGGTGAGATGGTCTGAAGGCAATATGGAGAAGGAAGAGGGGTTCAGTGGATGTATACAATGTAAGCAGTTAAACTAAATTGCAATACAAAGAATGAGAATGTAAATTGTAATAACATATTTTTGTTTTATTTTGAAATGAAATTGTGTATTTTTTTTACTAGAAATGCAAATAGAAACACAAAAAGCACACAATTCAAATGAAAGCAAAAATCACACAACAAACACATGACACAAAATAACCCCTTTTTCAAAATGCAAATCAACGCACAAAACGAACACACAATAAAATCAAATTAAAATAGTTCGAAGAGTAGATTAAAATCAAATTACTTTCTCCAACAACGGCGCTAAAAACTTGTTAAACGGCGAAATTTCTATCGATTAGAAAACTATCGAAAAATATAATCGTTATAAAAACCGCAAGCGCACGGCGTACAATCATAGTACATATGCGAGTACGGGTCGAACTACAAGGAAAGAATGAAATTCTAATATTACTAAATCAAATTAGCCCAAAGTTTTTTAAAATTGTTTTAAACTAGAAAATTATAGAAAATAAACTAGAGCAAAATGGAATAAAACTATGAGATTAAGGAGTAATTTAGAAGCAAATCCACTTCCAATCATTCATATAAATCAACATAAAATTCATTTATAATCTCTCATTAAAATATTAAATAGAAATGATTGATGTGTTTATTATAAGTATGATTTATTTAAGCTATTAATTAGCACAACTTAAACCATCAAATTCTAACACACCATTCAAACTCACTTGTCAATACTCATGAAAATGACATGAAATTAAAATCTATTTTGAGCATGATCTATTTACTATGAATTAGTAACATAAACCATCAAATTTTGATTCTAGTTTGACTTTCATTATCAAAATCACTTAGGAAAATGATCAAATAGCTTATGTTATATTGGATTAAGCGTAGCCTATTTGAGATGTCAACATAGACTATCAAATTCACTAAGAGAAAAACATAAACCACCATCATTCATAATTTCCATTAAGCACAAAAGAGAGATTAGAAATGAAATCATTATGTTAATTTAATATGTTTCATGAGAGCTTTATTTCCCCTAAATTGAAGGGGTTTGGCTTCTCAAATTTGAATACATCTTAGCATAAAATGATTTAAAATACAAGAAAAATGAGAGCTAATTAAAAAAAGAGCTAACTACTTGCACGAAATAAAACCAAACTAATTATAAGAATTAAATCTATGCTAATAACATGAATTAATAGAAGCATAAAGTAAATAAGAGAGCATAAAATAAAATAGCAATAAAAGAAAGCATGAAATAAAAATGCATGAAAGTAAAGAACAAGACTAAGAAGCCATTAAAGAGACATTTTATTTATTATTGATTTGTAGCTATAATATTGCATAAAAAAGGAGGATAATTACATGAAACATAAGGGGTATTTATACATGCTTAAAACCTAATTCATTTTTAGGGTACTACCAAAATTTCCCTTGAGATAGTGTAACTTCCAAGTAATAATTAGGGAATTTATTAATCCCCACTAACATGCCTTTAAGTCTCCATTACCATATGCATGTGATTTTAATTATGGACCATTAGTTAGTGGGCATATAGGCTCCTACATGTTGCATGAATTCTTTTATTTCCATTCTTCATTAGCTTTCAGCATATGTGCATGTATACATCCATGAAACCTCTTCATATTTGCACTCAAATAAAAATAAAAATGTGCAAATAAATTTTCTCAAAATTAAATCATACACAAAATTACCATTTTACCCCCAAATGAAGATGAATGAATAATGATTTGAAAACAATTTAAATTTTGGTTTAAACATGTAAAATACCTTAATATGCTCATTTATTTAAATAAAAGTAGATTAAATATGGGAGTAAATATATACACTTTTGCATGCACATCAGATATTATATGAAATATTAAAATCTATAATATACATTATTTGATTCTGTTAGAGTGCGATGAGATTTATTTATATGTGATGTTGTTATTTTGTATTGTTCTATCATGGAAACACCTACAGTGCCCCATTCTCAATGTTACTTGAACAATATTACTTAATAATACTCTTAGGTAATATAGGTACAAAGATGTGGTGCTACATTTTTGGTACCTAAATAAGGATCAGAACGATGTAAAAATTCAAAAGTACATATTTGGCCTTAGAGGAGGAAGACTTAGGAAAGTTACCTAGTTTTTAATAAGATTCTCATACGTAGTTTACTTATATAAATGTTTTTGAATCTTTGAAAATAAGCAAGAATATATATAATTTTTGTAATTTATTAAATGTAGTTCTTACTTATTATAATAAGTGTTATGAGTTGGAAATTTGTGAAGTTCTGAAAATTGGAGCTTTACTAGTAATTTGAGAAAACTAAAAATAAAGTGGTTTTAGTGGCTTTGAAAATATGGTACCAAATGCTTTGCAAACAATTTTGGAAAGTGGAAGTAATTTTAAAAGTTGTGGAATGTTTTAGAAAATAAAATGGTGGATAAATTTTGTATAAAAGAATTTCAAGTGATTTGAAAAGTCTTGGTGAAAGTTTTGAAAAGTTGGTTTCAAATTAGTTGAAAATTTTGAAATGATGTTGGTATATTTAGAAGTGGTATGAATGTTTTGTAAAATATTTTCTTTGAAAGTATGTTAGTGAAAATTACTATTTCCCCATTTTTGTGAAAAATGGTTTGTGAAAATGTGTTTTGAGGAAGAAATGTGGAATGATTGTTATCTTTGGAAACTATAATTTAATTGCACTCGCCATTGTTATAATTAATTTTCACAGTGGGAGTGTCTTTGGGCGTGACCATTGTGGATGGTAGCCATATGGTCAAACACCAAGCGTGACTGGCAATTTGTGGTAATTTGTAGTTTTCCACTGATAATTTTTATTCCCAGATTTTAGAAGATGATTGAAGATTTTGGAAAAAAGTTGAAATGATTTAAAATGACGATTATGAAAGTGATGGGGAAATATTCTGAAAAGTGATTTTTTGAAAATTGATTTCAAGAAATATTTGGTGAAAATAAGTTTGAAAATTTTCTTTTGGAAAGATAATATATGTTTTAGAAGTGAGATTTTATGCAGATTATGTATTCTGGAAAAAAAGAAAACTTCGCCAATATTGTGTATTTCGATTTTTATAAACATCCACCATCGAAAATGTATTTTGGGAGAAAAACATATTTTATTAAGTGTTTTAAAAAGAACTCCACCATTATAAACCTAGATTTTGAAAATCTTTTTATGAAGAGATTTTGAAATAGAAATTCCACCACAATTGTATTTTTTGGAAAATGATGTTTGAAATACCTTAATTTTTTTAAGGTATGATTTTGAATGTGTATTACATATACACAGAAATATTTTTGAAAAGTATAAGTGTTTATGTGAATGTTATGGATTTCCCTAATAAGAAATTACGGGGATACAATTTTCTTAAGGTAGAGAGTTTGTAAAAACCCGAGATTTTTGAGAAGCTATAAATTTTAATAGTTGAACTTAATTAATAAGAAATACGATGAGCTAACTCCTAAAAGTATGTTTTACGATTTTAGTAAGAAGTAATTGAGTTGTAAACTAAATGGGTGAAGTATAATAATTTTTGAAAGTGGCTTAAGTAAAGAAAACATGATTAGTAAAGTGATTAAGAAATAATAAAGAAATAAAGTGAAATGAAATGAGTAACACAAACCCTTGGCCCAAACCCATTTGTGCCTATTCTTTCATTCTCAAGAGTATTCTAAGGATTTGCCACGTCATTTATCATCCACGAATTCTTCTTCTTCTTTATTTTCATTTTTCAACTTTAAAACAAATAATGACCTCTCTTCCGAAATTCATAAAAAATCAAATAAATATTTAAAAATTATGAAAATTTAAATAGAGCTTCTCAACACCTATGTACACCATTACAAGTTATCAAAATCTAATTTTGATCAGGTTGGATAGTTAAATAATTGTTAGAGTATGGCTTATTTTCTAGTCTATAAATAATGAAGAAGAAGCATGTTGAAAGTGTGATTTCGAGAATCAAATCAAATTATTTTGGCTTTAAAATTTTCATGTGAGTTCCATAGACTCTTAACTCGGTTTATTAAGAATATCTTATACTTGTATTGTTGCAAACTTGATTGGTGATGATATTTGTTGATGTGCTTATGTTTTGAGAAATTCTGTGATTTTGAACATTCTTCACTGTAAAATTCATATTTAATTCATATGTAGTTTAGAAATTCCTAATTTTTGATATGTTGTTCCTGACATATTCTGGCACTTCTTTCCAAATTTCAAAGATTGGACAGTGCAATACAACATCAGAAGTATTAGTGCAATTCAAAGACATACAGCATCACTGCTAGGGGCATAATAAAGGAACAACCCCCAAAAAAGTAAAGCAAAGTTCTAAAGTTCTGATAATGGCATAGCTCTCCCTAGAAAGAAGGGTAGTTCCTCGTTACGGCTTCACCTATAGATGGGTGTATTTCATAAAATTGTTGCTTTGTACAATCGAAAGTGCACAACTGATTCAAATTTTGTTTTTCCTACCTCGATTTCAAATATTCTTGCTTCAATTTCAAGCTTCCACCAAAGTTCATGATCCAACGGCTCAAATCACAATTTCCTGTCGAAGGCCATGTTAGTAATCCATATATATCAAATAAATAAGATGGATATTAAAGATATGGCTCTATCCAAAGAATGACTTTGGCAATCCACTCCTCTATACGATAAATGAATAAGGCACTATAACAGAAAGGGATGATTTTTACTTTACTCTTTTTGGACAGAAAAACGATAACTTGTATTTTCCGCCATTTTTGTTTATGCTAAGAATCAAGAAGGGAGAGAGTGACATTTTGCACATGGACGTATGATTCTTTAGCATTCGAACCATATAAATTCCTTGTGTCTTTTGTTATTTCCAATACTTTACTACTTTTATTTTGTCTGCATCAATATCGAGATAACAAATTGATTTCAGATATTTTACATATTTTTGTCTCATAATTACGTAAGTATTTAAAATAATATAATTATTTCTCTAAAAGGAAAGAGTAATATCACTTAATTTTATTGAGTCCTAATTACGGAAGCATTTAGCATTGTGATTACTTTGTAAAAAATATTTGAGTGTTTCTAAGACGAAAAATCTCATTAACATTTTTGGCACTAGAAGGAGGACCGATTTCCCTCTCCGACAAAACTTACCTATGCCCTCTTTAAAATACCATTTCAATTCCATTAATCCCACAGATTCCGTACTCCCTAACCCCAAGAACAACTTCACCTTACCTCAAAGATGTCTAAAAAGTCACTCCTTATCTCCATAACCCAATTTGAGGCAAGCGCCTCTGCAGAGCCTACTTCAAACCCTATCTTAGCAGCTCTTCAAGCCTTTACAACCCATATGAACCAATGCATGAAGGGATTAGAGAGATCTTTGGCCCAACATATTGCTCTAAGGACAATCTTTCCTCAACCATCCATAGCTCACTGTTATCGCTTACCGATTGCGCTAGAGATGCAACATGTAAGTGATAACGTCAACCTCGGGCATGAGACTTGTAAAGCTGGCCCAAAAGCCCAATGCTAAACTTAAAGCCATATTCCAGATCAATCCTTAGATCAAATAAAAGCCTGTTAACATCAACCCTCTATTGCTAAAATAGAATTCACGAGCTGTTCCCACTAATGATGAAGTCTATTCACTTTGCAGAGATGGTTCATCCCAAATGGATCCTAGGGAAGATGAGATCCCTCAACTAAATGCTCGTGTAGAGCAGTTGACAAAACTTTGTCGACAAAATAACAAAGAAGAAATAAGGGAAGAGGAATCTTCCCCATTTAGTGAAACCATCATAAAAGTAGATTTTTCCTGATAATTTCAAAGCTCTAACGATTGATAAATTCAACGGAACCATAAAACCAGATGACCACATCTGCACCTTCGAATACTATATGGACATTCTGAAGGTAGGGAGGTTGCTTGGTGCAAACTCTTCCTAGTTTATCTGGCTGGTGCAGCCTCCAAATGGTTCAGGAGGTACCAGCCATGAGAAGTTCGTTCTTGATGGCATCTATCTACCGATTTTCTGAGACAGTTTAACTTAGGAATGGAAGCTTCTTCGGATGTAAATACCATGTCCCAAGTAAAGTAAGGCGAAAATGAGAGTCTGTGCAACTTCATAAAACAGTTTAAATCAGAGGCACTCTAAATTGGGGTCACTAGTGAGGAAGTGTTATTAATGGCAATGTATGATGGGATTAAAAGGGATACTGCCATATAGGAGAAGAACAGTAGAAAGCCATGTCAAAGCATGAAGACCTTCTATGAAAGGGCAAGCCGCTATAGCGGAATGCAAAAGGCCGGGTCCAAAGCACAAGTTGAGAGAGCTTTTGCTCTAAATAATGAGAAGAAAAGGGGAAGAGGGATACCATCTGCCCGCAAAGTGACATAGGGAATTTAACCACATAATAAAACTCCCCTCACCTATATTCCTGGGCAGATATGCAAAATGACCAGGACTGAGCTAGCCTATAATATCCCGAACAAAGGGAAAAAGGTGAAGCAAAATAGAGGTGGAGCATACTTCCGCTTCCATAGAGTAAACAACCATCACACAGACAACTACAAGCACCTGAAAAATAAGATAGAAAGAATAATCAAAAAGGATACTTAAGGAGCTTCCAAAAGGAGAATAATGGAGAAAGGAATGGGAACCTCACTCCAAATCCATATGAAAATTTAGCGGGAAACCCATCAAAATTAATCCATGATGGACGCACTATGCAGGGAAGAGCAAGAAGGCACAACGGTATGTGGAGGAAGCAAACGTATAGCGAAGAACCACGTTCAATGTAAGACGAAAACCTGAGTAAGACATAGTCTTCATCGCAGCCGATGCTGTTGGGATTATCTTCCCATATCAGGATTTTCTTGTTATAACAGTGCAGATCTCAAACTCTACATGAAGAAGGTCTTTGTGGATTCTGGAAGTTCTATTAATGTCATATTCAAATCTGCGTTTGATTAGATGAAGCACCCAGTTGAAGTATTAAAGCTAAGCCCCAAACTAATGTATGGCTTCAACAACACTGCAACTGTTCCCATCGGATCAGCACGCTTACTTCCCACTGTTTGAACTATGCCCTTCGCAAATCCTTCTATGCAAGTTTTCTTATCATCGATCAACCATCACCATACAATGAATTTCTGGGAAGACCTGCACTAATTGACTTGTGGGTAGTTATTTCTCAAAAGGACATGCTCATGAAGTTCAACACCTCTGCTTGGGTAAGAACGATTGGAGGGAATTATACAATGTAAACCTTAATTCTGGCAATAAAATTGTTCAAAATTATTCTAATGTCTCCTCTAATAACTGCGATAATGATAACAAAAATGAAATAAAGCCAGTTCTAAGAACTTCATCGGTACAAAGTACCAAGACTGATGCTGAAATAGGCCACTCTATGACCGTAAAATCAATAGGGAAAGAAAAGAGAAAGTATATGCACATGATTGGCACTGATGAGTATAACTCAGTGTATGTGTAGTACTTTTTCGTGGAAGCTCAGAAATAAGTACTCTCCACCACCTCCCAACACGAAGAGGAAGAAGAGTGAAATAGACCCAAGATTAGGGGAACAAGGAGAGAGTTGAAGCCAGTATATGAACTTGAGGATGTACAAATAGATCAGAAAGACCACACAAAAGTTCTTAAGATAGGGAAATCTCAACGCAGATGCCAGAATCGAATTGATAGACTTTCTAGAGAAATCAACAGATCTATTTTCTTGGGCACATTCAAACATTGTAGGGATAGATCCAACCATCATCTACTATGCACTCAACATTGACCCCAACACTTATCCAATCAGGAAAAAGCGCATGACCCTAGATCAGGAAAGGTATAACACTCTGCATGAAGAAGTCAAAAAATTGAAAGAAAATGGATACATCAGAGAAATATACTACCCAAAGTGGATAGCCAATCCAGTCCTTGTAAAAAGGCCCAATAGGAAATGGAGAACCTGCATAGACTATACCAACCTCAATAAGGCCTACCCAAAGGACAACTTTCCCTTACTTAAAAATGACCAATTGGTGGATGAAACTAGCAAACACAAACTGCTCTCATTCGTGGATGTATTCAAGTTATAATCAGATAGCTATGTTCAAGCTAGATCAGGACAAAACCAATTTTGTGACGAACAAAGTTTAGACTTAAAAACGCTAGGTAAACCTACCAGAGGTTGGTTAATATGATGTTCTCATATTAGATCGGCAAAAATATTGAAGTACATGTGGACTTAAGAAAGTAAAAATATGAAGTTGAACTCACTAAAATGCACTTTCACTACTCAGTCAAGTAAGTTCTTGGTTCATCTCCAAACAAGTGCGTACCGTTCTTTGACCAAGTAAAGAAGGGACGAAATTTCGAGTCGACTGAGGAATGCAAAATCACATTTTATAATCTGAAGTACCATCTGATCAGTACCCCTATCCTATCAAAACCGGTGATAGGTGAGCACTTGTATGTGTATTTCGTTGTAACTGATAAAGCTGTAAGTGCTGTAGTGGTTCGAGAAGATGAAGGGACCTAAAGGCCAATGTACTATAGAAGCAAATGTCTATCAAGAGTAGAACTCGACTATTCAGCCATTGAAAAGCTAGCTTACAACATGCTTCTCATAGCAAGGAAACTGTGGCCCTACTTTCAAGCATATCCCATCAAAGTCCTTGGAGACAAACCGCTAAGGAAACTATAGAAATCAAAAACAACGGGTCACTTGTTAAAATGGGCAATGGACCATAGTCGGTATGATATCTCTTATTGTCTAAGAACGATAATCAAAGGTCAAGCAATAGCATATTTCATCGTGGAATGCACATTACCTACCGAGCCCCAACTTGAGAAAGAGCACCCACACTACAGTTTTGGCAATTGTTTGTGGATGGAGCATCAAACAAATAGGAGGCTAGGATTGGATATTTGTGATTACTCCAGATGAGCAGAAACTATATGGAGCAGTGAAGCTTGAGTTTAAAGCTACTAATAATATGGAAGAATATGAGGCACTCCTTACAGGCTTAAGGATGGCTCAGGTAATGAAGATGACCCATATTAAAATTCACAGTGATTCCCAATTAATTGTGAACCAAGTACAGGGTAACTACCAAGCAAAAGGGCCAACTCTAGCTAAATATGCGGAACTTTCTAAGAAATTATCAAAATAGTTTAATATAGAACAAATTTCACATGTAAACAAATTTTCTGCTAATTCATTAGCCAAGTTTGCTAGCACAAAAGCAGTAAACGAAATGAAAGCTATTCCAATAGGGCATCAAGCTGAACCGAAGCTAACCAGATACTTGTCCTAACCAGGGCCCAACGGGCAATGATCTAAGAAGCTCGGGACCAAGAAACAAAGAAAAACCAAAGGGAGTCTCCAACCAAGCCAACACCTCAATAGATAGAAGAAAATTCATGGATGACCCCAATCAAAAATTCCTAATAAATGGAATTTTACCCTAAAACAGAAATGAAGACTGAAAATAAGATACCAGGCTCCGTATTACTCCTTCTTTGATGGTATATTATAGAAGAGAGGGTACTCTACCCCTTATCTTAGATGTGTTTCCAAGGAAGAAGGAATACAGGTCATGAGCGAAGTACATGATGGGCGGTACAAGGATCACTTAGGAGAGGCCAAATTAGAAAAAGGTTCTAAGGCACGTTTACTACTGGCCTACTGTGCTTTAAGATGCATAAGAATATGTGAGAAGAAGCGATAGGTGTCAAAGGTTCACAAGTATCTCAAGGAAACTTTCCATAAGCTTATCCCATTAGCCAGCCCATGGATGTTCGACATTTGGGGCGTAGATTTGATAGGGCCACTTCGCATGTAAAAGGGAGAAGCAAAGTATGCTATAGTGGCATAAACTACTTCACTAAATGGGTAGAAGTAGAACCTATAGCTATAATCATCTTAAAGAAGATAGTCATGTTTATGGTAAGAAACATAATCACTAATTTTGGGATCCTCCATAAAATAAATTCACATAACAGAACCCGGTTTGAAAGCAAGGAGTTCACAATGCTATGCAAAACGAATGAGATAATAAAAAATATTTCCACAGTAGCACACCCATAGGAAAATGGGCAGGTCGAAGTAGCAAATAAAACTATCAAGAAGTTGCTTAAGAAAAGACTACAAAAGGCAAAAAGGAAGTGGCAGAGGAGTTATTTTTAGTACCGTGGGCCAATATGACCTCATCCAGATCCCCAACTGGTCATACACCCTTCTCTTTGACTTATGGCTATGAATCCATACTCCCCTTCGAAGTAAAGGTCCCATCACATAGAAGAATATCATATATGGCAGAATATAACAAAGAATTAAAAGAAGCTGCGTTCAATCTTATCCAAGAAAGAAGAGATGAGGCAGCAATTATATCCACCGCATATCGAAAAAGGATGGAAAAAAAGTACAATGCTAGGCTTAAAGAGAGAAACTTCTATAAGGAAGCCCTGGTGTTGCCAAGAGTAATTACCATCACCAAAGACATAATAGATGAGGTTCTGGGCCTAAATTGGGTAGGTCCTCTTGTTATAGTTGAAATTTTAACCAACTGGGTGTACCGACTATTTAAACCTGATGGAAACCTAGTTCCGAGGACATGGAATTCAGAGCATCTCATGCCTTATTTTATATAATCTGTGTTACTTATATAACAAACATTATAATTATTATGAGAAATAGTAATAAATGAACTGGACGTAAAGTTATTAGATGGCCCGAACCAGTATGAAAATCTCTCCGTGTTAATTTCACTATTATAGTAAATAATATTGAGTTGTATTATACACAACTCGGCTTCTCAGCCAAATAAGTTAAAGTGGACGTAGGGATATTAGATGATCTGAACAAGTACAAAAAATCATATGCATAAATCGAAAAGGTTGTAAATACACGACCTGACTACACAGTTGAAATACAGTCTGCCTCGAATAGCAGGGCAGATCGTAACAAGCGCACGAACATAAAACTGCCCCCGAACAATGGGGCAGACCCTACCAAGCACATGATAAAGCTAAAACACCAAGGATCAAGTTCATGAAGCATGACCAGCGTAAGGAATCAATACCAAAAAGGGAAAGACAAGACAGTTCATGAATGTAATACAACTTACGAATCAGATACAATTCCATAAACTACTCACGGCTTGCCAGGTGTAAATTATAAACAAAGGTCTACTTACATTTACCGAGTCCTACTTATAGTTGTTGAGACCCATGCACGTTTATATATTTCTTGCATTTATTCATACAAGTAAAGATAAAGTTATTATTACACATAATTACATCAAAAGTTGGGTTCAAAACTTCGGCTGTTAGAAAAACAAACTGCAATATGGCTCTAACTCGTTCTCAGGAGAATTGTCAATTATAATTCTCTCGTAATGACAAGACTTGCGATCGCCCAACAAAGAACATTGACTAGAACCTCTCCTTTCCTGAGAAGCGAAACCAAGCCCCTTTTGTAGTAATTCTTTAACTCATAGAACTTTGCTCGTAATAACTCTGTAAATCTTATTCCAACTTCTTCTGCTTGGAAACGATGATGGGAACAACACTTGATAGAGGTAAAGGAACAACATCAGTCCTCGACATGACATCAGGAACCAAAGATGTAATAAGATCATCTTTTGCCCTAGTTTGCTTAGCAACCTTAAGAGACAACTCTTCGACTTTGTCATTCATTATCTTGATTTTATCTTCGTATAAAGTCTTATATACACCTTCAACATCTTTCAATAACTCCTCCAGTTCAGTAATTCATGTTAAAGCAGACTTGAGCCTCTTTTCCAAGTCGGCTATCTCCGGACTTCAATCAGAAGTGGCAGACTGAAAGTCAAGCGATCCCAAACAAACAAAATAAAGAAGCGATCAAACAAGAAACTCACAAGGAACTCACATTCTTTCATAAAGGTATATAGTTTGCACAGTACGCTTATGAACATTTCCCATAACATAATTTTATAAAAGTATCCTAAGTTACTTGATCCTAAAAAGACTGCACTAATTGTAAGACACCTAATCTAAGGCATGCTAGCCAAAGGTGGGTTTATTCTGGTGCAAAAGGTTTTCCTTAGATAATAATTAGTACCTGTCTAGTGGTCTGTCATATCCTCCGTAGTCACTTTAAAACCTTCTTTATTATAAAGGAAGCTCAGGTCAAGGGTGGGGTAGAAATAGGAAAAAACATCCATGGCGTGTTGTAAAGCGATCTGCCCCATCTTTCCTTTAACCTTCTCTCTTCTGAGCTTCTCTTTAAGATTAGCAATCTGGTCCTACCTAGACTCATTGGCTAGTGCTGCTACAACACCGGGGAAGCCTGAGCTTCTCGTAGTAAATCTTCAAGCTCGTAGATCTTGAGCACAACATCCTTTCTTGTTTTCTCTAAAGTATCAATTAGTTCAGCCTTAGTCTTCTTTAAGTTTCTATAAAAGCCACCGAAGTATTTAAGAACATCTGCCATCCACCCCTTCCTCTATGAGCAAGGAAATGCCTTCGGCCCCTAACGCTCCATTTGCTGCTTGTAGTGAGCTTCCATCTCTTTAAGCTTACCCTAGAAGTATACTTCCAATTTCTTCTTCCACTCATCCGCCAATGAGGGGTCCATGCCCATAGGAGGAATATCGGCCGCGTCTAAGCTAAGCCCATCCACCCTCTCACCTCCTTCGACACCCTCCTTCTCCTCAATTTGATGGACAGCCTGAAATGACATGTTTTCTATAGTCTTTTTCAAATACTTAATCTTTACTTCATAGATGATCGCATAAAGCGCTTCACCCTCCATCAACGACTAATGCAATTCGGGCACTTGGAAGTTCGCAAGGCCTAGCTCAGTGTGCAACTTGACATTATGTTGGCATGGGCCCTCAAGTTCATCTTTAGCTTCTTTGAGCTCAAAAAGGGCGTTTTTCAAATCTCTCTTAATCCCTTCATTGGTAAATGTCAAATGGAGTTTCTCTTCCTCTAGGACTGCAGCAGAAATTGAGGCCACAACCTCAAACTCATGAATACCTATGTCGCCAGGCCATAAATAATGGGATCGAAGGTTCATTAGATTTAAGGACTCCGGTAAATTCAGAAGGAAGACCACGTGGGTAAACCTAGTTGTTAGTAATCAAAAACTTGACTCAAAAGAAATACAAAACGTTAAGGCTAGACAAGAATAGATCACATAATGAACATTTTATATGGAGAGTCTAATAAATTTACATACAAAAGATAATATTAATACATAGCGCTCAATCTCTATTTAGATTTTTAAGCCTAAGCCTAAACCACTAGTGAGGACTATTAGGTGGGAAAAGGTCACTTTCTAAAGTATTCTTTCATCAATGCGGTAAAATAATCACAAGGCCTTCCTTATCTTTAACTATTTGATCAGTCCTGGGGAGCAACCCGTGGGTTTCCTCTTTAAGTTGCTGGAACAACTCATCTAACACCTTTTCGCACATATAAATCGTTGCCACACTAAGGCTAGGAGGATCTACGGTTTGGGTTTGGAGTTTGTCCATGCTTTGCTTTAAGTATTTAGTAAATATAGCTGCCTTAGAAGGCTATAAAGAACAAAGGAACGAAAATGACATGGTCATTCATAGGGCAGCAACGAAACAGAACAATAATTGAAGAAATTAACCACAACAAAATTAAGTAATTAACTCATGTTTATTACTATTAAGAAGTTTAAGCGGCAAAGGTCATGTACAGAAGTTAAGTGATTTCATTGGCTTGAGGAGTTGAGGTAGCCTAAGATTCCTTAGACCTCACATCTTCATTATCCATTTACAGAGAAGCATCATGGGAAGAAGAAAGGGAAACAGTCTCTACAGCTAACTCCTCAGCCCACTTGGCCCTAATAGTATGTAAGAGCGTCTTTAATATTTTCGGGGTCCTCCATGAAGCTAAGGTCTACCTTAATGGAGAATTGACACTGAAATGCGATGTACAGCTGGTAAAGCATGCAGTAAGTGATCTGTGAAAGCTTTCTTTTAGACTTCTCCAATGCCTTCTCCTTCCCCACCAACCCACAACCCTTCAACGCCAAGGCCCTTCCCCAGCCTTCACCACCTCCTATGCGTTTTTAGCATAGACTCAGTGGGCTTATGCTCTTCCTCAATTTTAGTTTTCTCAGAGGAGGCCTGTAACACCCCATAAAAATTAATAAAAAATTAATTAATAAGAAAGATTAATAGTAAGGCTAAAAATGTAAATTTCGTAGATTTCAGAATTTGGCTACAAAAGGTGTTCTGTTACGTTCGTGGCGATTTGCTAATCAATTTCCATATATAAGGTTTTGAAATCGAAGCTCAAGCAAAAAATTATTGACGTTTGAAGTTTTCGGATTCAAACTAATTTAAATAGAATTCAAATTCTAATAAATAATTAATGCCAAAGTTTGAATTTCAAAAATTAATGGTAGTTAGACTTGAGGGTTAAGTAAACATTAAAATAAAATTTAACATTAAATATTAATTAAAGTATTAAATAATAATAAAATGGCAATAAATAAACGTCCCAAAGTACATTAACCGGTCGACCACCTAAGTAGGAGCAGTCGGCTGGTGATCGTTGTGACAACTAGGGTTTTTAACACCGTGAATGGTGTTGATTTTATTAGTTTAAACCGACTTAAATCTGAAGGTTTTGGAGCTTTCTAACCACTATAAATAAGAACCTAGCCCCATCACTTTTATTCACAAATTATGTTGGGAACTTAGCAAAACTCTGTCGGTCTCTCTCTTCAAAGATTTAGAAAATTTTCTAAGGTTTTAGGTAATAAATTTTTGGTGTTTATTTTTCAGTTTCTAATTCTATTCTCCTCCAATCCTAAATTTCTGAATCTAATTCATATACAAGTCACTTGTTGTATATTTCTAAATGGAGAGATATGAAAGATATTAAAGCATTGAAGCGGGCTTAAACAAATCCAAATGGAAGAGTTAAGGACTTTTGTGAGTGAAAATGTAACAACCTGCACGCCGGTAGGCCCAAATTTTTATAAAATCGAAAATCCAAGTCCACCAAGATACGGATCGTTGGTTTGGTATCCTACAAATAAACAAATAAATGCATATCAGAGCACTATCGATATAACTCACAGAAGAATAGTAAAGTATAATAAATCATACAGATACTGACCAAGACTAACACTTCCAATATCTAAGCCCTTGTTAGTGTCGAGCATGCTTAAGGAAATTGTCATTCTACTATTCCCGCCTTGCTCCAGTACTTGTACCTCTAAACTATCCTGTGGGTTGTAATGAGGAGAGGGGTTAGAACAACGTTCTGGCGAGTGGGGAATTATATATTTTACACATAACACTAGTTTATGCCGATTGTCTTCCATTACATGTTATGTCTTTTGATTTTACTTAGTCATCTGGACTCTACATACGCATATGATATGCTTCATCTACTTGAAGTAGACTATAACTATATATATAAGCACTATAGTCCCCTTTTGGACCAAGATACTATTCCCGCTAGTATCCGTAAACTGGCACCACGTTAAGATCCATCATCAATGCAATATCACGTCAGTATGGAGTTACATCTCGTATTATGACTTCCCGTACAACTACACATTGGGGAAGGGAACCCGAAATATCGACTCGCCGGTGTGCCACGTCGTCTCCATCCTTGTCCACCTCTCAATGGTAGTTTACACCTCATTATGCGTCTTACAATGCCTAATATGACGTCACAATAGCTTAGCCGTATTCTATCTTGCCTTGGGTATTTACTACTTTTCTACTTCCTATTGATTATAGAGGACTCAACTCCTCGGACTACATAATTCTTTCCGAAAGAAATCTTCTATGGGTTATCTAGCCTTGCCCTAACAAGCAAATTAGCAAACAACCGTGGTGGTGCATTACCTAATGGGACCTGCGCTAGTATGAGGCATAGTCCATTAGGTGTAACCTCGTCTTTCCCGCTGACCACGCAGGTACGATGACCACTCAACCTATGCACGACTCTTACTATTGGTGTGGTACCAACATATACTGACATAGCATCGAGCTGCTCACCATCCTATTTAGATTGCCAAACGCAATTAAGGAAACACCCTCTCCTTAATTCATTGAAGCAGACTCTACTGAGGGTATTCCTTCACCTATACACAAGCATATATACTATATGGGTTATATAATTATATATGTCTCACATCAGTATAATATATACGCAACTACTGGTGGCCACTTACAGCGAGCAAACTTCTATTGCGTAACACCACTGACCTCGCATTCCAATCCATTCTAATGATTATGTCATTCTATTCGTTTAATCACTTATTAACATTTATAATTCATAGCCGCAATTAACGCATACTTGAGGTTACGTGTGTGTATCATATATATCTTCATTCATTCTAGTTTCAATTACTATACATCTACAGTTTATTGTTAACTATATTTCTTTGCTTCTTATATGCGTTTATACCTTATTTGATTAGGACAATTTACCACTTCCTTTTTACATATTTTTTAAATATCTTTTCCAATGAACTTTCCTTTTTCGCTTACTATTTAACTTTTTATGTTTGTTCCCGTTTAACCTTTTATTCCTTCAATTATTTTAATGGACTCTTCATATCCTTTTATTTTAAATTATATTTTGTATATCTTTCTATTTCTTTCATT
This sequence comes from Allium fistulosum, assembly GCA_030737815.1. Classification (NCBI taxonomy): domain Eukaryota; kingdom Viridiplantae; phylum Streptophyta; class Magnoliopsida; order Asparagales; family Amaryllidaceae; genus Allium; species Allium fistulosum. Next base: position 182,155,274 of record CM060905.1, on the reverse strand, counting down.
TCACTTCCGTTTTACTTGTATTACATATATTCTTTTCTATACCGTTTTTATCACATCTATAATCCTTTAGTTTATTTTTTGGGATTTCTGTATTTTAATGCATTGGAATTACATTTCTTCCAAATAGAATGGTTAACACTATAAATTTCTATATCTTATCCATAAAGGGAACTTGTGTTACATTTGGAATGACAATGAATTATCTTTTCATAGTTATTGAAATAGATAGTACAAAATATGGTAAATATCCATATTTTATACATCTCTTTCTTTTTAGGTGCATTCCTTGTTATTTCTACCGTCACACTTTTATTTATAAATCTAAAATTTGATAATGTATAGAAATTCATATTGCAACATGCTATATAATTCAATAAACTAAAATGCTACTTAAATCCCTATAATTATTGTGTTAACTAAACTAACTATTTTATTTGCATAAATCATTCTAAATTTACAAACCTGGAACCATTATATATATATATATATATATATATTTTAAAATTCAGGGACTATAATTACACAATATTTTGAGATTTACATACATACAAAATAAAATTAAAGTTATTAATAACAGAAATGTAGGCAAGATTTATAATTTCATTTCACATATATAAGTTTAGCCTACAACTCCAATTTACTTTTCAGGCATATAAGAATAGATCTAAACGATATAAATCTAACATTATATAAATATATATAATTTGCCACTCACTTTATTAGCTTTCTAAATCTTCAGATCTAATTTCTATTATTCCAGTTTGACTCCCTTTTCTCCCTATTTAGATTTATACACTACAAGCATACACAGATTTATCAAAGATCTAGATTAGAGAAGATATTTGGAATTTGGTTTATATTTTGGATCCGGATTTACAATTTACCTTGGCTTTGGTGATTTGATTTCACCCTATTCTCTTCCTCAATCATCTTGTATGATTCCCATCTAATCTATAACTATTTCTAAAAATTTAGAGTTTGGAGGAGAAGAGGAAATGGATGAGCTCCAGCTTCGCTCCGTAAATATGAGTTTAGAAGTGAGGGTTTAGGTCTTTATTTATAAGGGTTTAAATCAATGCCAGCCGTTAGATTAAACTTTATTAAATCCAGGCCATATGGCCAATTTTTATTGTCAATTTTAACTAGGCATTGGTCGGCCTCTTATTGCCATTGGGTCAACCTGTGGCTTGTTTAACGTGTTAATTAATTAGTGTCTTTGATTTGTTTAATTTTTTACTTGTTTAACCGTTTGCGTTCATTTGTTTTCCACTTTACACATGTTCTGAGATTTGATTTTAATGTTAACATTTCTTAACGTCTAAGCTTCCATTAACGTTTAATTTGTTTTTATTACCATACATATATAATTAATTCCAATTTAAAAACTTCAAACTTTAATAAATTTTCCATTTGAACTCCAATCAGAAACCATTATATATGAAAAATGATCAAAAAATCACCACGAACGTAATGGTGCAAATTTTGTAGCCAAATTCTAATGTTTGTAAAAATTCTATTTTCTAGTATTATTATTTATTATTAGTTTTCTTTAATTTAATTATTGTAAAATTACAGGGTGTTACTTTCTCCGCTCTTTAAAAGAATTTTTGTCCCCGAAATTCCTCAAGGACTGAATCATGTAAAATAATGTACAACCATTCTAAACTAACCAACCAATTAATGTGCAATCAATTTTGTAACTAGTCGTGTACAAGTGCAAGGTGTATCGCAACATATATGATATACATGTAGAATAATTCTAATCGGCGCCTCCTATATGAATGCTTCTTTTTAAAATAGTTCTGAAAATATGGTGCAAATGACCTAAATATATCGGTAGTTCTATATGTACGAAAATTTTGAAAATCAAAAACTTGTTTTTTACACCCAAATTTTCCCATACTTCCACAAATGGAAATATAGTTCAAAATTTTTGTTCATCCAATTCCTACCATTCAAAAATCCTAGCACACCATTGCTAACATCCAAATTTTGGAGAAATCTAGTTTTCTAAACTTGTATTTTTATGTCGAAAAAGGGTCTAGATGGAAAATTCCTATTTCTATCCTTCTCTTATGTGCCATTTTCCACTGTACCTTGGAAACTTCCCCCAATTCTCTTTCAACCTTTCCAAGTAAAATCCACATAAGTGAATTTTATTTTAAATCTTTTAAAAAGAAAATTATTTTATAATCAATTTAGTTCACCTACTGATAAGGTACGAAGAAAGCGATTCCATAGTTAAACGATGTTTGCTCTTGTCTCTAATGTATTTTGTTTTATTGTCACTTGTACTGCATAGTAAAATTTCTACTTCCTAACCCGTCAACTTTTCTCTGTGCTAAGCATGCGGCGTTTCAAAATTCAACAATTCTCCTCTTTTTCTGCTCAAAATCTTTTTAGTTTAACGTTAAAATATATTTGGAATTTTTTTTAAATTAAACTTATTTTTTTTCAAGACTTTTCATAAAGGTATTTTATTTTTCAAATCCAAGAATTTTAAATAATTTTTTTAGAAGTATATATTCTTTTTCCAAAACAAATTATGCCACATCCTATGTAGTCGAATTTAGTCAATAGTTTAACATCCGTAGTGGAGTATATCCTACAGCATGGCAAATTTCAACTTTTCAAAAACCTTTGTTTTATTTATAATAACAACTGGCACACAAGTTCATTTATAAATTTTGGCTTTTAAGGTATGGGACATTGAACCATGGTTTCGCAATAAACTTTCTCTATCCTTCACTTGCCAAAATTATCTTCCCAAAAATTTTAAGACTTTTGGGACTTCACTTTACTTTTCTTTTTGTAGCTAATTTAATAAATTCACTTAATTTATTTTATACTTCCAGCATTTTTACTATTTTCTTTTCTTTTGCATTAGTTAAGCGTCTTTCCAAAAATTTCTTTGCCTTATTGTTTTCCCAATAATATCGTGATCCACACAGAAATCACATAAAAAGGAACATTTCCATAAATATCGTACGCGTTTTTATATAACAGAAGTAACTAATGCTTACACCACAAACCTCAAAGAAACAATCACTGGAAGCTGCCCTTCAACATTGACTGACATTAACGATGTTGTGACCTTATCACTCCATACTTAAAGTGAATGGACCTTTCTAGCATGTCATCATTCTCTAACCCACATATCTTAACTTTTCTTTGTGGCTTTTGATGAATAAGGTCCATCCATTACTTCCTTTACCACACCTAATTATGGAATAAACTGTGCATCCTCCCACATTGTAGTGGGTAAGAAATACAAACTATGCACCTTTTAAATAACTCATTGGCAACTGACTTGGCTGAATATCTCTTCTGCCATTTATCTTGTTTTCCTTACCTTTAAGTCTATCAATGTCCTCTATGTGTGTTTGCCATCTCATTGCTTTCTATTACTATCTTCTCTTAATCCTAATCTCTTGATATTATTCTCAAATCTTGGTATTTACTTCCATTATTCTTGATTTGTCTTACGAGCATACCTTAGAACTCATAGAAGTGTACTTTAATACCATTTATCATTCATTTACGGGTTCTTCTTATAGCTTGCATGCATGTCTAACAATACATTCATAGGTTCTCACCGGTATTCTATACACTCTACGGGGATTCTTTATCGCTACACAAAGAGTAGTCATCGCTATCTTCTTCATAGCCTTACCTTTTACCCCGTCTTAACTAGGTAGTCATTTCTATCGACTGCATATTAAAATTTTGGTTTGGTCATCATAAATTTTCTTCAAAAATTAAAACTTAAAATTTTTAAAGTATTTGATCCCAAAACTTTTATCTTTAAATGTACAACTTAGAAGCTTTTTAGCAAATTCAAAAGTAACTTAGTGTCTTAACTTTTAAAATTATAATAAATTTTATAGGCTATTTTCCTTTTAAAGACCTTTTAACTTTTACTTCTTAAAAATTGGAATTTTTAACTCAAGTTGTTTATTAACTTTTTTTTTTCTAAAAATCCAATTGTTATACAAAACCATTTCTTTTTTAAGTGCATTTTACAGTATTTCTAAACATCCTTTGTAATTTTTAAATAATAAAAACTGGAGTTGATAAGAACAACTCTTACTCTATCAATTTCTTATCACTCATACTATCTCTACTTCCAGTCCTTAGGAAAATCTCTAATATCATGTGAGGGGGAATTTTAAAAGATACTTGCAATAAATGAGCAGAACAATAGAAAATGTCCATTTTTCTTTGTTTTGCCTTTAATTTTCTATGTTGCTTCTAATTAAATTACTAGCATTATTTTTTAATATAATCTCCTAACATTATTTCTAATTACTAACGTTATTTTATGTAAATTCATAATATTGTTTTTATTTATAATTTATAATGCTATTATTATTTAACTTTCCTCTACCTAAATGCCCTTATTCCAATTGCTTACCATCTTCTTAGTTGAACCATTGCGTTCATCTACCACTTGATTTTCATATTTTAATCTTCTTTTCCATTATGTTTACCTCATTTTAAACTTGTACCACTTCCTATTGACTAACCCTAAAAAGAATTTTCCAACTTAAAAAAATCCATCTTAGAAAAATTAGCGAGCTACATACGCTCTACTATTTTTTCTGAAAGAATTAACCATTTTATTAAAACCCATTTACTGTTATTTTCGGTCCAACAAGTTTTAACTTTTATAATAAACTTTTTATTTAAGATAACATAGTTATTTATATATTTTTATCGAAAATTTAATATTTACTTACTTTTCAAAAATAGGGTTTTTCTATCTTCAAATAATTCCTTTGAAAATCATTGTCATATATTATATATATATTCAAACTTTTATATTAAAATCATTTCAAATTTAAATTACGTTTTTTATACGGTTGGACTCAGAGTTGATTTTTATTCGTCCCTTCTTTTTGGACTTTTCTTTAACTTACTGACTTATCCTCTTCAAAATATTAAAAATCCGACTATTATCTTAGATTGACTACTTCACACCTTCCTTCGGAACTCAATTCCTTTCAGATATCTAAAACATATGGATTCTCACTATTCCCTTATCTGGACCTTTTGTACATCATCAGTCGGCATCATATGGGGATCTATAATCATTGGACTATTGGGAGCCTAATTAGGGAGTCGCGTACTTTCCAGCTTCAGGGACCTTCCATATGCTGCACTCATGCTATTCCTAAGTCAATGCCTTTCCATATGACCTATTTCATATGGGGTAATTGGAGTAGGTGTACATCTTTAACTTCATCCATTTTTCCGACTCATAATCAACTTATCTATATTTCAATGTATGGTTGCAACTACTCTATAGTTGGAATTTATAGGAATTGGCGTATAATATATTTATAAGAAAAATTTAAATACGTTCACTCAAAGTTTCCTAATTTTTCAAGATTGAGTGACCTTGCTCTGATACCAAATGTAATAACTCGCATCCCGGTAGGCCCGAATTTTCACTAAATCAAAAACCGAAGTCCACCAACATATAGATCATGTTTGGTATCCTACAAATAAATGCATATAAGAGCACTATCGATATAACTCATAGTGGAATAGTAAAGTATAATAAATCATATAGATACTGACCAAGGTTGACACTTCAAATATCCAATGTCCTTGTCAGAGCCGAGCATGCTTATAGAAACCCGTTCTTTTACTGTTCTCACCTTGCACCAGTACCTATATCTTTAAAGCTATCATGTGGGTTCTTGATGTGCATGTAAATGTGCATATTTTTACCACCATATTTAATCTATTTAAATTAAATAAATGATCATATCGGGTATTTTAACTTGTTTAAACCGAAATTCAAATTATTTGAAATTGTCACATATTCATCTTCATATAGGGGCAAAATGGTCATTTTAATGCATTTATTAAATTATGAAAATTTACTTGGAATTTTCTATGTTGTTTTTTAGGAAATTTGGTGAATTTTACAAGTGGTTACATGATGATATATGCATGCATAAGAGTGAAGAGAACAAATGAAGATGGAAATAATTCAAAGTGAAGATAATGGAGGACCCCACCTACCCACCTACCTTAATGTACAAATTAGAGGCTAATGCACATGCTTATGGAATTAATGGCTTCATGTACACTTAAATGAGGATTATTTGAAGCTAATGATTACTTGGCCTCCACACTTCCTAAGAGGGTATTTTGGGCATTCCCCAAAAATATGAATTAGGGTTTAACACTTGTATAAATACTCCATATCTTCATGTAACCCCCTCCTCTCTCTCTTAGTTCCTCTTAGTTTTAGTTTAGGCTCAAAATAAAAAGAAAAGCTCTCTTTCTTTTCATGGCTACTTAGTCATTTCTTCTTTTATGTAATTCCTTTTTTATGCAATTTAATTATTGTTTCCTTTTAATTATATGTTCATTTCCTTTCATGCTAGTAGTGTAGATTTTCTTTTATGCAATTAGAATAGTTTTATTTTATTTAGCTTTCATTTTGCCTTCTTTTTGCTTTCATGTTGCAAGCTACATTTGTTAATCAAATGACAAATATGAGAGGCTAAACCCCTTCAATTTAGGGGTAATGAAGCTCTCTAATTATGTAGCTTCAACTATTTGTTAATTCATGCTCTCTTTTTGTGCTTAATGAAGAATGATTGAAGTGGTTTAATTGTTGTTTTTGCCTTGAATTTGATAGTCTATATTGTTGCAATCACTAACACAAATGTCTCTTCATTAAAATATGATTATGGCAAAAGAAAGTGATTTGAAATTAAAATTTGATGGTCTATATTTCTAATCAATAGTTAATAGGCCATACTTAAAATAGATTTCATTTTCATTTTCATTGTCAAATTTCATAAAAGTTAGTAAGTGGTTTAAGGGGTGTGTTATAGTTTGATGGCTTATGTTGGCTAATCAATAGCACAAATATGTCATACTTATGATAAACACATCAATTAAAGCACTAATGACCAAAAAAAAGAGATTATGATTTCATATGTGTTGAACTACATGATCTAGAGAGTGGATTTATTCTCTAAATTGTCATTTAACTCTTATATTTGCATTTCTTTTCTTTTAGTTAGTTAGTTAATTCTCTAATTCTCTAGCTTAACTTTCACTCGACTTTGGTTTAATTTGATTGAATAGAATTTTTAAAATCATTAATTCCCTGTGGATCGACCCGTATTCGCCACGTACTACAAGTGTACGCCGTGCGCTTGCGGTTATTTTTAATATCAATTCATTCGACGGTTTTCTTAACCGATAGAATTTCCATCGACGAACAAGTTTTTGGCGCCGTTGCCGGGGAATTTGCTTTGATTTTAAATTTTTATTCTTTGGATTATTTTTCTTTGTTTAATTCTTGTGTTTGTGTGTGATTTTTGTTTGCCTAGTGCTTGTGTGTGCATGTTCTAGTTTCTATTTTGCATTGCATATTCTACCCAAAAAAAAAACATACAGTATTTCACATAAAAAAATATATTCCATTTCAATCTTCCCTTTTGCAATACATTTACAATTTTTTCTGTTCACTTTACAAATTTCAATTGCAATACATTTTAAACTCTCTGTTGTGTGCACTGTATACAGTCCATTTTCTCTTCTGTAAATATTCTATTGTGCACTGTGTTGTTCTGGCCATTCACATCTGTTACCTTCCTGTTGCCTCCATTGCAAACAACTAAACCCTCACAGCAGCAACAACTGTTGCCCCATCTCCATTCACCCATTCATCACTTCCATCCCCCTACCAAGCTGCTGCCAACTTCTACTGGTTCCACCATCAAACAACCATACAACTTCAACAAAACATCACCACAACTTCCTAAGAACCAGTTACTACAACCATCATTCCAAATACATTAAACATCCACCCAAACCCCTGCCTTCCCACCAGTCATCTCTGTTCACAAAAAATTACCACAAACAACAAACTTCAACCATAACTTCTGCACTACCCCGCTCCACTTTATTCCCACCTAAACCAAACCAACAGAGCAACACAACCCAGCCACCACTTCTTACTACTTCAACCAAAATCACCCAACTTCCATCCATCATCCCAAAACCATATCCATCAACTCTACTGTCTCACATGCTACTGCTCACAAACATCATCTACATCATCAGTACATTAGCATAACACCAAAGCATCAATTTCACCATTTCTCTATCAATCTACTAGTCACTACTACCAACCCACCCACTCTTCCCTTCACATCAACTTCCTCCCTCAACCACTTACCGTCAGACTGATAAACTAGCCCATACTCCACTCTCAACCACCTACATTGCCTGCAACCACAACAACCAGTACACTGCAACTACCTCTGACTTGAACAACAACTCACAGCTACAGCCATTCAAAACTGCAACCTTCAACACTTCACGCCTACATTTCTACAATCAACAATTGAAAAACAATACACAATTGCTCTGCTGCCTTCCTCCACATACCTTCATTCAACATATACTCCTCCTCACAATCATTACTGCCCACTTCACTCACGAACACTGAATCTCGACCACCACACTGACTTCATCCAGTTCTATCTCATCATTCAACTCTCCACAAACACTGTCATCCCAAATTTCCACAAACTACATCGCGATTCCAATCCCTATTCCCTCCACCTTTGCAAAGCAATCCTCCACAAAATATCTTAACATATCAGTTACAAACTGCACATCTCCTTGTATCCCCAACTTCAATAACAACTTGCTTGCCTTCAACACGAACAACTACATACATACTCGAACATCTACAGGCTTCCAACACTGTTCATTCATCTTCATCCACAAACCATCTTGCTCTGTTCCTCCACAAGCACCCAAAAACAAAGAAAAAAAACTGACCTTCGGCCACATACCACCCCAACTCGACATTAGACCCACAATCGCAAGCTCACTGACTTCTACTTCCAGCCGCACCCAAACTTCTACAACTTGCCAATTAACCATTCCCTGTTCTACACTTCAAAGCATGTCACGATCGCCTCTGCAATCTCCAATTCGACAGCCTACAGCCTAAACCCCCAAATCATCAGTAGTCAAGCGTCACGCAACCATCGAACGACCTCCCTCTCCGAAGCCAAAACCGAGAACTCGAACACTTCAAACCCAGATCGACGAATCGCGACATCCACCGCATCTCCATTTCTCCAAATCGAACATCACAACGGCCGCCTCTTTCTTTTGATAGTCGAAATAGCTAGCAACAAACTCGCGAACCTCTGTGCGTTTGGATTTTGAGTTCGATTTTGCAGAGAAGTAGGATTTGGGTCTTGCATCTTCATTTGATTATTTGTTTTATAGAGAAGCAGGATTTCATTTTTTTTTTAGAGAAGTGGGCTTGTGAACATTTCTATTAGGCCAGAGATAGTTTTATTGTTGTGGGCTCGTGAACAAGTAGGCTGAGTTGTTTGTTTATTGAAGAAGTGTCAAAATTTTCTTAGTTCCTTTCTTAATTTTTTTTTAAGTAAAACAGAACTTTCAAGTTTCCTTTCCAAAACAAAAATAAATAAAAAATTTCAAAAAAAAAACAAAAAACCAAAGAGTCTCTTCCAAAAAAAAACGGGGGTTGTTTTGAATTTGTTTTGTTTTTCATTTATTTTAGTTTCTTCTTCGATATAAAAATAATCTGTGTATATATCTTTGGTTTTTACTTTTCAGGTTGCCAAAGCAGATAGGAAAAGTGCTTGCTTCGCTGTGCTTGCCAAAAAATAATAATTGCCTGCTTGCTTATAAATAACTTTTGTCGCTTTTTACTCCTATTTATTGTTTTTAATTTCTTGCATTGTTGATTGCTTGCATTTGCATTTGTATATAAAAAAATCAAAAAAAAAACATTAAAAAAAACAAACAAAATTTCAATCATAGTTGCATTGTTAATACACGTTTATTTTCTGCTTTGCATTACATCTTAGATTTTGTTAATAATAACGGTTAGACATCGGTAACATTTAATTGTATATTAACAATTTATCTTCTTTGAACAATTTAATTTCTTGGTGTCTAGGCTACGACAGAGCAATAATCAGTTATAAATATTACGGTGATTCGTAAATATTATACTGAATTGTTTCTCTGAAGGTACTTAAACCTTCGGCTGCATTGCTACGGTGATTCGTGGTGCACCGATAACTCCTGCCCGTTACCTGGCTGAGAACTATCTTGTTGATTTAAGACAAAGTGTGATTATACAATTTTGTGTTAGGATAAATCAGTTGTAATTAAACCTTGCATTCATTTAGTTGCATTAATTCATGCATATTTTAAAACAAAACAAAAAAAATTCAAAATCCAAAACTAAAAAAAATTGTAAATATTCCTTTTCCTTTTCAGTTTTTAAATCCTTTTTCTTTGAAATTTCAAAAATCCAAAAAAAAATATAAAACCTTTTTAAAAACAAAAAAAAATTGAAAAATCAAAAACAAAACAAAAATCAATTTTCCATTTTGAAAAATAAATTCTATTTGTACATATTTTTCCTTTATAAAAAAAAACCCAAAAACACTCTTGAAAATGTCCGAGTTTCCCCACTCATATGAATTTTACAATAGTTGTGAAAATCAATATAATCCAAATGATTTCACTCCAAATTCGTATGGATATTTTAACACCAATTATTGTTTAAACAATTCGAATTTTGAACAACAAAGTTTTCAAAACGATGAACAACCCTCGAATCTCGAAAATAGCATTTCATCTCTACTTGAAATCTCTACACAACAAAATCAAATGATAAATGATTTGTGTAATTCATATTTGTGTAACAACTCGAGTCAAGGATTTCAAAATTTGAATTCAATTCAAAATTCAAACGATTTCTATTATAACCCATGCCAATTCAATTTCGAACTCCAAAATGAATTTCAAACTCAAAATGAAAATGGAAACAATTTTTCAAACGAATTTGGCAATGGGAATAATCTTAACCACGTTACGATTGAAAATCTTTGTTCTCAACAATTTCAAAGTGAAAATCCTCATGTTAATAATTATAAATTGGATTTTGTTGAGCAAATGAACGAAATTTACAATGATCATACGAATTCGTTGTTTGAAACATATACGAAACAACGTGAAAAACAAAATCAAATTCCAATGTGTGACGAGTCAAACAATAATCCATCTTTTACCCAAATCGACGATTTTCAAATAACAACTTTTGAAATTGAAAATAACGATCTTAACGAAGTTGTTGAAAATTTGGTGATTGACTTGGATTTCAATTCTTTTGAGGGTGAGAAACTCGATTTAAATTTCGATCTTCCTTTTTCTGAAAATTTGAATACAACAACTTTGAATTTTGAACTTGATTTATTCAATAAAGTTGTTGATAATCCAACACAGGAAGTCGAATTTAACGAACACGAGTTTTATGGACTTTTTGAAATCGAGTCGTTAAACTCTAATGGGGAAGATTTAAATCACAATTTCAATTTTGAAATCAATAATTTTGAAAAATTTGTTGATGATGAACTTGACTTTCAACTTGGTGATAATAAATTTGAATTTCAATCAATTATTCTATCAACCCCGAAAATCATTGAAAACAAAACAAATCGTACGATTTTTCATAAAACGACATTCGTTTTTCCAAATCAACATTCAACTTTGAAATATTTTAAGGTTTGGTTTTCCGAGCTTAAGCTGTGTCTCGCATATCTGACGAGACAAATGAATCGATCTTTGGAAGACCGTTTCATTTACTTTTTGACGGCATACTTTCTCATCTCTTGTAAATAATCGTCCTTTCATGTAAATATAGGATTTTTATTTTTATTTTTCTTCTTTCTCCTTCCACTTTGGTTGACTGTGGGGACACAGTCAAAATCAAGTGTGGGGGGAGACTCATCATCATTTTTTAATTTTTCATGGTTTCTTTTTAATTTTTCTTTCCAAAAATTTAAAAAAATAATCTAAAAAACAAAAAAAAACCAATTTTTTTAAGCATTTTTGATTTATTTTTAAAAAGAAACACTATAGGATAAATATATGGTTTTGGTTAATTAAATTGAAATTTTTGAAAATTTATTTGTCTTAACAAAAATAAAAATGAAGTTTGATTAAAAATAACAATGGTTTAACTAGTATATAGGAAGATTCATACGTGTTAATTATGAAATATATCCCAATTGAAAATCTTTGTTTTAAAGAGTGGTTGATTTAAAGTAAAGATATAACATTTTTTTGTCTTTTAAGTTAAATAGTGCTAAGATAATTTTGCAAAACTCTCTCTTTCAAAAAAAAACAAAAAATCAAAAAAAAAAAACAAAAAAAATACTTCTTGTATATATGTATATATTTTTTAATAAACACCTAGAGTCATGTGTTCACACTCGTGTGTTCACTCGTCATGCTCTGTACCCTTCTCACATAAGCCCGAAAGGCAGTGCACGATCGGTATATCTGGCCTCAGTTTATCTGAGTTAGGTGTGTATATAAAAATTATTTTACTAATAACGCCTACAGTCAATAAGTGTTCACACTTGTGTGTTCACTCGCCACGCTCTGTATTCCCCTCACATCAGTCCGCAAGGCAGTGCATGGGTAATATATCTGGCCTCAGTTTATCTGAGTTAGGCATATGTAAATATTGTTAATATCAATAAAATTTTCAAAAGAAAAAATGGAGAGAGTAAGCAAATGAAATCCAAGCACTATTTTAACTTATTTGATTTGACTTGTTATTGAAAAGAAATGAAAATACCACTTTGAAAAACTTTGATAATCAACTAAGGATCCATTTCAAATTACACTGTGTTATCAACCAAAACAACGAATTAAACTATTGTCTATTTGTTATGATAACTTGATTTTTGTTGGAAATTTTGACATGTAAATGACTTAAATTTTCAAGATAATAACCAAACCTATATTTAACTTATTTGTGTTAATTTAAAAATAAATCCTTCATTCGTAAATATTTTCAAAAACTTGCATTCATCTCTTTGTAAATAAATCTTGCATTCATCCTGCATTTGGATTTTGTGGGTAGTATCCGCTGAAAACCCTCACGAGACAACACTCGTCCTACTGGGGACACCCAGAGGTTTAACGGCTTATTGCATATGCTCAATGCAATCGTGCTCCCTACGAAAACGGATTTATCTTACTTTTCCTTTATTCGAGGACGAATAAAAAGATAAGTGTGGGGGTATTTGATGTGCATGTAAATGTGCATATTTTTACCACCATATTTAATCTATTTAAATTAAATAAATGATCATATCGGGTATTTTAACTTGTTTAAACCGAAATTCAAATTATTTGAAATTGTCACATATTCATCTTCATATAGGGGCAAAATGGTCATTTTAATGCATTTATTAAATTGTGAAAATTTACTTGGAATTTTCTATGTTGTTTTTTTAGGAAATTTGGTGAATTTTACAAGTGGTTACATGATGATATATGCATGCATAAGAGTGAAGAGAACAAATGAAGATGGAAATAATTCAAAGTGAAGATAATGGAGGACCCCACCTACCCACCTACCTTAATGTACAAATTAGAGGCTAATGCACATGCTTATGGAATTAATGGCTTCATGTACACTTAAATGAGGATTATTTGAAGCTAATGATTACTTGGCCTCCACACTTCCTAAGAGGGTATTTTGGGCATTCCCCAAAAATATGAATTAGGGTTTAACACTTGTATAAATACTCCATATCTTCATGTAACCCCCTCCTCTCTCTCTTAGTTCCTCTTAGTTTTAGTTTAGGCTTAAAATAAAAAGAAAAGCTCTCTTTCTTTTCATGGCTACTTAGTCATTTCTTCTTTTATGTAATTCCTTTTTTATGCAATGTAATTATTGTTTCCTTTTAATTATATGTTCATTTCCTTTCATGCTAGTAGTGTAGATTTTCTTTTATGCAATTAGAATAGTTTTATTTCATTTAGCTTTCATTTTGCCTTCTTTTTGCTTTCATGTTGCAAGCTACATTTGTTAATCAAATGACAAATATGAGAGGCTAAACCCCTTCAATTTAGGGGTAATGAAGCTCTCTAATTATGTAGCTTCAACTATTTGTTAATTCATGCTCTCTTTTTGTGCTTAATGAAGAATGATTGAAGTGGTTTAATTGTTGTTTTTGCCTTGAATTTGATAGTCTATATTGTTGCAATCACTAACACAAATGCCTCTTCATTAAAATATGATTATGGCAAAAGAAAGTGATTTGAAATTAAAATTTGATGGTCTATATTTCTAATCAATAGTTAATAGGCCATACTTAAAATAGATTTCATTTTCATTTTCGTTGTCAAATTTCATAAAAGTTAGTAAGTGGTTTAAGGGGTGTGTTATAGTTTGATGGCTTATGTTGGCTAATCAATAGCACAAATATGTCATACTTATGATAAACACATCAATTAAAGCACTAATGACCAAAAAAGAGAGATTATGATTTCATATGTGTTGAACTACATGATCTAGAGAGTGGATTTATTCTCTAAATTGTCATTTAACTCTTATATTTGCATTTCTTTTCTTTTAGTTAGTTAGTTAATTCTCTAATTCTCTAGCTTAACTTTCACTCGACTTTGGTTTAATTTGATTGAATAGAATTTTTAAAATCATTAATTCCCTGCGGATCGACCCGTATTCGCCGCGTACTACAAGTGTACGTCGTGCGCTTGCGGTTATTTTTAATATCAATTCATTCGACGGTTTTCTAAACCGATAGAATTTCCATCGATGAACAGTTCTAATGAGGAGGGGAGGTCAGAACAACATTCTGGTGAGTGGTGAATTATACATTTTACACATAGCACTAATTTATGCCAATTATCTTCCATTACACTTTATGTCTTTTAATTTTACTAAGTCATCTCGACCCCACGTATGCGTACGATATGCCCCATCCACCCAAAATAGATCATAACTACAAAAACATATATAAATATATAGGTGCCATAATCTCCCTTTGGACCCAGTTACTATTCCTGCTGGTATCCGTAATCCGGAACCACATCAAGTGTAACACCCCTAATTTTTGATAATATTTTTTAGGAGATTTAATTAGTTAAATTAAATAGAATAATGTAAATTTTAAGTGATAAGGGGATTGAGACTTGAATTAATTTAATTAAGGCTGAGCCTAATATAATAACTAATGGGCTAAAGAATAGTTTTTGGTTAATTAAATTACATAAGGGTATGTTAGAAAATTTGCTGGCCAATGACCCATACGCTTATATATTTTCGTTCCTACACATTCACATCATTTTAAAACGCTAAATCAAAAGCATAAGGAAGGCCGACCATTAAGAGAAGAAGAGGAATTCAACTAAAAGCTAGAGAATCAAGCTTAGAGGAAATCTATCTCAATCCAATCTCCTTATCTAAATCAAAGTGAATAATAATTCCATCTCTATTTTGTTTTGAATCATATTTTCAGATTTAAGGGTAAATTCGTTTTTATGATATGTTGGATGATGATATGCTTGATTTATAATTTGTATGGTTTAAACAAGATTTTTTAAAAGAGGTAGGCATGGTTTTAGGGCAAAACTGAGATTTAATGATGTTTTAATACCATGAGAAAATTTTATGTTATGAGAAACACGATTTTGGAGTTGGGTTTCAATTTTGATAATTTCCCAAGCCATGGAAAGATTATTATGAATTTTCAAAGGAAAATATGGTTATTTGGGTTTATAAATTTATTATGGAGAATATATTAAGAAGTTGGGTCTGGACTTTTTATATGTTAGATAACATGATTAAAATGAATTTCTGGAATTTTTGGGGATTTTTCCAAAGTGATTTGCTATGAAAATTAAATTATTTTAAAAGAGGGACTTCTTTGTAAAATTGGTTTTGTTCAATGGAGGGGCTTATTTGATTAACTTAACCATGGTTTAGATCTCAAATTAGCAGCAGTTACTTTGTTAAAGAATTTGAAAAAGTTAAGGCAACCAATCTGGTGTTGATACGTGGCTGGTTTGTTATAGAAAAGTTTACTTTAAGAAGAACTAAACCATGTTTACTCAGAAAAATAGGTTCTGCCTGCTTCGGGAAGTACCTTTCAACACAGAAGCTTCCGCCTTCATCCTAGTTGAAACCTACTAAGCCGAAACCAATACACAAGGTATCACAAAGATGGTACGTAGTGGATTGGAGGAAGGCGAAAGGTAAGGTGTCGAAAGAATAGCTTCCGAAGGAGTCAAAACCTTGGTTTGTTTTTAGAAAAAGAAGAGCGCCTGCCTTTGTTTTGTTTAAGCCTTCGAAGGAGTCGAAGCATATGGTTTGGAAAGAGGTTTTAAAATGTTTCGAAAGGGTTGCCATTAACTTAAGATTGCTTTCGACCGGGTTCCTTTACTTATGAAAGAATGTTTTGAAAGAAGGGGTTCCGACCTAGTCGAAACCCTGTTGTTGTTCTATAACCTTTCGATGGTGTTGAGGATATCAATGCTGTCGAATGGAACTTTGTTTTATAAGTTCAAGCCACTTCCTATAGCTTTTGAAAGAGGCTAGGGGTTTCGAAGGCAATGGTTTCGAAGCCAACCTTCACTATTTTACCCAGATGTTTTATTTCGAAATGATGGTACCGACACCATCATGTTTCCCCAATATTTTTATATCATAAAGGACGGTTTCGAAAGAGATTCTTTCGCCTATATTCACTTTGACCCAAATGATGTTTTAAGTATAAACCCGATGCTTTCGAAAGGGGGACTTTCAATTGTTTCGGAAGAGTTACTTCCAATGGTGTCGAAATGGGTACTTTCAACTGGTTTCGAAGCTATGCTTCTAAAGTTAAACGTTAATACGTTAATACAATCGAAAGGTTTCGAAAGGAAGGTTTTAAAGTATTATAAAGGTAGGAGCCTAATATTTTGAAGATAGATTTTAAGGCTTTCAAAGAAGGTCATCCTATGAAGTCAATAGCCAGGTTTCGAAAGGTTGTATAACTCGAAATCTATTTTTTTAAAACAAAAACCCATGGCTAAAATTAAAGGAGTTTGTAATGGTTTTGAGAAGAAGCTTTCTATGATAAAATAATTGGTCAAAGATATTAACCATGTTTTATATTAAATCCACAGGAGTGGTATTGCTTTGTTGTTATGTTTGCTTCTTTAAATATAAATATATTCACTTTATAATGGACTCATAACTGCATTTTGGAGGTAAAGGGTAGAAGAACCAGCTAGGTTAACCCAGTAGTGAATATAAATTGATTAAACTCCTGAATGAGTAGAATTGCATCCAAGAGGTCAGGAAGACTAGAATATAGGATGCTAAAATATAAAAGAAATATATTGGCAGGGGCCAATAGGTTCTCAATAAGCCCATGAAAACTGTGTATAGGAAAAGATATTGGCAGGGGCCAATAGTTCATAGTAGCCCATGAAAACTATATATAAAGGAAGATGTCAGAAAGACAGGTTCATAGTCAACCCATGAAAACTATGATTTGATACTGGCAGGGGCCAGTATGTTTGTAGTTAGCTCATGAAAACAATATCCGGATTGAGATATTGACAGATGTCAATAGATTCCTAGTCAGCCCAAGAAAACTAGGATAAGAAGAAAGGATATTAGGGTCACCAATAGATTCCTAGTCAACCCATGAAAACTAGGATAAGAGTATAGATATTGGAGTTGCCAATAGGTTCTTAGTGGCTCCATGTATACTATGAAATTGGACAGGGAGTCCTTAAATATTTTACCGGTTATTAGTCAGCTCATGAAAACTAATAGGTTAATAGTAAACCTAGAAACTATACTTGAGACAGATTGTCAGAATGAATGGGGATGTGTAATCCAGAATTAATTCATTTGTTTGCATATCATCATATTATACTGTTTTGAATTTTTTTAACCATTGTGGATGTAGGAGCACAATATATGGTTTTATAAAGGTTTAAGATACTAGTGAGGGGAAAACCCGTTCCGCTAAGCGGTGTGGTCTCACTAGATATCTAAATGATTTGATCAGATGGTAGATTATTATTCATACCAGGCTTTATGTCTGACTCGAAGTTTATGTTTTCCTCTTAAACTCTCGGGTACTCAATTGATTTTGAGTAGTTTGAGAGTTGAGATTTTCAGGTACCTCTTAAGATGAATAAGCTTCTGGAGACGTGCAGGAGGCATGATAGATACTTAGAGTTCTCTTTTCTTTTGATTCCGCTGTGTTGTTTGTAATGGCAATGTTGTTATATTGCCTGTATATACTTTGATCATCCAAGGGGGCATCTTCATATGTCGCTCTTGGCGTATGTTGTAATAAATATATTTTATGTTGTAATAAATATATTTTCTCTGAACGTGATTTGCGAATATGGGATTATGTAATGAATTGGAAATATTTTAAAATGAAATGTGATTTTGTTTGAAGTTTAAAATTTCCATATTCATGTGTTTCTATGTATATATGAATCTAACACCGCCGTATTTGGTCGTCGAGGATTAATAACTATAGATGACTGCAACATCCATAGCCGTTAGTTTTGGGCCTCCAAGTAGGGGGATTTTACATCAAGATCCATCATCAATGCAATGTCACATTTATATGGAAACACATCTTGTATTACAACTAACCATACAACTACGCATTAGGGAGGTGAACCCAAAATTTCGACTTCCTGGTGTGTCTCATCATCTTCATCCGTGTCCTCCTCTTAATGGTAGTTTACGCTTCGTTATGCGCCTTATAGTGCCTAATATAGTGCCACAATAGCTTATCTATATTCTACCTTGCCTTGGAGATTTACTACTTGTCTGCTTCCCATTAATTATAGAGGACTCGCTCCTCGCTACTCTATTCGATATTGAAAGAACTCTTTTATGGGTTATTAGCCTTGCCCCAACAAAAAAACTAGCAAACAACCATGGCAATGCATCACCTAGCGGGACCTACTCGAGACCTACCCTAGTAGGAGGCGTGGTCCGTTAAATGTAACCATGTCTTTCTCGTTGACCATGCAGGACCGATGATGCATTCTACCTATGTACAGCTCCTACTCCTTGATTTGGTACCAATAGATACTAACATAGTGTCGAGTTGCTCACCGTCCTATTTAGATTGTCTAATGCAATTAAGGCAATACGCTGCCCTTAATTCATTAAAGCAGACTCTACTGAGGGTATTCCTTCACATATACGCAAGCGTATATACTCCATAGGTCCTACAGTTGGATATGTCCCACATCAGTATATTCTATACACAACTAGTATTTGATATATGCCTTGGGTAATTTTGTTTCAAAAACATCAAACTAAAATCCCAAAATCCCCTTAAGTGAAATGTCAATTCTTATGTTAGTATCTCAATTATTCTATATTACAATAGTGGAATTGATAGTTTTTGCAATTTTAACTTTTGACATTCTATTTCACTTTTCATCTTTTTCTTTAGATCTGCTTAAGGATTTTTGAAAAGAAATAAGTTAGAAAATGGTGCGTAAAGTATGATTCTCTTTATTCATAGTTTGCACTACCTATGTAACGACCCGTAAATTTCAACTGTTTTAATAACGCAATTAGTTGAAATTTTGTAAAATTTTAAACGCTAAAATTTTGAAATAAAAATTTGATATTTGGAATATGTTTAGTTAAACATAGCAACTGGTAAATTTTTCGTCCGAAAATATGAAAGTTTATTTCGCGCGTAAATTCACTTCAATTTAATCAGTTAAAAAGCGTTGAAAATAAAATGTTTCCAAAACCTAAATATTTTTACATAGAAAAATTCTAAACCATCTTCTGAGAAAGATGTCAGTTTGTCATTTTTCCAAATTCGGACATCTATTGCTCCGTCGTTCTTATTTTCTGCAAAATGCAGCATTCTGGTACCGATATCGATTTTTATCGGATGATCGTACCACTGATATTTTTATACCGTTTGGATCGTCTCGTCGTGTGGATCTCTATGATATATTTATTTCTGTATTTTAAAGTACGGTACGCGGCAGAACCTGAAACCGTCGAACCGTATCGATAACCGTTTTCAAACCTTTGATATCCTTGACCTTACATTTACTTATAGCCGAAATTAAAAAGTAACTCACTTTTATTATTGATCAGTTCAATGTGGACGTTTGCTTTACCAAAGTTTTAAATCTCTTTTCAAAATCTAATTAGTCCGCATGCCTGTCCCTTGAGAACTTTGCAAATTTAATCAGTTCGCCTTCCCAAAGTTATAACTTTGCATTCAAATTTTTCTTTTTCTTTTCTTAGTTCTGTTCTTCCTCCTTTGCTACTTGCGGCCTCCAATCATTGCCTCCTCCTCAAACCAATTCATCAACAGACATGACCCGTACAACCACCAGATCGCGCACCACCTTGCTTCCCACCGTCCATCCCATCAGCCGCATCACACCACTGCTCGGCCTTTGCCACGTTGCTCCGACCCGAAGCCTCCCCTTGTACTCGCTGCCACCATTTACCGAAGCCCAGAGCCATCACCTGACCAAGCTACCAATCGCCTGTCACATCAGTTCGTCCTCCCTGCTCCGATGCACCTGCTCTGGCCAAACTCCCATGCTTCGACCACTATTTTCCCATGGCCACCGCCCACGCCAGCCCTCCCGAGTTTCACGCACGCCACATCCCCTCCTCCCCGCGCCACCAACCTCCGCCTCTAGAGAAGCCGAGCCCAGCCGCGACTCCCACTTGATCCTCTCCATCTCATCACCGCACTGTTTTCGGCCCCACCTTGCTCCCTTCCTTTCCGCCTGCCGTGCATCTCCAACTCGCCTCCCCTCTGCAATCAAAACTGTGCTCCCTAGCGTTCTTCTGCATCTGCAGTTTTCGTTTGATGAGGTAAGGCCTCGTATTGATGTTTATCTACCTATATAAATTTTACAGTTAGCATGTTTGACTTTGAAAACCTACCTATTCATATTTGTCTAAAATTTTAATACGTGTTAAGTATGTAGGTTTATATATATTTACATATTAGGCTTTTTGGTAAGTATATGTTTTTAGGCTGTTGCGTATACTAGTTTTGTAGTTCTTATACATATATTTTGTAAAGTTATTTACGTAAGGCTGCATTGATGTTATGTATATACTTGTAGTGATGTACATATTGTCTAAAGTTTTACATATCAATACTTAGTTTTATTCGCTGCATATATAAATTTATTTATTTGAGTAGGTTCGGCTGTACAACTCTATAGTCATCCATATATTAGCATGTGTTTTGGTTTTGAGATATTAAGGGTCTGCATTATCTTATTATATAGTCATATTTCGTTCTGTTATATATTACTTATATATATTTTGAAATATTATGTAGGATATATATTAGTTATGAAAGATAAATAATGGGTTCTGGTATGGTCATACTGCATCTACAAATTTAGACGTCACTTTACCCTGGTAACAGATATTATTTTACTCATTTTGCTAGTGTTTCGCATGTAGACGTTGTATAAGTTGTTAAGATCGGTTTCTTTTAAATGTATGCTATTTTATGACCGCATGTTCATTAGTTAAATAAGAATTTTATACATATGTTTAAGTATATATATTACTAATATAGAGAGTTGAACAGGGTCAGTAAATAATATATGTTGGATCTTTATTTTGTTTTACAAATACTAAAGAAGGGTTATTTGGAAGTATTAGGTACTTTGACTTTAATTTATTTGTGTTAACTCTATTATTGACTTTTAATACACATGTGTTTTGGTTAAAAACAATGATTTGGAATATGAATACTTAGTTAGCATGTGTTTGAATTAATTTGTAAATAAATATAATACATGTATATTTAATTTAAATTATGTTTGGATTTAGAATATCAATTTTAGTTATTTATAGTTGTATATAGCCCACTCATCCTATTCAACTTCCTCGATCCAATCCTGATCTGAATCCGTCTATTCTATTTTCAGCTTTGATCGTCGAATCGTGTCCATCTAGCTTGTTTTGAATTTGTGCCTTGATTTCGTAACGTGATTTCGTCGTCTATCCTCTAGCCTCGGAAGGTGAGCAATCACTCACGATTAACGTTCTTTTATTTATTAAATTTGATTTCAATTGAAACGACAATTGAAATATACTGCTGTTAGTTAATTACACTGTTATATATGCTATTACCTGTATCAGTTTACCTGTGACACCTGACACCATTATCTGTTAATTATTTATGCGATGATAATACAGTTTGGCTGATAATTGATTGATTGTTGATGTTTATATTAGACGTTAAATCGTTAATGTTAAAAATGATAAATAGTATGAAATTGAACTGGATATAGGATAGTTAAATGTTAAATTTGATTAACTGACATTTGTATAATATGACCCGTTAACTGTTGAATTTATTGACACGTAGAATTTGTTTAATTACATTTTGAACCATTGAATGTAAGTTGTTAAATTGATGATGTATGAAATTGAAATTGAACGACAAGTGAAAACCGTAATGTAATAATCTTTAATCTACATGAAATGATAGTGTAGATTCTAGAAATAATTATATTAATTCGTACAAATAACAATGCGAATTAATACGGTTATTTCGGGATTATTTAAATTGATTATTGGATTGATATTGACTGATGTTATTGCTTGTTTATTTACTTTGACACCATCCCAGTTATCACACTGCAAGTTCCCTTTATGCTTTAATTTTTGAATTGAATTGGAATCGGGTTGAAATGATAAATACCCAAAATTGAATTTTGACCTAGGATAGAAAATTAAATAAAAACCGATTGGTCGATAATTTGATTTAAAAATAAACGAAGATCTTATTTGAATAAAAATATGGTTTTGAAACGAAGTTGGAAATTGAATTTAATGAAATTTAAACGTGAATATTTAATAATCTGAAATGAAATATTAATAAAGAAATTGATGAAAGAAGGTTGTTTAATTTGAGAAATGATTGAATTAAGTTTGAAATGGTTTAATAATTAAGTTTGAAATTATAATTAAATTTGAAACAATTAAACTTTGAAATGATTTGATAATTAAGTTGAAATTATAATTTAGTTTGAAATTATTCAACTTTGAAATTATTTAATAATTAAGTTATGAATTATTTAATAATTAAATATGATTGAATTATTTAATGATTAAATTGAATTGGATTCTTAATTAAGAAAATTGAACTTTTGAATAAGTGAATTTACTTCGTAAGTAATTGAAATTGAGTTTCTTTATTAATTAAGTTTTGGAAATTTATTTAAGTAAGTAAATAAGTGAAGTGGAATTTCTTTAACAAGAAATAAAATGTGATTTATCGAAATTAATGTAAGACTTGAAATTGAAAGAATTGATTTGACGAATTTAATTTAATTCAAAATTGTAAATTTTGATTTAATTAAGTTGAACTTAAGAATTGATTTAATGAATTGGAAATTTAATAGAAATTGTTTTGAATGATAAATTAATTTAACGATATTAAATGAAATCGATAAATAAAGGTAAATTGATTTGAATGTTAAAACTAATTTGATTCTAATGATTTTGGAATGAAACTTATTTACGAACTTGAATCAATATTTGAATTGATTTAAATAGAAAATCAAAATTGAATTATAAGATTTTGAAACGGTAATTTGGAAGTTTTGAAACGAAAATTTGGAAATTGTTTTAGAAAGACAAATGAAATGTTGATTTATGAATTCTAATTGAATTGAAATTGATTTGGTTTTGAAATATATTAAACGACCAATCGGTGAAATAATTACGGAAGTTATTAAAGAGACCGGAATTCGGTTATGGATATACTCTCTATCTAAACCGAAAACCACTTTAATAACTATACGCGGAGTGATGATCCAGAATGAAGTGGTTGGAAATGATGTACGTGATGACTGAAGAAAGTGAACGATAATGGATAGCCTTGACACTTGTGTCAAATTGGAAATGACTAAAACAGGAGCTGTGCCGGGCCAATGGAGGATTGATACCTCAAGTGGACACACTTCTTCGAACTACTTATACTTGTTGTCGATTGGTGCACCCTTGATTTTGGGAGTGTTGTCTCACGGTGTTGCGGGCGCTGCGGCGTTGCGTTCTCACCAGCCCGGATCAGGCGAACGGTAGTATCACTACCTTGGGTATAGCCTCATGTGCCTTGTCATACTTGTATTCCATTGATGCGCGACCACTACGAATTTGTTTTGTACCTTGAGTATATGGATTGCCCTCTGGTGACTTCCGGTTTTGGGGAAACTACGGTCTTGTATATGCTTGTGGGAATAAAAATGTGTTAAGGGTGGAATGGGCCATGACTTAACGCTATTTTGATATCTTTATATTACTGATAGACATTATCTACTTATCGTACACTACTACATAGTAGATAGTTTAACGGATCCTTAAAGGATGGTTATTCCAAACATCCTTTGAGTTACTTGTATTTCAATTGCTATTTCACTTGAGTTGGATTTATTAATATAAGAATGTTAATCCTGACTCGAGTGTCTTGTGTTTTTGCTTTACGCTCGGGTCAGACTGAGTAGTTCAGCTTACGAGACTCACCTTTGGAGTTGGAGCTTCGCTTGGAGATCCAGCTATCTATCCAGCTTTCAGATATTCGATGATTCCAGTGATGTATTCTGATTTGTATCGGTTACTCTTCCGTTGTATCTGGTTTAACTCTGATGTATCGTATTACTCTTCTGTTGTAAACTCTGATGTATTTTATATATTCATATAGTAGCTTCATGAACTACTATCTCTTTATTTCCGCTGCACTTATTACTCCGTGTCTGTGATCTGTGATTATTTATTTACTGTATATGTTCAGTTTTGCCAAATTTAAATTAACAACGCGTTATTTTGAGCAATTCAACTCCGGCATGAGTGTCTAACTATACACTTATAATGGATGCGAATGGTCCAAAATTGCGGGTCGTTACAACCTATTTCCGTAATTTAGATGAAAATTCACTTTTTCATTTATATATGTAGAATGAATAAAGCATAAAAGGATTTGAATTGTAAATTCTATTCATGTTGATTCTGCTATTTTAGTATAAAATAAGTTTGGCATGGATTCTATTTATTCAAGTCTGTTGTTGAATTAAGAATATCAGACTGGAAAAGACTTGGGGCTTGTAGTTGGAAAAACTTACATTATAGTTAGGATGCATACGACATATTCTTTTATAAATTATACCGCTCAAGTATTATTATAGAAAAGCTTGAGATTTTTATTCACTAGACATTGTTGTTCTGACTCCCTCCTTATTACAAAATAGGTTAGAGAAGGCGATGCGAATTACGAAGGCGAAGGTGATGAGGGGAGTTGTGGCTGTTATCTATTTATCTACTTATGTTGTTTTTGTATTTTTAATGTACCCATTTAAAATTGTTGATGTATTTTAAGATATTACACTACAGATATTTAGCATTATTATGTGGTATTATGTTGTATTTTTCTGAAATTTGAATTTTAAATAAAATGGGTATTGTTTTTGATATTATATTTTATCCTTCCGCTGTGAGATTCTGACTGTGTAGATAGATAGCTCCGTGTATTGTTCTTTGTATCAATTTTACCAACCAGCCACTAGCTTTGGAATCGGTCTAAAGTTCAATGGGCCTTTTTTGGATTGAAAATTAGGCCCGTTTCAAGGCGGGTTGTTACTTTTGGTATCAGAGCTTAGGTTATCTGATCAATGAGGATAAGTATATGTATGGGTGGCGTATTTTTTATTTTTGAGATTATTTTTCAAAAACTCTATATATATTACGCCAAACCCTATAAATTCTGACTATAGAAGTAGTTGCAACCATACTCTAAAAGGATGGACGAAGAAACTATGATTTGGGCCAATAAATAGAGTTAAATGTATTCACCTACATCGATTAGCCTACATGGTATAGGCCGTACTGCGAGGCATTGAACAAGAAGAGCATGAGCAAGAATATATAGGAATTTCGGAGATTGGATGGTACTAGACTCCTTGACGGGCCGAGGCTATCTTATGATTGAGGATATTGATGGATTGCCAATAGATACGCACCTTTCATCTAGATAAATGGGAAGTAGAAAACTATAAGTCAAGCATCCAGAAATAAGGTATGAAGAAGGAGTTGAGAAAGTTCCCACAAGAAGGTGTGTGCTAATAACCACTGGAAGATAGTTGGATTTTTTATGAAGAAGAGTTAAAAAGGAGTAGGAAGAAGGGAAGACCAAAAGAAAGGACAACAAGAATCCATTTTTGAGCCTGACCTTATGTGAAGGAATTTAACAAGAAGATTTTGAAAGTTTCTTGAAATGTTTTGAATGGGTTTTTCAAAGTATTTATTGGGAAGTTGTTTTTTTGAAATAACAAGGAAATTTGGAATTTCTTAGTTTAAAATTGGTTGAGTCAAAAAATTTTGGCTTAAATATTTTTGATAAAGAGATTTTTCATTTTTGAAATAATGAGAAAATAGAGCGTAGGTTTGGCTCGATGACCTTTCCTATTTCTATAAATTTGAAAGTTTCATTTAAAAATAATTCTTTTTATGAGGTGGATAAATAGAAATGATACTTAATTAAATTGAGGTATAGAGAATAGAAGGGTATGAAAGCTCGATAACCAAAGATAGGAGGAACATTCCTGTATAAGGAAAATATGGAGAATAACAACCGAAGTAGAAGCCATTTAGGCAGGATAAAGATAAATAGTTGCAATATTAGGAGATTTTGATAAAATTAGAATTAGAATTTATATAAAATAGGATTAGTTATCAAGTAGAAAAAAATAGGATAGAAGCAATAGGAATAAGATAGAATGGAAAGATAAATTCTATAGAAATGCAGTAATTGTGGCGTATATTAGATAGACACTTAGACAGATGCAACAATCACACTTATCTTTTATAAGTCCCCCTCATATGCTATTAAAATCTCTATCAATAGGTGGAAGCATAGATTGCACGAGTAATAGGAATATACTAGGATGGAAGTTAGCTTTGTCTACTACATTTTTCATTATTTAAAGCTATAGAAGATATTTTTGAAAAAATATAATAATAATAATAAAATATTTTTGTTTGGTATGATAATTGAGTTTTAAATGTTTTGAGTGAATAATTTTACTTTTAAAGAAATAAACATCTGCTATAGAAAGTCCTTGAAAGGTAAAGTTGGTTAGAAAAGGGAAAAAATTTCACGACTCCTTTTTGAAGACCATGCAATTTTTGAATTTGATAAAAATGTTTCTAAATTTATATTTTTAAAGATAAAAGTTTTAGGTTAAGTACTTCATGATTATGAAGTTTTAGTTTTATAAATATGGTAAAACCCAAATCAAATTTTTGATATGGAGTAGATAGGGATGACTAACTAGGTAAGACAAGATAAAGGTTTAGGTTATGAATGAAATAACTATGGATGCTCGTAAGGTAGCAACAAGGAACCCCCTTTAAATATAAGGAATATTGGTATGAACCTAGGAAGGTTGATTTGAGATATGTGAAAGCCATAAGAAGAACCCTCAAAGGAATAAGAAATGATATCAGAGTACAATTTTTCAAGTCGGAGGATATACTCGCATGAAGGATCAAGAATATAGAGGAAGTAAATAGCAAAGTTTGAGGATACTATTAAGAGATTGTAGTAGTATAATTGGGAAAATGAGCAATAAGATGGCAAACAAACATAAGGGTGTTGGTTGACTCAAGGTTAAAGAAGGTGAGATAGGTGGTAGGAAAGTTATTTCACCAAATCAATTTTTTTAATGAGTTATTCTAAATGTGCACAGTTCATATTTTTATCCATTGCAATATGGGAATGCACAATTTATTCCATAGTCAAGGATATAAGTTGAAGTAATTGATGGACCTTATTTATTAGGAGCCAAGGAGATAAGTTAAGACATGTGGATTATAGTTTAATGGCGACTAGAAATATCAATCTTAATTTAGTAAGGATTGTTAGGGCCACAACATCATTAACACTAGTCGATGATTGTTTAAACCAAAAATGGAACAACATCCAAGAACAAACATGGAGAATAAAATATGAAGAAAGTAAATAAAAAACGAGGAAAAGAGAACACACAGCAACTTATAGTGGTTCGGCAAAGTAAGTCCTACGTGCACTTTAACCATTTATTGCTTATTTCTGACTTGGAGGCAGAAGTTCTTCAGAATTTGTACAACTTTGACACTTAGATTTTTTGAATTACAAGGATATAGCTTGGAATAGAACTAGAGCCTAAAAATCCTGAAAAATGAGCCATGCCTTCCTATTTATAGAGGTGGGGAGCCTAATATCTGGCACAAAATATATCCTAGCCGTTGTATATGATTTAGACTAATTCTCCTAAGAAAATAGGTGCCACATCATCAGTTGATAAGAGTCAGTACTGATCCATAGGTAGGGTTTGATACCAATTCCCAAGTTTGCCAAAATGACTATTTCGACTCCTCATCTTGGATTGTCTTATGGTTAGCTTCGTGATTCCATAGTTGTTTGTACCAATATTAGCTTGTTTCCAAGTTCGATGATGGAGTTGTGGAAGGACAGAGGTGCAGCTTCAAATATGCATAGAGAATGATGGATAATTGCATTGAATCAACAAACCAACATTGGAAATAAGCTCGAGGCGTTATACAGGAGGCATAGGCAGAAGATGGGGTCCACTTGAGGTGGAAACAGGAGTTGGTACCGACCCCTACTTCAGGGAATGTGTTGTTGTTTTGGTTTGAGTAGGTCTTGTATTGATCTTGTGACTTTGCATATGCCTGGTTTCTGGACTCCTAGGCTATCTCCATGGGCTTTCTGCTTTGATAACTCCAAGTTCGATTCGTCCATCTTGTCTGAATATGGCCTGGTCAAAAGGCTGGATACTAATGATAAATGGTAGCTTCCAACAAAATTTTCGTTTAGGGTTTTTGGATTATAATTGCTAATTAGCTACCTTAGATTATTGGAAAGCATACGATAAGATATAAGATATGTTCTAGTCTTACTACTGTGTTGATCGTTCGGATGAGCATTGACCACTATATAGATATATTGGAAAACAGTGTAAATATGGAGATCTCGTAAGGACATTTAAATAGCGATATTAGGAGTTCCTCTCTAATTTCAATTTTCAACCGCTCATCGATCCCACTCTAGGTTATTTGATGGCAATGGAGGTTAGGCCAGCATTGATGGACCGCATTAGACTTGAGCAGAAGAAAGATGAGGAGATAATAGATATTTTTGGTAAGTTGAGCAAAGGAGAACATTTCCCTCACGTCAGTAGATATGTGGTTGAAGAAAAGGGATATTTAAGGAGAGATGGATTCTTTTGTTTTCCTAGGATTGATAATGTATTGGAGGAAGTGCTTGCAAAATATCATCATTCAAGGATGACTATTCACCCAAAAGGAGATAAGATGTATAGGGATACAAAGCGAATTTTCTATTGGTCAAGGATGAAGATAAGGGTTGCTGAATTTGTTTCCAAATGTTTGACATCCAAAGAATAAAGGATGAACAAAGAAAGCCTGAAGGATTGTTACTACCATTGAATATTCCAACTTGGAAATAGGAGCATATGTAGATGAACTTCATAAATGAGTTGCCTAGGAGCCATAAAGGAAATGAAACAATTTTGGCCATAGTGGATAGACTCGCTAAAAGCACCCATTTTTTTCCGATTAGAAGCAACAGGACCACATCATCTCTAGCATAAATTTATATCAAGGAAGTGGTTCGATTTCATGAAATCCTGGTTAGCATTGTTATTGATAGAGACCCCTATTTACTAGCGAATATTAGAGGATTTTGCAGTCAGTTTTAGGAAGCTCATTGAATCTTAGCACTGCTTACCACCCATAGACCGATGGTCAAACCAAAAGAGTGAATAGGATTTTGGAAGAGTTGTTAAGAGCTTGCATCATGGACTTTGGAGGACATTAGGAGCAACACTTATCTTTAGTAGAATTTGCATATAAATATAGTCACAAGCAACGATTGACATGACACCCTTTGAAGAACTTTATGGAAGGCCATACAAAATGCCCAACTATCGTTGGGAAACCATAGACAATATTCTACTCGGACCAGAATTGATTCATGAAACCTCAAAAAGGGTAGAATTGATTTAGCAGTAAATGAAGGCTACACAAGATCATTTGAAATCCTATGCGGACAAGTGAAGAAAGGAATTAGAGTATGAGGCAGGGTACATGGTGTTCGTTAGAGTTTCTCCTCTTAGGAAGGTTGTGAGATTTGGCATGTCGGAAAATTTGGCACCAAGAATTATTGGGCCTTTCCCAATTTTGGAAAGGATGGGAAGACTTGGTATCGTGTGGAGCTATCAGATAAGTTGGCAAGAGTCCATGATGGTTTCATATTTTGCACTTGAGGAAATGCCTTCATAGCACAACCAATATGGAAGGGCCTGATCAATTAGGAGACATTGAGATGGAGCCGATAGTACCCTGTTCCACCACATGCATTGTGGAGAACGGGGCTAGGAAGCTCTATAACTAAGTAATTAGGCTGGTTTTAGTACAATGGGGAGATAATCTAGTGGAAAGCTCATGGCAAACTGAAGAGAAGATGATGACTTTTCATCCCGAGCTTTTCTTTGGTAAACTTCCTCTCTCCAAATTAGTTTTTTTTACATCGTGGTTGGTAGATTGGATGGTAGGGGATGGTTGCCATAATTTTTACTGTCAGTTTTGCACTCATATAGAAAACATTTACATGTTTAGGATGTTTGCGTTTATGCCTATATGTCATGACACTTGCGTTCACGTTAGGATTGAGCTCATCTACAATATGTCTGCATACATAATCACGTTGTATTTTTGGTTGATTAGATGGTTGTGTAGATAACTTGGTTGTATAACATGGATGCTTAGTGTGCATTACGTTATCCATCCCTTAGGGATTTCAGGGATGAAATCCTTTTTATTAGGGGAGAATGTGCATTCTCGTGCATGTTCTCGAGTAGATAGGGTACACGTACACGGTTAATCACATGAACATGCTCTAGTATATTCTACATACATATACAAGTATACACATATATGTTCTTATGTTTTATTAAACTAGGACTCGGTACCGATCCTTAACTTGGGAGTTAGTACCGACTCCAAACTTGGAAAATTTTCCAAGTCTTGTTCCTAAAACTTCGGGTCCAGCAAGGGTATATAACCCGTTCCTATTCACTTTTCCCCTCATTTTCTTTCTTTGCTCTCATCAACCCAAACCTTTCAACCACAAAATCCTTCGACTCCAAATTGCCTTCTGCCTGCGTTTTGCCCCACGAACGCCACTGTCTTATCTAAGGCCCCCACCTCCTTCCATCCTTTCCTGTGTCTGACTCCGCCTACTTCCCCTTAGCCCGACCCATCTCCATCGAACAATGCCTTAATCTCCAACTTGTAATTTTTCCCGATTCCAAAACCAATAACTTTGAATCGACCTTAGATAGGTATTAGACATGGTGGTGGAGATGGACGTGGTTGACCGAGCATGGGTGAATTGGGATTTGGACTGCCATGATTTGGCATGTGGCAAAGGTGGAAGAAGGAGTGGGATAGGAATTTTTCTAAGTGATGGAGCTATACAACTCCAACACTTGGACAAATTTTCAAACACTTGATCCACATGATATCCCGCCTTATGCACCAGTATCTTCATCTTGATCTCGAGCCCTTTCCAAAGCATGGCTAATGACATAGAACTTGTAGGGACGGTCAGTGATGAAGGTAATGTCAAGTGATACCCATAACTTGAAAATGAATTGTTAAATAATAATTCTGAACTACATTGTGCAGTTAAAGCGCTCGGCAGATTCAATGCGGCGGAGGTGCAAAAAGTCATAGTGGGGATACAGCGAGGATATAACGGGATATAGCGGATGACTCTAAAATAGCATATAAAACTTGTACTTAATGTTTTTACAAATATATAAATGGTAATTAAATGAAAATTTAACATTCAATTGAATTATAATTAATACATAAATAATATTAAATAAAAACATGTGCGAATATACTGCAAATAAACGTAAAACTGTTATATAACATAATTGAATTTAGTAGAATATTGATTCTAAAAATATAATAAATATTAAACTAAATAAATTGATTTTATAATTTTTATAATGTATAAATGTCATTTTTCAATTCATTTCTTTTAAAGAAGATATAGCAGAATATAGCGGGAATAACGGGATATAGCAGAAATAGCGGGGCTTAAAGCGAAAAGGCTGTATTTGGGGCTATATGGAAAAATCGTAGCGGTAGAAATCCGCTATGAGATATAGAGGGTTAATAGCGGGGCATTAACTGCACAGGAACTACATAACACTGCACTAGAATGCACTTTAATAGGGATAAGACTAGTAATTAATCCTCTAATGTTGATTATGTGTCGAGTTTTTTTTATAGAAATGGACCAAAGACGTTCCAAACATTTTGGTACCCAGGCCACAGATACGTCAACTTCGAGATATATTGAATCTGATGTAGAGTCAAGCTCAACCACAACTCCACATGCACAACAAACTCCAGGTTAGCAAGAATAGCAATAAGAAAATCCACAAGTAGAACAATAAATTCCAGAAAATTTGGTCGAGCTGGCAGAGGGGCCAAAGGTAGACCTCGTACCCAATACCTCTGAGGATGTCGTAATTTTAAACGAACCTATCGATTTTGTTACCTCCAAAATCGACAAAGGATCCCTTTGGAGAATATGGAACAAGCATGGAATTCCATTTGATGACGTCTTGGTCCCATCTTATGATCAAAGAGATCACAATCCCCCATAGGGTTATATTTCCTACAATAGATACATGTGCTTGGGGGACTGGGTCCCACCGGTCAACTAATTCGTCCACCGTGCTGTGAATTTTATAAGGCTTGCTCTAATACAGTTGCACCTGAATAGCTATGCCTTTCTCCTAGGCACATATATTGTCTTCATTGAACACTTACATCAAGTGCCCAACGACGAGGAGATTTGATGTATATACAGTTTCAAAAGCCAAAAAGAAAGTCCATCTTTGATCTGCTTGGAACCAATCAAGGGTTGTGGAGTGGTCACTAGGGCATGGAACAAGTTGAGCTACTCCAAAACTGAGTGGTTCTCTGTTCGTTGCCCACCTGAGTTTGCACATAGATGGCTTTCCGGACATAAATTCCTATCCATGTGCATTATATGAACTTGTTTAATAGTACGCAGAATTAGCCCATGTATTTGCTTTACTATTCAGATGTTTTGGCGAGACTCAGTAGCTCGCGCTTTCAGATGCCGTCAACACTCTTATGGTAGTTCCGGTTGGAGACAAAGATATCAAAACTCTCTTATTTGATGAAAATCCTCTCGCCTATGGCTTGTTAGAGGAAGGCCGCAATATTGGCATCGTCCAAATAGCTTCCAGTGACGATGACGACGACGATGATAACAACCCGCTCGAAGGAGGTGGGGTTGACCCAGTTTGCCCCCAGCCCCAAGTCCTAAGGTCAGATTTGAAGAAAACATTAGAGAAGCACCAGAAGATGCCAAGGAATGCGAAATTATTAATGAAAGTAGCGACGCAGGCCAAGGTTGAAAGGGAGTGCTGATTAAGGATCTTATGGCTAATTTAACACTAGAGGTGGGGTGAATAGTGTTTAATGGATTCTAAGACTTATATGGACTAATTTAAAAATTATGATATAAACAAATGCAAAACTTAATCACAGGATCAAACACAGATGCAGAAAGTAAATAAAAAGCAGTAAAAGGAAAGAACACACCGGATTTTATACTGGTTCGGAGTTACCCTACGTCCACCCCTGCACCAAGACAAACACCTCGTACAGAATTTTATTATATCAATGTCGAGTTTACAATCCTCAATTTCTAAAAACCTTGAGGTACCTTCCTGTCTTCGAGTCCGAGGAAAACTCTCTTGATTTACGGGACACAAGATCACCCAATTGGCACAACCACACCTTATAGAGAGACTCGATAAACTTTTGATTACAAATTGATCCTATAACTTTGAATAGCACTTTGATCTTCGAGAGAGGGCAGAGAATCAAAGAAGAATGAGATTCTAATTTGATTCCCTTGAGAATTCGGCCGAATTTCAGCACGATCTTAAAAATATGAAAATTTTAGAATATGGTTTTATGGAGAAGAAGGAGTGAAGAAAATAAGAAAATAGTTAGTTAAAAAATTCGTTTGTGAAGGCTATTTACAGACCAGTAACGGTCATAACCATTCGTGAAGAGATTTAAACGAATAGACACTTCTTTTGAAAATTGAAACTTTTGAATTTAACGGCCAACATGTTGACATGGGGTATCCCATGATGTCGACATCCCTTAGTTAAAAACAATGAAAAATTTGTTTTGAAAATTGTATTGAAAGGAAAACAAGATGAAATGATTTTGGAGTAAAATAAACTAATTTTTCTATGATTTAAAATAAAGAAGAGTAGAAAAATACATTTTTAGAAAGTATATATAAATTTGATTTTAAATCTCAAGTATATATATTACAAAAGAATTTTTAAAAAGTCAGAAGATAGTTTAAAAAAACGAAGTTTAAAACAAGAGTTTATTTAAAAACAAAAAAAAAGAATATTTTAAGGCAAAAACATCTTTTTGAAAAGATAATTTTTAAAGCTAAAACATTTAAAAAAAACAGTTTTGAAAATCATTTTAAAAAACCATTTTGAAGTAGTTTTGCAAGCTTCTTCCTGTAGAATATTTCATCACATCAGGACTCGAGAACTTGTACAAAACCAGGATGTTCGTGGGTTTGTAAGTCACTTGTCGTAGGTTTGTAAGCTACTTGTCGTGGGTTTGTAAGCCACTAAGAAGGTAGAAATGGGTTTCATCCCAAATGAAATTTGGAATGAAGATTTCCATGCTATTATGAAGTTTTAACAAAACTAGAAACTTATCTTGAAATCTTGATCTTGATACTCATGAGTCTTCAAAGTTGATTTCTTCATTCTTGATCTTTATACTATACAGTCTTCAATAATTAGTACCTGCTTTATATATATCCTACATAATAACATTCATATATATATATATATATATATCTAGACAATAGTATTAGTATATAAGTTATAATAAAATTAGTTATAATGGATGATGTCATCAAAACCACTATCTCCAGTTCCTAACAATCTCCCCCTTTTTGATGATGACAACCTTATAAAATATACTTACCACTTCGATCATACCATAACTCCCCCTTACACCAACAACTCCCCCTTACTCCAAGCCTACTATTTTATATAACTTCTCCCCCTTTGTCATCAATAAAAATAAGACCTATAAACCTTGAACTTAATTGAAAATGAGATAAACAAACATATGACAAAAGGATAATAACTATGTATGAGTGATATAAAATATAGCATCCCAAATAAATGGAATTCAAGATTATTTATACACTAAAGATTTTTTTTAGAAGAACATTAGTTTTATTAAGATAACATTTATATACAAATTAACAAACCAATATATAATCAAAAAAGAGAAAAACAAAAACGAAAAACGCTTAATGAGGACCCTTAACTATTGGGAATTTATGGACCGAACAATTTGGATAGTGGAGACAAAAGTTTCCAAGTTGTTCGACCAAGTTCCAATTAGCGTCAAAAAGGACCTCTCCAACGCAAATCACGCCATTGTCTTTGTCCATATGAACATCCAGATTCAGTAGTGGATGTTCTTCTTCTTGATCCTCTTGTGGTTCTTCTAGAGGCTCTTCTTCTTTAGAATCCATGGCTTGGATGACTCTTCGATGACAATGGGATTGGCATGGTTATCCATAAGGAATTTTGTAAATTCCTAAGGATTCTGCCTTGCCTATCTTGTTCTCTAGCCATTCGCAGTTGACTCACTTAAATTTCCATCATCATTTGAAGCAAATATTTCATCTTCTCTTTTAATTTGATGACTTGTACGTGTGTGGAACGTTGAAAAGGACTAGAATGAGGAGAAGTGGGTGAAGAAGGTTCATTATTAGAAGAGAAAGCCATTAATTTACTATTTTAGAAGTTTATTTCAAAGAATAAAACAGAGAAAAGGAGTAAAAGTCAAAATATATAAATATATAACCAAATAACTAATTTTAGAGGGAAATTTAAATTTGAAAATCTCGGCCTGTATGTCGACATAGGGGATGGGTCATGTCGACATGCCCAATTCAATTTTTGAGAAATTTTTATTTATATTAATTATTAACTATACTTGTATTATTTATAATTTATATTTCAGTTAATGAACATATACCTAATTCTCTTCTAAATTTAGTAAAGTTTTGTTCATTTAATGGTTTGGTTAATATATCGGCAATTTGTTTTTCAGTATTAATATATTCAAGAGTTTTGACTTCTTGACTTATATTATCTCTAAGAAAATGATGTCTAATATCAATATGTTTTGTTCTAACATGATGAGTTGGATTTTTAGATAGGTTTATTACACTAGTATTATCACAATAAATTGGTGATTTAGTTATAGTTAATCCAAAATCTTTTAAAGTTTGTTGCATGTATATAACTTGAGAACAAGCCAAAGTAGCAGATATATATTCTGCTTCAGTTGTTGACAAGGATACAATGTTTTGCTTCTTACTAAACCAGGAAACCAGAGAATGTCCTAGAAAGTGACAAGTTCCACTTGTACTTTTTCGGTCTGATTTACAACCAGCGTAATCAGCATCACAATATGAAATTAAATCAAATACATCATTTTTAGGGTAAAATAAACCATAATCTAAAGTATGTTTTACATATCTTAAAATTCTTTTAACAGCTTTAAGTGAGTTTCTTTAGGTTGAGATCGGTATCTTGCATAGAGACAAACGCTATGCATGATGTCAGGACGACTTGCTGTTATATAAAGCAGCGAACCAATCATTCCCCTATATAATTTTTGATCAACATCTTTTGATTTATCTTCTTTACTTAAAGCTACATTAGTTGTCATTGGAGTTGGTTTCCCACTAGAAGTGGTCGATCCAAATTTATTAATTAAATCCTTAGCAAATTTTTCTTGACTAATGAAAATTCCTTTATCTAATTGTTTGATTTGAAGTCCTAAGAAGAAACTTAGTTCTCCCATATGACTCATTTCAAATTCTTTAGTCATTATATCTGAGAATTCTTTATTCATTATGTTATTAGTTGATCTAAATATTATATCATCTACATATATTTGTACTAATTGAATATCATTTTTGTTTCTTTTAATAAAAAGAGTTGTATCTATTTTACCACTTTCAAAATCAAATAGTAGTAAATAAGATCTTAGTCTTTCATACCAGGCTTTAGGAGCTTGTTTTAGACCATATAAAATTTTCTTTAATTTATATACATGATTTGGAAATTTATTATCTTCAAAAAGTGGAGGTGTTCAACATAAACATCTTCTTTTACAAAACCATTTAGAAAAGCACTTTTAACATCCATTTGATATAACTTGAAATTATTGTAGTTTGCGAAAGCAAGTAGAATCCTGATAGCTTCTAGTCTTGCTACGGGTGCAAAGGTTTCGTCATAATCAATTCCTTCTTCTTGACAATAACCTTGCGCGACTAAACGAGCTTTATTTCTCACGACCTCACCAATTTCATTCATTTTATTTTTATAAACCCATTTTGTTCCTATTATACTTTTATCCTCAGGTCTATGAACAAGTTCCCAAACATCATTTCTGATGAACTGATTCAATTCTTCTTGCATAGCAAGAATCCATGAATCATCAGATGATGCTTCCTTTGGATTTTTAGGTTTAATAGTTGATATAAAAGCTACATTACTCATACTATTTAGTTGATTTCTTGTTTTAACTATAGATTCAATATTTCCTTGTATATTTTCTACTGCATGATCTTTTAATAGCCTAATTCTTTTATTAGGTTGAATGATTTCCCAATTAGTTTCATTAGGTTCATTATTTAAAGTTAAACAATCTTCTTCATCTTCTATTTGTACAGTATCTTTAAAATTTTCATCAAAAGATACATGCAGTGTTTCTTCAATAGTGTTAGTTCTTAAATTATAAACTCTAAATGTTTACTTCTATTAGAATATCCAATAAAGATACCTTTGTCAGATTTAGGTTCAAATTTATCTAAATTATCTTTTGTATTAAGAATAAAACACTTACTACCAAAAACTTTAAAATAAGCTACTATGGGTTTCTTATTGTAAAGTAATTCATATGGTGTTTTATTAGTTAATGGTCTAATTAAAATCCTATTTAATATATAACAAGCTGTAGCGACTGCTTCAGCCCAAAAGTTTTTAGGTAAGTTACTATCAGAAAGCATTGTTCTAGCACACTCTTGAATCGTTCTATTCTTACGTTCTACCACTCTGTTTTGTTGTTGAGTTCTTGGAAAAGAGAAATTATGAGTAAATCCTTTTTGATTATAGAAATTCTCAAAATTTTCATTTTCAAATTCTCCACCGTGATCACTACGAATATTTTTTATTTTTAAAGAAAGCTGATTTTGAATTCTTTTAGCAAAATTCTTAAATAATCCAAAAGAATCACTTTTAAGTTTAAGAAAAATTGTCCAAGTATATCTAGAATAATCATCTACAATTACAAAAACTTATTTATTGTGATTAATTGATTGAACTTGAGACAGACCAAAAAAATCTAAATGAAGTAATTCTAGAGGTTTAGAAGTAGAAATCATATCTTTTAATTTAAATGAACTTTTCTTAAGTTTTCCTAATTGGCATGCATCACGTATACTATCTACTTTAAAGTTTAACTTGGGAAGACCTCTAACTAAGTCAAGTTTTGATAACCTAGATAACAGTTTGAAATTTAAATGACCAAATCTTTTATGCCAAATCCAAGGGTCACTTGTATTAGCCAAAAGACATAAGTTATCATTTGAAACTTTCATACTAAGGATGTAAATGTTTTTCTTCCTAATTCCTTCAAAGATAATATTTGACTTATTATCTTCGATGTGACACTTATCTTTTCCAAATTTAATTTTAAATCCTTTATCACATAGTTGACTTATACTAAGCAAATTATGTTTTAAATTCCTAACTAGCAAAACATCATAAATAAGAGGAGTTTTAGAATTACTGACATTGCCGATGCCAATCACATATCCTTTTGAGTTATCTCCAAAGTTGACTAATCCACCATCTTGATATATAATGTCATTGAGTATCTTGAGATTTCCAGTCATATGCCTTGAACAACCACTATCAAGTATCCATATATCTATCTCAATTTACACAGTTTGTCCATTGGTTGTTGATTCTTCAAAAGCCTTGTAACATGTCTGTTCCTGCATAACAAACCAATTTGGTAGATAACTTGATTTTTCAAAAAAACTATATGCAGACTTATGATACTTTGATGAAATTCATAAATTCAAACTAGTATTAACAAAATTTCTTAAAAATGCCCTTTTTAACTTTTCAAGTTTCAGATTATGAAAACTATGAAAACCTCGCTCTGATACCAATTGAAAGGGAGTGCGGATTAAGGATCTTAAGGCTAATTTAACACTAGAGGGGGGTGAATTATGTTTAATGGATTCTAAGACTTATATGGACTAATTTAAAAATTATGATATAAACAAATGCAGAACTTAATCACAGAATCAAACACAGATGCAGAAAGTAAATAAAAAGCAGTAAAAGGAAAGAACACACCGGATTTTATACTGGTTCGGAGTTACCCTACGTCCAGTCCTGCACCAAGGTAAACACCTCGTACAGATTTTTATTATACCAATGTCGAGATTACAATACTCAATTTCTAAAGACCTTGAGGTACCCTCCTGTCTTCGAGTCCGGGGCAAACTCTCTTGATTTACGGGACACAAGATCACCCAATTGATTTCCAGGCACAACCACACCTTATAGAGAGACTCGATAAACTTTTGATTACAAATTGATCCTATAACTCTGAATAGCACTTTGATCTTCAAGAGAGGGCAGAGAATCAAACAAGAATGAGATTCTAATTTGATTCACTTGAGAATTCGGCAGAATTTCGGCACGATCTTAAAAATATGAAAATTTTAGAATATGGTTTTGTGGAGAAGAAGGAGTGAAGAAAATAGTTAGTTAAAAAATTCGTTTGTGAAGGCTATTTATAGACCAGTAACGGTCATAACCATTCGTGAAGAGATTTAAACAAATAGACACTTCTTTTGAAAATTGAAATTTTTGAATTTAACGGCCACCATGTCGACATGGGGTATCCCATGATGTCGACATCCCTTATTTAAAAACAATGTAAAATTTGTTTTGAAAATGGTATTGAAAGGAAAACAAGATGAAATGATTCTGGAGTAAAATAAACTAATTTTCCTATGATTTAAAATAAAGAAGAGTAGAAAAATATATTTTTAGAATGTATATATAAATTTGATTTTAAATCTCAAGTATATATATATTATAAAAGAATTTTTAAAAAATCAGAAGATAGTTTAAAAACAAAAGAAGTTTAAAACAAGAGTTTATTTAAAAACAAAAACAAAGAATATTTTAAGGCTAAAACATCTTTTTGAAAAGATAATTTTTAAAGCTAAAACATTTAAAAAAACAGTTTTGAAAATCATTTTAAAAAACCATTTCGAAGTAGTTTTGCAAGCTTCTTCCTGTAGAATATTTCATCACATCAGGACTCGAGAACTTGTACAAAACCAGGATGTTCGTGGGTTTGTAAGCCACTTGTCGTAGGTTTGTAAGCTACTTGTCGTGGGTTTGTAAGCCACTAAGAAGGTAGAAATGAGTTCCATCCCAAATGAAATTTGGAATGAAGATTTCCATGCTATTATGAAATTTTAACAAAACTAGAAACTTATCTTGAAATCTTGATCTTGATACTCATGAGTCTTCAAACTTGATTTCTTCATTCTTGATCTTTATACTGTACAGTCTTCAATAATCAGTACCTGCCTTATATATATCCTGCATAATAACATTCATATATAAATATAGACAATAGTGGTTGTATATAAGTTATAATAAAATAAGTTACAAAGGTTGTTGTCATCACTATCTCCAGTTTCTAACAAAGGTAACATCAATGTGGGTCTTGAGTCTTAGCTTGAACAATCTAGGGACGACCAACCGCTTGCTCGAAAGAAGAAGTTAATAGGGAAAATGTCCAAAGGACAAACTTCTAACCATCCCCCACTAATTATGGATGCTAAAAAAACTCCTTCTTTTCCTTCAACAGGAACATTCGCTGGCTTAGGGCCAATTCCTACCGAGTTTGGTTCTTTCGATGTCGGTAATATTAGTATTGTGGGCATCGACTCCCTTATCCACATCGATAAGGACTTCATTCCTACCAGTATGGGAGAGGTTACTCCCATGAGTAAAGCTCCAGCTCATAGTCCGTCGTGGGGACACTAGGACACTCACGCGCAAGTGCACTTATCAACCCTTGCACTTGACCTGTGTCCTTGCTTGTTGGATCTAACTTGTTCTTGTTTCCCTTGTAGGATCCATGGAGAAAAGAAAATACATTTATCAGTCCTTGGAGGAGAAAGCATCCCAAGCACAAAAACCTCGATCAAGCTCATACGGTCAAGAAAGCGATCGCGATTATGAGTCAGGCTACCGTTTTAGCGAAGATAGAGATGACTGGGAAAGAATCGGTTATGACAAATATTGCTCATCACATGGCTCTACTTTCAAACGTCACTCTAGGTCTAGATCACCTCCTCCTAGAGGTTTAGACAGCCAACCCGATCATCACGATGACATCCCACCTGGTGACACTTGTTGTGCCCCTTCTTCTGCTTCCATTCTTGTGCAACCTTCGGTGCCATCTCACTCCAATCGGTCCTTAGACCGCAAGAATCACAAGAGTTACTTTGAAACTTCCCAACATAAGCTAGGCAAAGAAACTGCTATAGTCCAACCTATCTCTACGGAGGAACGACATGTGGCTAAAGCCCGAATAGGAAAATTAAAAGAAGAATTTCAAAACATTTTATTTGATGGTCTTATGTTTGTGCCTAATTTAAAAAGAATCCCGATTGACGTACAAAAGATGACTATTGATTGTGTGATTGATGTTCACAATCAGTATAACGAATGGTCTAAGTTAGCTGAGAAAATTTCCAAAGTCTCCAGGGATAGGCAGCTAGAGATCGACAATCAGAAACTCATCGAAGCTGACAATAAGAGAATCATTGCTAATATTGATGCTAAGGTCAAGTCGAAGTTGAGAAGAAGACCAAGGAGACCACCAATACACATAGATGAGCAGATTAAGCATCAGGATGAAATGGGGAAAGCTTTCCACCGAAATCACACTCTGGTAATGGAGAGGGATACCACAAACAGAAATGTGGCTGAGCTAAAACCAAGCTACATCTTAAAAAAAGAAAAAATGACGCGTTCTAACAAGCTCAGACTTATTGTGATTATTTGCTCTATGTCAGCGAGGAAAGAGCCAAAGCGCTCGGGCGTGTTAAAGATGTTGACGCATTCATAAAAAGAGAAGTTGTGTCCATGAAACATCGGGTAGAAGAGCATGCGATGGAGAAGTTTGAACCGCTGTTGAACTAGTATAATGCAACATGCTCAAATTTTGAAATCTAGAGTTGTTCAAAGATGAATATCTGAGAATCCTCGCCCTCGTCTGGGAGCGAATTGTTGAAGAAGAGAAAGCTTTCCTCGAAGGTGGTGAGGTGGATTTGGGGCACCTGGAGAAGGAGTCTTTATAGGTGATGAGCCCAAGATTTTGAAAGTCGACCAGCTTATTCTTCATCTAGAGCTTGCCTCGACTGTGCTTAAGGACTTGGGTGAAGGCTCTAGATCAATGCCACACAATGCTACTGCTAGCCAAACACTTGGATCACAAGCTGCACCGACACCTGGGTATGATTCCAAGAGGCCTGAGATCCACAAGCCTACTATTTGCTCTTTGATTCTTGATGGTAACTCCGGTGGCACTCCGCCCCACACAGAGTCCAAAGCATAGAAGTATCTCATTGACTTCTCCTGCATTCTAGAAAGTTGACGTGATGCCAATTAATATAGCTAATCTCTCTCTTTGTTTCTCAAGCCTCAAGTTGCTCCGTTTCCTAGCATAGACTCTCAGCCGGGACTGCAAGTGCCTGTAATAGAATTAGTTGCTATTACCACTTGAGCAACGATTCTAACCATCTTGATTGAAGACATTCCCAACCTTGATGAGCAGATGATCGTTGCTTTGTTGAATGAAGGAGCTGGCGGGACTCAGGAAACTCAGATTGATGAAGAAGCCATTATTACTAGGGTCTCTAAACCCCTATTGGGTTCCATCATGCACGAGCATGAGCAGAAACTTGAGAAAGACATCCTCTTTGCCACAGAGATTAAGCAGGAAAAACTTGAAGTTATTCCTCCTCCTTTATCCATTGCCTTGCATGGGCAATCCATCTTCGCTCCGGTCCATATTCCTCTGCCTAGCAGCGCACAAAGTGTGCCTGTTGGATCATCATAGAGCACTCCACCCAAGGGCAAAGGAAGTGGAGGAAGAGGAGGAAGAAGACAAGGTGAAAGCTCGAGTGATGTTTCTCCTAGCTCTATAAAGAAACAAAGGAGAACGAAACCGAAGAAGTGAGCACCGATTTGTTTGGTAAAAATAGGCTTACTTTTAAATGGTAGTAGTTGTAGTCTATTTTGGTTTTGGCCGGCTTTGAGTGGGTTCGTCCCTTGCTTTGCCTTTTGTTTCTAGTGTCAATAACACTTGTACTTAGTATTCCAGATTTCATGTGAATAACAAAGGTTTTTTGTTTCGTTAACTCCTTGGTTGGATTTGTCTAAGTACTTAAGAATATGCTTTCCATTCAATGCACTTGCGATCT
Source organism: Allium fistulosum (assembly GCA_030737815.1). Lineage (NCBI taxonomy): Eukaryota > Viridiplantae > Streptophyta > Magnoliopsida > Asparagales > Amaryllidaceae > Allium > Allium fistulosum. The sequence goes on along the minus strand of CM060905.1, from coordinate 182,111,568 downwards.
ATCCCTTCTAATTATTACAGTCGGACTGAATCCTTTATCCTATTTTGTAATTTACCGGCCTTTCGTTGTTCTTGCAAATGCAAAGTTATTATTGAAGTGCCAAACTCTGGGCATTAGTTGGAATTAACCACTTAGAACAGCGGTTCAGGTATCCTTTTCTATGATCATGATATTTGATTACGTCGAACTCTGGGCACTAATCTGAATTAACCTATCGTAGTTTGCACATCCTCATCTAGGATATACACTTCTAATTGTGCCTAACTCTGGGTGTCGATACGAAGTTCATAGGTAAATCCCGCCTTACGTTGGGCATGGACCTTTGGCTTTACCTACTTCAGGTAGAGTGTTAAGAGTTGGACGGCCTTGTCATGTCCACTTTAGTTTATACTTCTGCCCCCCAATCTAAGGACAAGAGTTGAGCGAGTGAATGGTCGTATCACGTTCGTTTTGATTTATACCCCTGCCCCCACATCAAGGGCGAGAGTTTGTGCACGGACGGTCATGTCACATCAAGTTTAAGTTTATACTCTTGCCCCCAATCCAAGGACAAGAGTTATTTGATAGATGGTCGAGTTACATCCACTTTAGTTTATATTTTTGCCCCTTCATCAGGAACAAGAGTTATCTGGTATCTATCTCTGGATAACGAGAAGAACTTCGAGGGTTCGATCATGAACCTTAGAAGTTTTGGTTGGCACCTAACTCTAGGTACCTGCACACCTGCATTATTCACATGCAGAATCATTCAAGTCGGTCAAGTCACAACTCTTAAGTAATGGAAAGACAGAATCTTGAACTTAAAAAGCCGCATTATTCAATAAAAGGTGGAAAATGATGGAGTCTGTCTTATTACATGGCTCTAGCCAGTTATTTACGAATTTATTTCTAAGTGAAATAGTGTAGTAAGTGCTCGCTGTTCCACGCCCTCGGGAGTGAAATCCCGTCTGTCATTGCAAGCCTGAAAGTTCCATCTCTAAGCTTCTGCTCTATTGCGTATAGACCTTCCCAGGTCGAGCCTAAGTTTCCAGGACTAGGGAAGGTTCGTTTGAGAACCAGGTCGCCAACTTCGAAGGTTCGATTCCTGACTTTAGTGTTATAATATCGTGCGACTTGGTGTTGGTGTGCAGTTATCCTCAAATCAGCTGTATCGTGCTTTTCATCGGTCATATTAAGTGACTCTAGAAGGAGTTTCTCATTAGTTCGTCGATTGTAGTGAATCACTCGATCAGTAGGTACTTCCAGTTTTACCAGAATCATAGCCTTTGATCCATAGGCTAGGGAAAATAGAGAGTGGCCAGTCATGGACTTGTGAGTCGTTCGATAAGCCCATAGTACTAATGGAAGTTCATTGAACCACTTCCCTTGGCCTTTTCCAACTGCTTCTTAAGAATGGACTTGATAATCTTATTCATAGCTTTAACCTGTCCATTTGCCTGAGGATGTGCCACCGCAGCAAATCTCTTCTCTATGCAATGCCCGTGGCAGAAATCTTTGAACTTGGTACTATTGAATTGGGTCCTGTTATTGGTAACAATTTCCTATGGAACTCCAAAATGACAGATGATATTCCGGACAACAAAATTGATTACTTCTTTGTGGTGATCATGGCCAACGGTTCTACCTCAGCCTACTTGGTGAAGTAATCAACTACAACGATGGCTTACTTCGTGCCACCTTTAGATATCGGCAACACACCTATGATATCAATTCCCCGGACTATAAACGGCTAAGGACTGACCATTTGAGTAACCTCTATCAACGGGGCTCTTGGTATTTTAGCATATCTCTGGCGCTTGTCACATGTTCGAGGTAATCAGCTGCGTCTTAGTTGGCAGTTGGCCAGAAGTTTCCATAGCAGAGGATCTTCTTTGCTAAGGTTTGCACCCTGGTGTGGTCTCCACAGGCCCCTACATGAACCTCTCTTAGGACTCGCTTGGCCTCATCGTGGGTGACACACTGGAGCATTAGAATAGAGAAACCCTTCTTGTATAGTACTCCTTGCATGACATAACTTGAAGCTTGTCGAAGGATTTTTCATTGTTCATTCCTTCTCTTTGGAAGGATTCCTCTCTGCAAATAATTCCAAATCGGAGTCATCCATGACTCCCTTTCAGGCTTAGTCCCAAGATCCAATCGACATCCATTTGGTTGATGCTCGAAGCTGAAGTACTTCCACAAAAACCAAGCCCATGAGCTGCGCATCTCTGGAGCTAGCCAGTTTAGCCAGTGAATCGACCTTCCCATCCTCCTCTCTAGAAACATGAGTGAATGCATAAAGTTTACTGTCAGTGAGTAGGCCAAGGACACGATTTAGATAAGGAGCTAGTCTTGCTTCTTTTACTTGAAACTCTTTCCGAATTTGGCAAATCACCAACCACAAATCGCAAAAAACATGTAAAGTCTTTGTCCTTTCTCTTTGGCAATCTTAAGTCCTGCAATTAGGGTCTTGTATTCAGCTTCAAGATTAGTTGCCGAAAAGTCAAGCTTCAAGGCATAGCAGATCGGGATTTCTTAGGGAGTACAACTCTAGCACTGAAACACCTTTTGTTAGATGCACCATCCATGTACATCTTCCACCCAGCTTCTTTCTTGCCATTACTCTACGGAGGATCATCTCCTGTAGTGGATTCAGCTATGAGATCTGCCAAGGCCTGACCATGGATTACTCTTCGAGGGTGATACGTTATGTCATATTGGCTCAATTCAATGTTCCATTTCAACAGTCTTTCAGAAGTTTCAGGTTGCTGCAAGACTTTTCGCAAAGGCTGGTCGGTAAGAACTCTGATCGGATGAGCTTGAAAATAAAGGTGGAACTTTCTTGAAGCGATTAAAAGGCGGTATGCGACCTTCTCTAACATTGGATAGTTTCATTCTATGCCTGTCAATCGCTTACTAACGTAATAGACCGGTCGTTGGATGCGAGATTCCTCATGTACAAGTGTGGCATTTAAAGCATGCACCGACACTGCCAAGTATATAAATAAGTTCTCGTCATCCATCGGCTTCGTAAGGATGGGGTCTCACCAAGTGATCCACCAGAGCTTGGAATGCATCTTTCCAACAGCGATTCCATTCGAAGCTCCTTTTTCCATTCTTAATCACCTCGAAGAAATGGGATGCATTTATCTGTGGCTCTGGAAATGAACTGACTAAAGGCGGTGACCTTCCCATTAAGCTTTGGACCTCCTTGATCGACTTTAGGGCTTCGATTTTTCTCAGTGCCTCGATCTTCTCTGGATTGGCTTCAATCCCATATGAATTCACAACGAAGCCCAACAACTTCTCAGACGCTACGCCAAAGGAGCATTTTAAGGGATTGAGCTTCATCCCATATTTTTGGAGGATGCCAGACATCTCTGCTAGATCATCAATGTGGTTTCTCAAATGTCATGATTTCACAAGCATGTCATCCATATAGACTTCCATCGAGCATCCAATCTGGTCTTTAAACATCCAGTTAACAAGCCTCTGGTAAGTTGTTCCTGCATTCTTCCTTCCAAAAGGCATGACTATATAGAAATACAGTCCGAGGTTAGTTATGAAGCTGGTGTGTTCCTGATCTGGGAGCTGGTGTGTTCCTGGTCTGGGATGTGCATCGAGATTTGATTGTATCCGAGTACGCATCCATGAATGAAAGTAGTTCATGTCCAGCTATCGAATCCACAAACTGATCGATCCTCGAAAGCGGGAAGTTGTCTTTTGGGCACGCCTTATTCAAATCAAAATAATCAATGCATGACCTCCATTTTCCATTTACTTTCCTCACCAAGACAGGGTTGGATACCCACTTCAGTATAAGGCATCGCAGATGAAGTCGTTGTCCTTCAGCTTATCCACCTCTTCTTTGAGTGTTGTGGATCTCTTTGGACCCAGGCTGCAGCGTTTATGTTTCGCAGGAATACATTTGGGATTTATATTTACTTGCTATCTTCGGTGAGATCCCATACATATCCGAGCATGTCCAGGCAAACACATCCAGGTTTTCTTAGAGAAAACCAACCAACTCCTTCATCACTCTTGCGTCGAGCTCCGATCCAACCTTCAGGACCCGATTTGGATCATCTTGGCTTACCAGAATAGCAATCGTCAACTCGGCGGGAGCTGCTTTCTACCTTCTTGCTCTTTACGTTGGTCCATGTCATTGTGGAACAGACTGGACTACCGGAGCCAGGGCTCGGGCTGTAGTTGCTATGCATCTAAGCCTTAATGTAGAGGGTCCCCTCTACATTTTTTCCCATCTCCCTTTGCCCTGCCTCTTTTTGCTCGGTGACATAGCATTCACGGCCCGTCACCTGATCCCCTTGCATGATCCCTACTCTGTTCTCAATAGGGAACTTCATAGTTAAGCACCAGTGAGCGATTGCTACTCTGAACTCAGCCAAGGCTGGTCGACCTAGAAAAGCATTGTAGGCTGAGTAAACGTCCAACACTAAAAAAGGCATGACCCACACTCGCTTGTGGTCGCCCTTGCCAAGGACCACCGATAATTCAACAAATCTTATGGCCTAAGTAGCCATCCTATTGAACCTCTGTATTCAAGACTCATAAGGTTTTAAATCCTTCTCTTCTAGCATCATTTGATTGTAAGCTCTCTTGAAAAAGATATTGACTGAACTTCCATAGTCAACCAACACCTTTTGAACAATAGCAGGACCAAACGTAGCCGTGATCATGAGTGGGTTAATCATTGGAGCATCCACTCCATCAACATCTCTATTTCGAGAAACAATATAGTCAGTCATCTTTCTGCATTGTTCTGCCGGAGGCCCATCTTCAATAGTGAAGCAACTTTCACTCTCTTCATGTTTAATAACACCGATATATCTATTTATCTCTGCTAGAATCTTATTAGCTGAGTGTAGCCCACCAATAATTGTATTAGTTACCAATCATTTTTCTAGCCACCTGAATGCATCAGCACCAGCCTTAGCTTGCCTCCGTTAGGAAGACGGCCTAGAGGCATTAGAGTTTCCTTGCCTGCCATCCTATGGGGTTTTCACATACTGCTGTAATTCTTTCTTGCGAATTAACTCCTTAATCATATCCCGTAGGTGTCTTCACTCGTTGGTATTGTGACCGTGGGTTTCATGAAATCTGCAGAACTTGCCTAACTTTCTTTCCTTCTCAGTCGACTCTCTTGGAGCTAGCTTTTTGTACTGCTCAGCCTTTTGAGTTGCCAGATAGATATTATCTATCAAGTTGTTCAGTTTAGTATAGCTATCATATTTGGGAATCCTAATACAATTCCTATTATCTGGCTTCTTCTTCTAATCCCCATCATTGTTTCTTTTCTGATTATTGTTTTGATTACCATCAATCACATCTATACTCCGAAAGCTTCCTCCAGATTACTTTATGGCAACGTTGCTCTGTATCACTTTATTCGAATTTCCAATACCAATCCTCCGTGGACGTTTCTTCACTTCCTCCAAGCGTAAGTATTCATTAGCCTTTCTACAGAAAGCATCATCATTAATGGGGGTTTCCTTTCCAACCATTCCCCGAATTCCGTATCGAGATGAATCCCTTTTATCAATGCAACTTTTGTCACGGCTGTATGGAATTAGTTCAAGAAATCTTTCAGCAACTCTCCCTTAGTTTGAAGAGGTTTGACAAAGACATCACATGCTTTGGACATGCAGTATGAAAGCGGAATTGTTCTACAAACTTCTTCAATAACTCAGCAAAAGATGATACAAACCTCGACAAAATTCGAGTGGACCACATCGTAGCTACTCCTTCTAAGAAAATTAGGAAACAATGACACTTCAAAGCATTAGAACTCTAGCTAAATCCATATGTCATTTATATCTCATCAAATGCTGCCTAGCGTCTGTTGTCTCTTCGTACTACGACATAGTTGGCATTACGGATCTCCCAAGGGATCGCCTGTATAGAATGTTCTCTATAGGCAGATTCCAACTGGGAGATGTACCCCACTCATCATTATCAGAGAAATTATTCTCATTAACAAGTCTCCTGACCATATCCTCCAGCTAGTCTGGGTCAATAGGTTCGATTGAAGATTGGTAATTGGGCTCTGCTCCGAGTGTTCGGCATGGCGAACGCTCTCGGTTTAGCTCTCGATACATAGGTGCTCCATCCTTCGGCAGATCCATTTGTCCAGCAGTTCCCCTGTTTGATTCGCGTAAGCATCAACAACATCACAATTCTTTAGAGTCTGACCACCAGCAGCGCGTCCTAAAGCCAAGTCCACGCCACCTTCAAAAGGATGGACTCTTGACCCACCATTAAAGGGGTCAGTACCGACCCTTAATCTCAGGTCGGTACCGATCCCCAAACTCGAGCCTGGGGTCATCCTCTTCCTTGGTATGAAGTTCCAATAGCATTTTGAGTCCTTTTCTACTTCCTGACCCTCCATCTCTGCTCACATGATGAGGAACTTTCAGATGAATATTTTTAGTCCTTTCTACTCCTTCTACGGCTATTTTGAGTTGGCTCATTCAATAGTCTCAAGCTCTGCTGGATCGTCTTTATTTCATTCTAACTAGCTTAGAACCTATCTTTCATCTCCTTCATCATCATATCCATCTCCATTCTGGTCACTACGTCAACTGGAGTCTGGATCTTTGTTTGAGTAGGTTGAACAACACCATCCCTTTGCTGAAGATTCTAATTTTCAGCTTCAGTAGTAGCATGGAGTTAGTAGAACGGTCTCTTCTTGATGGGCCATGGCCTAAAGCTTCTAGTAGATCTTTGCAAATCTAGGTTGTAGAGTTAAAAGGTTTATAAATTGGATCCATATCTTGGATTTTGAAAATCCAATAGTAGATGATGGATCCAAATAGCCTAAGAATCAAAGTTTTCTCAGTGAAAGCACCAAAATGTTTGACCCAAAAAATGCAAAAACATCGAAGAAGTAAGGTAGAGAATAAAATATGAAGAAAGTAAATGAAAAGCAAGGAAAAGAGAACACATAGCAACTTATAGTGGTTGGGCAAAGCAAGGCCCACGTCCACTTTAATCTTTTATTGCTTATTTCTAACTTAGAGGCAGAAGTTCTTAGAGGTCGGTACAACTCCGACACTTAGAATTTCAAAATTACAAGGATATAGCTTGGAATAGAACTAAAGCCCAAAGATCCTGAAAAATTAGCCATACCTTCATATTTATAGAGGCAGGAAGCCTAATATCTCTCACAAAATATCTCCTAGCCATTGTACATGATTTAGACCAATTCTCCTATGAAAACGGGTGCCACATCATCAGTTGATAGGAGTCACTACCGAGCCATAGGTAGGGGTCAGTACCAATCCCCAAGTTTGCCAAAATGACCATCTACGACTCTTCATCTTGTGGTTAGCTTCGTGATTCCATAGTTGTTTGCATCGATATTAGCTTGTTTCCAAGTCTGAATGATGGAGTTATGGAAGAACAGATTTGCAGCTTTAATTGTTCGTGGAGAACGATGGATAATTGCATTGAATCAACAAATCAATATTGGAAATCAGTTCGAGGCATTGTGCAAGAGAAATACGCAGAAGATGGGGTCCACCTGATATGGAAATAGGAGTCGGTACCCACCCATAGGGTAGGGTCGGTACCGACCACTAGCTTTGGGGAATGTGTTGTTGTTTTGGTTTGAGTAGGTCTTGTATTGATCTTGTGACTTCGTATGTGCCTGGTTTCTGGACTCCTAAGCTATCTCTTTGGGCTTCCTGCCTTGATTACTCCAAGTTCAATTCACCTAGTCTATCAGAATATGGCCTGGTCAAAAGGCTAGATAATAATGATGAATGGTATCTTCCAGCAAAATCTTCCAGCAAAGAATTGAATTGCTTATCGTGTAGAGCTACCAGATAAGTTGGTAAGAGTCCATAATGTTTTCATGTTTCACACTTGAGGAAATGCCTTCATAGCATAGCCATCGTGGAATGGCATGATCAATTAGAAGACATTGAGACGGAGCCGATAGCACCCCGCGCCACCACACGCACAGTGGAGCACAGAGCTAGGAAGCTCCACAACTAAATAATTATGCTGGTTCGAGTATAATGAGGAGATAATCTAGCGGAAAGCTCATGGCAAACTAAAGAGAAGATGATGACTTTTCATCCTAAGATTTTCTTTGGTCAACTTCCTCTCTCCAAATTAGGTTTTTCTTACATCGTGGTTGCTAGATTGGATGGTAGGTGATGGTTGCCACACTTTTTACTATCACTTTTGTGCTCATATAGAAAACTTTTTACATGTTTAGGATGTTCGCATCCATGCCTATAGTCACGACACTTTCATTCACGTTAGGATTAAGCTCGTCTATAGTACGTCTGCATACACAATCACATTGCACTTTTTGGTTAAGTAGTGGTTGTGTAGATAACTTGGATGTATAACATGGATGCTTACTGTGCGTTACGTTGTCCTTTTCTTAGGGATTTCAGGGATGAAATTATTTTTATTGGGGGAGAATGTAACACCCTGTAAAAATTAACAAGTAATTAACAATAAGGCTAAAATGGAAATTTTGTAGATGTCGGAATTTGGCGATGAATTTTGAAAGTATTTTCAAATATAGAATCTATTTATTCTCGATAATAAGGGAATTTTCAAATGTGGCTTTCAAAATTGGTATTAAAAGCTTGTTTCTCAAATAAATTATTTTATATATAAAATACACGTTTTTGCACTATTCGAGCGAATGAGAAGGAGAATTAAACAGTTTGGTAAAACATGTGGTATATGGACAATATCTACGTTAGGTGAGGTGCAGGCTGTTACAAGTGTCATTGTGTTCTTGGTGATTTTCTGATCGATTTCAATATATAAAGTTTTGAAATTTGAGCTCAAATGAAAAGTTATTGACGCTTGAAGTTTTCAGATTCAAATTAATTTAAATGGAATTCAAGTTCAAACATAATTAATGTCAAAGTTTTAAATTCAAAAATTAACGGTAGTTAGAGTTGGGGTTAGGTAAACTTAAAATAAAAATTGATGTTAGATATTAATTAAGGAATTAAATAATAATAAAACGATAACAAATAAACATTCCTAAAATATGTTAACCGATCAACCACTACCTAGAGCCGGTCGACCGTTAGCAATGGACCGCCTAGGTAGGAGTGGTTGACCGGTGATCGTAGTGGTAGCTAGGGTTTTTAACACCAAGAACGGTCTAGATTTTATTATTTTAAACCGACTAAAATCTGACGGTTCTGGTGCTTTCTAACCACTATTAATAAAATCCTAGCCCCCTCACGTTTATTCACAAATTATTTTGGAAACTTAACGAAACTTTATCAGTCTCTCTCTTCAAAGATTCAAAAAATTCTCTAGGATTTCAGGTAAGAAATTTTAGGTATATATTTTTCAATTTCTAGTTCTATTCTTCTCCACTTCCTAAATTTCGAAATATAATTCATATGCAATTCCCTTGTTGTATATTTCTAAATGGAGAGATCTGAAATAGATTGAAGTGGGTGTAAACAAATCCAGAAGGAAGAGCTAAAGACTTTTGTGAGTGTAAATCTTAGTTTTTCTTATTTTAGTATTTCTATAGTATAATTTGGATTTGATATATGCCTTGTGGAATTTTCTTCATGAAAACATCAAACAAAAATCCGAAACTTTCCTTAAGCAAAATGTTAATTCTTATGTTAGGATCTCAAATATTCTATATTAAAATAGTGGAATTGTATAGTTGTTGCAATTTTACTGTTTTAGATTCTATTCTACTTCTCATCCTTTTTTTAGATTGGATTAAGGGTTTTTGAAAAGAAATAAATCAGGAACTGGTGTGTACAGTGCGGATTCTCTTTATTCGTAGTTTGCACAGCCTATTTCCATAATTTAGATGAAAAATTCCCTTTTTCATTTGTACATGTTGAAGTTGAATAAGTTTGGTATGGATTTCACTTTATACAAGCCTGTTGTTGAGAATATTGAACTGGAAAAGCTTTAGGGCTTATAATAGGAAAAACTTACAATATAGTTATGATGCGTAAGACATATTCTTATTTAAATTATACTGTCCAAGTACTATTATAAAATGGCTCAAGATTTTTGTTCACCAGACATTGTTGTTCTGACTGCCTCCTCATTACAACATAGGTCAGAGAAGGCGATGCGGATGATGAAGACGAAGGTAATGAGGGGACTTGTGGCAGCTATCTATTTATCTGCTTATGTTGTTTTTGTATTTCCGATGTACCCATTTAAAATTGTTGATTTATTTTAAGATATTGCTCTATGGATACTTGTCGTTGTTATGTGGTATTGTGTTGTACTTTTTTGACATTTCAATTTTAAATAAAATGGGTACTGTTTCTGATATAATACTTTATCCTCCCTCTATGAGATTTTGAACGTGTAGATAGATAGCTCTATGTATTGTTCTTTGTATCAATTTTACCAACCAATAGCCTGCTTTATAGCAAGTCTATAGTTCAATGGGCCTTTTCTGGATCAAAAATTAGGCCCGTTTCAAGGTGGGTTGTTACTTTGCCTTAACGAGGTCTAGCTCGAGCTTAGCAACATGGGCAAGGGTTGCAACCTGATTGTCTTCCCCTTCCTCCAAACTTCAATTGCTAAGGTCCTAATTCGTAACAAATCAAAGGGAAATCGGGTGAGGAATGATTAAGTAAACCATTATTAAGTAAGGAAGCAAAATAAAATACTTACGTAAGCCTAAGATCTTTCAATTTCAGAAACAAGCTCGTAGAAGGGGAGCGTCGGAAGTGGAAGAGCAAGAGGATAAGATTGCAGAGCGGAAGCAATACTGGATAGATTTCCTAGTGTAACACGTCCTAACCTCTCGGCAAGATTAGTAACAACACCCTTAGGCAAGGGCAGGAAGCAGATGTTAGGATCATGAAAAGATTGGAGAGGCGAGATGGGAAGCACTTCTGAGAGAATAAGGGAAGACGTAGTTCTTGAGAAGTTGGTCGAAGGCCTCGGCCCCATCAGAGTAATTTTCTTTCCCTTTTTCTTCTTCATCGTCGCCAATTTCTTGGATTCAAGAAACGCATCAGAAAGATCACCAACTATTTCACCTGTACATAAGAGAAATCCCAAGATTAGTAAACGTTCTTACAAGGGCCAACAAAAAAAAATAAAAACTCCTTTATCCATTTTTTGCAAATTATACACCTAGGCTTATCTAAAGATGAAGAAAATTTAAAGATAGAATGAGAGAAGATGTGCCTACTGCGTCAGAAATCGTATTTCCATAGCAGCAATTCAGTAAAAAATAGATTTGTTTTCTTCTCATCTTCATCTAAATCCATGATGGTCTTTCTACAGGATTCGAATAATGCAGTAGCATCATTAGAAAAAAGAGGCAATTGGGGTATGGTTGGAAGACAGAAGGAAAGTTATCAAGATTCAAAATAAAGAAATATTGATCATTCCACTTCTAGGTCTTGCAGGGAACAGATGTAAGAATCGATTTTTTTGCTTGAGAAACCCAAATTCACCCCCAGAAGGACTCTTATGAATATTGAATAAAAATTGAAGTTCTTCATGTGAAGGAGACATGCTTTTCTCATCATAGAGAATGAATGTAGCAATCTGGAGAGTTTAAGAAATAAGAGCAAGTTAAATGGGTGTGAGGCTAATTGTAGATAACCAGTCTCAAAGAATTTGATTAGGAGGAAGATAGAGCACGCATCTAATATGCTCTGGGGTAATAGAAATAAAGCCATCTAGGGGCATGTGAATACGTTCATAAGGCTTAGGAACCGAGACTCAATTCACTGAGTGTACAAACGAACCTGAAATTCATCCACCTATATTTTCCAAATGTTGTCAGAGTAGAATTAATAACAATACGGAGCCCAGACTAACTACTCCCGCAATAGGAGTCGAAATGTGGAAAGGAAGCAAGAACAAAATCCATATCATATAGTGTCAAAATCCTTAAGTGGCAGCAAAATATAAAGACTGACCCACCCATTGAGCATAGCTTCGGCATATAACCTGAAATGGCTACAAGGTATAAGAACGGATCTAACCTTTACACTCAATTCAACAGGTAGAACGACAGCATAGCTTCCAGATATCAAAATATGGAGACCGTGTCATGGTTCCAAAAGGTGAGACTTAGGAAGTTAATAACGTGGTGCCCCATCCTCAGTTCAGATTGTAGGTTGTAGCCTAAGTAATAATGAGACATAGAAACTGTGTCGCAACCCCTAAAGTTACAAAACTATGGCATAACCCTTAAGCGACTATATGCAAATGAGGATGTGCTGCAATCTTGAACTAACACCTAAAAGTGGCAGGTCTACGTCGTAATTTTGTGTCAAAAAGCTACAAGGACATGCCTCCATTTGACGCTGATGTGACAGAACATCTTTGCAATCCTATATCATTATCAATTTAATAAAGAATGCATCACCATCTTGATATGACAGAACAGTGCTACAATCCTAAAAACAGTGACCACAAACAAAAAGGCTCAATGGATTAGGCAATGGAAAGAGATAGCTCCGCAATTAGGAGCCAAACCTCACTCCTCAAAGGCAAACCAAGAGATCCCAACTTTCATCCCCAAGATCATTAAATTTGGCTTGAACACAAGGGCGATGGTACGTTATATTCAATATTGAGAATGACTCAGAACTGGTTCACGCAAGGAAATCACCCCCCAAGACAACAGCTCAATCTCTTCTGCAAGCCACACGACTCAACTCTAACCATCCACAACACTACACTATGCTAATATCAATGATTGGATGGTGCAACATCAGAAGTATTAGTGCAGTTCAAAGATATGCAATGTTAATACCTTGGGCATAATAATGGAACAACACCCAACAAAGTAAAGCGAAGTTCTAAAGTTTTGATAATGGCATAGCTCTCCCTGGAAAGAAGGAAAGTTCCTCATTGTAGCTTCACCTAAATATAGGTGCAGTTCATAAGCTTGTTGCTTTGCAGAATCAAAAATGCATATCCTATTCAATTTTTGTTTTTCGCGCCTTGATTTCAAAAATTCCCACTTTAATTTCAAGCATCCCGTCAAAGTTCATGGTCCAACCGCTAAAATTATAATTTCTCGTTGAGGTCCACGTTAGCAATCCATGTATATCAAATAAATGAGATGGATATTAAACACAAGGCATGATCCAATAAAAGAAATGAAGAGAGCGAAAGAATGACATTGAAAATTCACGTGAATCCCTGTATACTATTGATGAATACGGCATTATAGTAGAAAAGGGGAGAATTTTTACATTACTCTTTTTGGACAAAAAAGCGGAAACTTTTACTTTCTAACATTTTTGTTTGTACTAGGAATCAAGAAGGAAGAAAGTGACATTCTACCCGTGGACGTAGGATTCTTTAACATCCAAACAACATAAATTCCCTCTGTCTTTTATTATATCTAATATTTTATTTTACTGTTTTTATTTTGTCTATATCAATATCGAGATAACGAACTGGTTTTTGATATTTTGAATATTTCCATCTCATAATTACAGAAGCATTAAAAATAATATAATTACTTTTCTAAAAGTCAAGATTAATATCACTTAATGTTGTTGATTCCTTATCACAAAAGCATTCAACATCATGATTACTTTATGAAAAATGCTTGAGTGTTTCTGGGATAAAAAATCTCATTAACAACATGGTATACCAGTTACCATTGTTTTGATAGAGACTCGCTATTTACTTCAACATTTTGGAAAAGTCTTCAAAAAGCATTGGGTACATCACTAAACCTAAGCACAACCATTCATCCTCAAACGGATGGACATATTAAAAGGGTAAATCGAGTCAAAGAAGATACATTAAGATCTTGTTTAATGGAATTTAAAAAACACATTGGAAACTCACATACTATTAATTGAATTTGCATATAATAATAGTTATCATGCAAGTATTGGTATGGCCCTATATGAAGCTCCATATGGAAGACCTTGTCGTTTACTTGTACGTTGGGTAGAAGTTAGAGACAGTGAACTTCTCGACCTAGATTTAGTAAAAGAAACAACAGAGAAAATTTTAATCATAAGGAACGATTACAAGCTATACAATGTAGACAAAAGATTTATGTGGATCATAGAAGAAAGAATTTAGAACTAGAAGTAAGAGATCAAGTTCTTTTAAAAGTTTCTCTGATACGAGGGACGATGCGATTTCAAAAGAAAAAGAAAAAGTTATCACCAAGATTTATTGGACCATTCCATATTACCGAGAGAGCTGGTAAGATTACATATCGGCTTGATTTACTCGAGAAATTATTAGATATTCATAATGTTTTTAATATCAATGTTGTAGAAGAATATTCGTGATCCATCTTATGCAATTGATTTAATGGCATTGAACTTAAAAAGGGTACCAATTGCATTGAAAGACAAGGTCGAATTCTCGATAGGAAAGTTAACAAGTTACGAACACAGAAAATTCCCTTAGTAAAGGTATAATGGAACCATCATAATGAAGATGAAGTATCTTAGAAGGTTGAGTCTGAAGTCTGTAGAGATTATCCAGAATTGTTTGAAATTTAGATTTTGAAGAAGAAATTTTTTCTAAGGGGGTCGAATGTAATGACCTGACTTGAATATAAGGTATGAGAAGTGTGTAGAATTTTTTTATGATGATCACATGTAAAATTTATATTAAAATATATCGATGTGTGAGAAACGACTTTGTTTAGTGTTTATACTAACAAGTATAATATGCTGATTATTCGTTATCAAGCATCGTGTAGGAAAGACCAAACAAAATTTTAGGTATGCATATACGTATGTACATACAAATATATACACACACACTTTTATATATAAAATCAATGGCATATATATATACATATATATATATATTAACATTTACACACATGTAGGTTAGGTGTATAAAGTAATTTCATATGTACAAAATATCAAGTGTAAATAAGCTTATGTATTACCTAAATTTATCACATGCATACATTTGTCATCTTAAGAAAAAGCTTCGCATTGAAGCATGGATAACTAAGCTAACCAGAAAGGATGTTATGTTTCGTATGATAGATGCAAGGAAGCATTCCTTAAGATAAAGCATTTATTGACCAATCGCCCGTGTTCGTTGTGCTAGACGGTAATAAAGGGTTAGTAGTGTATACAGATGCATGTGGGACTGGATTGGTGCTATGTTGATGCAGAAGGGTAAGGTAATTGCCTACACTTCTCGACAACTCAAACCACATGAAGTAAGATACCCGACCCATGATTTAGAGTTGGCAGCAGTAATCTTCACATTGAAAGTGTGGAGACATTATCTTTTGGGAGAAAGATTTAGGTTGTACACAGATCATAAGTCTTTAAGGTATTTATTCTTTTAGAAGGAGTTGAATATGAGACAGCAGAAGTGGCTGGAGTTTTTAGTAGCTTATGATTTCGGTATAGAGTATATACCGGGAAAAGGAAATAAGGTAGTCGATGCTCTTAGCAGAAAATATCAAAATGTGGTGTTAGCTATGTTGGCAGAATGGAAGGACCTTGAGGCATTGACTATGTGTAGTGTGTAGTTAAGATCGACTGCTAGTTCTAATCATAGTACCGCCATGTTATCCTGTTTGGAAGTTCGACCAGTTTTGATCAAAATGATTGCTTCTAAGAAATTGGCCAAGAAGATTAGAACACTCGAGATTGGAAATGAGATTGATGATTTGAGAGATTTTAGTCTTGACCAGAAGGGATAGTTGAGAAAGAAGGGACGGTGGTGTGTTCCGAATATTGGAGACCTAAGGAAAGAGTTCTTAGGGAATGTCATCGATTGAGGTCTACGATTCATCCTGGAGGAATTAAGATGTATCAGGATATGAAGAGAAGTTGCTTCTGGAAAGGTATGAAGAGAGATGTTGGCTTTGGGTAAGGCAATGTTCGAATTGCCAGCAAGTAAAAGCCGAACATCAAAAGCCGAATGGGTTGCTTCAACCTTTAGATATACCAGTTTGGAAATATGATTCGATATCCATGGACTTTATTGAAGGGTTGCCAAGGTTGAATCGTAGAAATGAAAGTATATGGGTCATAGTGGATAGATTGACCAAGAGCGCCCATTTCATTCCCGTTAAGCCAACTAGGATGACACCTGTTTTAGCTAAGTTATTTATGAAGTACATAGTTAGACTGCATGGGATTCCTAGTAGTATAGTTAGTGATAGATATACATTATTTACATTGAGTTATCTAAGAGTCTACATGAAGTTTTAGGTAAAAGGCTTAAGATGGGTACCGCTTACCACCCTCAGAGAGATGGACAGACAGATAGAGTCAATAAGGTGCTCGAGGATTTGTTGGGAGATTGCACACTAGATTTTGGTGGATCATGGGAAGACCGCCTACACTTGGTTGAGTTTTCCTATAATAATAGTTATCAGACTAGTATAGGAATGGCGCCTTTCAAAGCTATATATGGAAGGCCGTGCAAGTCACTAGCATGTTGGTTGGAAATTGGAGACAGGTTAGTCTTAGGTCTAGATCTGGTGAGAGAAGAAACAAAGAAGATTGAGTTAATCCGAGGCAGGATGAAAGAAGCTCAGTCTAAACAGAAGAGTTACACAGATAAGAGGTGTAAAGATCTAGAGTTCTTAGTTGGAGATAGATTCTTCATTAAGGTATCACCAATGAAAGGTGTGGTGAGATTCGGAAAGACAAGAAAGTTAGCACCGAGATATGTTGGACCGTTCCCAGTTATAGAGAAGATCGGAAAATTCGCATATCGAGTAGAGTTATCGAGCAGTTTGGCAGGTGTCCATAATGTATTTCATGTTTCTCCTCTTTGTAAGTATGTGTATGATCCAAAGACTACTATCACTCCGACTGCATTGGAAGATTTAGTAGTAGAACCGGATCCGACTTTTGTTAGGCAACCGGTTCGAGTTGTGGCGAGAGATGAGAAGAGGTTAAGGAACAAGAAAGTTAAGTTGGTGAAAGTCCACTGGAGCGACAACAAGAAAGACTGTACTTGAAAGACAGAGGACATGATTAGAGATACTTATCCTGATCTGTTATGAGGGTATGTTCTATATTTGATATATATATATATATATTGTTTGCTAGTCAGATAGGCTAGTATTGTTACTAGGTAATGTTACAGCTGTTTACATGGTTGATATGCTTTGTATTTAGTCCTAACTAGATTTTGAGGATGAAAGTATTCAAGGAGGGTAGCCTGTAACACCTCTAATTTTAATTAACATTATTCAAGAAATTTAATTAAATAAATTAAATAGAATAATGTGATGATTAGAGTGACAAGTGAATTGAGATTTGAATATAATTAAGGTCATGTCTTAACCAAATAAATCTATAAGTTTGTTTTATAACTTAAGCATGTGTTGAATAGGGAAAGGGTAATATAGGAATAAATAAGACTTCATAACCCATAAACCCTTATTCCATTCTATTCATGTTATCGTAAATCAAAATAATCAAAGAGCTCAAGTAAGGCCAGCCATTAATCACAACCTAAGTCGCAAAAATCAAAAAGAGATTCAAGAAGGAAAGCTAGGAAGATTAAGCAATAAGCAAATCTCAAAATCCATTATCCAAACAAGGTGAATAATAATCTAAATCCATCTCATTTTCATTGTTTTATGATTGATTTGATTTGGTTTAGATTTCAAACTGAATGTTAGAGGTCTTGATGATATGCCATGATGAGTTTGCCAGGTTTTGAATAAGAGATAATTTATAAGGATTTGATGAAGTTAAATAATTCGGTTTTAAGGCTAAAACCATAGTTTTCGGTCTCCAAATGCTATGAAATTTTAATATGAAGTGTAAAAGATTAATTTGGAGATGGATTTTTAATTTTATAATTTTTAAGTTAAGATCAACATTTTATGAATTTCATAAGGGGGAAATGGATTTAATTCAGTATTAATTTGACTAAGTAATTAAATTATGATTTTTGACCCGAAAATTTTAGATGGTGAAGAAAATAGTAGTTTTGAATTTTTGAGAATATTTGGGAATTTTTCCATGTGATTTCATAT
Source organism: Allium fistulosum (assembly GCA_030737815.1). NCBI lineage: Eukaryota > Viridiplantae > Streptophyta > Magnoliopsida > Asparagales > Amaryllidaceae > Allium > Allium fistulosum. The sequence continues at coordinate 182,093,621 of CM060905.1, read as the reverse complement.
TATTTTGAACTAATTATGTTGGAAAAGCATGTAAATGAATAAATAATTAAGAAAATTAATTAGTTTGTTTAACACATGTTTTAGACTTGAGAAATTTGGTGCAACGGCAAAATCTGAAAAGAAATTGATAAATTTTTGCTAGCCAGCTTTCAACAAATTATAGAGGTTTGGTGAAATGATACAACTTTTTATAGTAATATTGCAGTTTTATGTTAATTACAACTTTACCATGGCGACGTTGGCCAAGTTGAGCCACATTTCACCAAACTTCATCATCACGACACGGAACAAACCAATATGCATGATGCCAATAAGTTTGGCATGAAGTGAATTGGGTTGGAACCTCGTCGAGGTTATAGTAACAAAGATATAGAGTTGGTCCTCGAGGTGGGCATGTCAATGCGTATAAATGCTGTGTTTTCTACTAAGAAATATGCATGCCTCGTATACTACTTCGAGCCTTTTGCCACGTCGACCCGATGATTATCAAGCCTAAAGTTTTAAATGGTCATCGAACCTATGTCGCTTTTAATATTTTTATCGAGCTTTGTCAATGCCTTTAACTAATCTTCGAGTTTCTAAATAGGCGGATAGCCTATATATCATGAGAATCGACGACATTATTGTCATCGAGGCTCATAATACCGCGTGTTTAGTCTTCAAGTTTTAATAGGCGGAAAGCCTTATGCTTTTACATCGATATGATATAATGTCAACGTTGATCAAACTAAGATGTTTTGGAAGCAATAAACCTTGTCATTTTCAATCATGTACATAGCAATATAAAAAGGGTTTTACAAATGAAAGTAGACTTTTAAAATACAAAGAGATGATTTCCTTGTTTAAATTATGGATTAAGGGTATTAACCATATTTCATTAAATGATTACAAGGAATTAAACTATGGATGTTTATATTATTGCGTGCATTTGATCAGTCATTATAAATGCTATTGTTATCATATTCACTTCATTGTTGACCCATAACTTCATTTGGGGTATTAAAGGCAGTATAAACAGCTAGGTTGACCCAATAGTGAATATAAATTTACTTAACTCTTGTATAAGTAGAATTGCATCTAGGAGGAAAGGTAGACCAGAATATAGGATGCTCGAAACTAATCAAAAATTTTGAGTTAGAGAGGTTCTAAGTTAGCCCATGAAAACAATGTTATGAGAAATGTTATTGGCATGGGCCAATAGGTTCTTAGTGATCCCATGAAAACTATGTCTGGAATATGTTATCGATAGACATCAATAAGGTTATAGTTTGCCCATGAAAACTGTGAAAAACTATGATTTGAGAGAAGTTATTGGAGAATCCAATAGGTTCATAGTGATCCCATGAAAACTATGATTGGATAAAGTTATTGGAGGATTCAATAGGTTTATAATGATCCCATGAAAACTATGATTGGATAAAGTTATTAGTAGAAACCAATAGGTTCTTAGTGATCCCATGAAAACTATGAAATCAGATAGATAGTCCGTAAGATTGCAACAGGTTATTAGTCAGTCCATAAAAACTAATAAGTAAATAGTAACCCTATAAACTATAAACTGAGATAGATAGTCAGATAAATTGGGATCGAAAATCCAAGGCATATTGCAGTTTTGAATATCAACATATTATGTTATGTTTTAAGTATTATGGATGCAGGTGCACAGTATATGGTTATTATAATTATGGTTAGGATATTAGTGAGGGGAAAACTCATTCTGCTCAACGGCGTGGCCTCACTAGATATCTAGTTGGCCCAAGATGGTAGCTTATTATTCACACTAGACTTTTGTATGACCTGAAGTTTTTGCCTTTCCTCTTAAACTCTCGAGTGCTCATTTAAGTAGATCGAGAGTAAGGGCTTCTCAGGTTCTCTTTAGACGAATAAGCTTCCGGAGACATGCAAGAGGCAATCTAGCTAGTAGGAGCTATATATCTTTTTTCCACTGTGTTTTGATTCTGCTTTTGTGTCGTAATGGCAAGTTGTATTAAATGCCAGATATTAGACTCTGATCATCCAAGGGGACATCTTCATATATCGCTCTTGGAATATGTTGTAATAATTATGTTTTCTCTGAACGTGGTTTACGAATTTGGATTATGTAATGAAATTGAAATCTTATTATGAAATAAGATGATAAAATTTATTTTAAAAATTATGCTGAATTTTCCATATCCTAGTGTTTTTGGTATTATCAAAATGATTAACATAACTACATATTGTGACCAGAAATTAATTACTATGGATGACTGCACCATCCATAACACTTAGTTTCGGGCCTCAAAATGGGGGACGTTACAGTTTTTTGGACAGAATTTAAAATTCGAATTAGATATCTTTCAATACAGGCATCATAACTTTTGAATCATGTAATATTTTTTAGATCTATCAAATGGTTTGGAAAGTTAGGTTTGATGGCCAAAAATTCCATATTTAAAACCTCCTAAATGGTTTCCTAAATTGAGAATTCGGGTTTTCAAAAGAAAAGAGTTATCAATATTGGAAGACAATTATAAAAAATAAAGTATTTTTAGAGAATACTTTGCTTATACTTATGAAAGAGTTTTTGAATGGATCATTAATGATGGATACCTTCGTGTGTGCAGTATAAGACAATAAATCTTCGTTTGCGCACTATTACTCTATGGTATATTTTGGTACTGTAACAAGTAGAGTGCATCCTTACTTGGTGTTCGGATACCGGCCATAATAGGATAAAATATCCTAGGATCTAATCCAAACTGAGTGTGTGGTTTAGATCCATGTGAAGTAGACTGAGTGTATCTTATCCAAACCGAATGTGCAGTTTAGGTCTGTGTGAAGTATACTGAGTGCTGATGTGGTCTTTAATGAATATGATCTTGGTTTACGATAAAAAGAAACTTCATACCAAAATTATCATTGAAAATTTGTTTGGTTTATTAATAGGTAATATTAGAAAATTTATCTTGAACATCATCATGAACTTTGATATAGTATTATCTTGAAGAAATAGTTATATGATAAAACTTGAAAATCCTTAAAATATGAACCATTAGGACATAACATGAAACTATAGATTAGATAGCTATCTCACTAGATTTGTGTTGCTCATGATGCTACACTTAAACATTTCAGGTTTAGATGATTAGTAGTACGACATTAGAAGTTAGACAAATTCATTGAAGTGAAGACTTATATTATGTATATTATCTCTTTTATGTACTTGTATGTATAATTATGTGATGGTTTAATTTTTGGATCTTATGTAATCATGTTGTATGAAGATATGAATGTATACTACTACTTTCGTTCAAATCATGTACTCTAAATGATTTTATATTCCAATATACTCTTGTTAAGTTGTGACACTATTATGATAGCAGCATGGTTTGGATTTAACATCCTCAACTCCGGACAAGGGTGGCAGAGCGGGTTGTTACAGCCAACGACCGTGCGAGCCATGTTCCATTCCTTGTCGGCCGACTATCCACGAGGGTGAATTACCGTATAATCATTTCCTTGTTAGGGACTGCTAGGAAATCTAGTAAGATTGAATCGCCATGTATTTACTTTCATGCTCAGGGACTGCCCATTGCCCCATGAGTTTGGGTGAGACGTTTCTCCCCTTCGTGTTGAGGTGCATCAATGAGCTGAGATGTGACTGTAATCGTCCCATCCCTCGCCCATGATGTTGTCCATCCTCTTTGTAGGATGTGGGCACTACTTTTGAGACCGACATTGTTACCTTTAGTAATGCCAAAGTCTGACATCCTTAGTGCACCGGCACAAAAATAAGTAGGGTCAATATCAACTAGCAGCGTGTCACTATGAAAACCTTCAAGCCACTCAATGCTTAAGTTTGAGCCGGGACTGCTGCCACTCATTCTTGCATTGTGCCACCTAGGTGAACCTTTAAGCCACTCAACACTTAGGTTTGAGCCTAGACCACCTTCCACTCATCCTTTCCCAACAGCAAAGCAACATAGTGAAGCTCGGATATGATATGTTAGCCTTAGCGATTTAAAAACATTCAGGTTGCATAGTCAATGCTTATAGCCGAGTCCGTTAGTTGATCGGACCTATAAACTAAGTCATCCTAGCGCAAGGATTGCAAGATAGGTCGCACTCAGCGTCCATCCCTTACCCTACTTTGCTACATATTGCGAAAATGAACAAGTGCAAATACCCAGGGTCTGTATCAACTACTCAGTGTATGTTACCCCACACGCTATGCATAGAAAGACAAAAGCTGATAAAACAACAAAGAACTTAGACAAATTTCACAACAATAATTTTGTTCTTTCAAAAAATGTAGGGGCATATAACCCGCCTCGCTCCTCATCCTTAGCGAAGTTGTCCCTTCATCCTCAGTGGCGCTGCCTCCTCATCCTCATCCATCTCCTCCAGGTCATAAATGTTGAGGAACTTATTAAATGGTAGAGCAACTTTAATGGCCAAGGACGGGCTAATCTTGTCTCTCCTCTTCTTTCTCTTACTCCCAAAGGACGAATGGAGCAACCGTATGAGGCTAGAAGGGATCTCAATAATCTATTTCCTGGGCTAGGATATGACAAGGGCCTTAGATGCAGCAGGCACAACTAGTACAATAGGAGCATTAGGAATTTCGGTCACAGCAGTCTTTAGGACCCCCCCTCTCTCATCAAAGCATCAAAACCCATCATGTTGGCCACTGCAACAGCAAAGAAACAAGAGTTAGCCAAAATTTAAAATAAAAGAAGACAAGTGCAAGTAAGCTACCATTTGTACCGGCTCGGTTCCACCATATGGTAAGGAATGGGAAAGATGAAGTCGGGCTACCTACACTAGTTTGGTAAATCCTGACATGAGGCTCACCCAGAGATCCAGCTTCATATCCAGGATACAAAAGATCGTATACAGGAATTTGTTTAGAGGAGTGATTTTCGTCCCTAGGGATGCTTGGCTTTAGCACTCCTCCCTCGACATTGCTTTCCTTAGAGCTCACCTCAGTATCCCAATCAATGGGTGGTGTCTCACATTGAGGACCAAGATGTCAACTATTGTTGTGGGTCAAATTCCTTCCACAATGACATCAACACTACATCACTTCGCTTGTAAAGGTCAATGTGTTACTGCTCTTATAGGTCCTTACCCATAACATTGTCGTTAGATCCCCAGTCCTTATTCATGATCAGCCCGACGTCAAAGTTTAAGATTTGGATATTGGAGTAGTGCTGCTTCACCTTGACCTCCTTTTTCCCTGGTTTCTTTATTAGGGTCACCTGCTCTGAGACAATCGTCTAGTCCACCCTCATCAGCCCAAGTTACTGGAGGTTGGCGTTGGTCACAAAGATTCTCAGATCTGGTGTTTGGTAACGGTAGTCTTTAGCAGGTTAAAATTCTCATTTAGTGTCCCAAAAATGATTTTAGTGTAAACCGGAGAGCCCTTGTCAATGAGCAAGTTAAGCGAAGGAAAGTAGAGAAATAAGATGAAGGAAAAAGAAAAGAAGCGAACACTTACTGTGGGTTTGAAACTCAGGGTGGAGCCCGGGGTTGACCCTGTGAGAAACAAAGAAATATGTCATCATCCAGCCTAGGGCGGCCATGCTAAGGACACTCGAAAAGAAAACGGGCTTGGTGTTAGCCTGGAAGCATGCTGATTGGATACCCGACCTCCTTCTACAACTAGAAGATCAGATCTATGAAGACATTATCCGGCTCAGGGAGGCCAAGTTCCACACAAGCTGCATAAATCCTACACAAGAACTGACTGCTGTTGGGGGTAAGCTAACGAAGGGCTAGCCCATATACATTAAGGATCAAGATGAAGTAAGGATGAAGGGGCAGCATGACGAACACCTTGAGGTAGCTCATAATAAAATTGAAGTTACTTGGAGGGGGATCGTCAGGACGGTTGGTGAAGGTGGGATATCTGACCATCTCGATGTTACACACATGCCCGGGCAAAATCTTAGCCAAGTTAATCTTTTCTCTTTCCAACTCAGAAGCTTTGAGACTAGTTACACCGGTAGAAGTTGATTTGACAGAAGAAGTGGATGCTGAAGCGGCCATCTAAAACATTAGCGACTTAAGTTAGTCAAAATCTCACCATCTTTACCCAGCACACTCTAAGGTGGAAACATGTCGAGTACCTTATAAAGACTAGCTCACGACTCAAACTCCCACGCTAAGTAACATGCCTTACATCCTCCTATATATTACTCTATTTTATTACTTAAGGCCCATGGTCATGGAATTAGGCCTACTTCATGGCTCATTACCTAAATTATTACTAATATCATTATCTAAAATTTTCAGGTCCAATGGAATCTACCAACATCGATCGACCATCGTTGACATGGCAACGATGGTCGATCGACGTCTAAAGATGGCTAGAAAAAGGCAGATTCTGATAAAAGCTTAAACACTAGCATTACAACACCAAGCGTTGCAAGAATACAATAGTAGCAGTAATAACAAGGAAGAAAAAATCAAGTAACATGAAAACCCCAGAAAAGCTTAAAACTTAGCTGTGGTTGTGGAGCCTATGGTGGCGGAGAATAAGGCAGAGAGGAGAAGCTTACTTTTTTGTTAAAGAGAGCATGGAGAAGTCGAAGGTTTTGGAGCTTTTAATATCCGAATATTTTCTTGCTTCAGTAAAGAATGGAAGAAAAAGAAGGGGTAATGACTGTTTAAATACCTAACCCCTAATCTTAGCCATTGGATTTAAAGAGCTTTCAGATCTCGACCGTCTAGGCGTAATTAATGCTACTATTACTTCACCTACGTTGGAAACATGAGCACTCTGCCAATTTGAAAAAAGGGAACCATCTTAGCCAATGACAATGAGCAATGTAGGGCATGCATTAAATGCATAACGGGAGAATCGGTCCACAAGATCTTTATGGCATGACAAGACTACCCCTGCTCACTAAGATGGGCGTGGGTTGTAAAATGTTACTCAAACATCTCGTAAGTATGATTAGTAAGCCGATCAGTCACAATCCAGCATACCCCAAGTCGGCCTACGCATAACTTAGCTTGGCCAGTACATATCGGCCTGGCCCCAAGCTTGCCTACCTACTCGGTAACCCTCAAGTATATGGCTGGCTAGCCGAAATCAAATTGGCTTTACCAACCAACTCACTAGACAAGATCGCTCAAGCATGACCCATCTTTGGCCTAGCTTCATCACAGTCCACCTTTAACTAGTCCCAGGTTGCCTATCTTGTCATCCTACATCTAGTTTGGCACATCCCTTGCAATAGTTTAGCACTATTTAGCTTTCCTAAGCAAGCTTCGGCAATGACCGTCCTAAAATGGAGTGTGAATTAAGGATCTTAAGGCTAATTTAACACTATAAAGGGGGTGAATAGTGTTTAATGGATTCTAAGACTTATATGGACTAATTTAAAAATTATGATATAAACAAATGCAGAACTTAATCACAGAACAATCACAGAATCAAACACAGATGCAGAAAGTAAATAAAAAGCAGTAAAAGGAAAGAACACACCGGATTTTATACTGGTTCGGAGTTACCCTACGTCCAGTCCTGCACCAAGGCAAACACCTCGTACATATTTTTATTATACCAATGTCGAGATTACTATCCTCAATTTCTAAAGGCCTTGAGGTACCCTCCTGTCTTCGAGTCCGGGGCAAACTCTCTTGATTTATGGGACACAAGATCACCCAATTGATTTCCAGGCACAACCACACCTTATAGAGAGACTCGATAAACTTTTGATTACAAATTGATCCTATAACTCTGAATAGCACTTTGATCTTCAAGAGAGGGCAGAGAATCAAACAAGAATGAGATTCTAATTTGATTCACTTGAGAATTCGGCAGAATTTCGGCACGATCTTAAAAATATGAAAATTTTAGAATATGGTTTTGTGGAGAAGAAGGAGTGAAGAAAATAGTTAGTTAAAAAATTCGTTTGTGAAGGCTATTTATAGACCAGTAACGGTCATAACCATTCGTGAAGAGATTTAAACAAATAGACACTTCTTTTGAAAATTGAAATTTTTGAATTTAACGGCCACCATGTCGACATGGGGTATCCCATGATGTCGACATCCCTTATTTAAAAACAATGTAAAATTTGTTTTGAAAATGGTATTGAAAGGAAAACAAGATGAAATGATTCTGGAGTAAAATAAACTAATTTTCCTATGATTTAAAATAAAGAAGAGTAGAAAAATATATTTTTAGAATGTATATATAAATTTGATTTTAAATCTCAAGTATATATATATATATATATTATAAAAGAATTTAAAAAAAATCAGAAGATAGTTTAGAAACAAACGATGTTAAAAACAAGAGTTTATTTAAAAACAAAAACAAAGAATATTTTAAGGCTAAAACATCTTTTTGAAAATCATTTGAAAAGATAATTTTTTAAAGCTAAAGCATTTAAGAAACAGTTTTGAAAATCATTTTAAAAAACCATTTTGAAGTAGTTTTGCAAGCTTCTTCCTGCAGAATATTTCATCACATCAGGACTCGAGAACTTGTACAAAACCAGGATGTTCGTGTGTTTGTAAGCCACTTGTCGTAGGTTTGTAAGCTACTTATCGTGGGTTTGTAAGCCACTAAGAAGGTAGAAATGGGTTCCATCCCAAATGAAATTTGGAATGAAGATTTTCATGCTATTATGAAGTTTTAACAAAACTAGACACTTATCTTGAAATCTTGATCTTGATACTCATGAATCTTCAAAATTGATTTCTTCATTCTTGATCTTTATACTATACAGTCTTCAATAATCAGTACCTGCCTTATATATATCCTGCATAATAACATTCATATATATCTAGACAATAGTGTTAGTATAAAAGTTATAATAAAATAAGTTACAAAGGTTGTTGTCATCAAAACCACTATCTCCAGTTCCTAACAATCTCCTCCTTTTTGATGATGACAACCTTATAAAATATACTTACCACTTCGATCATACCATAACTCCCCCTTACACCAACAACTCGCCCTTACTCCAAGCCTACTATTTTATATAACTTCTCCCCCTTTGTCATCAACAAAAATAAGACCTATAAACCTTGAACTTAATAGAAAATGAGATAAACAAACATATGACAAAAGGATAATAACTATGTATGAGTGATATAAAATATAGCATCCACAATTAAATGGAATTCAAGATTATTTATACACTAAAGATTTTTTTTTAGAAGAACATTAGTTTTATTAAGATAACATTTTTATACAAATTAACGAACCAATATATAATCAAGAAAGAGAAAAACAAAAACGAAAAACGCTTAACGAGGACCCTTAACTATTGGTGATTTATGGACCGAACAATTTGGATAGTGGAGACAAAAGTTTCCACGTTGTTTGACCAAGTTCCCATTAGTGTCAAAAAGGACCTCTCCAACGCAAATCACGCTATCGTCTTCGTCCATATGAACATCCAGATTCGGCAGAGGATGTTCTTCTTCTTGATCCTCTTGTGGTTCTTCTAGAGGCTCTTCTTCTTCAGAATCCATGGCTTGTGATGATTCTTCGATGACAATGGGATTGGCATGGTTATCCATAAGGAATTTTTGTAAATTCCTAAGGATTCTGCCTTGCCTATCTTGTTCTCTAGCCATTCGCAGTTGACTCACTTGAATTTCCATCATCATTTGAAGCAAATATTTCATCTTCTCTTGTAATTTGATGACTCGTACGTGTGTGGAACGTTGAAAAGGACCAGAATGAGGAGAAGTGGGTGAAGAAGGTTCATTATTAGAAGAGAAAGCCATTAATTTACCGTTTTAGAAGTTTATTACAGAGAATAGAACAGAGAAAAGGAGTAAAAGTCGAAATATATAAATATATAACCAAATAACTAATTTTAGAGGGAAATTTAAATTTGAAAATCTCGGCATGTATGTCGACATAGGGGGATGGGTCATGTCGACATGCCCAGTTCAATTTTTGAGAAATATTTATTTATATTAATTATTAACTATACTTGTATTATTTATAATTTATATTTCAGTTAATGAACATATACCTATATCACTTCTAAATTTAGTAAAGTTTTGTTCATTTAATGGTTTGGTTAATATATCAGCAATTTGTTTTTCAGTATTAATATATTCAAGAGTTATGACTTCTTTACTTATATTATCTCTAAGAAAATGATGTCTAATATTAATATGTTTTGTTCTAGCATGATGAGTTGGATTTTTAGATAGGTTTATTGCACTAGTATTATCACAATAAATTGGTGATTTAGTTATAGTTAATCCAAAATCTTTTAAAGTTTGTTGCATATATATAACTTGAGAACAAGCCAAAGCAGCAGATATATATTCTGCTTCAGTTGTTGACAAGGATACAGTGTTTTGCTTCTTACTAAACCAGGAAACCAGAGAATGTCCTAGAAAGTGACAAGTTCCACTTGTATTTTTTCGGTCTGATTTACAACCAGCGTAATCAGCATCACAATATGAAATTAAATCAAATACATCATTTTTAGGGTAAAATAAACCATAATCTAAAGTATGTTTTACTTATCTTAAAATTCTTTTAACAGCTTTTAAGTGAGTTTCTTTAGGTTGAGATTGGTATCTTGCACAGAGACAGACACTATGCAAGATGTTAGAACGACTTGCTGTTATATAAAGCAGCGAACCAATCATTCCCCTATATAATTTTTGGTCAACATCTTTTGATTTATCTTCTTTACTTAAAGCTACATTAGTTATCATTGGATTTGGTTTCCCACTAGAAGTAGTCAATCCAAATTTATTAATTAAATACTTAGCATATTTTTCTTGACTAATGAAAATTCCTTTATCTAATTGTTTGATTTGAAGTCCTAAGAAGAAACTTAGTTTTCCCATATGACTCATTTCAAATTCTTTAGTCATTATATCTGAGAATTCTTTATTCATTATGTTATTAGTTGATCCAAATATTATATCATCTACACATATTTGTACTAATTGAATATCATTTTTATTTTTTTTAATAAAATGGGTTGTATCTATTTTACCAATTTCAAAACCAGATTGTAGTAAATAATGTCTTACTCTTTCATACCAGGCTCTAGGAGCTTGTTTCAGACCATATAAAGCTTTCTTTAATTTATATACATGATTTGAAAATTTATTATCTTCAAAAGGTGGAGGTTGTTCAACATAAACATCTTCTTTTACAAAACCATTTAGAAAAGCACTTTTAACATCCATTTGATATAACTTGAAATTATTGTAGTTTGCAAAAGCAAGTAGAATCCTGATAGCTTCTAGTCTTGCTACGGGTGCAAAGGTTTCGTCATAATCAATTCCTTCTTCTTGACAATAACCTTGCACGACTAAACGAACTTTATTTCTCACGACCTCACCAAGTTCATTCATTTTATTTTTATAAACCCATTTTTTTTCCAATTATACTTTTATCCTCGGGTCTAGGAACAAGTTCCCAAACATCATTTCTGGTGAACTGATTTAATTCTTCTAGCATAGCAAGAATCAAAGAATCATCAGATGATACTTCCTTTGGATTTTTAGGTTCAATAGTTGATATAAAAGCTACATTACTCATACTATTTAGTTGATTTCTTGTTTTAACTATAGATTCAATATTTCCTAGTATATTTTCTACAAGATGATCTTTTAATAGCCTAATTCTTTTATTAGGTTAAATGATTTCACAATTAGTTTCATTAGGTTCATTATTTAAAGTTACAAAATCTTCTTCATCTTCTATTTGTACAGTGTCTTTAAAATTTTCATCAAAAGATACATGCATTGTTTCTTCAATAGTGTTAGTTCTTAAATTATAAACTCTAAGTGCTTTACTTCTATTAGAATATCCGATAAAGATACCTTTGTTGGATTTAGGTTCAAATTTATCTAAATTATCTTTTGTATTAAGAATAAAACACTTAGTACCAAAAACTTTAAAATAAGCTACTATGGGTTTCTTATTGTAAAGTAATTCATATGGTGTTTTATTAGTTAATGGTCTAATTAAAATCCTATTTAATATATAACAAGCTGTAGCGACTGCTTCAGCCCAAAAGTTTTTAGGTAAGTTACTATCAGAAAGCATTGTTCTAGCACACTCTTGAATCGTTCTATTCTTACGTTCTACCACTCTGTTTTGTTGTGGAGTTCTTGGAAAAGAGAAATTATGAGTAATTCCTTTTTGATTATAGAAATTCTCAAAATTTTCATTTTCAAATTCTCCACCGTGATCACTACGAATGGTTTTTATTTTTAAAGAAATTTGATTTTGAATTCTTTTAGCAAAATTCTTAAATAATTCAAAAGCATCACTTTTAAGTTTAAGAAAAATTGTCCAAGTATATCTAGAATAATCATCTACAATTACAAAAACATATTTATTGTGATTAATTGATTGAACTTGAGATGGACCAAAAAAATCTAAATGATGTAATTCTAGAGGTTTAGAAGTAGAAATCATATCTTTTAATTTAAATGAACTTTTCTTAAGTTTTCCTAATTGGCAAGCATCACGTATACTATCTACTTTAATGTTTAACTTGGGAAGACCTCGAACTAAGTCAAGTTTTGATAACCTAGATAACAGTTTGAAATTTAAATGACCAAATCTTTTATGTCAAATCCAAGGGTCACTTGTATTAGCCAAAAGACATAAGTTATCATTTGAAACTTTCATACTAAGGATGTAAATGTTTTTCTTCCTAATTCCTTCAACGATAATATTTGACTTATTATCTTCGATGTGACACTTATCTTTTCCAAATTTAATTTTAAATCCTTTATCACATAGTTGACTTATACTAAGCAAATTATGTTTTAAATTCCTAACTAGCAAAACAACAGAAATAAGAGGAGTTTTAGAATTACCGACATTGCCGATGCCAATCACATATCCTTTTGAGTTATCTCCAACGTTGACCAATCCCCATCTTGATATATAATGTCATTGAGTATCTCGGGATTTCCAGTCATATGCCTAGAACAACCACTATCAAGTATCGATTTATCTTTCTCAATTTGCACAGTTTTTCCATTGGTTGTTGATTCTTCAAAAGCCATGTAACATGTCTGTTCCTGCATAACAAACCAATTCGGTAGATAACTTGATTTTTCATAAAAACTATATGCAGACCTATGATACTTTGATGAAATGCATAAATTCAAACTAGTATTAACAAAATTTCCTAAAAATGCCATTTTTAACTTTTCAAGTTTTAGATTATGAAAACTATGAAAACCTATGCTCTGATACCAATTGAAAGGGAGTGCGGATTAAGGATCTTAAGGCTAATTTAACACTAGAAGGGGGGGTGAATAGTGTTTAATGGATTCTAAGACTTATATGGACTAATTTAAAAATTATGATATAAAAAAATGCAGAACTTAATCACAGAATCAAACACAGATGCAGAAAGTAAATAAAAAGCAGTAAAAGGAAAGAACACACCGGATTTTATACTGGTTCGGAGTTACCCTACGTCCAGTCCTGCACCAAGGCAAACACCTCGTACAGATTTTTATTATACCAATGTCGAGATTACAATCCTTAATTTCTAAAGACCTTGAGGTACCCTCATGTCTTCGAGTCCGGGGCAAACTCTCTTGATTTACGGGACACAAGATCACCCAATTGATTTCCAAGCACAACCATACCTTATAGAGAGACTCGATAAACTTTTGATTACAAATTGATCCTATAACTCTGAATAGCACTTTGATCTTCGAGAGAGGGAAGAGAATCAAACAAGAATGAGATTCTAATTTGATTCACTTGAGAATTCGGTATAATTTTGGCATGATCTTAAAAATATGAAAATTTTAGAATATGGTTTTATGGAGAAGAAGGAGTGAAGAAAATAAGAAAATAGTTAGTTAAAAAATTCGTTTGTGAAGGCTATTTATAGACCAGTAACGGTCATAACCATTCCTGAAGAGATTTAAACGAATAGACACTTCTTTTGAAAATTGAAACTTTTGAATTTAACAGCCACCATGTCGACATGAGGTATCTCATGATGTTAACATCCCTTAGTTAAAAAAAATGAAAAAATTGTTTTACAAATGGTATTGAAAGGAAAACAAGATGAAATGATTCTGGAGTAAAATAACTAATTTTCCTATGATTTAAAATAAAGAAGAGTAGAAAAATATATTTTTAGAATGTATATATAAATTTGATTTTAAATCTCAAGTATATATATATTATAAAAGAATTTTAAAAAAATCAGAAGATAGTTTAAAAACAAACGAAGTTTAAAACAAGAGTTTATTTAAAAACAAAAACAAAGAATATTTTAAGGCTAAAACATCTTTTTGAAAAGATAATTTTTAAAGCTAAAACATTTAAAAAAACAGTTTTGAAAATCATTTTAAAAAACCATTTTAAAGTAGTTTTGCAAGCTTCTTCCTGCAGAATATTTCATCACATCAGGACTCGAGAACTTGTACAAAACCAGGATGTTCGTGGGTTTGTAAGCCACTTGTCGTAGGTTTGTAAGCTACTTGTCATGGGTTTGTAAGCCACTAGGAATGTAGAAATGGGTTCCATCCCAAATGAAATTTGGAATGAAGATTTCCATGCTATTATGAAGTTTTAACCAAACTAAAGACTTACCTTGAAATCTTGATCTTAATACTCATGATTTTTCAAACTTGATTTCTTCATTCTTGATCTTTATACTATATAGTTTTCAATAATCAGTACCTGCCTTATATATATCCTGCATAAAAACATTCATATATATATATATATATATATCTAGACAATAGTGTTAGTATATAAGTTATAATAAAATAAGTTACAAAGGTTGTTGTCATCAAAACCACTATCTCCAGTTCCTAACACGTCCAACCCACTCATTGCGGCCTGGCTCCAGGCTAACTCGTTCACTCAACAACACTCTAAATCCATTGTCCGTCGGTACAACTCAAGATGGCTTCAACAACTAACTCATCGGGCAAGATCGGCTTAGGCATGACCCATCTTTGGCCTGACTTTATTACAACCCTTCCTGTCATCTTAGAGCCAACCTAGCACATTCTTTGCAACTTGGTCATTTGCAGCATTCAGATTTCTTCAGCTATCGTCAACAACCGACTGGCTAACCCAACCTTAAGAAATCCACTCCTTCGCCTTGCCACATAAGCATGCAAAAGTAAACGACAAGTCATACAGCCAACTGCACTAGGTACTGTAACAAAGTGGCCAAAAGCATACCTACTCATGTAGTAGTCATCGGCATTTTATGTGCATTAAATGTAATGTGTATGCCTGGTTCGTAGAGACATGTAACAACCCGCATTTTTTACAATTGGATATTTAAATAATTAATTTAAATATTGAGTCGTTAATTAATTGAAGGTCCAAAATTTGACTTTTCGGGTACGGTTGAATTGAGACTCGAGGCCACTTCCACTGTGTTCGGATCGACGTTGAGAATCAACATGAGTATAAATATCTATATTTGGAGTCACGGTATTTTTACGATTTACTTATTATATGTATTTTGTATAAATATGTACATAGTCGAGTCTAGTGGGATCTCAACAAACAACTTGTGTTTTTAGGATGAGAACTTTATTTAAGACGTACAATTGCTGAACTTTTAGAATTGGACTATCAAATGGCCAAAACGACATCGAAATGCATGAAATTACCATTTTGGAGTGTTGCCTCCGATAGCGATGAAATTTATATCTTTGGAACCAAAAAAATGAGCAGATCTGCATCAACGAGTTTTGTGGCTATCCGACGTACTATGTAATCGTACAAGCTCGAAACTTGTGGTGATTTAGTTGAGAAATTAAATTATATATATTTATATATAATACCACACAGACACTCTTTTTCTTCCTCTTCATTATCTTGCCCTCCTTATGTAAAAGATAAAAGGCTGCTCCTATTTTTAGAGCGGGAGGTGTGATAGTCTTTCCTGTATTGTTTTCATGAAGAGGAGTTGCACCACTTAAGCATTTAGATCATCTTGGATGTTGAACGGACTCATGAGAGTTTACAGCTTGGCATGCACGCTATGACTATTATTGGTTATCATGCATTTTGTTATAGACTCCTTTAGAATGATTGATTATTTGTATGGTAATTGTTGTGGATTGTTGTTACCTGTTGTTGCTTATTGTTATTTTTTATTATTTGTTTTTGCTTATTGTTGCTTATTGATTGCTTTTTGTTACTTGATCATTGATTGATTATTTGTTTTTGTTGATTAAATTTTGCTACTTCTTGATTGCTTCCTATTGCTTGATTATTGATTGATTGTTTGATTTTGTTGATTGAATTTTTCTACTTCTTGATTAATTGGTGTTGCTTGATTATTGCTTGATTGTTTATTTTTGTTTATTGATTTATGTTGCTTATTAATTGTCTGTTTGTATAAGTTTGAAATTTTAATGACGTCATTGAGATGAATCGACTAGAGAAAGTGGATGTGAACTGGATGTGGCTTTAGACCTCGAAGACCTATTCATATTTATGAGATTATGGCTATATGGCTTCAGACCCATGGGGTTAAGCTTGTCCGTGTTCGGTGTCGCTTTGTATTTATAAGCCTCTTATTACTTAAGGGAATTTTTATTTCCCTTTTGTTTGTTTGTTAATATATAAGAAAGCATAGTGTAGAGATGGATTTGTTGCTACTTGTATTTTACAAGTCTGCGTGTTGTTTACAATGGTAACATGTACATTAGAGATGCCTATTGCATAGTTTGTTATAACTTGTTTATTTGAGATGCTTGTTGCATTAGACATGTTTGTTGCACAGATAGTTGTAACATATTTACTTGAGATGCATGTTGCATTAGATGTGTTTGTTGTACGGATAGTTGTAGCATATTTATTTGAGATGCTTGTTGCATTAGATGTGTTTATTGCATAATATGTTGTAACATGTTTATTTGAAGTACTTATTGCATTGGAGATGTTTGTTGCATTAAATGGGTTTGTTGCACAGCTTCTTGTAACATGTTTATTTGAGATCCATGTTGCATGGTTTGATATAGCATATTTATTTGAGATGATTGTTATATATGTTTTAACATGCTTAAATCTATGGTTTAATGTTGCAATTGTGTTTAATCATCTTTGTTGAGTAGATGATTAGGTACATAGAAGCAGTTATGCACTATTGGGATGCTTATTCGCTCAGATTTGCGTCTAAATGGCATGCTGTTATTATGAAAGAGGTACATAAGATCTGTAGTGTAGATGGTTTGGAAGTATATGCTTATGTGCCCTCAAAAATGAGATGCCTCAGATTTGCGATGCCTTAGATATGAGATGTGTATATCTATATATGTTGTTTTTAGGTTTTTCGGAGCTAGCCGCACAAAAGAGGTGCTATCAGATTTTTCCAAAATAAGGGAATGAGTTTTATTTTGTGCTTTGGAAGTTTTGGTTAGTCGGGTAGGAGTGTCTTACTCATAGGAATTTCAAGGACTAAATTCATTTAAGAAGGGGAGAACATAACAGCCCACATTTTTAAAGTCTGGATATTTAAATAATTAATTTAATACTGAATTGTTAATTGACTAAAGGTCCAAAATCTGACTTTTCACATATGGTCAAATTGGAACTTGATGGCACTTACATTGGATTCAGATCAATGTTGCGAATCAAAATGAGTATAAATACCGTTGCATTTGAAGGTATGATATTTTTACGATATACTTATTGTTATACATGCGTAGTTGACTCCAGTTGGATCTCGGCAGACAACTTGTGTTTTTGGGATGAGGGTTTTATTATGAGATGTACAATTGCTGAATTTGTGGAGTCAGGCTATCAAATAGGCAAAGTGATCTCGAAATGCGTGAAATTACCATTCTGAAACACTGCCTCAGATAGCGATGAAATTTATATCACCGGGATCAGAAAAATGAGGAGATGTGCACCAACGAGTTTCGTAGCGATGTACTGTGTGATCGTATAAGCTCAAAAAGTAGGTGAGTTAGTTGATAAATTGAATTATATATATATATATATAAATATATATATGTATATAAACCTATACAAATACTCTTTTTCTTCCTCTTCATTATCTTCTCCTCTTTCAATAAAAGATAAAAGGCTGCTCCTCATTTTTGAATTAAATTGAGTGCTTTGGTGCACTAAAATTGATGAAGTCAGATCCATTGAGATCTTGGTGAGGAGAGCTTCAAATCAATGTGGCCATTAGTGGGTGTGATGAATCATGGCTGAGCTCTAACCATATCACCGTCAACTAGGGTTAGGCTTATGTGAAGATTAAAGAAGGGATAGGTGAAGCAAAGATCACGGTTGCAATGCTCTCGTCGACGAGTACCTTCCCATAGAGTTGCGGGAACTCTGGCCTTGGATTAAGGGGTGCGATAATAAGAAGCTACAGAGGCTACGTTCAGGTCACGATCTTATTGGTGGAGCCGGAGTTGTCAAGGTAGGTACCATCACGGAGAGAACGCATAAAGGAGCGCGTTGGAGCTGGCGGCGTTGCGATTAATCGAGAGTTGAGGGAGAAATCAAGGTTAGATATGCGGCCTTATTGGTTTGTGCATATCTCATATACATGAAATCTTATTTTGAGAAGACGAATAAGGTTGGATTAAGGTAATTAATTGAGCTAATTAGTTTTAATTAATCTCATTCTGCATTTTGTTCGTATCTCTTGCATATGAGGTCCAATCGAGATGCGATCATCATTGTTACGCTTATAGCGTGATTATCTACAGCATGGTATGGGATTAGATTAGATTTAAACACTAGAGAATCTACAGTTTAGGTGAGCGGAATCATAACTATGAAGTTATATTGCAATATAAATCTCTGTGATTATATATATTGAAAATTATTACCTACCAAAGGTAGAATAATATATGTATGTATGTATGTATATGTATATGTATATGTAATTATTCACATATTTGATTAGATTAGTTTGAGTAGATATTAGGGATAATTAATTAAGATCCCATATATTTAAATATTTTGTTGTATTTGTATTGAATAGAGTTAGATGGAGTATACGTTAATTTATATCATGGTTATAAATAAATTAAATGCAGATTAGTTGTTATATTAGCGATAGAAATATTATCATGCATTTTAATACTAATCAGAAGTTAAAAAGTATGACCTTTAAGATAAACTGTAAGGTTAAAATAATTGTTTAGGTAGGTTAAACTTATATTAAAATGGCTTTGAAGTTTATCTGACCTTGGTATTAGTTTATTATGGTACAATTCAATAATTAACTAACTAGTGAATGTTTATAAAGGTCATTTGAAAAGTTAGTAATTGCAAAAGAAGTATTGTATTATTTGATAGGGTTTGATTAAGGCTATAAAATGATTTATGAACTTTAGACCATAGGAAAATGGTCTGTGCTATATATTATATACATGAGCTATATGATATTTTACGATCTTATTTATAGCTAAACTTAATTTTAATAGAAAAGTTAAGTGATATTAAGCTATAATGGGATTGATATACGAGGGTGTTATTTTATAAAATAAGTTTGAGACTTCTATAAATAATACGAAGAAGATATAATTATTACAATTGTTACTTAAGTAAGATGCATTTTTTGTTGAATTGTTTAGTTGATTGTATGTGTGGATTGTTATTTATACTGAGATGATAGATTTGTTACTTTAGTTGTGTATTACCTTTGTGTATGTAAAAGGGCACAATATGTGTTTACTAGTTCCATATAGTTGGACTAGTTATATGTATGTTTGTGTGTATGTGTGTGTGTATATACATGCACACATACACACTAAGCATACACACACCTGCATATAGTTTATGTGATTCATATATGTTTATATGTATAACTATAGTTTTGGTATGTCTGATTTGGGACTATTGAGAGATGCATGGAATATTATATATATTTATTGATATGTGGTAAAGTGTTTAAATATGGTTTTATTATTTTCGACTTGGGGCTACTGATTGGCGCAAGGAATCCATTGTACCATTGAGACGTACGACCTATAGATGTGGTCCCGAAGCAGAACTCTCTGTTTGCGCCAAAAATGGTCACAAACCCCAAATACCGTGAAAGCACCAAGTTATGAATGTAGATCAGCAATATTCAAACACAAATCTCAGATCTAAGCAAGCAACAAACAACAATCCAGAAGAGATGAACAGTGACACACAATTTATAGTGGTTCGGCTATCTCCGACCTACGTCCACTTAAAGGTTTTTATCTTTTATTGATGTTCTTTGCTGATTACAGATGATTACAGCAAATACAATGAATGAATTTGAGTATAACAGCAATGGAAAGAAGTAGAATTGAATCCGGCAGAGTCTGGACGTTGAATGGCTCCCAGATCCCCCTTTCTATAGGCTTCAGGGGGCTATTTATAGGCGTAGGAGGCTGAGATCGTGCCCAAACTTCGGGAGACTTCTTCTGGCATGTGAGTGGACCCACGCGACCGACCCCACCAAGTTTCGACTCGACCTATGATCGATTCGAAGCTATTTCGTATCGATCAGAAAATGCTCCAATCGAGCTGAAACTTGGCAGAGACAATCTTTACCCCATGCGCAAGCTCCTCTGAAAATTTCGTTGCATTTGGATCAACGGTTTGTGAGATATGTTCGATACAAAGTGACGTTCCTCGAAGTACAGCTCTGTTCGAACCCAGGATTTCGTATCGATGACCTTCGTATCGATAACGCACGTGGCTTTGTAGCGACATGGCGCGCATCCCTCGCGTTGATCCACCTTTTACTCCGAGTCTACCGCGTCTCCCCTGAAACTTCGCCTTACTCGCATTAGGGACGTTGCCCGAATCCATCGATGTCAGTTGGATACGAAATCGAGAACAGCTGATGGATACAGAATCAAAGCATCCCGATGGATTCGACCAAGCCCCCTTCCTCTTATGGATTCGATACGAACTAAGGCTTATGGGTACGAGACCGACCGACTCGAAGTAGGGTGTACCAATGGATGCGAAGTGGCATGGATTGATCGATGCGAACGTCATCGATTCGAACATATGGACACGAGAAAACTTGATGGATTCAAACTACGCAAAGATGGATACGAATCTGATTGATTCGAACAGGTTGTTTCTAATGGATACGAACAGCACATTTTACCTGACTTGTATCGATCATATCTCACTCATACGAGCTTCGATTTACCTGAAACTTGGAGCACTGGCTTTTGTGGCTTTGCTTGTCATGTCTTGTCAGTTGTAGCCCGATCCGGACTCGGACAAAATTCATCGATATCCATGGTTATCCTGCAATGCGTAGTTGATATTCATGGCTAGTTGTTATTGATTTTCAGTCAGTTTTGGGTATCTCAGCTTTGCTAAAAGTTGGGATAACACTTTGCCCTCCAAAACATGCCTTTTGGTAAAAGGTGTGTTTTGATCAGTCTCAAATCGAATGTAGTGAGTTCATGTTTTATCCAAATCTTATGGTATTTTCGATCGAGTTCATGGCTGTTCAAAGCCAAATCATTATCCACTTCTTCCTGCGGAAGTTAAGAACGAAACTCCGTAGTCTCTCTGGACAATCAACGGTTACTCCGGACCCTTGCTAAGCCCATCCCAGACTTGGCGATTGAATAGAAAGATCCTATTGCACTCCGGCGTTGCTTTCTACCCCTTGCACTCTGGCCCCAGTTAGGGCGTAAAGCGATGTCTTGGTCGTTCTGGGCCGATCGTAGCCTCTCCGGGCTCCTGCTGGATCACATCCTGTCACTCTCCGGTGAAGGGGAAACAACGTTAAGTGAGTCGATCCTGTCGCTCTCCGGCGAAGCGACTCACTTCTTGCACTCCGGACCCTGTCTCTCCGGGTAGGGTCATAAAGAGATCATTTTTATATTGGTATTTAATACTCATCCTTTAACTCTCCGGTCAAAGGTTTATTTCAAGAAATTCAAGTTCATTTATTAAATTCAGGTCCTAGATGTTCAATCTCAAACATCAGGGAAAAACTAAACATTGCCTCTCCGGGCAGATCGGTCTATCTCCATCTTAGAGCATGCCTAGGGATCTCTCTGGTTCCCATACATGAGTAAGTGGAGTAGCCGTTTATTCTGAAAACAAATCTAATGAAATTATTTGACCGAAGTTCAAGCCCTGAACTTGGCCCTTGCCATCTTGATCAGTTGATGACGAGTCGTGATCCTGATCCAGGATCGTTTCTGTTAGGTGGAGGCGGTAGTTGTTCAGGCCTTACCGCCGCTGCCCGTTCTCTAACATATTGTGGCAGTCTACCACTCCTGGCATGTTCTTCCACCTCATCCTCTAGGTGGCGGCATTCGTCGGTTGTGTGCCCATCCAGCTCATGGAATAGGCAATATTTTCCGGTTCTACGCTCCCGCTCTGTGGGATCTCTCCTGGGTGGTTTTAGATAGGAGAGTTGCCCCCGAGTTTCAATATAAATTCGTTCCAGGCTTGCCGCCAAATCTGTGTATTGCCTGAATCTGGGCTCTCGGAATTTCTTCCGTTTATTTGGACCATCATGTGCGTCATCCTGCTTTCTCTTTCCTTTGTCCGCTCTGGGCTGTTCCCTGGCGGTTCCTTCGCCTTGTACATCGTTTATTTCCTGCCTCTCGGCTCGTGATTCTTCTAGTCGAATGAATCTTTCAGCTTCATGGTAAAACTCTCCAAGATCTTGCGGTGGGTCTCTCGTTAAAGAATCTTTGAATTCAGTGCCTTCTCCAACTCCTGCCACTGCCGCCATCAAAATCATCGATGGATCCGGGCGATCTACAGAAGCCATTGTTGCATTAAATCATAGCAGGAAATCTTTTATGGACTCTCCGGTCCTTTGTTTTATCGATGCTAAAGTCATCACACTCCTGAGTCACGTCACGTGGAACCTAAACTGTCTCATGAAGCAATCTACAAGCTCGCCCCATGTTCTGATCGATCCAGTTTCTAATTGCCTGAACCAAAGTGCAGCCAAATCTGACAAGTATAGAGGGAAGCATCGAGCCATCACTTCCACGGATGCCCCCAACACTTCCATGTGCCTGATGTACCGAGTAATATGCATTGTTGGGTCTGACTTCCCATCATAAGGATCCAGCATAGGAAGTTTGAACTTTGGAGGGTTCCTTGCATTCTTGATATTCGGAGTGAACGGACTCCGACTGACTTCTTCCAACCCTCTGCTAGAAAATCCTCCTCTCATGAGTCGTCGTACCAGCCCAGCCATCTTTTCATCTCCATCCTGGGGTTGCCCTCTTGGTTTTGAAGGGTATTCTGGTACGTACTCTTCGTGCGGTTCATTAACATCAGCATTGGCTCCAACTTGTTGAGCTCCATCTGTAGGCCTTCCAGCATCAGATCTTGAGGGTCTGCCCCCAAGTCCTTGTCGGTCGCCTTCTGGTTCCGCATTCTGACCTTGAGGTTGATCTCTTTTGGTTTCTGTAATCCCAACTCCCTATTCAGCACTTGCAGTTGCTTTAGTTGGTCCAAGGTTCTGCATATTTGCCGCTCTCATCTGTTCAAAGAAATTCTGCAGCATCTCTTGCTGAGTCTTCATCATCCTCTCTTGCAATGAATTTGCTATAGCTTCCATTTCATCTCTGGTGATGTAAACCAAAGCTTGTCCTTCTCCAGCGCCAGAGGATGCCTCTTGACTTCCTCCCTGTTGGCTTCTCTCAGCTCGTTGTCTTGTTTGTCGAGTCATTGTCGAGTCAATCTGAATCCTTCAAACTTTCAAATCTAAACTTTGAATCTGGTGTAGCGGGCGCTGGTTCTTCTCAGTGAAAGCACCAAAGTGTTTGTGCCAAAAATGGTCACAAACCCCAAATACCGTGAAAGCACCAAGTTATGAAAGTAGATCAGCAATATTCAAACACAAATCTCAGATCTAAGCAAGCAACAAACAACAATCCAGAAGAGATGAACAGTGACACACAATTTATAGTGGTTCGGCTATCTCCGACCTACGTCCACTTAAAGTTTTTTATCTTTTATTGATGTTCTTTGTTGATTACAGATGATTACAGCAGATACAATGAATGAATTTGAGTATAACAGCAATGGAAAGAAGTAGAATTGAATCCGGCAGAGTCTGGACGTTGAATGGCTCCCAGATCCCCCTTTCTACAGGCTTCAGGGGGCTATTTATAGGCGTAGGAGGCTGAGATCGCGCCCAAACTTCGGGAGACTTCTTCTGGCACGTGAGTGGACCCACGCGACCGACCCCACCAAGTTTCGACTCAACCTATGATCGATTTGAAGCTATTTCATATCGATCAGAAAATACTCCAATCGAGCTGAAACTTCGCGGAGACAATCTTTACCCCATGCGTAAGCTCCTCTGAAAATTTCGTTGCATTTGGATCAACGGTTTGTGAGATATGTTCGATACGAAGTGACGTTCCTCGAAGTATAGCTCTGTTCGAACCCAGGATTTCGTATCGATGACCTTCGTATCAATAACGCACGTGGCTTTGTAGCGACGTGGCGCACATCCCTCGCGTTGATCCACTTTTTACTCCGAGTCGACCGCGTCTCCCCTAAAACTTCGCCTTACTCGCATTAGGGACGTTGCCCAAATCCATCGATGTCAGTTGGATACGAAATCGAGAACATCTGATGGATACGGAATCAAAGCATCCCGATGGATTCGACCAAGCCCCCTTCCTCTTATGGATTCGATACGAACTAAGGCTTATGGGTACGAGACCGACCGACTCGAAGTGGGGTGCACCGATGGATGCGAAGTGGCGTGGATTGATCGATGCGAACGTCATCAATTCGAACATATGGACACAAGAAAACCTGATGGATTCGAACTATGCAAACATGATGGATACGAATCTGATCAATTCGAACAGGTTGTTTCTGATGGATACGAACAGCACATTTTACCTGACTTGTATCGATCATATCTCACTCATACGAGCTTCGATTTACCTAAAACTTGGAGCACGGGCTTTTGTGGCTTTGCTTGTCATGTCTTGTCTGTTGTAGCCCGATCCGGACTCGGACAAAATTCATCGATATCCATGGTTATCTTGGAATGCGTAGTTGATATTCATGGCTAGTTGTTATTGATTTTCAGTCAGTTTTGGGTATCTCAGCTTTGCTAAAAGTTGGATAACACTCGCAAACTTTGGTTTTCTCTTCATCCCAACCGCGGCAACATTATTACCATTCTTAAACTTTTTCTTTTTCTTTCAAAAGGTCTAATCGTGCAAAATAAAAGTCCTTTTACTTCAAGACTACACTAGAATTCTTTATAGAAATGCATTTGATCAATGTTAAAATTTATGGATATCGAATAAGTTGCATTTAATCAAACCGATATCTCATTTGAACGAAATCCTAGGTCTGTTTTAAAGTTCTTGGTCCAATTTTGTATCTAACATAACAAGACCTTTATTGTATTCAATCATATTGAACACATGATTTTGCATTATCGTTTATTTTCTCATTTCGATCGAAACATATTCGTCGAGATTTTGTATAACATAGACACAATTGTTCATCAGACAACTTTTATAAGTGATCAAATATGTGTCAAATATCCACACTCTTATATTGCTTTATAGTTCAAAATTCATAGAAGACAATGCATAGTCTTTGGCAAATAACACTTTTGTGACCAAGGTACAAACGCAATTGGCTGTTATATTTATTTAATAAGGCTCCCACTGAAATCTGCATCTCTCAAAAACCATAAAAGAGATATGAATATTTCATATATTCATTCAGTGGGTGTTAGGATTCATTTATCATGTTACTATGACCTTGAGGGTGCTTAATAAATCGCAGACGTAAAAGGTAAGTAACACTTTACTAATTATGTCACACATATAATTCCTGACATACTTTTAACTATGCTCATAAGTATCTTCATTACCTTGAGGATGCTAAACATATCATGAAGTACATTGATACCCTAAACCCATCATTTTGCGATATCTTTAGGATAGTTATGTGACCCTTGAGGGTATAAAACAAAGTTACATAAAATTTATTGCTTGTTTATAAATAATATAAAAATCACCATAGATATTTTATTGTTTGAGGGTGCTCAACAACCATAGAAATGTAAGGTACTCTATTCATATTATAATTGATGGATAGCATTATTAATTTAAATTCATATTCTAAAATTAATTTAGTAGTACTAACAACTGTTTAAGAAAGATGAGTATAACAATTATAACTCATGATATCACATATCTTTTATATACTTCAACATATAGTTCCTTATGTCTCATGGTTTTGTTTATTTTTAACCTCTCCTTTTCTTTATACATATAATAATGTACATATATGTTTAATTATTGTAATGTTTATAATTATTAAGTTATACATACACACACACACACATATATTCATATGTATCCCTTTATTATTAATTTCATTAATTTATAAGTATAACATTTATTTTTTATTTAAATTTAAAACTATTTTAAATTTACATTATTAAATTATTTAATTAAAACAATTTTAAATTAATTTTTTAATATTAAATTATGATATTAGAATTAAATCACGACTCAAAAACACTTCTGAGTCTTTCATAAGGGGATACCCAAAAAATAGACCATTTCGACAAATCAGGTAAAGGTCGGGAGGTTTTCCACTCAAGAATGGTCTTTAATTAGAGTAACATTATCTTTAGTTTAAGAACCATTTCCTTCGACACCCATCTACTTTGACTTTTCTAAAAGTAGTACCCTAAGTGTTGTTAATTATTTACACAAACATAATACAAGACTTCGATACGATTATTAGACCAGTGCATTGCAATGAGGTAAAAATGGTAAACTTCAACAATTCTACATTTTATTAAATTGCATAAGGCCTTATTTTGTGTTTAAGTAAATAGTGTTTTGTTTATAATAAATCATATTTACTATTTAACTAATAAAAGAGTTTGATAATGTTTCAATTTATTTAATTTAAATATTTATTTGTTGTTAATATTTAAAATAATCTTTAGTAATATGTTAATTTAAAATTAATTTATTTTAAAATTTTTAATTTTAATACTTGTGATATTAATATTTACAATATGAGCATCACAACAATATAAAGGTATAAATTATCCTAGAGGTTTATGGGGAAAATAGATTACAGTGTCCTACTGTCAATAAGATGTCACTATGTGATGAAAAGAAGTCAACTTAAGATCATAAGATATATCATATTAAATTATACTAATACTAATAAGAAAAGATTTTTCCTTTTTGGGCAATAAATTTTTTAAATAATATTTATATATAATAAATATATATTCATACATATATATATGTATATGTATAAAATATTTATAATTTGAAATAATGAAAATATAAATTTTTGCTATAAAATGCTACGTATTAAATAATATATAAATATGTATATTTATGTATAAACATATATACATTTATTTATTTTTGATTTAAAATTAAAATAGATTTAAATTTCAAACTTTAAAATATTTGACTTAATCAAAACTAATAGAGAAATTATTATTTTTTCTATTACTGCCATTGGCAATAATTTTATTACTTATTAATTGATTTGAGAGGTGTTATTTATGTTTGAAAATTCAAATAAATTTTATTTTAAATTAATCTTAACTTAGTAAAAAAATAAAAATAATTTTTTTACTTATCGTGAACTGAAGGGGAAAATTATTTTTCTTATTAATATTTATTTGAATATTTATTAATATATATATATATATATATGTTCTTAAATCTGAAAATAGTAAGAAGAAACGGATATAAAAATATTTTGTTATAAACTGAAATCATAATTTTATAAAATGGATTTTGTTTAAAATATTATATATATATATATGTGTGTGTGTGTGTGTAACGAATAGTTTTAGTTCTAAAATAATTTTTTCTTATTACCAAAAGTAAAATTTAATATTGATTATATATGTAAATATAAACAATTTAGAAACGCAATATTTATATTATATATATACACAATATTATTAATTTAAAAAAATAAAAATGGTCGAACATGTTTAATGAGATCAAGGTAATATAATATAAACAATTCATATGTACATACATATATATACATGTATGAATGTATTGTAACGACCCGGATTTTTCAACGTTTGATTCGAAATATTTAAATGGTTTTAAATATTGAATTTGAATTATAGATTGATTTTGAATATGGAAAATTGGGTTTTTATTTATAAAATAAATTCAGAATTTAAATATAGTAATTTATTGGATAATTTAGTTATTGAATTTTGTAATTGAATATTGGTTAAATTATTGTATCTTGAGTTTTAAGCTCGATAAAAATAATTTAAAGGCTAATGAAATTTATATTAATAATAATAAAGATAATAAAAGTTTTAAAATTGAATTTAAAAGTGATCTGTTCAATTTTAAAAATAGTTGTTCAAATTGACATTTAAAAATAGCCTTCCAGGACACAGTCTCGGAATTTGACGAAACCAGTTCCATTGGATCCATAATATTGTATTATTATCGGATTTCAAATTTCGTAGTATTTGGAGTTATCGTTTGATCGTACGGGATATAAACGCGCTGAAATTTATATCGAAATTTCAATATAATAGTTGGGTCCAAAAAGCTATCTTCTCCATATGATCGAATTAGGAATCGAAACCTTTTCCATTGCGTTCGGCATAGGGGCATAACATTATGAACACCTAGCGGCATGCCTCGATAGGGATTCGAAATTTTGAGTTGTGTAATCGAGACGAGTTGAGATATTTTGAATATTTAAATAATTCATTTCTCATGATTGGACTGGGCTGTCCTCTTCACTCAGTCACTATACCTTCTCCTACACGCCACCTACCTATACATCCCTTCTTTTATATCATGTTATCCCTCTTCCTTTCCATTCAAAATTCACGAAAAAACAAAAAGTGCAGAACAAAAAAAATAAAAATGGCCGAGCATATAGAAAAAAAAATCGATCCTGTCTTCAAATAAGAATCACGTTCCTTTTCCTTTCCTCAGATCGAACCGTCCCCATTCTTTTCTTTCCAATTCAAACTCACAGAAACGAAAATCGAATTCATTTGATTTATAAAAAAATTATGCACAGTCGTGTGGCGACCTGAAGATCACCTGAAAGGGGCGCGCTCTTGCGAAGAGAAAAGGGAGTCGCGAGTGGTTTCAGGAGGCCGTGGGTTTGAGGCATGTAGTGGCCGCGACTTAGTCACATTGATGTCATTGGCATGAAGATAGGGTCGTGTTCGATATGGGGATTGGTGACTGGAGGAGAGGGTGATGGATGTTTGGAAGCAACAGCGTGGATGGGTTCGAGCGTACCGAAGTTTGTCGCGAAATGGGACGGAGGTCGTGGGTTTGAATGAACGGTGTCGCGTGAATCTGGAACGGAGAAGAAGGGGTTTGTGGTAGTGAGTTGGCGGCGACTTTGAGTTTTTGGGTTGAGGTGGGCGATGTTTGACCGCCTGGAGCGTGCACGCGGCAATGCTGAGGTATATTTACTGATTAAAATATAATTAGGTTGATTTTATATCTATAAATAATAAATTAACTAATAATAAGATTTAAAACAGAAAATTTAATAGTAAGGTAAATTTAAAATTTTATTATGCTTATAAATTTAAAATTTAAAACTGAGTATGTTAATGGTAGTTTAAATAATGTCAAATGCTAATAAATTCGAAATTCATTTATACGAGGTCCTAAATCAATGAAACCAGTCGAGTTTGGTTCGTTGCTGGGAATCGATGCAATAAAAATCAAGGTGAGAATTTCTCACTCATTTGGATTTCCAAATTTAAATGTTAAATTTAATTATTGGATGCTTGATTGGATTGATAAATTTTAATTAGGGGATTTTCACTTCAAGGGCTTATTTGTGCAGGTAATAAGTTTTAAGGACATTACTTCTGAAAAATTAGTTTTAAGGACATTTTATAGGAAAAAAATAAAACAATTTATCATTTTCAGTTACACAAAAATAATGATAAAATGATTTATCATTTTCCTGTATAACTTAAAAAGATAAATGAATTTATCATTATGCTGTAAATTGTCCTTAAAACTAATTATTCAGAAGTGTTGTCCTTAAAACTTATTACCCTGCAAATAGAAGCCCTTCAACCTAATTTCCACTTTTAATTATCTGTTGGATGAATATATGATATATATAGTAGTATATATATTAGTATTTGGACTGATATTCCCGCACATTATAGCGGATGAGACCCTATACACCCTGCATAATAGCGGATGACCCTATATACCGCGATATCCCCCTCGAAGTGGGATTGGTATTATTTTTATGTTGTATTAACATCTGTGGATGACAGAGACGTATCTCCGTACTTGGCTTATTTCCTCTGTGTAAGGACAAGTTATATAATTGTCCAGTTTGATGTACTGACTGTTGTACTTTGATGATTGTAAGTGTTAAACAGTTACAAATACTTTTGTATTTAAAAATATGTTATTATATATTATATTTTGTTCCGCTGCGATTGTGAGATTCTGTGTTGTTGTTCCTATTTTCTTCTTCTACCTCTTTCTTCTTTTCCCTGACGATCTGGTATTTCCGGCATTCGATTACTCGGCATTCTATACAGTGGGCGTATTGATGTCGATTTTCGAAGGTTGAAAATCTCGGTCGTGACATGTATCTATGTAGGTATTAGTAAAACTAGTTAGAAAATATACCTTCCACCAAATAGGCATACTAAGAGCTAACATGTTGTCTATTTAGAATTTTCTTTTGGAGCTTCATGGTCTCCTCCTTTTCTTCGGTTTGCAAGGAGGAAAAGATGGCTTCACCAACGACAAGAATATGGGTAGGCGCTATGAGAGAAAGCACAATATGTGTATAGAAATTATGTGGAGGCTAGGCTATTTATAGCCAAGGGTTTGCACACTTTTCTCTATAGTTCTCTCTTTCCTTGAAGACTTGATAAAGTCATCCTTTCCTACCTAATATGGTTGACCTGGGGCTTGACGAAGAAAGGTCAAAACTCCCTTTGGCTCCTTTTTTAATCGCTAATTTATGTATTTATTTATAACTCCTCAATTTATCGAATGGTTATATAACCTTTATACATCGTTCTATCCAATTTTAAATTTTAAATAAATAATTAAAATATCCACAAAATATTACTAATTTATTATTAATCTATAACATTTATAAATTAATTATACCATTGTTCGAACATAAAATAATTAACAACATGATTTACTTTAACTCGTGTGAACTCGGTCCATAGTAAATACTTAAACAATTTAGATACTAAAGCTTATGGACTTTGCTAAAGCACGGTATAAGGCTGAGTTTAATGTTTATAAACCATTTAGGCGAAATCATGTTTTTGATCTATAATAAGCTCACCTAGTAATGACTGGTTGAACTCGCATTCTTTTGTCATCACTATATCACTTATTTATCTAGAGTTTGGTCTACAATTAAAAAGTATATTAATATTCGTATTTAATTGCGTAGACCACTTTAAATACATGGTTCAATCCAATGACATTTATCATTAACCATTCTACCCTAGCCAGTGATTTTGACTTTAAATTGGTTGTCAATTACGCTGATACTAACCTTCTATAATGAAGGAGACGGATCCTCTGTTAGGTAGTATCTCACCTCAATTATTTCAATGTAAACTCAACTATGGTCACAAGGTCGCCATGCCAAGTTTTAACCATAATCAAAGTATAACTTAGCTACTTAAGAACGATAGTACCCTCAAATCTGAAAACTATTGTACATCGTTACCTTAAATCTTTTATCTTGACTTAGTTATATTAACATATAAAAGATTCTCATTAACAATTCTGTGATTTTTCTAAACAACTACGAGGATGTAACCCCTTTGTGTCCCCAAAGGTCATGAGTAAGTCACCATCCATCAAACGTAGAGTGTTACATACACTAGTCTTAATGGACGTATCATTATCCTTTTCTCAATACATCTTAACTAAGAATATTTAAGGAGTAAGTATTACACACACATATAGTTCAATACTCATGGTTAGGAACACATTAGTAATTGCAATCGTAGAATAACTCACCTAAGGATTTTCTACTTATATATATTTGATGTATTTTATTTATTATTTATATCTCTACGTGATAACACACATAAAAGAAAGTAAACCAGATGTATACATCCTTTGAATAAGATTATTTTTATAAGAGTTAAGTAACGTAATAAATTACATAATTGCCCCTAGAGCACAATCTTAACTTTATAAATTCAAACATATGCACAGTGTACATTTTTACAACAATTTTAAAACTAATCAAGAACACACAAATATCAAGTCAGCATGCGTATACGAACATGAATGAAGTATGTGCAATGATATTAAAATACAAAAATGCAACTATCGACCCTCTACGTGTATGTAAATGTCATGGTATATAGACATGTATGCTAATCCAAGTAGAAAGCATAAAATTTCTATATGAATGCAACAACATATCTCATTGAAACATATATATAACACAGTTTTCTAACCAAGCAATCCTACCCTAGAGCGTAAACTTCTAACAACCATCCACACAATACTAACAATCATTAAAAGTAATCAATATAACCTAAATAATCTAGACTAAGAAAATGGAAACCATACTAATAAAGAGTTCAGTATGAGAACCATGATTCTTTTTCTTTGGTTCACAAGTGCTCTCCGTTGGATTTCTTTTGTGTAACGACCTGTATTTTATGTATCGGAGGATCATAAAATATTTTTCTTTTGTTTGTATAATGTCATATATTTTATAATTTTAGGATATGCACTTAGGGACATTTACACACTAATGATTTTTCTCGAATTTCTATGTGACCAAATTCCTCCTGTGTAGGTTTCTATGCACCCTGTCCCAAGTCAACATAAAGGAGGAGGGTTGTGACAGGCTTAACGAGCCAACATAAAAACCATAGCCTCCCTTATGGAAATGGAACCTTATTATATTTTGTTGGGGCGTAACCCTCTTAGCGACGCGCCATATCGATGCTCGGGTATGGTGATAAACAGGAAAGGGCTGGGTTGCCACTCCCTTAGTGATGCGCCATATCGAGGCTCGGGTATGGTGATAAATATGCAAGGGGCATCGGATTGAGCTCATAATTGGTGTGCATGTAGTAGAAAACTTTATCTTTCAAACAATAAAAGAATGATGCAATTTTGATAAAATATGAGAAAGTTATGATGTCTAGATCAACATATGTGCACTCCTCTTCTTCTACAACTCCTATGCTATACATGCCACAAGAATCACCCAAAAGCCCTCTCATCCAATAATTTTAGAAATTAGAAATCAAAAACTGAAATTAAATGCTAGATTCGGATAGAGAAGAGGATTTAGAGACTTACCCATATCTTCTTTTACTTTCTAGATTTTTTTCTTGATTTCTAGTGATTTTCCAAGGAGCTAGGTTTATGGTCGTCGCTCCCATAGTGGTACGCTACATTGATGCTTCAATGTAGTGATAAATGAGCAAGGGTCTTTGCACTTTACTCAGTGGGTGCGAGAGGCAAGGAAGCTAGTTGATGAAAGTAGGATTTGGTTAGGTAGTTGGAATGTAGGGTCCTTAACGAGAAAGTTAAGAGAGATAGTTGTACTATGACTAGAAGACGTGAAAATATTTTATGCATTCAGGAGACCAAATGGACGCACCATAAGGCTAAGGAGGTGTAGAACACAGGCCTCAAGTTATGGTACACGGGGAAAGAACTTAACAAGAAAGGGGTAGGCGTCTTAATTAACAAGAACCTTAAAAATGGAGTGGTCGACATTAGGAGACAAAGGGACATGCTCATCTAGTCAAGCTAGTAGTTGGTGATATGGTTCTGAACATCATCAGAGCTTATGCCCCATAAGTAGGCCTAAGTGAAGCTACCTAGAAGAATTTCTGGGAAGAGCTAAATGTCATGGTTAGAGGTGTACCTAGTAATGGGAAACTTTTCATAGAAGGTTCAACGACCATGTTGGTACAACTAGTAGGGGGTTTGAGAGAGTGCATGTAGTTTTGGATATGGTGATAGGAATCAAGAAGGAGAAGAAATATTGAATTTTGCTATTGCTTATGACCACATAATTGTTAATACCTTCTTTAGAAAGAGACAATTGCATTTATTTACGTTCAATAGTGGCAAACACTTTAACCAGATTAACTTTGTCCTTATAAGAAGAGATGACAAATGAGCTTGTGTAGATTGCAAAGTCTACCTGGAGAATGTGTCATCTCACTACATCAGCTTTTGTATCTGAGTTTCATCTTCGGATACATGTTCGACAGGATAAAGGAGCCAAGATTAGTCGGATTAAAGGGTGGAAGCTCAAAGGAGATGCCTCACGGGTGTTTAAGGATAGAGTGATGGGAGAACATGTATGGAATATGGAAGGAGAAGCAAATGACATGTAGGATGAGATGGCAACGCACATTCGAAAAGTGGCTACTGTGGTGTTTGGTATAACAAAAGAAAATAAACACGAACCTAGAGATTCATGGTGGTGGAATAATGATATGCAAACAACTATCAAAGAGAAGAAGGAATGCTACAAATGCTTGCATTACCACAGGAGCGACAACATGTAAAAGTACAAAGTGGCAAAGAAGAACGCGAAGAGAGCAGTAAGTGAAGCAAGGGGCCGGCCCTATGAAGATCTATATCAAAAGCTAAGTATAAATGAGGGTAAAAAAAGTCTATAGGATAGCTAAGCTCCGCAAGAGGAAGATGAGAGACTTCAACCAAGTTAAATGCATCAAGGATGAGAATAATAGACTTTTGGTGAATGACAATGAGATAAAAATAGATGGAGAGAATACTTCGACAAGCTATTCAATGAAGAAGGTGATTGCACTATAATCGAGCTGGATGACTCTTTTGATGACACCAGTAGACATTTTGTTCAGAGAATTCAAGAGTCCAAGGTAAAGGAGGCGCTAAAACGAATGAAAATAGGCAAGGTGTTAGGGCCTGATGACATCCCTATTGAGGTTGGAGATGCCTTGGGGATGCAGAAATAACCTGGTTAATTAAGTTGTTTAATAATATTTTCAAATCAAACAAGATGCCAGATGAGTGGAGGAAAAGCATATTAGTTCCAATCTTCAAGAATAAAGAAGATATTCAAAGTTGTACAAACTACATAGGAATTAAGATTATAAGTCATAGAATGAAGCTTTGGGAGAGAGTCGTTGAACAGTGATTAAGAAGAACGACAAGCATTTCAAAAAACCAATTTGGTTTCATGCCTGGGAGGTCAACCACCGAGGCGATTTTCTTGATAAGACAACTTATGGGGAGATTTAGGGAAGAAAAGAAGTATCTACACATGGTATTTATTAATTTGGAGAAAGCTTATGGCAAAATACTGAGAAAGGTTATGTGGTGAGCTCTGGAAAAGAAGAGAGTCCCAACAAAGTACATTACCCTTATCAAGGATATGTATGATGATGTTGTGACTAGTGTTAGAGTATGCGATGGTGAAACCAGTGATTTTTCTATTAACATAGGATTACATCAAGGGTCAGCTTTGAGCCCCTATGTTTTTTCTCTAGTGATGGATGAGGTTACGAAGGGTATACAAGGTGAGATTCCTTAGTGTATGCTCTTTGTTGATGATGTTGTGCTAATTGACGAAAATATGATATGGGTTAATAGACGACTGGAGTTATGGTGCGGACTTTAGAATCAAAGGGTTTTAGACTTAGCAGAACTAAAACAGAGTATATGGAGTGCGAGTTTAGCGGTGTCAGGTCAGAGAATGGAGATGTCACTCTGGCCGGACAAGTAGGGCCAAAGAAGGAATCCATTCGATATTTAGGATCAATGTTGCAGTATGATGGTGAGATTGATAAAGATGTTAGTTTTAGAACTCAAGTGGGATGAGTGAAATGACAACTAGCATTTGGCATTTTCTGTGATAGGAAAGTCCCACAAAAGCTTAGAGGAAGTTCTACATAACGACAATGAGGCCTGTGATGTTATATGGTGCAAAATATTGGCCTACTAAAAGACAACTTGTTAAGAAGATAAGTGTAGTAGAGAAGCGTATACTGCGATGGAGTTGTGGTCATACAAGACGAGACCGAATTATAAATGATGATATACATAACAAACTTGGAGTAGCCCCAATTGAAGAGAAGCTAGTCCAACGCCGCTTAAGATGGTTTGGACATCTCAAACGGAGGCCTTCCGAGGCACCTATATGCGTTGGAATTATAGACCGCATTGAATGCTCAAAGAGAGGTAGAGGTCGACCAAGGTTGACATGGGAGAAAGTAGTAAAAAGTGACTTGAGGGATTATAATATATCCAAAGAGTTGGTGTCAAATAGAAGCATGTGGAAGTTAGCGATCCACGTGCCAGAACCATGAGCTAGGATTAGGGTTGGTTTGGGGGCAGTGTTATAAGTTTTAGATTATAAGACTAGTGAATACGTGCCTAAGACATAGTGTTTGGACTTCGGTCCCTATTACTATTAGAGCCATTAGTTTTTTTTAGTTTTTATTTTATTTTATTTTTATCTTTATTTTTATTTTATTTATTATTAGTTTTATTATTATTATTTGTACTTCATTCTATTATTATTATCTTGGGTTTTAAATTGACTTTGTCATTTAGTTTTGGTTTCCATCTCGAGCCGACCCCAACTTGTTTGAGAATAATGGCTTTGTTGTTGTTGTTGTTATTTCATGTGACCATTTTGACCCTAAAAACCTTGTTTGAGCTATAACTTTTGATAGGAGTTGAATTAGGGTCTAAATCAGTTTCATTGCTGCAGGATGATGTTTTTCCATTCTGTAGAGTGGTCATAATAGAAAAACAAACTTCTGGTTAGGAAATTATGGATGTTTTAAGTTTTAAAAGCTACTGATCAGGATTAGCATGCAATTAATTAAGCCCTTAAGTAGGCCCATTAGTCTAATTATATATCACTATAAATAGAGGTCCGACGAGCCAAATCAAAAATTTTCCTTCTCTGCCAAATCAGATCTAAACCTCCATTTAACCCTAGATTCAACCTAAATCATTCAAATTACTCTCTAAATCAAACCAACTTGAAGATTAAAGAATAAATCATTGATTAGAAGATAGAGATCATCAATTTGGTTGATTTGCATTGTTTTCATTGTTGTCCACTTTTGATTGAGGCTCAAATGGGTTGAATTCGGTAATTGGTGAGTGGTTTACGACTTCTCACTATCCTATGCATGTTTATATGGTAGAATTATAGGTTTTAACATGATTTTTGAGCTTAAAATCATTTCTAACTTTAACCACATGTTAACATATGTTTATGACCAAAATTGATGAATTCTAATATGATTTGTAGAATTGGCTTTGTAATTCACCTTATTTATACTCATGTGTTCATAGATTTCTTAGATTTGGATAACAATTTGTTTGATTGTTATAATTCTATGTATTACTTGTTTGAATGGATGTAATTTCACATTATTTTACTACAGCTAATTCCAAATCATGTGTTGGATATCTAACTTCATGCGGTCTAAGCTATCGAGAAGCATGGTAATCATTTTACCTCTTTGCATTAACACAGCTCCTAATCTTGTTCCACATGCATCCGTATACACCACTAAATCCTGATTCCCTTCTGGGACAACTAACACAGGTACATTCGTCAATAAGTGTTTCAGCTTCTAGAATGCGTCCTCACACTTATCAGTTCAGACGAATTTCACATCTTCCGAGTTAGCTTAGTCATCGGTGCCACTATCCACGAAAAATCCTTAATGAACTTCCGATAATACCCAGCTAATCCAAGAAAACTCTTTATCTCAGTCACTATCTCGGGTCTCTTCTAATTATTCACAGCCTCGATCTTAGTTGGATCTACAGACAACCCTTTTCTGAGACTATATGACCAAGAAACTTTACTTCCTTCTTCCAGAAATGACACTTCAAATTTTTTTCCTTCAGTTGATGCTGCCTCAACGTCTCAAGCACCACTCTAAGATGAACTTCATGCTCTCTTTCATCTTTAGAGTGTATCAAAATGTCATCTATGAATACAAACACGAACCTATCCAAGTTCTCTCGTAAAATTAGGTTCATCAAGTCTACAAAGAATGCTGGCTCATTAGTTAGTCCGAACGACATTATTAACTATTCGTACGATCCATATTTGGTTCTAAATGCTGTCAAAGGAATACTATCCTCTGCCACTTTAAGCTGATAAAATCCTTTCGCCAAATCCAACTGGGAAAATACCTTGGCTCCACTCAACTGGTCAAATAAATCGTCAATTCTTGGTAACGGATATTGATTCTTTATCGACTTCTCATTCAACTTATGATAATTGATACATAACCTTAACGATACGTCCGGCTTCTTGGAAAACACTATGGCTACTCCCCAAGGCGAACTGCTTGATCTGATAAAGTTCTTACCTTCCAAGTCCACCAACTGCACCTTTAGCTCCCTCATATCGGTAGGTGTCATTCTGCTTGGTGGTCTACTCACCGATTCTGCTCCTAGCACTAAATCTATCTGAAATCAATAGCCCATTTCGGCGGCAATCCTACCACAGGTTCAAAGACATCTGCGAATTCTCTAACAATGAAAACTTGATTTAACTCGTCTTCTATCTCCAAAACACCCAATAAAGCATTAACCTCAAAGCTAGGGTTTTCTATGGAGTATATAATCCGATCGCTACAATCGGAGTGTCTAAGTGATATTTTTATATCAAGGCAAAATATTCTAGCATCGTATTTACTT
Source organism: Allium fistulosum (assembly GCA_030737815.1). Classification (NCBI taxonomy): domain Eukaryota; kingdom Viridiplantae; phylum Streptophyta; class Magnoliopsida; order Asparagales; family Amaryllidaceae; genus Allium; species Allium fistulosum. Next base: position 182,054,978 of record CM060905.1, on the reverse strand, counting down.
AACCAATCCATACCCAAAATAATTCTAAACCTTACGAAATCAAACACATGCAAATTGTACTAAAAAGTATGACCTAACAACTCAAACTCAAAGTGGTCATACTCATCCCAAGTGTCGCATACCCTCCTATTGGATTTGCAACTCTTAAGGAAATAACTTGGTATGAGGGTTCTAGGTCAAGTTTATCTACCAAATGATGAGATATAAAAGAATGCGATGCACCAGTATCAAATAGAACTCTAACTGATACACCATGAATCGAAAGCGTACCTCTCGACATAGTTTTTCCCTTCTCCTCTGCTATTGGTCTTGAGGTAGCTAATTCCAATGCAAACATCTCGCCTTTCCCATCCTTGGCTGGCTCCTTGCATTGGTTCTTATAGTGTCCAATCTGATCGTAGAATCAACTTACTCCTTTCTTCTCAGTAGCTTTCTTCCCTTTGCCAGTTCGGCATTCATAAGCATAGTGTCCTTTCTTATCACACTTATAATAGACAACTTATGCCTTTCCTTTCTTAGCAGCTCCGCCCTTCTGAGCTTCTTTCTTATGGAAAAATTTCCTCTTTTAACTCTGCCCTCTTTGAGTTTCCTTGGCATTGTTTCCTTCAAGATAAGCAAGCATCTCTTCTTGCCTCAAAGCCATCTCAACAACAACATCGCATGTATCCCTAATATGTGATAACGTGGCCTTAGCAAGCTCAGGTTTCAACCCACGAATGAACTTCTCATTCCTTTTAATGACAGTATCAACCATAGTGTATCCATATCTTGCTAGCTCTTCAAATCTGGTTGCATACTCAAGCACTGTCATATATCCCTGCTCCAATTCAGCAAACTTCCTGAACAGAGTAGACTTGGCAATCTCCAACATAAATCTTTCCTCAAACCTCCTCCTAAACTCAGCCCATGTCATAGTCTCCTCATTGACTCTGACCGTAACACCGTTCCACCAGTATAGTGCTGCTTCTTGTAACTATCTAGAAGCAAGCCTCCTCTTCCACTCGTTATTGAGCCCCAAATCAGTAAGAATCCTCTCGCAATGAAGTAACCAATTCTCCACTTTGATTGCATCTTCAATACCAATAAACGGCTTTCGTCCCAACCGAGCATAATCTCTACTTAAAACAGCATAATTATTACCCACTAGAGCTCCTTGATTTCCTCCAGCTAACCCTGCATCAACTCCTGTTTGCATCATGTTAACAAAAAACTGATACATTACTCCCATATCAACTTGTGGGACTCCAGCATCCACATTTGCAGCTTATGCCTGACCTAGTTCCTCCTGGTATCCGACCTGGCATTTCCATTAGTTGTGGTGCTTCCTCCACCTAGGTTAACTCTTCCACTTCTAGCATCTATATCTCATGTCCATAAAATCCGCATTCGAGTCTTTGTAAGATATGGAAGAACAGGCTAAAAGAGATTGGAGAATAGAGATAAAGCATATACGTATATATAGCAAATACAAGTACGTTACTATAGCGTTATCCCAAACCCAATCTCTTCTCTAATTACTTAGGATTATGTTTTCAAAATCATTTTAAGTTTGAAATTTTCTTAAAGTTTTTCATAAACCTATGCTCTGATACCAAGTTGTAACATCCCCTATCTTGAGGCCCGAAGCTAAGCGCTACAGATGCTGCAGTCATCCATAGTATTAACTTCCGGTGATAAAATATGGTAATGCTAATGGTATCCCTAATATCAGAAGCACATGAATATAAAATAAAACAGCATAGATTAAAACAACTTTTCTTATCGTTTATATTAAAATTACATAATCCCATAATCGATTCCCAGGTTTTGATCAAATATAATTATTACAAAATATGCTAAGAGCGACATATGAAGATGCCCCCTTGGATGATCATAGTACTAAATAGGCATATCACTCTTAATACATCACAACGAAAATAAAAATTACAACTCCTAAATAGCTAACTTTGTCTCCTGCACGTCTTTGGAAGCTTTATTTGTCCACCTACTAAACCTGAAAAACCTTAACTCTCAATCTACTCAAATTAATTTCGAGCACCTGAGAGTTTAAGGGGAAAATATAAACTTCGAGTCAGACATAAAGCCTAGTGTGAATAATACTATTACATCTCGGTTTACTGATATTAAGTGAGACCGCGCCATTCGGTGGAACAGGTTTCCGTTCACTAATATCCCTTTAAAACATATCTTTTTGCAAATCAGACTCCTACAATCAAACTGATTAAAACAATAACGACAATATCGTATATGCTCATAAATAATGTAATAAATGGACTATCTGTCCGAACAATATAGTTTTGTTTGGCTAACAACTAACCATTGGCTGACTCGGGCCTACCAAAAAAAATAAATAATCTAACATCTTTTAGACAAACTTTTAGACAGTCTGTCCTTAACTTACTTCTCCTAGGGTCACCTGATCCTAATAGTTTTGCGGGCTCACCAATAACCTATCCTCCTTCTATGTATATTCCTTTCTGTGTGTAACAACATTTAGATCATACCTGTGACTAAGCACTACGCACTGGAATTTTTGACTAAATTAGCTAGGGGCTATAGCTAATGTATAGTGCGCGATCCTATACCAGTCTCATCTGGTATTCTAATATCAGAGTCATTTACTTAGGGTTAACTACCCTTCAAATTTTTCTTGAAAACCTTTTCAAATTGATTTACCCCTTTAAATCATACTTAGACAAAGAAAACATACTATTTGCTTTACTCATATCTTTTTGCCGTGATATATTCTTTACTCAAAACATTGTTGATGAAAACATTCGAAGCCTTTGTTTAAAAGCTTTAAACAATCTCTTTCGAAACCTTTGAAAGTACCCTTTTCGAAACCCTTCAAATTACCCCTTTTGAAACAAGTTAACTACTTTACTTTATAACATTAGGCTAAAAGGCCAAAACATACCTTTCGAAACCATTTACAAATGACCTTTCGAAAATATTGAAAGAGTCCCTTTCGAAAGCTATATAAAACCTTATACATCCTCTTTAAAAATACTTCAAACTTACCTTTCGAAAGCATTTGGAAACCTTCCATTTAAAATACTTTAAGTACCTTTCGAAACCATTGGGGAACCTCCCATTTGAAACCTTTAGTATAAACCATTCGAAAGCATTAAAGTCCTTTACAATAAACAAACCTTTTGGAAGCATTGGGTCCAAGTAAAAATATGGAACATAGTTTTGAAACCTTTAAAACCATTCCTTTTGAAATCTTTGGGTTTAGCTTTCAAAATATGAAAAGTGACTTAAAAGAACTAAGTCAAAAGCACTCTTTCGAAAGCGGTTTCCTAAGTAAAAGAAAGTAGATGGTGTCGAAACCATCCCCTTCAAAAGCATTGGAGAAGAGGCTTCAAAGTTTAAGACGAAAGGACCCTTTCAAAGGCATTGGTTTGAAATGTAGAATGCGGCAGTAAGGGTTTTGAACCCTTCAAAAGCTCATTTACAAAACTAAGGCGGTAACCTCTTTCGAAAGCTCTTTTCTTTAAATCATTTGACCAAGTCGAAAGCCATCTCATTCGAAAGCCTCATTTACAACCAAAATAATTCTAAGTTTTCAGAAGCTACTTCAACCCCTTCGATAGCTCTGTCTCGACTCTATACCTTTCGCCTAACTCCAATCCACTACGTACCAAGTCTTTGATACCGTGTATATTGGTTTCGACTAGGATGGAGGCAGAAGTATGAGGTCGAAAGCATACAGAGAAGTGGTGAAGTAGTAAATATTATCAAAACTGTTTTATTGTTATCTAAAGTAATTACTTTTCAACTAACTTTCCATACTCGTCAAAATGCTATTGGTTGCCAATTCTTTTTTCATCAAATCTTTTATAAAAGTGCTGTCGAATTTCAGAGATTAACATTTAAAACATTTACAAATTGCCCATTCTCCTTTTATAAACATATAAAACATTTAAGTCCCATACCTTAAATAATTTTATATACTTATTAAAACACTTTGGAAAATTCACCAAAAATTTCCATAAATCACTTTTAATATTTTTTCTAACATATATAAATTTCTACTCAAAGCTAACATATAATAGCCATAATTAATTTAAACCCAATTTAACCATTTTTTTCACTAGAAAATTCATAATAAATCCACATTAATTCAGAAAATTCTGAAACTTGAAACCCATCTATAAAATATTATTTCTAACCTTATATCAAAATTGTAAGGAATTTGGATGTAATTTGATAGGTTTTTCAATCGTAACTTATCATAAAAATCTATATGAAAAAGCATAATCATCAACAAGCATATATATTCATTTAAATAATCAAAACATGGAAAACTATTTGCAAAATAAATTCAGAACTTAACTAGAAACTGAAAATCATAAAAATGAGATGTGATCTATTATTCACCTTAGCTTGTTGTTAAGGAGTTGAGATCTTCTCTTGAATTAGATTTATTAAGCTTCTTCCTCTTGATTTTAGCTTGTCTTCCTCTTTGCTTTCTCCTAATGGTGGCCGGCCTCTCTTGGATTTAGTTTTTGTTTGTGGATGTGTAAAATGAGAGTGCATGAGGGTTTAGGGTATAATAATATAACCTATTCCTATTTTGCCCTTATATATTACCCTTGCTTATTTCATTTTAATTCCCTTTTAGTTCATTAGTTCATTAGGCACGACTACCCTCTATTATTCAAATTTCAATCTCTTAACCATTTACATTATTTCATTTAATTTACTTAATTAAATGTCCAAAATATTGTTATTCAAAATTAGGGTCGTTACAAAGGATAAGCAGGTTGTGAAAGTGTATGCTTTGGACGCAATCCCAACTACGTCGAGTGCTTCCTCGGCGAAGGAGAATGGGAAGAGAGTCATCATTCAAGGTATGCTTTCTATTGGTGAAGTTCCTGTTCGAGTTTTATTTGATAGCGAGGCTTTACATTCATTCATATGTAGCTAGTAGACATATTAGGATTGAGACCTGAGATAATAGACCGGCTCTTAATCATAACGAACCCTATTAGAGGCTCTACTAGCCTTTGTATGGTTTGTCATGGTATAGTGTTATCGAGTTATGGATACTCTTTTGTTTGTGATTTCTTTGTTTCGAATTTTGTTGGGTTTAGGATTATCTTGGGAACAGACTAGCTAAAGATGTAAGCGGCTATATTGGATTGCGAGAAGCTATTGGTGACAATCAAAGATGTGGAAGGGCGAACGGTAGTGATTAGCTACCTACCATAGGATGGGGTGATGGTTAGATTTCTATATTCGCTAGAGGTTCCATAGGAAGGGTTGTTGTAAGTGCTGATCGCTAGAGAGTATCCAGATGTCTTTGAGGAAATGACTGGATTGTCGCCGCATAGAGAGATTAAGTTTCAGATAGACTTAGTGAAGGAAGCCAGACCTGTAATTATGCCTTTAAGGTGTATGGCAATCAAAAAGCAGAAGGAATTAGAGGTGCAAGTGAATTACCTATTAAGTAGAAGGTTCATTCGAAGAAGCATATTAGAGTGGGGTGCAGGTGTAGGATTCGCGACCATGGTAGATGGCTCTTTGAGGTTTTGTGTGGATTATCGTAAGCTGAATAAATTAATGAAGAAGAACAAGTATCCACTGCCACCCATTGATGACTTGTTTGATTAGCTCCATGGTGCTAAGGTGCTCTCTCAAATGGATTTGGCAATCGGATTTCACCAGTTTAGAGTAGTGAAGGAGAATGAGCCTATTACTATGTTTCATATGCCATCGGTTTCTATGAGTGATTGGTGATGCCACTTGGATTGACCAACGCTCTGACATACTTTATGGATCTCATGAATCAGGTTTTACGAGACCAGTTGAACAAGTTCGTGCTTGTGTTCGTTGATGATATTTTGATCTATTCCAAAATTGAAGAGGAGCACAAGATGCACTTGAAGATTGTGCTAGAGATATTGAGGAAGCACAACTTGAGAGCAAAGTTCTCTAAGTGTCACTTCTGGAGAGAAGAAATGAGATTCTTGGATCAAACATTTTTGGACAAGATATATTAGTGGATCCTGCGAAGGTGGCAGTGGTCCAAGATTGGAACCAGTCCAAGAATGCTATAGATGTGATGAGTTTTCTAGGATTGGCAGGATACTATAGATGTTTTATCAAGGATTCTCGAATGTGGCGGCACCGTTGACCAATTTGACAAGAAGAATCATGCCTTTTATGGGATGCAAAGTGTGAGCATGCATTTGTGGTTCTGAAGGAGAGGTTGACGAGTGCACCGGTGTTGACTATTCCAAACGGAAATGAGGAGTTGACGGTATATACATATGCTTGTGGTATTGAATTTGGTGCGGTATTGATGTAGAAAGGAAATTTTTTTGTATGTGCTAGTCGACAACTAAAGCCACATGAAAGGAATTATCCGACTTATGATTTGGAATTGACGACGATAGTTTTTACTTTGAAGATGTCGAGGCATTATCTGTTGAAAGAGAGGTTTGAGCTTTTTATGGACTACAAATCCTTGAAGTACCTTTTCTCTTAGAAGGTTCTCAACCTTTGCCAGCAACAGTGGTTGGAGTTCTTGGCCTCTTATGATTTTGGTATTTCCTATACACCACGAAAAGGGAATGTAGTCATTGATGCATTGAGTAGAATACATGCTAATTTAGGAGCAATATTCTTGGAATGGAAGTGAATTGGGTATATTGCTGGATATAATATTGGGCCACATTGCGAGCAGGAACCAGAGATGTTAGCAAGTTTGTCAATTAGACCTACTTAAATTGAAAGGATCAGTGCTAGTCAGAAGCGAAATGCTAGGCTGACGAAGATCATAGCGAAGATAGTAGAAGGAGTAGAATTGGAAGACATGAAGCAATACGAACTCAACCAAGAAGGTTGGCTTCCTAAGGATGGAAGACTATTTGTTCCTGATGTTCATGGATTAAGAGATGAAGTGTTATGAGAGTGTAATCATTTTAGGTTGACCATTCATCCTGACCGTAACAAGATGTACTGAGACATGAAGCAAACTTATTACTGGGAAGGTATAAAAAGGGATATTGGGGTATTCATCTCGAAATATATGAATTGCCGGTTGGTAAAGGTAAAGCAAAAGATACTTAGTGGACTGTTGCAACTGCCAGAAATACCTGAGTGGAAATGGGAGCAAGTATTGATGGATTTTATTGATGGACTGTCGAGGACTTGATTAGGGTACGATACCATTTGGGTTGCGGTTGATCGATTGACTAAGAGCGCAAGATTCATAACCATCAAGTCAAGAAGAACGACATCCAAGCTAGAGGAGTAGTATGTAAAGTGGATAGTATGATTTCATGGTGTGCCAACACTATTGGAAAAAATGCATCAGATGACAGATATGCTCCGTTGCCTGATTGCATATCTATCTGTCGTTAAATCTCGTGCCGTCTCATTGCACATCAGACAACAGATATGCCCCATCGTCTGATATGCACTAACACAACAAAAAAAACCATATGTTGTCTGATGTTATGGTATCATTTTTAGAATTTCCTACTAGACAACATAAATCTATGGACTAATATGCATACCAATTACACATATGTTATATTTGTAGAACGAAATAATGAAACATAATTTTATTCACTACAAGAAAATCGGTCTTTGGTTGCAGAATTCTGTGGCGTTTGATATGTAAGTGCAACTAATAATATTTCACTATATATTATAAACGGAACATAAAATTGATAGTATCCCGCCTTAACTAAAAAAATTCCGCCTTATCCTAATAAACGTAACAAAAAATTTCGGCCTTCGTTATTCGTCTGCTGCTTAGAAAAATTTCTCCTCTACTTCTCATAACTAATAAACGTAACAAAAAAAATTTCCCTTTCGCTTCAACAAAATCCACCTCACCCTCAATTTTTGAATCAACCATTCCTCCATTTTCATTGTCGTTGTAGCACTCCATCATTCTACTCCTCTCTCCACCGTCGCGTAGCCCTCCAGCAAGAATTTCTCCTTACGGTACCCTAAATAGGTATATTTAGGTATGAATTTTATAAATCGATTTTGTGATTCTATTTGTATTTCATATGAATTTGTATGCATCTTCTTTTCAGATTTCTGCGTAAACCCTAACTGGAATAGTTGATTTAACCCTAATTGGAATAAACACTAACTGACATAGTTGATATAACCCTAATTGGAATAAACCCTAGCTGAAATAGTTGATTTTATATGATTCCGTATGAGATAAAGAGTTTCTAAATTTTACTTAAGTTCGAGTCATTTCCTATATTCTGTTAGTGCAATATATTTGCTTTATTTGTATCCAATTTATATTTCGTGAATATCTTATGTTTGATAAATTTTCAGTAATATCTTATTTACTTAATTTCCCTTAATATCTTGTTTTTGATTGGTGAAACTATGAGCATACGAGGATTTGGTTATAATTATAATTATTAATTTTCCACCAATGCAATGAAAAAATATCAAGAAAATTTGCATAATAAAATTAATATTTACTATTATACTTCTTGTGCTTTTAACAATAACAAGTGTTTAGTGGACCACAATTCGAAAATGAGTTTTTTTTGCATGAAACAAAATATCAAGTAAAGAAACCATCCAAGTGCCGAGCCCATAAAAGCGAGTTGAAACTTGAAGCTACTAATACAATGGGTTGGAGACAGAGAATGTTGGAGACATATAGATAGTAAACACACAATACAAGACTTTCATGTAAACGTTATAAAAAATAAAGAGTCATATAATCAGTTACTTGGTATTTTGCAAGCAGTTATGCAAGCCTGAGACTGCCCGTGGTTCATCTAAGCATGAATTTACTATAATAATAAATTTTTAATCAAATAATTAGTCTCTTAGATACATCATTAGGAATAAAATATTCTATTAAGTAGCTTTTCACAGGGATGCTAGCTATTTGCTTATCATAAACTGTCATTGTTGTTTTAAATTGGTGTCTTTTTTATTCTCTCAAACACAATGACCTACAAAATTTATCTTCGTGAAACTAATTGGCATTATGTATTGACTCCTTTAACCAATAACCAAAAATACTCATATATTCAAAAATAAGAGTATTTGTCTTCACTAATTTTATAAACAAAGAGAAATGTCGAATAATAAGAAATGATTTTTTTCACAATCCAGCATTTAGATTTGTGCTAATTATGAAACTTGATATATAATCATGATTCATGATGAGTTATTTTCCAACATTTTCACACTCCTTGATGCATTTGATTAGAACTTTTTTTCCATTTAGTTCCCTTAATAAATAAAAATTTATTCCACTTTATTTTCATTGTCATAAATTTATGTAAGTTTAGGCAATGATCCATGATATACAAACAATGAAACCACCGTAGATGACAAAGTATAATTTGTAGAAAGGGGAGAAAATAATATATGTACAGGTTAATAGACTAGTTACTAGGGGCAATAACAAACTAGTAAATGATCTTATTCTATTTCTAGCAATAGTTCCTTTTGCTTTTACCTATTCACTTATATTTTTTTCTTTCTAAGTATTTATGTATTGTGCTTAAATCATGTTAATTGTGTCCAAAGGAATATATATATATAAGTATATTAAACGATACTTGATCTATTGCAACAGCTACTTTTGATGTGTTAGCATAAGTCTGTATATCGAAATTATAAGTTATATTATCCGTGATTCAAAATTAGAAACTAAAATGGTTTGCTAGATACTATAATCTTATAAATTGCTTACTAAATGTTTGATAAGGAAGTATATGACACCAAATGAGGCACTAAGGCATGAAATCTACAGGTATTATATGATGAGATGAGATATATGTTATCAAATCGAACTTAAAAGTTCAAACTAATAAAAGTAAGAGTGCTTATATGATTATCATTGCCATAAGTTATGCAGTACAAAAATGTTGTAGTTTTATGCATTTGTAGAAAACGAAAATAAAAAAAGAACAGAAATAACCATTCTTCCTTTTTTATAAGAAAGAAACTAACAATTCTTGCTTTTACGGAGATTGAATATTGAGATTTGTTTGATTGGATTGTGACTAAAAGTTTATTATGTATATATTGTAATTGATCAGTTTTCCTTTAGTGCATACTGCATTTTAACTCGATTGATGTTCTATACGAAGCTTGGATTCAGATTTAGTGCATCTGATGGTAGTTTATATTTAACATCAACAACTTTGTTCATTTGTTCTTATATTATAGTTTCTCATCTCTACAACGTATCTATTCAGATTAATGCATTCAATTTTTAAATAAGATAAAACATAGTTATTGTTTCAATTAAACTATTGTTGGTACATTGAACCCAAGCGTTTTTTACAAATTATTCGAAATAGTAATTCCACTTAATAGCTGAAATATAATAATGCTTAAAGATAATATAGCATAATAATAATGACATACAAAATTTCTATAAATTTTCATTATACTGGGTTGCAAATGTAAAAAATTTCAGTGCTACGATTCTAGCTACTTATATTTGAGGTATTTGATAGGGGAAATTAATAATTTAATTTGATTTAAGTTGTACTAATAAATATTTGATATAGCAGCTTAAAAGGTTATTGCATTTTATTTAGCACATATCAGATTATTATTTATCTACATTGCTTTTAATTTTGCATCTCACTATACATTTCTTTTGTAGAGCTAAGAGATAGAGGATTACTTGAGTCTAAAGTGCAGCTGAAAGAAGCTAAAGAAGATTTGTGCAAGCCAATTAAACTAAAGGTACAACTTCAAATCAATGGACTTCATTCACACATATTTCATATAGTATAAAGTTAAAAGAATAGATTTTTTGGAAATACGTATGGCACTTCATATAGTACTTCATACAGTATCAAGTTAATGGTATGCTTTTATTACTATACCCATGGACTAATTAATTTTTTAATTTTTTTAAATATATTGCCTTTTCTGAGTGATGCTTTTATGTTATACAATTGTTGTTACTAAATCTATGCAACGGTGGCAAGAATTAAAATGTAACAAGCATTTTAAGGATTTTTGTGTTAGCAATTGTCAAGAGTGATGTTTGATATTGCGTTCTTACTCATATACGAGTGCGAACCCGTGCTATGCACATAGATTATTTTGAAAAAACTTGTTATATTAAAAAAATAGCTTTATAATAAGTATTGGCAATCATTTCCATATAGAAAAAAATTAAATGAATTTGTAGCATAAATAAAGTGTTGGTCAAGTTCTCACTTACACATGGTGTTTTTTATATATACACTTATAAAATATTATATTTAAAATTTATTAAAATTTATTTATTTTATTTTTGAAAGAAAAAAGTTATTCACACATATAATGTGAATATTTTGGTGTGATTGTAATATGTTAAAATGAATTTGATTTGTATTAAGTGCATCTCATTATGTGCATTTCTATAACATTATTATGAATTTCATTTCTTTTTTTAGCATTAAGTTCATTTTTACATTGATAGATGTACCTTATAATATCTATGTTTAACGATCTTATATTTATATACTTTCTTAACTTCTCCCAACCGAATCATTGTGACATCAATTTTTTTTTTAAATCCAATAAAGATTCTACTCATGTTTTAATGAATATTATATGAGAAAATTTATCTTGTCAAATGAAATTTCAACAAAATTTTGGTTTAATTTTCCAATGGCTTTTAGGTAGTAGTTGAGATAAGAAAATACTTAGCCAAGAAGTGGAAGATATATAAATTGTATACCTTATTATGTCAACTCTATTCTGCATGAACTAATGTCAAATGGGCACTGCTCTCCTTTGTAACGTTGGTTTATTTCATTAGGCTGGACTCTACTTGCTCCTCCGTTTATTAAGTTCCAATTGCTCCTCTATTTATTAAGTTATAAATGTTTAGAGAAGGAGTTCATGTTGTTTAGTATTTCATTGGTTGTTAACATGCAAAATATACCTATTTCCTACTGTTGTTTGATGTTGTTGTTTGTTTTTACCACGACTTCATTCTCTTGTCATAAGCTTTATTATCGTTTTGTTTTGTTTGCAACAACGTTGTTAACCTTATCTCTGGCATCTGTTGAAGTTGGATAGGCTGTGAAGTTTATATTGATTTTCTTTTTCATACACTGACTTTATATTCCTTCATAGAAGGAACCCACAAATTTGACCTTGTACTTTTTCTTGTTTTTTCTCCTACGACCTTGGTATGAATTTCTGATGTCTGTCAGGTTTGAAATATAAACCACTTCCCATTATTATATCCTGCACTTGTGATTCTTCTACTTTTTGTTTGGTGCATTTAGTGACTAGTGTTCTTGTATATGATTGCTCTTTTGGTTTGTTTAGATATTAGTTTTCTAAATAATATTTACAGGGTAAATGCTCAATGAACTACATGCATTGTTTTTGTTGCTTGATGATGATCTGTGTTTTTAATGATGCTCTTAAAATTAGTTGTTATAATGACATGAATCTGCTTAAAAATACAATGGTTATAAATGCATAACATCATTAAATTTGAGAGTTTCCTATTACTGTTCATTTTCAAAATAAATACACTATTAGGTCACTCAGTGTAGTTGCAATGAGTTTAAAATCAGTAGGTAGATATCATTTTAATAATATTATGTGATTGGAATGAGAGTGATGTGATAGTTGCTGAAGGAAGAATCTGCTGCGGTGATTCAGACCATATTGTGAATGGTATTTCGCTTGGTCCATCTGTCGTTGTGGTTTTGGTCGACAGTGTAAAAAAAGGAGATGCTTACTTATGGCGACCCACAACTGATATGTTACGTATTAGAGATGCAGTTGGTAGGAAAGTAGCATGGCCAAAATCAAAAGTTGAAGCTGAAAAAGGAAATGTTGCGACTTCTTCTTCTGGACTCGGACCCATAATCTCGAAGAAACCACACCAATATGTAAGTATATATTTTGAAGTATTTTTATGTATGTATGTATTCTGCATAATAACCTCATTTTTTGCCAGCCAATTGCAAAGTTGATAACAAATAATAAATGCATGATAATTGATGTGGGTGAAACAAATGAAGTGGTGGCTGAAGGAACTATCGCTTTAACTGATCCAACATCGATGGTCCATTGTCGTCCATTGGGATGTGATGCTGTAAAAGTTTGGGTAGACTTCGTAAGAGTTCCAAATGCAGTGCTATGGAGGCCTACATCAGAGTTGACATGCATGGAAGATGCTTTTGGTACCACCATAGCTTGGCCGATCTCAAAAGTCATTGAGGAAACAAAATAAAATGTGTGATTTCTATTATATATGAAAAGTTATTATTTTAATAGTTAGCCTCCTACTTTTTGCAAAGTTGTTGATCTATAAAAGGTGTGATTTCTAATATATTTATGTTGGAAAAATATTCATGAGTGAGTACTGATATCTGCCTAAAATCGACTATTTGATGCTCTGTCAGCTGGTTGTTTCAAAGTTCAACCATAGCAAAGAAAAAAAAACATATTTATTGCAATTTTTTAGTAATTTCAATTACACACATAATGATAATAAATTGAACAAAAAATTATTTTCTTTACTAGGAATAAAATGTAAAAATATTGTAGATAATGTACAATGATGTTCTTAATATCGTTATTGGATACTTATCGAACAAGTACTGATATAAGATATCTGCAATACAGGGAAAATTTGAATTATATTAGTGAAATATTAGAACTATAGTTATAGTCATTACTACGTAATAATAACCTAAAGATATATGATATTCTAAATTCCAAGATGAAACGGTAATTTAGTAAATTATTTATAAAGAAAATAAACATTTGAAAAGACCAATCTAAAATTTGGACAATAGACAAAAACAAAATTAGCACACATGCTTTTATATTTGGAGCCATCCATAGTTTAAAACAATTGAATATGGGGAGTTTAACTTTTCCATATCAATATTTTTTAATAATTGCATATATTGATGATACAAATGGTATTTTGTTAATTTTTCTGAAAAGTGAACTGTGATTTCAGGCAGAAATTTTAGTAAATCCCAGGAAAATTTTAGTAAATCCTGAATTTTTGTTGCCATTTGATTGATGAAACTCTGATTTTCAGTTGTTAAATTTTATGGTGAAGAATCAGTGCATTTTGAATCAGTTTCAACATCTTCAACTGGGACAAATTCACGTGTGTTTGATGTTTAGTGAATATTGGGTACCTATACCTCTCCCATACTACTTCTGAAACCAAAATGAATGAAATAAATTGAACACTAATATAAAGTAGAAAAATAAGTTGTACACTAATTATATATAATCTTCGGACACAGACAACATCTGCCTTTTTTATATATTATAAAGAAAATAAACTGGTTCGTCAAAAAAGTTAGAATCATAATTTCCATGGGCGATAACGTTGCAGTTGATGGTATATGTATAAGAAGTTTCAAATTTAATAATGTTACAGTTGAATTTAATTCACTTATTTGATCTTCAATTTGATTATCTGTTGGAGTAGGATACCCAACAAAATTAATGAAATATCAAGCAATATATCAGCCAATTCTTTGTCCAGCTAAATACTGCGACTGAGTGTACTTTCGGTGGTAGTAGGGTGGGTGGGTTTGTGGGCTTTAATTAGCTACGAATTTTCTGTTATCTACAAATTTGGCTAAAAGTTATAAGCATTGTTTTCTTTGTTTGTTGTATTGCGCTCTCTCTCTCTCTAGTGCCGAATGCAGTTTAAAATATTCCTGATACTTTTGCATTGTATTTGAATGAGTGTGTTCTGGTCTTGCCTTACCATGTACACAAGTCCCTTTACAAAAATATTCCTGATACTCTAAGTGTATACCTTAAGCAGCATGTTTCTTGCCTGCTTTAAATATATTTTATTGAATTTTTCTGATGAATCTTTGGACTTGCACATAGTTAAGTCTGGTCCTTTTTGCAGTGGTTGTGCATTTCTAATAGGGTAGCTAAGAACACTAGAAATTATGGTTATACCTTTTTTATTCCAATATTCAAGTTTTAGATCCTCATTGTTGATTATTACTTGTCTACAGGTGGATGAACTTCTCCGAAGAAATTATCAGTTGCTTATGGTATTTGCTTAGCTAGTTGTTTATGGTATTTTCTTAGCTAGTCATCTACGTATGGATTTTATGTTAACTTTTGTCTTGAAACTGTTGTATTTATGTACTAGTTGTGTGACTATGTACGGTTATGTACTACTTCTGTATCAATGTATGGTAATGTACTACTTGTGTTTATGGTAGTTCATTTGTTCATGTATTTTTTGTTTATTATTGAACTATTTATTATTATTGTTTAATATAAATTATGAATAAAGTGAATTGGAGAGTGAACGAGCTAGCAGAATGTGAGAAATAGACATAGAAAAGCAAAAATATTTAGTGGCGTTTATCAAACGCTACGGAAAAAATATAATGGCAGAAAAAAACGCAACAAAAAAATATTGCTGCGGTGAAATATACAGCCTTTAGAATAATCAATCTATAACAGCGTTTATTTAGTGGCGTTTAGAAAACGCTACGGAAAAAATATGTTGAAAAAAATCGCTGCCAAAAAATATGGTGGCAGAAAAAAACACAACGAAAAAAAATATTGTTGCGGCGAAATATATATTGTGGCATATAATAAACGCAGCTATAAGGTTTGGGTTTAAGTTTTAACCCAAACATCACTTTTGATGGCGTTTCAACATGCTACAAAAAAGATTTACGGTGGCGTTTTTTTGCCGCCGCAATAAGGCACATTATAACGGCGTTTACAAAAACGCAACCAAGAATATTGGTTTTTTAGTTGCATGTCGTATGGCGGCGTTCTCTAAAACGCCACCATAAGTTATGGTTGCGTTTTTTGTGCGCCACCAAAAGTACTTTTTGGTTTAGTGATTTAAATAAATATTTTATTTTAAATCAAATTCAAATACAATACAACTTTCACTATACTTACATTTTCAAATACAATACAACTTTCACTATACTTACATTTTCAAATACAATATAACTTTCACTATCACTCTTATATATACAACTTGTAACGACCCGCCAATT
The DNA here is from genome assembly GCA_030737815.1 of Allium fistulosum. Taxonomy (NCBI): domain Eukaryota; kingdom Viridiplantae; phylum Streptophyta; class Magnoliopsida; order Asparagales; family Amaryllidaceae; genus Allium; species Allium fistulosum. The sequence goes on along the minus strand of CM060905.1, from coordinate 182,038,977 downwards.
TATCACTTTGATAAATTGTATTTATTTTTAAATTTATGTAAATAAAAGGATGATAATACAGATAATATTTTTTCAAGTGATAATAAGTAATAGTAATCTTATTTTGAATAAATATTTTCTATAAAATTTATATCGATAAAATGACATTGTATTTAAATATAGATTTATGAATTTAAAATTAAGATTTAATGATTTAATAATTATTTTAATTATCCAAATAATTATTTTAAATGATGATAATTCATTTTGAATAGTTATAAAGTGATAATGAATAAGTTATAATAGTTTTATAAAGATATATATTTGATTTGAAAATATAAGGAAAAATCGATAATACTTTATCGGTATAATGGCAATTATTGTAAATAATTTTTAATAATAATTTATATGGTTTTATAATTCAAATTTGATCATTTTAGTTAGTTTAAATGATTAAAAATTTATTTTTGAATTTTGTTTACAAATATATGTACGTTAATATATAAGTGAAAATATGACCGATAATCGGTTCTTCGGATTTCAACGATTTAACGAACAAAAGTTATTCGAAGACGTTCGAAGTGTTATGCACCAACATATACATACATATATATGTCACATGCATATAATAACATGCACATACATACATAAATACATATATATAAATATTACAAAAATTATTTAATAATTCCAAAACTTAACCTTTAAGTAACCATAAAGCAAACATCACTTCATTGTACCAACACCATCACCTAACATCAACCATCACATGGCTTTGAGGGGGAAGCCACGTGCTAGAGGCTAGGGGAGAGGTGTGGGCTAGGAGTATTTAGGTAATTATGCAATTTAATATTTTATTCTAAGGTTTTTTCTATAAATACCACCACTCTTCTCATAAAAATCCTAATACTATTCCACTTCTTCTTCCTCTTCTTTTCAAGCTTTCTAAGAGCCTATGTAATGGTTTCTTATTCATAAAAAAAATTATTTTAGAAAAGTTAGAAAAATATATCAAATAAAGAGGGAAATGTATACACTAGTTTATAATATCGATCCACTTCAAAACTAGTTCTAAACACCTCCTTTACTCTTCCAAATTCCATGGCCACCACCCCACACCACCTAGGCCATGAGCGCCATCACCATCAAGGCTAGGCTGAGCTCTCTCTTAGGTCATAGGCTTGGTTTCGTTTGCTTTGGTTCGATCGTAGCGGAGCTATAACCGATTTTCTAATTAGCTCGAAGGGAAAATGAAAGTAAGAACTCATAAACTATTATATTATCTTTTGGATGATGATATGATGTTTGCAATGGATGTTTAATATGCTTCGATCATCAAGTTTGGTTGTTTAAATATGAAAGTTGTATATATATGCAAGTCACGGAAATACACGTCGATAAGCACAAAGGAAATCACTTTCCTTGAATTAATAAAATGGTGTGTATGGAATGTTAAACCTCTTTAAAACGGTTTAAAAATAAGTTTGAAATGTTTTATAAACATTTAAAAGTGTTTTGGTGAAGTTTGAATGAGAATGGAAAACTTAGTCAAAAATAGGCGTGTCACGTAACGGCAATTCGCGATTTCGCGCCACAAAAGCCAAACGAGTGTAAAAGATGGAATATAGCTCCGAATTCTTCGAGATAAGAATTTTCCAAACTACTATATCCATAGTTTTCCAATGAAGAAAGAAAATCGAGATTTCAATGAGTAGATTTTGAGATATGAGTAAAACAAGTTTTTTGAAAAATCGCGGTTTTGCAGCTCGGAATCCAAAACTAGATTTCATTGAAAATGATATTTTAAAATTGTTTTAAAATGTGGAATAAATCTTTTAAAATGTTTTAAAAGTGATTTGAGTAATAAGAATGAATTTTCAAGTGATAAAAAGTCGTTTTGATCAATATAGCTTAAAAAGCACATTCCGCAGCACTTTTCTATAACATTTGAAATATAGCTTTAAACCTAACGATTCTTTTCCAAATATTTTATAAATGTTTTTAAATGGATAATAAAGTATTTAAATAATGTTTTGGGATTTTTATGGTTTATTTAGAAGAGTTTAAATAAATGGTATAAAGAAAAACTATTATAAACAAAGTGGTTTAATCTTGGCTCTAAAAGGTGACGAGTAGACTATATTTTTCTATTCGTGAGATCCGGATGTAAGGTGCTTAAAATAAGGAGATGTTCAAGAGCAACCAGTAACCTGGCTCACCTGGCCTCTTCCCTGGGCGAGGAATAGATAAGGCGAAATGTTAAGTGTAAAAAGATTTAAATTTTCCAAATTAAATACAACTTTGATAGTATAAAAATGATCTTCTTTCACTTGGTGTTAAATCCCGAAGAGGGAACTCGTACTATTTGTGGAATTTAAAAGATGATTTCGCCATTATTCCGCCTATAGTATTTGTTGAATATGAGAATTGATATTGAGTAGAATTAGATGATTTCTATAGGTTCTACTAATTTAATATTTACTGGTTTTGGATTGACATCCTAGATAACATGGTTTTAACTCAATCAAAATTATGAGTTTTGAATTAAGAAATCATTATTAAGATTTAAATGAAATAATTTTGAAATGTTTTCCTAAGTGAAAAAATGAAATGATTTGGAATTATTCCAAGATTAAAAAGGGTTTAAAGTAATCGAAGGATTTGATAAGAGAGGTTTAATTCTTCCGTATATATCAGAAAGAATGTCTTAGAAATATATATCTCCAAAAGAGATTTTAATAAAAAGAACTTAATCAATTAAAGAATGATTCCCTATTCACAAAACCTCTTTTTATCGATGATTGGTTCGAAGGAACCAAGGACGGATCTAGGGTAAATCCCTATCCGAAAACCACTTTGAACCGATGTATGCGTTCGAAAAATGAAGACATGATAAAGAAAATGAAGGATGAAGACTAAGGATTTTCGGGGTGAAAGGACTACTTGTTGATAATTCTGGTTAGCTCCCAAATACTAAAGTAGCAGTGGTCCCTTCATTTCTGAAACTCTTTGGGTTGCAAGGACTTTTTGCTACTAATCCTAGGGTTAATTGCCACAGGATGTGGTAGGAGAATGCCTTCGTTTTCATTCAATCCTTGAACGAACTTGTATGGATGGATGTCTGACACTACATCTGTTTAGTGGTGGAGAAGACAACTTCTCTTAGCTTAACACCCTTCTCTGAGACGTATGAGCTTGGAGATTGTATGTTTGTGTAAGTCAATAGCGATTGATGGAATGGTAGTGTGGCATTCAAAGCAAGATGATGTGCTATATGAAAAGGCAATCGTTACCTCAAGCCTTATACCCGGAAATGGCTGAAACAGGGTAGATGCGGCAAGGCTATGTGGTTCGCAACCATTAGGATATGATCATCCCCTTCTAGATATATTTATTCCCGCTGTGACATTCGGGACTTAAATTATTGTGGATGTATGCTGTGAGGGCCCTCGGATAGGTCGGTAACGACCGGGGCGATGACATATTCGGTACTATCTAGGAAGAGGTAGGTCGGTCTTGTGTTGGTAGAGGACCATCAGTTGGGCCTCGGTACATTCCTCTAGAGATGTACTGCAGGAAGGTAGTCCCTTCACCTGGTCATTTGTATGGAAACCCATTCTCCAATAAGAGACTGTACGATTTTAGATGTAGAAAGCCTTGTACTACAAGGTGGTATGCTGGAATTTAATAATGTAACAATTTCGGCTAAGATTAATAAGTTTACTTGCAAATGTTTTGAAAGGAATGTCATTAAAAATAATATCCCTTATTTTTTCGTAATAATGATTTGGTTATCATAAGGTAAAAACCCGTTCCGTGTTTATGTGTGGCATGGTCTTATGAGACACCATTTTGTTTTCAAAATGCGTATTTTGAGTTCTCACACCAGTCCCATGACTGACCCGGAGTTTATTTTGCTTTTCCTTAAACTCTAAGTGCCTTAATTTTTTCAGGCAGCCTAGTAGTCAAGTTTAGTTTAGAAGATATCTGTATGGAGCTTGAAGCATGGAGTCGAAAGATTTTATTGAAGATTTTGGTCTATTTCCACCACACTCTTGTGCTATAGTATTCTGCATTTGTAAGGACAAGGATTTATATCTGTCCATATTTTTAACTCTGATAAATGTATTTTAATTTTCGTTGCAAAGTTTTTATTGAAATAACATATGTGAGATTCTGTTATGTCTTTATTTTTCTTTCTTACCCTTGAGAATCCGCTTCTTCCGCATTTGGATTTACGGCACGTGAATACCGAGGATGTATTAGTGTCAATTTTCGAGGGTCGAAGAAACGGGTCCTCACATCATGGTATCAGAGCTTAGGTTGAGCGGATACCTGAGCCTGATAAGGGTAAAAGACTCATCAGAGATAGGGTTAGTAATACCCTAGGATGGGTAACCCATTAGAGATAGGTTTAGTAATGCCCTAGAATGAGTTTGGGAGTATATATATATATATATATATATGTGTGTGTGTGTGTGTATGAGTGCATATTTGTTAATATCATATACAAATGAATTTGGTTTTATATGAAATCATTTTTACCTTATATATATATATATATGAAAAGAAAATAATATTTTGGTAAAATTTTCAAAGAAATTTTGAAATAATGAAATATTTTATTTGAAAAGCTATCTTTAGACATAAATCTTGAAACATTTTCTGAGTATTGACCAAACTTCTCTACTTAAGAATACGCTAGCAATTACCTACTACTTGTGTCTAAAAGAATAATTGTTTTCTAGAGTGAGTTGGCGCAAGAAGGATAGACTCATTGTTCTCTCTAGCGACAAAGAGGAGCAACCAGAAAATCCGCCTAGCAATGGTGGGTTTTCGATCGAAGGAGAATATGCCTCATACACTCGGAGTGGTGAAGATGGATATCCTATAGCCAGAATGCTTATATCGCCCCCAGCTCCAGTAGTAATTATGATCTCTAGCGATGATGAACCCAGGCAGCCCTGGAGGAATAGGATAGCAGATCCCGCTAGCTCCATTTTGTAACCAATAGAGGAGATTGAGCCAATGGAAGAAGAATTAGCACCCGTGGAAGAGGAAGAATCAGAGTCGATGGAAGACCATGATGCTATCATATCAAGCGAATGTAGCAATATAGTATAGGATATGGACGCGGAACGTGTCGTATGGCAGGAGGAACCATCCAGTTCATACATAAACTGGAACGAGATAGAAAGCAACAATGAAGAAGCAACGGACGAAGAAGAGGAGGAGGGGGTCAAAGAATTTAAGAACCCTTGGGAGGAAAATGTGCAAGGCTTGGAGGAGTTAGAAGGAGGAGGAGTCGTTCCTGGAATACAAGTCGGCATGGGACATGTCCCATGGAACCAGCCATGGCTACCCCAGGTAATGGGAGAGATACCGGAAGAGGACGACAATGAGGCCAATAAAGAACTGGATAGTGATGAAGAAGGAGAAGGTGAAGTGTTGATTGACCTGAGATGTTGGAGTCCACCTTATCTTCGGACTAGGAAGAATAAGAATAGCGTTTGGGGAATTGAGGATAATTCTAGTATGGATGAGTATGGATGGGATGTTTATTTTTGATTTGGTGTTTTGAATTGTATTAAAGTAAGGAAGGGAGGGAAATTTTTCTTTTTGGACCCAAGCTTTGAAATTTTTAAATGATGTAAGCATGGGAGAATTTATAATATGATGTTGTCCTAACTTCTTGCTAGTACCGATCTTCAAAATAAATATTCAAAGTTATTAATGAATGGTTTTGGGTTTGTAGTAAATGACATTTTAACAACATTTGTTTTTAATCCCTTGAATAACACTTTGGAAGAAATTTTAAAGGTATATTTGAATCCTTAATAATGTGATTTTAAAGATAATAACAAATATTGGAACCTTTTATATAAAGATAGAAACGTTATAAGTTCAAATTTATAAAAGAACAGGAGTTCATTATAACAAAGTTTTGATAGTAATTGTTTTAATCTCTTTGATTATATTTTAAAGTAAGTAATACTTGTTATGTAAATTATGGATATACATAAATAAAAATTTAAATAAGTATATAAATACATTTTAAGTATTAAAACTGGTATAAGTAAAGTGAATAGATATAAAGGAAGTTTCAATTAGTAAAGGAATATTAATTGATAAAGGAAGTTTTAAATAAATACAGAATGTTTTCACAATTGATATTAGCTAAAGGAAGTTATGGTGATTTATCAAATTAATGAATTATTTTGAAAATAAGTTTCTAGAAACCATTAAGATACGTTTCAAAATGTATTGTAGTAAAATAAAAAAATTGTCCTTTGAAAAGAAATGTTTAGAAATAAAAATGTAAAATGGTTATGTATAAAAAAGTATCTTTATAAAAGTTTGAACTAAAGATGAAATTTTAATGAAAGTATTTTCACATGAATTTTGGAAAGATTATTAAATTCATATGAAGTATGTGGATTATTTCGTTGCATAATTTGATCTAAGATTTGAGTATGGAACTTGGAAGTGTTTACACCAATCTGAAAGAGGATTTATCACTCGATTATTGACAATGAACATTGATGAGGGTTTGTGCTTAGATACTTGGGATTTCTATCATAGTTGAGAGCTATGCAAGGAAAAATAAAGTTCTGATTAGGAAGCCTAGTCAGAGTCCGCACTAAAGGATCAAGGGATCAATACTAGTTCGGAAGTAAAGTTGTGGATTCGAAGAGAAGATTGAATTAGATATTGTGTACAAGTGATTTATATACATCGTACGGGTATATATTTAAAAATAAATATTTTTCGGCAAAACCTTTGGGTTTTTTGTTTTGGGTAATTTCGAGGACGAAATTCTTTTAAGGGGAGGAGTCTCTAACGACCCGCCAATTTAAAACTTTAAAAAATTATATTAATTTTTAAATTTATGAAAATAAAATGATGATAATATAGATAATATTTTTTCAAGTGATAATAAGTAATAGTAATATTATTCTGAATAAATATTTTCTTTAAAATTTATATCGATAAAATGACATTATATTTAAATTAAGATTTATGAATTTAAAATTAAGATTTAATAATTTAATAATTATTCTAATTATCCAAATAATTATTTTGAATGATGATAATTCATTTTGAATAGTTATAAAGTGACAATGAATAATTTATAATAGTTTTATAAAGATATATACTTGATTTGAAAATATAAGGAAAAATCGATAACGCTTTATCGGTATAATGGCAATTATTACAAATAATTTTTAATAATAATTTATATGGTTTTATAACTCAAATGTGATCATTTTAGTTATTTTAAAATGATAAGAAATTTATTTTGTTTACAAATATATGCACGTTAATAAATAAGTGAAAATGTGACCGATAATCGGTTCTCCAGATTTCAACGATTTAACGAACAAAAATTGTTCGAAGACGTTCGAAGTGTTATGCACCTACATGTACATAAATATATATGTCACATGCACATACATACATATATATATATATTACAAATATGATTTAATAATTCCTAAGCTTAACCTTTAAGTAACCATTAAGAAAACACCACTTCATTGTACCACACCATCACCTCACATCAACCATCAGATGGGTTTGGGGGGGAGCCGTGAGCTAGAGGCTTGGGAAGGCGTGTGGGTTAGGAGTATTTAGGTAATTATGCAATTTAATATTTTATTCTAAGGTTTTTTCTATAAATACCACCCCTCTTCTTAAAAAGATCCTAATACCATTCCACTTCTTCTTCCTCTTCTTTTCAAGCTTTCTAAGAGCTTCTATAATGGCTTCTTATTCATAAAAAAATAATTATTTTAGAAAAGTTAGAAAAATATATCAAATAAAAGAGGGAAATGTATACACTAGTTTATAATATCGATCCACTTCAAAACTTGTTCTAAACACCTCCTTTACTCTTCCAAAGTCCACGGCCATCACCCCACACCACCTAGACTACGAGCACCATCACCATTAAGGCTAGGCCGAGCTCTCTCTTAGGTCGTAGGCTTGGTTTCGTTTGCTTTGGTTCGATCATAGTGGAGCTATAGCTGATTTTCTAAGTAGTTCGAAGGGAAAATGAAAGTGAGAACTCCTAAACTATTATATTATATTTTGGATGATGATATGATGTTTGCAATGAATATTCAATATGCTTTGGTCATCAAGTTTGGTTTTTTAAATATGAATGTTGGATATATATATATGCAAGTCACGGAAATACACGTCGATAAGCACAAAGGAAATCACTTTCCTTGAATTAATGAAATGGTGTGTATGGAATGTTAAACCTCTTAAAAAAAGTTTAAAAATAAGTTTGAAATGTTTTATAAACATTTAAAAGTGTTTTGGTGAAGTTTGAATGGGAATGGAAAAATTAGTCAAAAATAGGCGCGTCGCGTAACAGTAGTTTGCGTTTTCGCGCCATAAAAGCAAAACGAGTGTAAAAGATTGAATATTGCTTTGAATTCTTTGAGATAAGAATTTTCCAAACTATTATATCCATAGTTTTTTGATGAAGAAAGGAAATCGAGATTTTGATGAGTAGATTTTGAGATATGAGTAAAACAAGCTTTTTGAAAAATCACATTTTGCAGTGCGGAATCCAAAACTGGATTTCTTTGAAAATGATATTATAAAATTGTTTACAAATGTGGAATAGATCTTATGAAGCTTTTAAAATGTTTTAAAAGTGATTTGACTAATAAGTATGAATTTTCAAGTGATAAAAAGTCGTTTTGATCAATATAGCTTAAAAAGCACTTTCCGCAACACTTTTATATAACATTTGAAATATAGCCTTAAACTTAATAATTCTTTTCCAAATCTTTTATAAATGTTTCTAAATAGATGATTAAGTGTTTAAATAATGTTTTTGTATTTTTATGGTTTATTTAAAAGAGTTTAAATAAATGGTATAAAGAAAAACTATTATAAACAAATTAGTGGTTTAATCTTGGCTCTAAAAGCCGATGAGTAGACTGGATTTTCCTATTCAAGAGATCCGGATGTGAGGTGCTTAAACTAAGGAGATTTTCAGGAGCAACCAGTGACCTGGCTCACCTGGTCTCTTCCCTGGGCGAGGGATAGATATGGTCGAAATGTCGGAAATGAGTTAAGTATAAAAATATTAAATTTTCCAAATTAAATACAACTTTGATTGTATAGAGATTATCTTCTTACACTTGGTGTTAAATCCTGAATAGGGAACTCATACTATTCGTGGAATTTAAAAGGTGCTATCGCCATTATTCCGCCCTTAGTATTTGTTGAATACGGGAATTGGTATTGAGTAGAATTAGATGATTTCTATAGATTCTGGTCATTTAATATTTACTGGTTTTGGATTAACATCCTAGATAACATGGTTTTAACTCAATCAAAATTATCAGTTTTGAATTAAGAAATCATTGTTAAGGTTTAAATGAAATGATTTGGAAATGTTTTCCTAAGTGAAAAAATGAAATGATTTAGAATTATTCCAAGATTAAAAGGGTTTTAAGTAATCAAAGGATTTGATAAGAGAGGTTTACTGATTCCGTACATACCAGAAAGAGTGTCTTAGAAATATATGTCTCCAAAAGAGATTTTGATAAAAAGAACTTAATCAATTAAAGAATGGTCCCCTATTCATAGAACCTCTTTTTATCGATGATTGGTTCGAAGGAACCAGGGTCGGATTTGGGGTAAATCCCTATCCGAAAACCACTTCAAACTGATGTATGCGTTCGAAAAATGAAGACATGATAAAGAAAATGAAGGATGAAGACCGAGGATTTTTGGGGTGAAAGGAATACTTGTTGATAATTCTGGTTAGCTCCCAAATATTAAAGTAGCAGTGGTCCCTTCATTTCTGAAACTCTTTAGGTTGCAACGACTTTTCGCTACTAATCCTAGGGTTAATTCCCGACAGGATATGGTAGGTGAGTGCCTTCGGTTTCGTTCAATCCCAGAATGAACTTGTTTGGATGGATGTCCGACACTGCACTCTTGAGACTTTTATAACCATACATCTGTTTGGTGGCGGAGAAGGCAACTTCTCTTAGCTTAACACCCTTCTCTGAGATATATGAGCTCGAAGGTGGTATGTTTATGGAAGTCAATAGGGATCGATGGATTGGCAATGTGGTATTCAAAGGAAGATGATGTGCTATGTGAAAAGATAATCGTTACCTCAAGCCTCACACTCGAAAATGGCCGAAACATGGTAGATGTGGCAAGGCTATGTGGTTCGCAACCATTAGGATATGATCATCCCCTTCTAGATATATTTATTCCCGCTGTGACATTCGGGACTTAAATTATTGTGGATGTATGCTGTGAGGGCCCTCGGATAGGTCGGTAACGACCGAAGCGATGACATATTCGGTACTATCTTGGAAGAGGTAGGTCGGTCTTGTGTTGGTAGAGGACCATCAGTTGGGCCTCGATACATTCCTCTGGAGATATACTGCAGGAAGGTAGTCCCTTCACCTGGTCATTTGTATGGAAACCCATTCTCCAATAAGAGACTATACGATTTTAGATGTAGAAAGCCTTGTACTACAAGGTGGTATGCTGGAATTTAATAATGTAACAATTTCGGCTAAGATTAATAAGTTTACTTGCAAATGTTTTTAAAGGTATGTCATTAAAAATAATATCCCTTATTTTTTCGTAATAATGATTTGGTTATCATAAGGTAAAAACCCGTTCCGTGTTTATGTGCTGCGTGGTCTTATGAGGTGCCCTTTTGTTTTCAAAACGTGTATTTTGTGTTCTCACACCAGTCCCATAACTGACCCGAAGTTTATTTTCCTTTTCCTTAAACTCTATGTGCCTTAATTTTTCCGGGTGGCCTAGTAGTCAGGTTTAGTTTAGAAGATATTTGGATGGAGCTCGAAGCATGGAGTTAGAAGATTTTACTGAAGATTTTGGTCTATTTCCACCACACTCTTGTGCTATAGTATTCCGCATTTGTAAGGATAGGGATTTATAACTGTCCATCTTTTTAACTCTGATATTTGTATTTAATTTCCGCTGTAAAGTTTTTATTGAAATAACATATGTCAGATTCTGTTCTGTCTTTATTTTTCTTTCTTACCCTTGAGAATCCGCTTCTTTGGTACTTGGATTTACGACACATGAATACCGAGGATGTATTAGTGTCGATTTTCGAGATTCGAAGAAACGGGTCCTCACACAACTTTTCTCTATAGTCTCATATGTAACATTTTTTACTAGCACTCATTCACACTCACTCGAGTTTAATTTTATTATTGATCTTGATTTGCTTGCTCCAGCTTATGTCCAACCATGTCCTATACCTATCAAATAAACAACGTAGTAAAATAGAAAATGAAACAAACCTCAATTGCAAAAATAAAATTGAATTTGAATATTAATATTGCCTTAGTTTATGGGTTTGTTTCCTTTTTATGTTTTAGACAGGGACAAATATATATGTGCACAGACAACTTATGATATGCGCAATGTATCACTGTGAATATCACAAGGCCGGGCATCGATTAAACCTCACGGACTATTGCAAAGGTCAAGCCCGAAGGCTCAATATAGTGAAAATGTGCATAAGGTCAAGCCCAAGCCTCCTCGAGCTCAACTCAGGTGCATATATCATAAAACAAGTTTCAGCAACTCAACAACTCAAGAGTACATAGTGCATACAAGACAAGAAATCTCAAAATAGTTTAAGCATAATGCATATTGGAGCAGCTCAATGAGACATGAACAAGGCTGATGCACATGTATAAGCCAGACAAAAACAAGGAGAAGAAAGTACATGGAAATATAGGAAATTCACATGTATACACCAAACAAAAACTAGGCAAGAATTCAAGAAAGTGCACATAAACAAGCTAAGGCAACTCAGCATGGAGATGCACAAAGTTAAAGCAAGCAGCAAACAGATTCATGGCAAACCAGCAAGCAAGCAAAGCCAAAATAAACAAACAATTTCAGTGCACATGGAGATGAACAAAGTTGAGCACCAGCAAACCAGATTTATGGCAGAATCAAAAGTATCTCAACACTGCCTTGAACCTAGATTTATGGCAGAATCAAAAGTATCTCAACACTGCCTTGAACCAGGTAGCGAAACCACATACACACATTGACTCAAATGTAATTCAAAATCGTTCAGAACTGAAAACGAGTTCAACTAAACCCCAACATGGTTCAAGCATGGAAGTTCACAAATTAAAACAGCAAATTGAAAGTATAATAAGAAATCACAGTGCAAAAGCAAGTGCCACAAATTAAAATAGCAAGTGCCACAAATTCAAACAGCAAATGCCACAAATTGAACAAGGCAATGCCGTAAATTAAAACAAGGCAGTGCCATAAACCGCAAGTGCCATAAATTACTTGATATGAAGCCACGATAACATTCACATACATATATATACATATGTATGTATATACATGGATATCTCAAATTATTTGATATGAACTAGATCAGACTCATGTACAAAAGGCAGTTCGCACATATATATGCAGATATAAGAACATTCACACATATATACATATGCATGTATGTATGTACGTATGTACATGGAATTTCGCACATACAAACATATGTAGTGATATGAAGATATATATATATATATATATATGAAAACATTCATATAGATAACCAGAATCACAGTTTGGTTTGCTTGAGTCTATTTATAGGTCAGAAATCAGACTGCCTTAGTTTGGTGTACACATAACCAGAAACACCCACCTAGAAACAACTGTATATGTACAAGGCCAAAGAGTAACGAAAAACCAGTGCACTGGCTCGTCAAAAGAACATTACACAGATATGTATGCAATGTATATACTGGAATCAAAAGAACATTCACACATACATACATACATATGTATGCATGTATATACATGGATAAACCAATAGCCAACATAAGCATCAAAGCTCCAGGAAAATCGAACATTCACACATTAAAACAAGGCAGTGTCACAAACTAAAAACTTGGTTCAAGAGCCAATGAAAATGCAACTCAAAACAAGTTCAACTCAAAATGGTTCAGAAAATGATTCAAGCTCAAGTAATTCAAAATGGTTCAGCTCAAAGCAATTCAACGATTGGTTCAGCTCAAACCAGCATAAAGGTGCATAAAAAAATTAAAAAAACATATAAAAACAAGGTAGTGCCACAAACATTCACATATATATACATATATATGTATGTATGTATATACATGGAAGTTCAAACCATCGAGAATACAGGTATAAGGCAGGGACAAGTGTATTCATGAACTCAGACATGGTAATGCAAGTGCAACTCAAGTGTGCACATGAACTCAGACATGGTAATGCAAGTGCAACTCAAGTGTACACATGAACTATCAAATGAATTACATATGTATGTATATATGTGATAACCCGGATTTTGAACTATCTGTTAATTTGATAATTAACTGATTGTTACTATTAAGATACTGATTTTATCTAGTTGAATAAATCAATACTAATATCTAGATGTATATTATTAATAGATACATACAAAACCCTATAAAGTTGAAATTATAAGTTTACAAGAATATGAGTGTATATATATATTGTGATTTGAACATGGGTTTGAATTCAATGTAATAAATTTTTCAAAAGTTATTCAAAGTTAATTATGTATTTTAAAACTCTAAAGATAAATATTTATTCATTTAAAAATATGATAGTTAAAATAAGATTTAACAAAGGATTTATTTTGCTTTCTTTTAAAATTTACTTAAATTAAAATGGGTTGTAAATATATAGAAAGGTTTGAATCATATGATACATAATTTGTATAAACATAAGAAAAGTTTTAAATAAAGAATTAATACTCCTTCTTTTAAATTACATATGAATAAGAATAATTTAAAATATGTATAGATTTAAAAACATACATATATAAATATTAAATTTAATAGGAAAATATGATAAGATTTTATATAAAAACATAGGTTCTTACAATTTAACAAATGTAAGGCAATTATAACATGCAATTTACAAGTGTATATAAATTAAACAAGTGTCACAATCTAATTTACTTTATTTTTATTTTTCATTAAGACAAGGCTAAATATACTTATAATCTTTTCTTCTCAATCCTTTTCTATCTCAATTTCAAAGTTAAGAAATGAGTAGCCGGACAACAATATACAAACCAGAGACAAATTCAAACAGCAAAAATTCATTTCAGTTTTAAAAGCAAGATTCCATCTTCAAATAAAATCAAGCAAATTCAAAATTCAAGCCAAAGAAAAAATGTGCAAATCAATTCAAACAAGTACAGATTCCACTCTATTGCCAGAAGATTAACTCAACAACAAAGTGCAATACCAGATCAAACTAAAGTAAATTCCAGATTAAAGCAGAACTTTCAGGTTCTCTGTTCCATTTAAGGTGAGTAAACTTCTGATTTACCCAGTTTTACCTGTTGTTGTAAGTATGCCTGAAATGATGTTGAAATCCTTTGCATGTAAACAAATCTGTGTGCATGTGTATATTTTCCTGGGCATGATTTACCCAGATTTACTTCAAATTCAAGTTCAATTAAAAGTAAATCAAGAGGTTCTCTGTTCTAAGTTTTAACAGTGAGCAAACTAACCCATTAAAAACCTGAATTTGTTCTATATATCTTGATGAATACTTGAAATTGGCTGTGAATAATGTTGTATAGATTTAAATATATCTGCATCTCTATATATATGTGTAGATAGGAGTGTGCATGTCTGATATACAGGAATTGTTGTTTCTGGTTAATAATAGTTTTCGAAAACTGGTTTTAAAAATCAAATTCTTCCTCTCTAATTCTTGTTAGGCTTTAGGATCTAAACGAAACTTGTGTGTATGATCAAGATCTAAGTCTAAAAAAAATATTTTTGAGAAGAATTAGTTTGAGTTTATCTGGAAATCTTAAATATACAGAGAAAACTTCAAAGGCATGTTAAGTTCGAATGTTAAATTTTCTTGATTCACCTGTACCATTCATCACGTCTTTGAAAATCACGAATTTTAAAAGTAAATTCAGTATTTTTAGTAAAGTATTGATTTAGGAATTAGTGGTTGAACTGAGATGGGTTTTTGGTCGAATTCTGGCGATCAGAATACTTTCTGGGGTTGGGGTTGTGCTCGAAGGTGGAGGAGGATCTGAAGATCTCGGTAAAATTTGTACGGCAATTTTATCATTGCCCTGGTGATCGGAAATGATGGTTGTAGGGTTTAAGTGGCGTATCGTTTCGTGTCGATGTTTGGGGTTCGTGGGTCATCTGGGGATCATCGAAGGGAATCGCGAGTGGGGGAATGGTAGCGGGAGGAAGTGCCGCAGCTTCGGTGAAGATGGCCGGTGTTTTCGAGAACGGAGGTGATGGGGAGAGGCGAAGTTCTGGCCCTGGTTATGCTGCTTGGTCGAGATTTTTATCTCGATTTCGTCTCGGTGGGTTTTTGTGAAAACTGTGTACGTTTTCGTGTTCGAGGGAGCTCGTGGAGTCGTGGAGCATCGTCGCGACGATCGTCAGAGGACGGTGGCGTTGGGACATGTGCACGTGCACGTTCGGTTAGAGGTCGAACGATTATTTGGGGAAGAAGATGGTGGCTCGGAGGCAAACTCGGGAAAATTGGTGAAATACTCGAAGCAAGGGGGATGTGGGATAACTCGGGTCAGGCTCGGTTAAAATAAGAATTTGCTCGGGTCTGGAGATTAGATAAAACAGTTTTAAAAACTTTAAACTAAATTAAGTTTAATTACGTAAGGCAATTTATTACTTAAAGATAATTACTGAATGAAATTAATTAAAGGCTAATTAATTAATGCGATTAATTAAGATTAATTATTGAATATGATTAATTTAAGGTAAGTAATTATGGTATAATCAATTAATGAGTGTAATTAAGGGTTAATTAATGATTAAAGAATAATTAATCTATGTAATTAATTAGAGAATTAATTACTTAATACAATGATTAATTAATTAATGTAATTAACTAAAGGATTAGTTAATTAATGAAAGTAATTAAGATTACTTAAGGTAAGTAATTAAATGATAGTTAATTAAATTTAGTAATTAAAGGTTATTAATTAATGTAATTAATTAAATAATAATTAAGTAATTAAAGGTTAATTAATTAATGTAAGTAATTAAGAGTTAATTAATTAATGAGTTAAATTAAATTAATTATTAATTATGTGAAATTAATCTTGCTTATGGATGATTAAATTATATTGAATACCTTTGATTATTATTTAACTCTGGCATGTACTTTGTAATGTTCTGTGATATGAAATGTTTTGTTTGAACTATGATAAATATGAGTTATTTATCTATAATGGAATTGTTTGGGAATACGACATTCTGAAGTTAAATTGAATTGTTGAAATGTAAAACAACTTGTCTTAGGAAGATGATATTTAATTCGAAGAGACGGGATCGGATATTAGCGATATCCGGAACCACTTCGATTAGAAATCTATAATTCTTTATAGATTGATATGTGAAATAAATGGGCTGGATTGGGATAATATAGACCATTTAAACTAAGTTGGATACTTTGATATTGTTTTGTCAAATAAGTGTTGACTATATAAGTTGTTTACTTGTGGTAAAGTACGAGTTACCCGGGTTTAAATAGGTTCTATGGATTGAAATTTCATTGTTTGATGAGTTTATTCACGCTGGTTTCCAGCCTGACCCGGGTGTTACTTTGATGTAATGCTCGGGTCAGACCGAGTATTACAGATTTTCAGGTAAGGACGTTCTGGAGTTCAGAAGTCGAGCTGGATGGCAGGAACGTATGGAGTGTTTTTACTGTGTTATATTATTGTATATCTGAGACTTGAAAATTGTGTATACCCAGTGTCTGTATAAATGTGTAACTCTGATGTATTAAAATGTAATCGGCAGATATAATATTGTTTTGTAAACTGTTATTATTTATTATTATATTTTATCCGCTGCGAATGTGAGATGTTGATGTTTCTGATCTTCTTCTTCTTCTTCTATCTCTTTCTTCTTTTTCATAACTATCTGGAATTTTCGGGTTCGAAAATTCCGGGTTGTTACAGTTGGTATCAGAGCGAAGGTTAAGCGAGAACCTTGGCTCTGTTGGGATTACTCGTTAAGGATAAGGTCAATGGTACCCTAGAACGAGTTGAGTGTATATATATATATATATGAGAGCGTAATTGTTATTTTCTTATATAAGGATTTTAAATGATTTTATATCAGAATATATTTTGATATATAAAATGATATTTCTTTCTATTAAATATTAAGGTAATTGGTTGTTAAAATATTGGAATTAAATTAAGTGGTAATAGAAATAAAGCCAAATTAAAATTGAATGAAGATAAGTTTGAAATGAATTCAAACTAAAATTAAAATCTTGAATTTGTAGAAATGTTATCAAGAATAAAGGTAATAATGAATTGGTTTCTAGATATGATAATTATTATCATAAATGGTAATTGTGTTTAATAATGAATGTTGTTAATGATTTAGCAAAATGAAATGTTTAGGGAAGTAAACATTTAAGTGAGTATAACTTATAAATTGGAATTGAAGAGAATTTAAAATTGTGAAATTTTAAATCTAAATCCAGAAAACTTGAAATTGTTTTAAAGAAGTTGTTTTGAAATTAAAAACCAAAAATGGTTTAAAAATTTAAGTATGACTTGAAGTGTAAAGGAAATAAATATGTATAGATGAGAATATACATTATATTAAAGATGTTTGAAATAAACTCTAAGTATTGAATTTTAAATTTTTGGGATATGATGTGAAACCCAAAGTAAAGTAAGTTTTTTTTTTAACTTAAAAAGGGAAAGACTATTAATCTGAAGTTTAAAATTTGAATGGGAATTCAAATTGTGAAAAGTTGACCGGATTAAGTAAATTTAACTTGGAGGAAGTTAAATAAGTTTGAATAAATAACTTGAATTGGAAATTTCAAGATGAAATTTAAATTTAACTTGGGTAGTTAAATGGTTAATTTAAATGGGAGTTATGAGTGATCTCAAAATGGGTTTGAGATCTGGAAATTGTAAATGGTAAATTAGAATCTGAAGATTAAATTGTTTTTGAATTCTTATTTGAACTTTGTAATAAGTTAAGTAAAGATAATTTTAAAATGGAATTTTGAAATTTGAATTCAGAATTAAAAGGTTTAAAGATTTAATTTGTTAAAATTAAAAATAAAGGTTGAGTTAATTTAAAAGTAAAGGAATTGTGATTTAAGAAATTAAATCAACATTTAAAATTTTAACTCGAATTTATATAATTCGAGATAGTTTTAAATTGAAATTTGAATAGAAGTAGTTCAAATTGAATTTGATTTGAATTAATTAGAATTGTGATTAAAGATGGTTAAGAATAAGTTTAAATGGAAAATTTGAATTTATATAATTTAAAGTGAAATTGAAGCTGGTTCAATTTGAAATTAATCCAAATTGAATTGAAATAAATTGGAATTGTAATTTAAGTTGAATAAGTTTAAAAATCAAATGGAATTTGATTTGAATTTGGAAAGGAATTAAGGTTAATTCAACTTGAATTGGGAAATTAAACAGTTTGGCTCTGGATTGTTTTCAAAATAAATGGTTTTAATACAAATATATTTTTCCAAACTATTTACTATGCAATCTTTCTTCTTAAAACCCCAAACTATTTTATACTTATTTTACAATTATTTAGGAACTATTTAACTATTTTGAAACTGTTTTATAAACTAATTATTATTTTTCAGTTACTTATATCTAATCACTATTTTAAAAACTATTTTGCAATTATCTAACTATTTTATACCTACTTAACTATTTTACAGCTATTTTACAAACTAATAACTATTTTTCAACTACTTATCTATTTTAAACTTTTTCAAGCTATTTTTAAATTTAAATTGGTCAGAGTTCAAACTGTTTGTAATTGAAGTAATAACTCAATTGGAAATGGAAGCAATTGAGAATTAGTGAATGGAATTAAAGGAAATGTGAATAGAAAAGAGAATTGATTTGGCTAATAACCAATAAAGATAAATACGTAGGATATACGTATATTATTCTATTCGCATAATGATTTGATCCGGATTCGAACACATAATTTCGAGATAGTATTATCGATCCGAGTTGGGATTTTTCGCTCGATTTTCGACGGCGAACCTGGATATGAATTATTGATTGGTTCTGGATATTCTCTATCATAGTTGTGACTATGCAAGGAGAATGACGGTTTCTGATCAAGAAATCAGATCTGAGTCCGCACTAGGAAGTCGGGTGGACGATACTAGTTCGGAAGTGAAATTGTGTGATCGATTGAGCGATCAGATTGATATAGCGTACGGATGATATGTGTACATCGTACGGGTTTGAATGAAATTGATATTGAAAATTGTGGATAAGGATTATAAAATGGTCTTTGAAATGAAAAGTATATTTGTGAAATATAATAGAATTGGATATTTCTTTGGTTGAAATTTACTTTATGGAGGTAAGTAAATGGTAAATAACTTTATAAAGAAATCAAACTTGAATATTTGATTTGACAATAAATAAAGTTATATTTTGTAATATGATAAACTTCGCTTATTGAATCTAGCCAGAATAAAAAGGGATTTTGGAAGTATTTGAAGTATAAAAGAGGTTTTATACAAATTTGAAATGATCCAAAGATTTTCAAAGTTATATATATCTATATATATAAAGGGTTTTATGAGAATGATTTTGGAAAAGGTTTTGGGAACCTATATAATTTTGATTTTTGGGAAAATCAGTTTTGGATTTTGGAAAGCCTAGTTTGAAAATTATCGATTTTGGTAATCGATTTTGTGTAAAGGAGATTTTGATAAATCATAAAGGGTATGATTTGAAGATACTATAAGTATATAGTATAAGGTGTTTTGAGAATAGCTCTGGGGAAAAAGGCGCTTCCTTGAAATGAACTTCTCAGGAGTGCCACTGGGTGGTACTGCCTTGAGCCCCAAGGGGGGTTTCTAAAGTTGATCCTGTGAGGAGTCCGGACAAAACTAGTTCCTGAGGATTATTTGTGTAGCGAAAGTCGAGGGGCTGGTGCCCACAGAGGCATTTGAGTTATGCTGTGACAACAATTTAACTCAATGTCACTGCGATCTACTGCAGACCATAGCGAAAGTCATGTGTGCCGCTGAGAGCCAACTGTCTACGTTTGATTTTATATCGGTAGACTGTGACACTATGGTAACATAGCGAAAGTCGTTTGAGCCGCTGAGAGCCAACTGTCTACGTTTGATTTTATATTGGTAGACTGCGACCTATGTGGAGGAGTTTCATTTTGACAGCGAAATCGTGTGTGCCGCTGAGAGCCAACAGTTACATGGACTTTTGCTGCGACGGCAACGTAACCCTGGATGTAACTGCGATCTGTTGTGGGTTCCATGGTGTAATCGGTTACATGGACTTTTGCTGCGATGGCAACGTAACCCGTGATGTAACTGTGACCATGGATGGGGGTGATGATTTCCAGAGCATTCTCACCAAAGATATTTCCTCTATTTTTAAAAATGTTTTCGATATTCCAATAAATTATTTTCCAAATATTTTCACTGGGTGTTGAAAACGGGTCTACCCAGTACTTATAGATTTTCAGTCCTACGCCTGATCAACGTATGACCGAATTTCTATGAGAACAAGGATGGATTTGTTGAAACACCGAGTTATAAAAAAAAAAATATTTTTATAAAAACTAATTTAGTAATATTATATATAGATTTTAAAAGTATTATAAAAGTGTTCAAAGAGTAATTTAACTGATATTAAGTATTTTAATAAAATTCTAATAAAATTCTGGCTTCGTTCCTTTTTGGGGACGAAAAGATTTAAAGGGGGGAGGAATGTGATAACCCGGATTTTGAACTATCTGTTAATTTGATAATTAACTGATTGTTACTATTAAGATACTGATTTTATCTAGTTGAATAAATCAATACTAATATCTAGATGTATATTATTAATAGATACATACAAAACCCTATAAAGTTGAAATTATAAGTTTACAAGAATATGAGTGTATATATATATATATTGTGATTTGAACATGGGTTTGAATTCAATGTAATAAATTTTTCAAAAGTTATTCAAAGTTAATTATGTATTTT
This sequence comes from Allium fistulosum, assembly GCA_030737815.1. NCBI lineage: Eukaryota > Viridiplantae > Streptophyta > Magnoliopsida > Asparagales > Amaryllidaceae > Allium > Allium fistulosum. Next base: position 182,017,920 of record CM060905.1, on the reverse strand, counting down.
AAAACTCTAAAGATAAATATTTATTCATTTAAAAATATGATAGTTAAAATAAGATTTAACAAAGGATTTATTTTGCTTTCTTTTAAAATTTACTTAAATTAAAATGGGTTGTAAATATATAGAAAGGTTTGAATCATATGATACATAATTTGTATAAACATAAGAAAAGTTTTAAATAAAGAATTAATACTCCTTCTTTTAAATTACATATGAATAAGAATAATTTAAAATATGTATAGATTTAAAAACATACATATATAAATATTAAATTTAATAGGAAAATATGATAAGATTTTATATAAAAACATAGGTTCTTACAATTTAACAAATGTAAGGCAATTATAACATGCAATTTACAAGTGTATATAAATTAAACAAGTGTCACAATCTAATTTACTTTATTTTTATTTTTCATTAAGACAAGGCTAAATATACTTATAATCTTTTCTTCTCAATCCTTTTCTATCTCAATTTCAAAGTTAAGAAATGAGTAGCCGGACAACAATATACAAACCAGAGACAAATTCAAACAACAAAAATTCATTTCAGTTTTAAAAGCAAGATTCCATCTTCAAATAAAATCAAGCAAATTCAAAATTCAAGCCAAAGAAAAAATGTGCAAATCAATTCAAACAAGTACAGATTCCACTCTATTGCCAGAAGATTAACTCAACAACAAAGTGCAATACCAGATCAAACTAAAGTAAATTCCAGATTAAAGCAGAACTTTCAGGTTCTCTGTTCCATTTAAGGTGAGTAAACTTCTGATTTACCCAGTTTTACCTGTTGTTGTAAGTATGCCTGAAATGATGTTGAAATCCTTTGCATGTAAACAAATCTGTGTGCATGTGTATATTTTCCTGGGCATGATTTACCTAGATTTACTTCAAATTCAAGTTCAATTAAAAGTAAATCAAGAGGTTCTCTGTTCTAAGTTTTAACAGTGAGCAAACTAACCCATTAAAAACCTGAATTTGTTCTATATATCTTGATGAATACTTGAAATTGGCTGTGAATAATGTTGTATAGATTTAAATATATCTGCATCTCTATATATATGTGTAGATAGGAGTGTGCATGTCTGATATACAGGAATTGTTGTTTCTGGTTAATAATAGTTTTCGAAAACTGGTTTTAAAAATCAAATTCTTCCTCTCTAATTCTTGTTAGGCTTTAGGATCTAAACGAAACTTGTGTGTATGATCAAGATCTAAGTCTAAAAAAATATTTTTGAGAAGAATTAGTTTGAGTTTATCTGGAAATCTTAAATATACAGAGAAAACTTCAAAGGCATGTTAAGTTCGAATGTTAAATTTTCTTGATTCACCTGTACCATTCATCACGTCTTTGAAAATCACGAATTTTAAAAGTAAATTCAGTATTTTTAGTAAAGTATTGATTTAGGAATTAGTGGTTGAACTGAGATGGGTTTTTGGTCGAATTCTGGCGATCAGAATACTTTCTGGGGTTGGGGTTGTGCTCGAAGGTGGAGGAGGATCTGAAGATCTCGGTAAAATTTGTACGGCAATTTTATCATTGCCCTGGTGATCGGAAATGATGGTTGTAGGGTTTAAGTGGCGTATCGTTTCGTGTCGATGTTTGGGGTTCGTGGGTCATCTGGGGATCATCGAAGGGAATCGCGAGTGGGGGAATGGTAGCGGGAGGAAGTGCCGCAGCTTCGGTGAAGATGGCCGGTGTTTTCGAGAACGGAGGTGATGGGGAGAGGCGAAGTTCTGGCCCTGGTTATGCTGCTTGGTCGAGATTTTTATCTCGATTTCGTCTCGGTGGGTTTTTGTGAAAACTGTGTACGTTTTCGTGTTCGAGGGAGCTCGTGGAGTCGTGGAGCATCGTCGCGACGATCGTCAGAGGACGGTGGCGTTGGGACATGTGCACGTGCACGTTCGGTTAGAGGTCAAACGATTGTTTGGGGAAGAAGATGGTGGCTCGGAGGCAAACTCGGGAAAATTGGTGAAATACTCGAAGCAAGGGGGATGTGGGATAACTCGGGTCAGGCTCGGTTAAAATAAGAATTTGCTCGGGTCTGGAGATTAGATAAAACAGTTTTAAAAACTTTAAACTAAATTAAGTTTAATTACGTAAGGCAATTTATTACTTAAAGATAATTACTGAATGAAATTAATTAAAGGCTAATTAATTAATGCGATTAATTAAGATTAATTATTGAATATGATTAATTTAAGGTAAGTAATTATGGTATAATCAATTAATGAGTGTAATTAAGGGTTAATTAATGATTAAAGAATAATTAATCTATGTAATTAATTAGAGAATTAATTACTTAATACAATGATTAATTAATTAATGTAATTAACTAAAGGATTAGTTAATTAATGAAAGTAATTAAGATTACTTAAGGTAAGTAATTAAATGATAGTTAATTAAATTTAGTAATTAAAGGTTATTAATTAATGTAATTAATTAAAGAATAATTAAGTAATTAAAGGTTAATTAATTAATGTAAGTAATTAAGAGTTAATTAATTAATGAGTTAAATTAAATTAATTATTAATTATGTGAAATTAATCTTGCTTATGGATGATTAAATTATATTGAATACCTTTGATTATTATTTAACTCTGGCATGTACTTTGTAATGTTCTGTGATATGAAATGTTTTGTTTGAACTATGATAAATATGAGTTATTTATCTATAATGGAATTGTTTGGGAATACGACATTCTGAAGTTAAATTGAATTGTTGAAATGTAAAACAACTTGTCTTAGGAAGATGATATTTAATTCGAAGAGACGGGATCGGATATTAGCGATATCCGGAACCACTTCGATTAGAAATCTATAATTCTTTATAGATTGATATGTGAAATAAATGGGCTGGATTGGGATAATATAGACCATTTAAACTAAGTTGGATACTTTGATATTGTTTTGTCAAATAAGTGTTGACTATATAAGTTGTTTACTTGTGGTAAAGTACGAGTTACCCGGGTTTAAATAGGTTCTATGGATTGAAATTTCATTGTTTGATGAGTTTATTCACGCTGGTTTCCAGCCTGACCCGGGTGTTACTTTGATGTAATGCTCGGGTCAGACCGAGTATTACAGATTTTCAGGTAAGGACGTTCTGGAGTTCAGAAGTCGAGCTGGATGGCAGGAACGTATGGAGTGTTTTTACTGTGTTATATTATTGTATATCTGAGACTTGATAATTGTGTATACCCAGTGTCTGTATAAATGTGTAACTCTGATGTATTAAAATGTAATCGGCAGATATAATATTGTTTTGTAAACTGTTATTATTTATTATTATATTTTATCCGCTGCGAATGTGAGATGTTGATGTTTCTGATCTTCTTCTTCTTCTTCTATCTCTTTCTTCTTTTTCATAACTATCTGGAATTTTCGGGTTCGAAAATTCCGGGTTGTTACAATATACATGGAAGAGTATCACATAATAATAAGTCCAGGCAGTTCAACAAGGCAAGGATGTGTGTATGGGTTCAACAAGTGCAATACTCAAGTGCACCAAACATAACTTCAGTCATGTGCACATATATACATATATGTATATACATGTATACATGTGCACAGTTGCACCGATGAAGTGGCCAACAAAAAAAGGCAAGGATGTATACATGTCTATATGTATGCATAACTTCAACAAGGCAAGGATGTATACATGTGTATATGTATATACATGTATACATGTTCAACAATACAAACAAGGGGTAACCGACGAAATAATGAAGTGGCTAAAGATCCGACTGTCTATCATGTTATATAATGAGTACAGAGCATCCTCTAGGAAAGCAAATGGTACAATCAAATGAAGCAAATATAATAAAACAATCAGACAAATGCAATATATAATGTAGTGATTCTAAGCTTATTATACAAATATAAGAAAATATATTATAACTAAAACTGATGAAGTAAACAAAGATAAGGCAAACATTTAATTTGAATTAAATAGGGAAATAATAAAAGGTACAATAATACGAAAATCATAAAACCAACGAAAATTCAAAAGAAACCATTACAGAAATTATCAACTTCAGTTAACTCTTTACAATTAACAATGAACAAGTCAAGTTTTAAATAATCAAATATACTTAAATCATCACAAGAAAATCAAGTCGAGATCAATACGAAATCACAGGCAAAAGTATATACGAATATATAGGAAATTGATTCCTATATAAACACCCAAATCATCATAGGCAAATCAAGTCGAGATCAATACAAAATTGAAAGGGGTAGAAATCATATCATATATAATTGGAATAATACTCGACAAATTGAATGAACCCTAATTACAAGCGGCTTTAATTCAGTGTTGTTGACTGAAGATTACTCGACAAATTTATCGAAGAATACTCGACAAATAGAACGAACCTTCCAAAATTGAATGAACCCTAATTACAAGCATCTTCAATTGGATTCCCGAGATTAGGTTTTGAGAGATAGAGTATCGGGTTATCTAATTTTTTTATAAGAGGAAAATAATCGAAGGAAATAAGGCGGCCACGAATAAACCGAAGGAATGCTAGTTTTTCCTTTTAGAAACAAAAGAAAGAGGGAGGGAAATAAGTGAAGGAACGTAACCATGAAATGATTTAGGCAATATTGAGAGGGAAACCAAAATTTTAATAAAGAGGCAAAATAATTTTTTTGATAATTTCAATCAAACAAATTATAAATGTTATATGAAAGCAAATGTTGTCTGATCGTTGTTGTGTTACACAACAAATGATTTTTCAATGTGTTTTGTGAAAAGTGGGATAATAGAGAATCAACCTTATGTTTTGTGATCACTGTTGTTTAATTCACTTTATGGCATAGTGCAAAGAGCATTATGAGTTGCCAAGACCCATTTGTTCACTAGTGAGTTTTGAAAGAGCTTACAAGAGGCGCTAGGGACCAGCTGCACCTTAGTACAGCATATCACCTGCAAACGGATGGGCAGACTGAAAGATTAAATCGTATATTGGAAGATCTCTTGCGAGCATGCAGTTTTGATTTTGGAGGATAGTTGGTGACCATCTACATATGGTGGAGTTTGCATACAACAATAGTTATCGGTCTAGTATTGATATGCACCATATGAAGCATTGTATGGCCAATCATGTAACACTCCTTCATGTTGGTGGAAAGCGGGCGAGAAACTGATACTTAGGCCAGATATGATTAGAGAGGCATTGGAGAAGATTGAGGTCATTTGGCAATGAATGATATCTGCTCAGGATCGACAAAAAAGCAACGCGGATAAGAGATGAAGAGATTTGGAATTTTCTGTTAGAGATATGGTATTCATGAAGGTTTCTCCTCTGAAGAATGTAGTTCGATTCGGTAAAAAGGGGAAGTTGGCAGATCGAGATTTGTAGGTCATTTTTAGATAATTGAGAGGATTGGGAAGCTGACGTATAGGGTCGACTTACCTCAGAAGATGGCAGGTGTGCAAACATTTTTCATGTCTCTTACCTACGGAACTTTGTGCAAGACTCAAGCGTGATGATTACACCGGATCAGCTAGAAGATGTTGAGGTAGAATAAGAAGTTTCTAGATCTTGTAGGCTGCTTCGTATTGTTGAGTGTGATATGAAACAGCTTTGGAGAAAGTCGATAAGGCTAGTAAAGGTACAACGGAGCGGAAGTGATGATGATTATACATGGAAGACTAAAGTGAACGTGAGGACTACGTGTCTAGAGCTCTTTGAATGATAAAATCCACCATTTATCATATCTACTTTCACTATTGTATATTATATTTGATAGGTTAGTATTTCGCATGGTGGGGTAAGTTCATTAAGACTATTGATTGCATGGCTGCTTATTTGAGATGTTTAATGGTTGCTTATGATTAGTAGGCATGCATGATAATTATAGTTGCTTCTATTTTGGTTTGTTTAAAGATTTCTGGGGTGAAATTTCTAAAGGGGAGGGGAGAATGTAACGACCTATATTTTATGTATTGGAGGATCGTAAAATATTTTTATTTTGTTTTTGTAAGGTCCTATGATTATATAATTTTGGGACCTGACTCATAGGGACATTTTACACACTTATGATTTTTTCCGAATTTCTACGTGACCATTTTGATCCTTAAAACCTTGTGTGGGCTATAAATTTTGATAGAATTTGAGTTAGGATTTAAAAATAGTTCCATTGCTTCAGGATGATGGTTTCTCATTCCTTAGAGTGGTCATAATAGAAAAAACAGACTTAAGGTTAGAAAGTTATAGTTATTCTAAGTTTTAATAGCCGTTGGCCATGATTAGGTGTAATTAATTAAGCCCATAAGTGGGCCCAATAGTCTAATTAGAGATCACTATAAATAGAGGGATGAAGAGCCAAATTAAATATTTTTCCTCTCTCCCAAATCAAATCTAAACCCTCATTTAACTCTAGGTTCATCCAAAATCACCCAAATTACTCTCTAAATCAAACCAAATTGAAGAATAGATCATTGATTAATAGATAGAGAACATCAATTTGGTTGATTTGCTTTGCTTTTCATTGCTGTCCACTTTTGATTAAGGCTCAAATTGGTTGAATTCGATAATTAGTGAGTGGTTTATGCCTTCTCATTATCATATGCATATTTATATGGTAGAATTACAGATTTTAACATGATTTTTGATCGTAAAATCCTTTTCTAACTTTAATCACATGTTAACATATGTTTATGACCTAAATTGATGAATTTTAATATGATTTGTAGAATTGGTTTTGTAATTCACCTTATTCATACTCATATGTTCACGGATTTCTTAGATTTGGATTAGAATTTGTTTGATTGCGATAATTCTATATTGCTTGTTTGAATGGATATAACTGCATTTTATTATATGCTTGTATGTTGTAATTAATGTTGTTTGCTAGTGTTTTGGATCTTTAGGAAGATATGTCGGTGAATTGGGCAAATCGGAGGCAAAGTTGGTTAGAGTTGGACGAAACTTTGAGGAGAGGCTCCGGAGTATAGGAGAATCTTGCCCGAAAAATCACGCCTCAAAATTTGCTGAGGGCATAACCTAATACCGACTTATCTATAACTTGGTACCGAGTTATAATGGTTGGTCGGAATTGGACGAAACTTGGAGGAGAGGCTCTAAAGCATGAGAGGAGCTTGCTGGAAAATTTGCGCCTTAATATTTGCTAAGGGTATAACTTGCTACCAAGTTATATAACTCGGTACCAAGTTATAATGGTGGGCCCTATAAGTCGGTCGTTGGCATAGGCAGGTAGAGCTTGGCTAGTGGAGGTGGTTCTTGGCTTGAAGCAAGAGATTTGGTTAAGTGTTGGGTGATATACAGAGTTATCCATAGAAGTTAGAAGATAAGGCTATAGGTTGGGCCGAGTTATCAAGGAGGGATAGGTCGGTGTCTAAAGCTTTTGGGAAAGGGGTACTTGGAGTAAGGAGGAAAACTTAGCCAAAAGTGGCTAAGTATATAACCTAGTACCGAGTTATCTATATAACGATACCAAGTTATCATATTGCATTGGATGAAAGTGGAATTTGTAGGGTGTGGAATGGAAGTTCTGTAGGTCGTGCTAGAGGTGTTGGCTCATTCGCATGAGGAATAATGGCGATGTAACAACATGGTGAAAGCTAAAATCTTTGGTTTGTAACTCGTGGTAGGAGTAGATACCAAAGATAGCGGCTCGGTAAAGGAGGGAGTGTAGAATACAATAGCCTATGATTTTTGTTTGATGATAATAAACATATATATATTCGTTTAAATGTACTTGATATTGTACTATTTTATTTTTCACATAATTAAATAAATATTTGTTGAATAAAATAAATAACTCAGAATTCATATTCAAACAAATATTTTATTCAAACAAATATTTTATTACAAATTCAAATAGTACAAATTTGAGCTCTCACTACATGTATACATTTTTCAGTTACATTACAATTTCGATTACATCACAAATTTCAATTTACAATTTTGACCTCACTACATATATTCACTCACACTCGTATTTTATCTTCAACTTTGTTCCAGCCTGTATCCAGCATCTGAATTATCTACAAAATAAACACCGACGCAGTAAGATTGAAAAAGAAATATTTTGTAGTGTACAATAAAATGCGTGTTTTGAAAATATCATTTGCCTCAGTTATTTGGGTTGTTCGTCGTCATTTTTCTTTTTCAATTCATCTTACACGAATAGCTTGTAACATGCACAGTGTATCACTGTATATGTCACAAGGCCGTGCACATAGATATACACTTGCATGTTAAAACTATAGGGACAGGTGAGCACAAGGTCAAACAAACCCAAATGGTGGATTCAACTCAGGTGACTCGAAGAAACTGCAACAACCCACATATACCAAAGACCAGAATTCAAGAGGACAAAACCGGATCGAGCTAGCAGTTCAGTGCAACAATACTCAAAGTACACCAGACACATCAAGACCAACATACCATCACAACCAGAGGCACAAGAATGAAGTGTTCTCAATCTACATTCAGACTCCATCAACATATGTACAAAATTTGGCTTCAAACATGCTTGAACCAAGTGCAGACTCATAAATGAATGAACACAACAGTTCAACTCGAAGCAATGCAAAGAAAACACTAGTTCAAAACATGTACACCAGTCCTATACATATGCATACAAGATGAATACATTTCAACGTTTCAAATGCATTCAGGCATATAAAAGACTCAATACAAAACAACATGAGACCAGACATGAGTGTCAACCAGACTTAATTGAACTGACTCAAAGCAACTGGAAGCAGACTTAAAGCAATTGGAAGCAAACTTCAAAATCAAGTTCAGCTACAACTTGAACTTGAACATATACAAAATTCCCAAGCAAATACAGGTAACAAAAGTACATTTGAACTCCAAAACACAAGCTCCAGACCAAACTCAAGTGGAACCACCAGTAAAACAAAAGAACGAACACAAAATGACCAGACCAGATCAGCCTCAACACTAAATGACCACATGATAATATGAATGTAAATGGAATGCAAAAAATGGAACTGAGGCCGGCAAATCAGTGCACAAGACATACACCACTCAGATGAACCAGGCCAGAATCACAAGTATACCAAACTCCAAGAGGACACAACCACGCATACAACATTTCAAAAATGCATAGTAAAATGTTCAATAACCAGAGTACATATGGTACCAGACCAGGATCAAGTGACAGTGTGTGACAGCAAGTATGATTCAAAGTAAAGCAACCACACTCCAAGAAGCACTAATATACATATATACATACCAGAGAGCAACAACCATGAACAATCAATGAAACCAAGTGGATAGGCAACAATCGTACACATATATACATACATATATGTACATATATACATGTTTATATGTTTATAGTAAACACAGTTGCAAGTCACAATTCGAAGAAAAGCAGCAGTTTTGTTTCTTAAATTGATCAAGCCGAAAAAGTTAGTGAAATCAGAGAGTAACACAAAAATTGGAACAAAGTCAAGAGTGTGAACAAGTCAAGTTTATATCAAATAATCAAATGGTCGAAGTCATAGGTGAAAAGAACGAAACCGACTCAAAGAAAACCAAAGCAATTCACGGAGCAAATGCAAATGCATCAGAGAAAATAATGAAACCGACTTAAATAATATTCAAGCAAATTCAACAATGAACAAGTCAGAGATCACAGTGCTCGTTCGATCAAAAATCAATGCAAGTGCCAAAATCATGAATTATTCAAACCAGAAGTATACGAACGAATTATACAGTTTTCATCCCTATATAAATACCCAATAATCATCATCGGCAAAAGTGTGGCATTTGAGTTCGAGACAATAATTCGGAGCGAACACTTAGAACAAATAAAAATATAATCCAAAACTCGAATCAGAAGTCAAGCAAAAATAAAAATCAAAAAGGAGAAAATCACGTACCAATTCGAGCTCTACATTTGAAGCTACCGCAAGTAATAAAGCCAGAGATTCAATTGAAGAAGCATTCGAAGAAAATTGAAGAACGAAACCATATCAGCAATCAATTCGAACAAAGCGACGGCTTTATCACAAAGCCCTAATTTTTGAAGAGGATAGGCAAAAGGAACGACCGCATGTACAAAAGGAGATGACCCGGTTTCTTTAATTTGGTTATAAAATTAAGTGGGCTAGTCATATTTACTTTGGGCTTAAATATATAAATAGGGTTTTGTCTAGTTTTTTTTCTATTTGTAACTTTTCTTTTTTAATCGTGTCAAACTCTAGTTGTGTAACTAGGTTACGAACTACGGTGGTGTAGTTCGAGAATTCACAACTCAGTGGCTGAGTTGTGGCAGGGTTTTAAGCGTAGAGTTAGGTTAGTCATTAGCGGGTGTCGCAAGTTTAAGTGTGTAAGCGTCTAACTACTTAATTTCTAGTAGAAACCTTGGAGGCAGCACGTAGGCAGGGCTTTGCCGAAGCTGGGTAAATCTATGTTGTTTTATTTCTACTTTTATATTCTGCTATTATATGTGCTGCAATTATTATATATTTATTTTTGCATTAATTTTTATTATTAGTAGTATCACCCTATTCACCCCCCCTCTAGGGTGAAATCGATCCTACAAGTGGTATCGGAGCTAGGAACAAAAACCATTTTTTGTTTTAAAAAATTGATTTTTCAAAAACCAATTTTTGTTTTAAAATTTTGATTTTTTAAATGGATTCTTTTAATAATGCTTTTGCTGAGGGTCAGTCCATAGTTAGACCACCCAAGTTCAATGGTGAATATGCTTACTGGAAAAATAGAATGAAAATTTTTCTGAAAACCATAGATGCATGGATTATTGTTGAGGCGGGATATAGGACACCAACTATAGTGGTAGATAATCAAGAAATTGAAAAACCGATGGATCAATGGACAGATCTTGAAATAAACTTCAGAATGCTAACGCTAAAGCTATGAATTCTATTATTTGTTCATTAGATCAAATTGAATTTAATCGTGTCTCACATTATCTAACTACGTAGGAAATTTGGCACATACTTGAAGTGACTCATGAAGGAACCTCCCAAGTCAAAGAATCTCGCCTTGTCATGCTTAGTAGCGAATACGAGAACTTCACAATGTCCAAGGAGGAAAATGTCAAAGAGATGTATGGACGACTTTCTAATCTCGTATACAAATCATAAGCTCTTGAAAAACCATACACACAATTGGAAATAGTCCAAAAAATCCTTAGAGTCCTTCCATGAAATTTTGAAGCAAAAGTGACTGCTATTCAAGAATCAAAAGATCTGAAACAAATTAAAGTTGAAGAACTCATCGGAAATCTCACCACTTATGAGCTAGAAATCAAATTCAAGGAAGAACGTGAAGGAGGTGATACGCGAAAGAAATCAATAGCTCTGAAAGGTACAACGAAAAGTGACGATGACGACGACGATGGAGCAACCGAACTGGCACTGTTAATAAAGAGATTCAAAAGATGGAACCACAAATATGGAAATCCAGCTCTAAATCAACAATTGAAAAGCAGAATAGTCAAAATACTAGACAACTCAGAAGAGCAAGAGACCATTTGTCACAAGTGCAATAAACCTGGTCACATCAAGCCCAATTGTCCTCAGAATCGACTCGGCCAAGGAAAGAAATTGAAAAGGAGAAGTTTTGCAGCCACTTGGAATAAAAGTGATGATGTTAATAAAAGCACTAGCAGTGAGAGTGAAAAAGCAGATCTGTGTCTTCGAGGTGATACAACTGACAGCGATGATGACGAGCCAAGCGAGGTATCAAAACTGACTCACTCACAATTACTTATATATTTTCATGAAGTAAATGGTTGTTTTGTATGACTTAGGGAGAAGTACGCTAAACTTGAATCACAAAAAGATAGTTTGATAGAACTAAATAAACATCTTGATCAATTGGTTAAAAACTATCGAATCAAGAGCCCTAAGTGTGATAAGTGTCCATCGTTTAAAGAAGAAATAAAAAAAATCAGAAATTAAAATTAAATCGCTTGAAAATGAAATTCCGATTCTGAAAGAAAGTGAAAATACTAGGAGAGAAAATTCTATCAAAAAGTGCAGTTTGTTATTGAATGAAAATGAATCTCTCAAAACACAAGTCCAACAATTGTCTGCAACTTTAGGGAAATTCTCCAAAGGAAAAAAATTACTAAATATGTTATTAGGGAAACATACTGTTAATCTTATTAGACAAGGACTTGGATATACTCAAACTGAATGTGTTAAAAGCGAAATTAATCAATTCAATTCCAAGTGCACGATCTGTGGAAAAATTGTACACAATCACAATAATTGCTGGTATAGACCCAAACACATGAAAACCATACCAATTTGGGTTCCAAAAGGCACGGATGTAAAATCCCTTAAAATCAAACAAATCTGGGTGCCAAAAGGAACAAAGATCGACTGTTTTGGTTCTACGTAAACTTGTTTTTCTAAATTGCTTGTCACTAACAATCATGGACCTATAAAAACAAATAGGTCACAAAAATCTTCTCTCGTGTAGGTGTGGTCACAGGCTAAGGAACAACAAGAGTGGTACTTGGATTCTGGCTGTTCCAAGCACACGACGGGCAACAAATCAAAGTTCCTTAGCCTAGTACAAAGGTTGCAGAATCACAATGGGCAATAAATGAAAAATTATCGGTAAAGGTAAAATAGGTAACGGTATATTTATCTTGAACGATATATTATATGAAAATCTGCACCATAATCTGATTTAAATTAGCTAGTTATGTGATAAAGAAATGAATGTTGATTTTGATTCTGATTTATGCAAAATTATTGGCCAATTATATTTTTATGCCGAGAACACTATAAGTACCTCTAGAGTCTTTGAACTAGTTCATATAGATTTGTTTGGGCTAATGATGGTGTTTTATTGGTTGATGATTATTCTAGATACACGTGGATATATTTGACCTGACATTATGTTCTGTGGTTGTTTATGTGCATGTTTTCAATCAAATCCTTAAGGGATCACATTTTAAAAGCTGTAAAATGATTATAAGGTATTTGTTGCACACTTCACGATTTGGTATATGGTATTCAACTTATGATAGGGGCATGCAAATGCAGATTGTGTTGGTAGTCTAGTTGATATAAAAATGACTGGTGGAACGTGTTTTATGTAGAGACATTCATTAGTTGCATCACACTTCCAAAGAAATTATCTGCATAATTTTCATTCTAATTGTTTTTCAATTGGCAGACATTTTTTTCATAAAACCCCTTTCAGAAAATAGTTTTTGTTTCAGATTAGACATTGTAGAAATTTAATTTTATATTTATTTTTGGATTTGATCTTAAATGAATACATTAACTAATCTGACTCCCTACTGATTATCGAAAAGATAAATAGTGATTGAAAAAATGATGTGTTGATATTAATTATACATTTTGACTTGAGGTAGTATATTTAGTAAATTTCTTTAAAAATTTTAAACAAAATTTGTAATAACTTTGATTGGTAAAAATTCCATGACCATCTCTATTTCTATCATATTTCTAACGACCATCACTCATCAAATCCAATATAGTATGTCAAAATATGGTATTTTAAACAGGAAATTATCCATTTTTTTAAATTAATTAGCAATAAAATTATCCAAAATATTCCCTCTCATTTAAAAGTCCTCACGGTTATGCATGGGTGAATTACTTGGAATTTTTGATTATGTGCTTTCATGCTCATTTAAAAGTCCTCATGGTTATGCATGTATGGAACACATATCAAAATTGATTATTAAATAGACGAGTTGATTCTAATCCCATTTAAAAGTCCTCACGGTTATGCGTGGTTAGAAGACACTTGAAACTCATTTTTTTTAAAATAAAATTGGGAATACTACTAATCTCATTTAAAAGTCCTAACGGTTATGCATGGTTAGTAAGTATTCAAATTACTATCATAAATATACCATAAATAGATACAACTATATGGTTTTATATGCCAACATCACCCCTATCACTCTAAAGTGGAATATGCGCCTAACAGAGTATTTATGATTTTTGTTTGATTTTTTATTGAAATTTAATATTTATACTCGATTGGGTATTAATGTTGTATTAATGTCTATCACTTTATCTCTATTTTTCTAACACTATTACTCTTTTGCTGATAACAAAAGGGGGAGAGAGAAGTTAAGGTTTTTGGCAAATAAGTCAAGTCATATTATTTTTATTTGCATATTCCCATCTAGGTTCATTTTCATATATTTTACCTATTTTCATGCATATGTGAAGGGGGAGCTTTAGTGTAGGGGGAGCATTCAAATAGGGGGATCAGATGGAATTCATCAAAACCAAATACATTTAATAGAGTCGAAATCTTAATATATGTTTGTTATCATCAAAAAGGGAGATTGTAGAATACAATAGCCTATGATTTTTGTTTGATGATAATAAACATATATATATATATATATTCGTTTAAATTTATTTGATATTATACTATTTTATTTTTCACATAATTAAATAAATATTTGTTGAATAAAATAAATAACTCAGAATTCATATTCAAACAAATATTTTATAACAAATTCAAATAGTACAAATTTGAGCTCTCACTACATATATACATTTTTCAATTACATTACAATTTCGATTACATCACAAATTTCAATTTACAATTTTGACCTCACTACATATATTCACTCACACTCGTATTTTATCTTCAACTTTGTCCCGACCTGTATCCAGCATCTGAATTATCTGCAAAATAAACACTAATGCGGTAAAATTGAAAAAGAAATATTTTGTAGTGTATAATAAAATGCATGTTTTGAAAATATCATTTGCCTCGGTTATTTGGGTTATTCGTCATCATTTTTCTTTTGAATTCATCTTACACGAACAGCTTGTAACATGCACAGTGTATCACTGTACATGTCATAAGGTTGTGCATATCGATATACACTTGCGTGTTAAAACTATAAGGACAAGTGAGCACAAGGTCAAAACCAACCAAATGGTGGATTCAACTCAGGTGACTCGAAGAAACTGCAACAACCCACACATACCAAAGACCAGAATTCAAGAGGACAAAACCGGATCGAGCTAGCAGTTCAGTGCAACACGACTCAAAGTACACTAGACACGTCAAGACCAACAGACCATCACAACCAGAGGCACAAGAATGAAGTGTACCCAATCTACATTCAGACTCCATCAACATATGTACAAAGTTTGGCTTCAAACATGATTGAACCAAGTGCAGACTCATACATGAATGAACACAACAGTTCAGAGGCAAGCAGCAGTTTAACTCGAAGCAATGCAAAGAAAACACCAGTTCAAAACATGTACACCAGTCCTATACATATGCATACAAGATGACTACAGTTCAAAGATTCAAATGCATTCAATCATAAATAAGACTTAGTACAAAACAACATAAGACCAGACATGAGTGTCAACCAGACTTAATTGAACTGACTCAAAGCAACTGGAAGCAGACTCAAAGCAATTGGAAGCAGACTTCAAAATCAAGTTCAGCTACAACTCGAACTTGAACATATACAAAATGCCCAAGCAAATACAGATAAAAAAAAGTACATTTGAACTCCAAAACACAAGCTCCAGACCAAGCTCAAGTGGAACCACCAGTAAAACAAAAGAATGAACACAAAATGACCAGACCAGATCAACCTCAACACAAAATGACCACATGATAATATAAATGCAAATGGAATGCAAAACATGGAACAGAGGCCGGTAAATCAGTGCACAAGACATACAACACTTAAATAAACTAGGCCAGAATCACAAGTATACCAGACTCCAAGAGGACACAACCACGCATACAACATTTCATGATATTTAAGTGGGGCTCTGTTAGCCTAAATAATTTTCAATAATCAATGACCTTGATATTTGTTATATTTGGAATGAGAGGTTGTATTTAAGTTTTGTAGTTTAAATTTTCAATTTCGTAACCGTTATTTTAATCAAAAATTGTTTTTTTACAATCTCTTTATTACCATTACACCCATTCTTACCATGAACTGCAATAAAGGAATGTGAGATAGAGTAGAAGGGGAACCGATTTAAAGCCATAGCATCTAAACTGACCGGAGCCCTATAATCAAAGGATTGTGATAAGAGACCAATACTGCGCATAGCAAGGAATAGATGCATGCCACCATAGCCATATCATATAGCACAGAATGAATAGAGGCATAGGAAATAGTACCAGACATACTAAGATAGCGCCTTATAGAGTAAAAGGCATTCCGAATGGGCTATATATAGGATTGTTTGGAATACGCTTCAATGCAGAACCGACCCTATAAGAAAACAACAAAGTATGAAGTACCTTCTCTCTCCTTTGCAATATAAGAAAACTTGTACAAAAAGCCGACTCAAACTACGGATAGCCTCAGGAACATCCCAACATATGCCAACTAAGCCTTTAGAATAAAATAAGGAACCACTGCTCTATTCTGGCCCGACGCATTATCAAGTCAAATAAAAATAGCAAGGGTATCAATACGGGCAAGGCGGCCTGACCAGCAACAACATTCACTGCATATGCAACCACATAATAGTAGAGAGTTAAGGAGGTCCCCTATCATTTCTCTCAAGACATTAACCATTCCTCGAAAAAGAGAAGACCGACCTATATAGAAATAAGCTTCCTGCCCAATTCATCAGACATCCTGTCGGCAAGGTCATGTTCGAATTTGAATTCTTCAGCCATAATTTTGGATGTTCCCGCTCTAAATTTGGGATTACCGCCTCCATTCAAACTTCCCACCAAAGACACGTCAGTAATCCAATCACATCAAATAGGTATTTCGGATAAATGATAGCTGGCAAGATACAACGGTTGAGGAACAACGATGAAGAAGAAATTTTAGTAATCCGCATGCTTTTCTTAACTATAAATAGAAAGGGCAATGTAGCATAAAGGGGGACCTTTTTAGGACTGGCATTTTTCTCTTTTTAGAAAATTTTAAGATTCAATGGTACCTACTGCTATGAAATTCTATACTCAATCAATAAAAAGGAAGAAAGAGAAAATTTCCATATGGACCTAGGATTTCTTGAAATCTGAACCACGTAAATATAGTGTCCTTTACTATTCATATTCTTTTTTTCTAATTAGTCACAATACAACATTTTCTTTTAGTTTCCACTAAATTAGATAATAGGTTAGATCTGACACTTTAACATACAGTTAAAGGGCAGTGGCATAATCACCACTTCATGGCGAGAGTAAGATTTCTTAATTTCACTAATCCAAACAACAAAGTAATTTGTGAAAAAATTACTTTGTGCAACTTTGAGGAGTTAAAGGAGGAAAAAGTTCTTCAACGTTTTTTCGCGCTAGAAGGAGGGCAACCCCCAAAATTCTATTTATTTTCCTCATCTAGTACAATAGTATATCACGCATCATGAATCCCACCGATTCACCTATTGTCCCGATTCAAGAATCTGTACATCTGGTAGGAAAAACTATCACCAAGTCTCTCATACTTTCAAAAACCTAGGATAAGGCAGGACTCTCGACCAAGGCCCCTGTAGATACCATCCTTGTCGCATTTCAATGCTTCTCAAATCAAACAAACCGATGCATAGAAGGATTAGAGAAAACAGGGACCTATTATGTCGCTCGTGGGCCGTCATCATCTCCTCACTCCATAGCTTACCGCCATCGTTCCACATTTGCGCCGAACAATCAGCGGGTGAACGATAACGACATTCCCATTAATGAGAACGGTGATGCTGGATTAAAAACTGATACTAAGAAAAATCCAGGCCGATCCTTGGATTAAAACCAAACTAGCCAATGTAAACCCTCTATTGTTGGAAAAAATGACCCGATTAACAAATAATGATGAGGACATCATCTCTGATGGTAACTCATCTGAGATTAATCCAAGGGAACATGGGATCCAACAACTTAGGACTCAAGTAGAACAACTAGCAAAAATCTATAAATAGCGTACCGAAGAAAGAATAGAGGAAGGATTTGTACTCCTTTCAGTGAAACCATTATCGAGGCCGATTTTCCCCATAATTGCAAAGGCCCTGCGATTGATAAATTTGACGAAACTACCAATCCAGAGGATCACCTTAGTACTTTTGAATACTTCATGGACAGTCTGAAAATTGGGAGGATGGCCCGGTGTAAGCTGTTACCTGTATATTTATCTGGTGCAGCATCAAAATGGTTCAGAAGGTACAGATCGGGAAAGGTTGGATTTTGGAGACAGATGTCCACTGATTTCCTAAGACAATTCAATTCAAGAAGGGAAGCCTCCCTTGACATTCACACCATGTCTTGTATGAAGCAGGGGGAGAATGAAAGTCTCCACGGTTTTATCAAATGCTTCAAGATGAAAGCCCTCCAAATTGGGGTAACCAGCGAAGAAGCGTTACTAGCAGCTCATGCTGGAATTATTAGAGGAACTACTATGTAGGACAAAAATAGCAGGAAGTCTTTTCATATTATGAAGGCTTTCTATGAAAGGGCGGCTGGTTACTTCAGGATGGAGGAAGCTGGATCTTTATCTCAAATTTAGGAAATTTCCACCACTAACTATGATAGGAAAGGGGGGCAGACGGGTATCATCCACCCACAAAATGAAAAAAGAGGTAAACCTCACAACAAAGATCCCCCTCACCCATTCCCTTTGGCAGATATATGAAATAACCAAAGATGAGCTGTCTTAAAATGTGTCGAACAAAGAAAAAATTGAAACCGGTAGATGATACCAAAGATATCTAGATAGATCCAAAGGATCCTACAAAGGTACTCAAGAATGCAGAGGCAACTTATCAGAGGTTAGTTAATATGATGTTTGCTGAGCAGATTGGAAAGAACAAGGAGGTATATGTAGATGATATGTTAGTTAAGTCCAAAGTAGCATCAGAATACATAGTCCTAAAGAAGCCATAGTTAGGACACGTTGTATCAAGGCTAATCCTAAGGCAATATCATATGAAGCTAAACCCTTTGAAGTGTACCTTTGTTATAAAATCAGGCAAGTTCCTAGAATGCATAGTGAGGACACGTTGTATCGAGGCTAATCCTAAGAAATTCGACGACATAAGAGGGATGAAAATCCCAAAGAAGCCAAAAGATCTGATGAGCCTGAATGGTAGGGTAGCAGCTCTAAGCAGATTCATATCCAAAACTATAGACAAATGTATCCCGTTCTTCGATCAAGTAAAGAAGGGGCGAAACTTCATGTGGACTAAGGAGTGTGAGGCAGCATTCCAAAACTTAAAGGAGCATCCAATCAACACTCCTATATTATCAAAACCAGTAACAGGTGAAAATCTATACATTTACTTAACTGTAACTTATCAGGTCATTAGTGCTGTAGTGGTATGAGAGGATGAAGGGACACAAAAGCCCATCTATTTCACATGCAAGTGGCTATCAAGGGCAAAGCTAAACTATTCGATTATCGAAAAGTTGGCGTATAATTTGCTCCTTACACCGAGAAAGCTGCGGCCTTATTTTCAGGCACACCCCATTAAAGTTCTCATAAACAAACCACTCAAAAAATCCTGCAGAAGCCAGAGACATCGGGTTGCCTATTAATGAGGGAAATGGAACTTAGCCAGTACAACATTACCTACTTCCTTAGGAAGGCAATCAAAGGCCAAGCACTCGTAGAATTTATTATGGAATGCACCTTCCCAATCGAGCCGATTTAGAGGAGGAAACAAGCGCCCTAAAGTTTTGGCATCTGTTCGTTGATGGATCCTTAAATGACAAAGGGGTAGGAATTGGATATGTTCTAATCATGCCGGATAGGCAAAAGCTGCATGGAGTAGTTCAACTCAGTTTTAAAGCAACAAACAATATAGCATAATAAGAGGCTCTCCTTACAGGCCTATGAATGGCCCAAGTAATGAAGGTAATGTATGTTAAAATTTACCGTGATTCTCAGTGAATTGTGAACCAAAATGCAGGAGAATTACCAAGCACAGGAACCGACTTTAGCCAAATATGTAGATCTATTTAAGAGATTTCTAGAGTAATTTGAACAATTTGAGATAAATTAAATCACTCATGAAAGCAACTCATCTACCGACTCTTTAACAAAACTACCTAGGACGAAAACAACCAGTGCAATAAAGGTTGTACCGATTGGGCATCACTTAGAGCCAAGTATAATAGAATTAAATCAAATACTGGTTCTAACCCAGGCCCAACAGGACGCCATTCAAGGCACCCAAAACCAAGAGGTGGTAGAGAGCCAAGAACAACCGGTTACATAATCCTCGTTCCAACAAGCTGAGGAAGACAACTAGATGACTCCCATCAAAAAATATCTTCTAAATGGAGTTCTACCTCCGAATAGAAATAAGGCCCAAAAAATAAGATACCGGGCCTCATACTATTCCTTCTTTAATGGCACATTATACAAGAGAGGATATTGTACCCCTTATCTTAGGTTCATTTCTAGGGAAGAGGGGGTACTGATCATGAGGGACAATACGATGATCACTCTGAAGGAAACAAATTGGCAAAAAATGTACTAAATGGCTATTATTGGCCTACAATGCTTCAAGATGCAAAGGAATTTGTATGAAAGTGTGAGAGATGTCAGCGGTTTGCCAGCATCCTTAGACAACCATCCCATTAGCTCATCCCTCTCACAAGCCCGTGGCCGTTCAATATATGAGGAATAGACCTGATAGGACTACTTCCAATATCGAAAAGTGGAGATAAATACGCCATAGTGGCCATAGATTACTTAACCAAATGGGTAGAGGCAGAGCCCCTAGCCACAGTTACTTCAAAGAAAATAGTCACTTTCGTAGTAAGAAATATATTACCAGATATGGAATACCATATAAAATTATTTCTAATAATGACACCCAGTTTGAGAGCAAGGAATTTGCGGAGCTTTGCGATAAAAACGGTATAGTAAAAAGCTTCTCTCCAGTCGCTCATCCACAGGCAAATGGACATGTTGAAGTTGCAAACAAAAACATTAAAAAACTACTAAAGAAAAGTCTGCAAAATGCTAAAGGAAGGTGGGTAGAAGAACTCTCTTTAGTATTGTGGGCCTACTAAACTTCAACCAGAAGCCCTACGGATCACACTCCTTTTTCGTTAACATACAGATATGAGGCCATGCTACTTGTCGAAGTTGAAATCCCATCATACAGAAGAATATCATATACGACATAAAAGAATAAGAAATTAAAAGAAGTTTCCTTAGATCTCATCCAGGAGAGGAGGGATGAGGCAGCAGTAGTAGCGGCCATATATCGCCAGAGGATGGCAAAGAGTTACAACGCAAGGCTCAAAGAAAGAAGCTTTTGCAAAGTAGATTTAGTACTACAAAGAACAATGACCAATACAAGGGACCCTGCAGATGGAGCATTAGTACCAAACTGGGAAGGACCATTAGTCGTAGTAGAGGTTTTAGCAAACAGGATATACCAGTTATCTAGACCTGATGGCAACCTAGTTCCAAGAACCTGGAACTCATAACACCTCAGACTTTGCTTTGTCTAACATACATTGCTTACGTGATATACTTTGTAATATTATAAAGTAACAATACTATAAACTGGACGTAGGCATATCAAACAGCCCGAACTAGTATAAAAATCTCTGTGTTGTCCATGGCAAAATCAACGCACATTCATGAGTCACTGCCAGTAATCATTAATCTAGCGAAATGCCCAATCAATAGACGAAAACGACAATCTCAACACTAAGAATGGTGATACTGGCCCTACACACTTGAACTTGCATTAAGGCAAGTCCGCCTCTTCAGCCATGCACTACCAGGATGAAAAACTATTCTGATCTTGTACGGATATTCCTAAGTTAGCAATCGTAGGGAGACTAGTCTTATGGATATTAAACGGTTAGAACCAGTACAAAAAACTATGTGCATGCGATAATAGGTTCTATACACACGACCCGACTTCTCAATAAAATCTTCTTCCACTCCTCATAGCTCACCGCCGTTATTCTAAAGGTATGATTCCAACTACGATGACAATGGAAATCTAAGAAATGAGAACGGTGATTCTAGAGAAGAATGCGGCTCAAGTACACGTATGGCATTGCATCGTTAAACAAAGGGATAGGTCACGCCAAGCCTTCAACTAAGGACATTATGTCCCCAAACAGGGGATAGGACGAAACAAGCATGCGGGAGAGCATACAGCCAAGGACATTTCACTCTTGAAAAAGGATAGGTCATATCAAACTCACAACCTATCACCATCATTCAATAGAGGTATTGGTAACACAACATACAAGTGACTATGGAAATTTAGAAATGAGAATAGTGGTGTCAAAGCAAATGTAAAATATAGGTCAGAATGCAAAAGGCTTGCATCTCAAATAGCCGGAAAGAATGAGAAATCAAATAGTAATAACCAAATGCACAGGCCAAGTGCTGAAGGAAACAAGTCTACTATGACCTACGATCGCAGCAAACTTAGGAGGCAAGTGTTACACCCGTTCTTACCATAAACCACAATAGAGGAAAGTGAGATAGAGCAAAATGGGAACTGAGTTAAAGCCATAGCATCTAAATTGACCCAAGCCTTGTAATCAAAGGATCGTGACAAAAGACCAATACCGCACGTATCAACGAATAAGGGCATGCCGCCATAGCCATATCCTACGGCACAGAATGAACAGAGGCATAAGAAATAGCACAAACATACTAAGACAGCGCCTAACGGAGTGAGAGGCATTCAAAAGGGGTTGTATACAAGGCTGTTCGGAATACGCTTCAATGCCGAGCCAACCCTACGGGCAAACGACAAAGTATGAAGTACCTTCTCTCTCCTTTGCAATCCACACAAACTTCTATAGAGGGTGACAATGTTGAGGATCACTGTAGAAAATATGGATAACGAACTAACAATGGGGTTCCGTTTAAAAAGCTACTTATGACACAGGTAATATAAAATACAACGCTTTCCTGAAAACTATGGCTTCTTCTAGCTCAAGATTGGCAAGGGGTTTGTTGCAGATGCTCTTAGTCTATAAAAAATCGTGTTTGGATATATACTACAAAAGTAGAGGAAACTGCAGTAATTTTGAATTCAGACTTTACTCGTTCAGTAAATCAAATATATCAAAATAAAAGGAGCTTATAGAATGGGGTTTGGTGGCGATTAGCATTCCAATTTTTTCAGCTATAACTCCTTCATTAGAGAGTCTAATACCTGGGGATCCACTTCCTATTTCTTTTCATCCCTTGCTTTATTGAAGATCACAGTGAACTCGGTTGATGCAGGGTTATTTACATCTCATTCCCTATATTTTGGCAATGGGCATTCGTTATCCTACTAAGAGCATAAAAATATATTATCCTTTGCTTTAAGCAGTGAAAATTCATTCAATGGGACGGGAAAAATGTTATTTAATTTCAAATGTAAAAATAAAAGTGAAAGTCCAACTTTCTTTGGCAATGTGGTGTCCATGACTCTTCACGGTCTTTGCATGTTATACAATGATTTAATGGTTAAACGGGTAATGGATAAGGTTTAGCAATTTTCATTTCCAACCACATCGCACCTTTCTGCCCAACCAAATTGCAAATGAAAAGATTACATTTTTTCCATAGATAAAAATCAACTTCAATCATAAGGCAATTGTATCTCTAAATTCCGATGGAAGAACTAAATATAACATAGTATAGAAAGAACATAGCAGTATGATATCACATTATACCCATACATATTGCATAAAATATGAGTTTTCAATATCAATAAAACGTTACTGTTGAGAAAAAATAAGAATCATAATTACCAAAGGAATTGAAAATTTATCTAGTCTAACCAAAGTTTTCTACTATACATAAAATCATATAACGAATGTTTTAGAATAACATGACAATTAATTTTCTACTTCAAAATGATCTATTGATCGTTGATTTTTCTGTATTTTGAGCAGATTGGCTGAATAGGGTTTAGCCACATGTATACTTAATGTCTTCTTAAATACATATCATAAATTCAATTAAAAGGAAAGAAATCGATATATTCTATACAAATGTAAAGATATGAAACATATATATGCAACTGAGCTTGGTTCTCAGAAATCAAAAGCTTTGAACTATTTCTCAGTAATCAACCAAATTCCAAATGAGGACAGGAAATATTGTTTAGGGTTTGGTTATTTATGAATAGAACCTGAACGGGGTGCAGGGATTGCGAGATGGAAGTTGAATGGGGCAGAGCGATTGGGAGAGGGGGCTGAGCGATTGAGAGATGAATGTATTGAATAATATTGGGACGGGCTGTATGGAATGCATGTAGTTTTGGAGCGTAGTGTATTGAATGGGGGTGTAGGCTATTTGAGAGCACATAGTATGTAAGGGTATAAGAAAAATAGGGAAACCTTGCAACGGTCCAGAGATGTTGCAAAATTGCCACAGCCCATAACCATTGCCCTTTTTTTGCGGCTAAAAGCAATAGTAAAATTGCCATGGCTCAAAACCGTGGTAAATTTTCTACATTAGCCATGCCAAAATAGGCAGTATGGTGTAGTGAATTTCAAATCAATAACTATTGGATAGTCAACGGTCTACAATTCAAAGATTAGTAATCTGCCGAATTGAGAAGAGTTCTAAGGAGGGAGATTCATCATAGCAAGGTGTACTTCAAGGAATAGGTTTATGTATGGTTTTATTATTTCATATGACTTATAGGTTATGTAAAATATTATATTGGTTGTTTATATATATCACAATTATATTGTTGGTTAGGTGAGATTTCTATATGTAAGAATGTTGTCATATATTGAATGGTTATATGTATGTATAATAAAAAACACATTTTTTATACAGATCAGATGTATACACAGCCAAATAAATATATTTTAATTTTTATTATTTTATTAATTAATTATACTTATATTAATATGTCATATTACATGAATTAAATGACTTATAATTAATTATTCCATCATATCATGTTAAAAATTGATCTCATATTTTATATATGCAAAGTTATACTAATTATAATTTTATGTAATAGCAAATTATTTTTTAATAATTAATTTCTATTTTAATATTATTTAAATTGAAATATAAGTTGAATAATTCATAAAAAATATATGTTTTGAAAATTATATTTTAAATTTTATAAAATTTCTTCATTACCATATTATCTCTTAGCCAAAATCCAAGAAATTAAAAATCAATATTATTATTTTTTTAAAATCATTTAATCATGCCGTCGATATTAACTAAATAATAAAAATATAATTTTGACTTAAAAAATTATATACAGACATGTTATACCTTGCATGAATTGTTATGTTACACATGCACACACATACATATACACATATATATATATATAATACATATGTGTATAATTATGTTTGATTAAACATAAATTAAATAAAATTCAATTCATTATTTATAAATTTAAATAAAATAAAAGATTTTATTTAAATTAAATTTAAAAACGTTTTAATTAAATTAGACATTATAGGCCCAATATAGATCCACAAAGGGAATTTTTTTGAAATTAACCGATATCTTTCGCCGAGGGCTGGTCTAGTTTCAACAATGGTATCAGAGCCCAATAGCCTATGTGGTTTAATTAATCATATTTGGGTTAACTAATTAAATCCTACCCACACAGTAGGTTGTCTAGAAAAGTAATGTCTAAGGCGGGGTTTGAGTAATCAAGTACTCTGCCCTACTTGGCTACTAGCCTGACCCGAAATGATGTGGTAAGCCCAAAAGGTTACCTTTAATAGAAAAGACCCAATTTGATTTGGGCCTTGGAATAATTTTCAAAATTGTTTGAAAATTTAAAAGTATAAGATTTTAAATTTAAAAGTAAAATTTAAAATATGATATACAAATATTATAAAAGTTATAATATAATAAAGTTTTTCAAAATATTTGAAATATAATATAAATTAATTTCAAAATTTAATAATTTATTAATAGATTAATAAAATAAATTAATAAAATAAGTTAATTAATAAATGAATACATGTATTATATATTATGATATATGTTATTTTATTTTAAAATGTTTGAAATAACATAAGTATACATGTATGTATATCAAATAAATTTTGAGATTAATATAATTTAATTAAAATAGTTTAATTAAATAAATTAATTAATGGTTAATTAATTAAATAATATACACATCTATATGATATATGTTTTTTACTATAAAAGTTATAGTATATCATGATTAATGAATATAAATGTTATATTAATATGAAATTAATTAAAATGTTAATTAATTAGAATTAATTGTAATGATTTAATTAATATAACGTTATATATAAGACTATTATACAAGTAACATAAAATATAAGAGTTATATAATAATAAAACTTATATAATATGAATGTTTGAATTAAATGTGGAACAATAAAGAAACCATAACTAGACATAAGGAATAAATACATAGGTAAATGTCCGACACTTGAATCATTAGAGTAATTCGTAAGAATTATATTATTCTAGAAGTCGATATCACTCAATATTACATATATATATATTAAAGATTATGAATCTTCAATATAATGTTGTCCTCTACCATATATATATTAATATATTACTTGCATACTCCTTAGTTGTTGAGCAAACTCAAGCTAGAGATGTTATGTGTAGTATTATTAATATATCGAAAGACGATGTAAGGTAAATATATGTATTTGTTGAACAAACTCAAGATACATATACTATACTTAGGCCATTGTGATATAGTGGGTATGGGTGAATAATCTCTTTTGATTTGTTGAGCAAACTCAAGATTGAAATGAGATTAGGATGAGGAACCATGGGTTAGGAGTTGTATGTGATACAATCGATAAGGAATTATCCATCGCCTGTGGAGCTATGATTTGTTAAGTAAACTGAAGGTTAGAATTCCAAACAAACGAGTCCAAACATCCGCTAGTGAAGTCGAAAGACATCTATATTCTACTTAGGTTTTGGTGAAACATAAAAGACTAGTGGAAGCCTTATTTGAAAAATGCAATGATAACATTTAACTTTCTAATATTATAAAAACGTATGCTATATAATGTTAAAATGATCTATATCAATAAATTTGTGCTTTTAAAATGATTGATGAAACGTTTATCAATTAAAATATATAAATGAACTGAATTGAAAATTAACAAATAGAAATTTAACATATACTTAATAATAAATGATTCTTGCATGTTAATGTTTCAATACCTATGCAAGCGGCTGATTTTACAAATTCCAAATATGTTCATAATTTGATCGCTTATGCATTTATTTGGTCAAGACCATGTATTGCATTCTATGATTTTTGAACTCTAAATGCAATACAAGACTTTATCTATTTGATCTGTATACTATTGCATATAAGTGTTATATAGGGACGGTCACAGTTCATAATGTACGATACTTCGCTGAAGTTAGGTCATTCGAAAATAAGCCAATAAACAGTATCGTGAGATCGAACATTCAATTTGATTGATTACAAAATGATCGTATTGTGTTAACTGTAACACTATACTAAAACTACAAGATAGATCTAAGATCGCAATCGCTGAAATGTCAGTTTGATCAGTTTATGCAAAGCGCAATGTATTTGATGTCCTTAAAAGTTAAGGATCATCAAATGTGTTTTGTAAAGAGTTCGTTATGATATTGTAGTAAGAGTTTTCTTTTAAATGGTTTGACCATTTGAAAGGAAATTGAATTTATAAGAGTATATATAATTTAAGGTACCGTTGGGATGAGGAGAGTTAATAGTCACTTCTATTTCATAAAGAAACAACGAAAATGAGAATTGTAATAATAATTATTGATGCTTGACATTGGAATAAGAAATATGATTTTTATTCTGTAATGTATAGGAAATTGCTTTCTATGAGATTTATTTCTTTGAGTTCAAGATATTTTAACAAAGAACTCTTCGTTGTAAACTAGTTGCAGTATATGAAATAAAATAAATTTATACTAAGTGAATGATGGACCTCCAAATTTAGTATGCTATTATAGTAATGACGGAAATAGTGGGAGCATGCCATATATCACTTATGGAACGCTCATTATTTATGAAATAATGACTGTGTTTCGATGTTGACTGAAAAGTAGACATAGTTATATTTTAGTGTGAATGTTATGAATATTTGAAATAAAACTATAATGTAATTTTTGTTTCATAACAAAAGTGATGCATTGAAAAATACTAAAGTATCTAAAATTATTTACAATTATTTTGGAATTATAGACTAGCTTTAGTTTTGAGAAATAATTTTATTATACGATTATGAATCATTTGATAATGGTTAATTATATCTCAAATAATTAATGGCAGTGCACTTATTTAGTAGGAGCATCATAGGAGTTGACGAACTCTTTAGATTGATACATATAGATGTATGCAATCATAAGTCTATTAATGCCAAAATGGTTCCACGTACTGCATTATATTGACCGATGAGTTATCATCGGCATGCACATGTGTATTTGATAAACATATAGTATGTCTATGATAAGCTCATAGAGTATAAAATGGAAGTAAATAAAATAATGTGCGATAAAATAAAATTGATTCGATTAGATCAAATAAGTGAGTATATATTGGAAAGTGTTTCGAACGTACCTAAAATGAAAAAGGATTCAACCTCAAAAGTTACTCCTTTATGTAATACATAATGATGTATCGATAAAGAGTAATCGAACTTTGTTAAACAAAGTATAATTAGTTGTGAGTGTAAATGAGTTAAATTATTTCTATAAGGTCGTGTATTTAAGAGTAATACACAAGAATAACATTATTTCATCTAGATAATAGTTTACAAAATCATATGAGATAAGGGTTATAAGAAACCCCAACATATCCTTGGCCAAAGAGTTGACAGGTTGTGTGAATCAAAAATCTGCACTTAATAATTGTTCATGAGGGATCTTGTATGAATCTACCAAAAGGATTTTGGGAAAGACCGCATTGGATGACATATTTATATTTTGAACATAAGTTTTGTAGTCAAAAACCAAATCAGTTTTATGTATAAGAAAATTCATAAAGTGTATATGATTACCTATTCTATTGCACTGAGAAACAATTGTTGTTTCAAGAAGTACTGACTTCATAGTGAAGGAATTTCTATGAGAAATTATTGGTAGGAAAATGGAATAGGATACGTTCCAAAGATAAAATCAATTCCATAAGATGAAATGAAATTAACTTATCAAAACGAACACATCGCATTACAATGTCTAATAAGTATTCTCGCACATTGAAGAGAAACTATGAATTTCTTATTAATTTCAAAAATATATAATCCTTGGTTGTTTAATTAAACCATTAAGAGTATTGACTCTATGATATAGTATGATGTGCAGATCCAAAATTGATTTCAAGTACATTATCAAAATTTGATTTTGATAGTTGTATCCAAATGGATATGATCCATTGGCCGCAAATCTGTCTTTATGAGAAAGACAAATAATATTGGAATGTCGTGAGCCACATTGATAAGAATATTACCATGAATTTCAATTGTTGAAATTGACGTAATAGATTCACCATTTGATGTGTTCAAGTAGATTTTGATTTTACTCACAAAGTTATCGCCTAGTATGACTTTAGGTTTTGGTATATATGTGTTGAAATGGAAAGTTCTAAATACAGATTTAGATTAGATTGTTTGCGCATACAACCAAACTGTCTCCAAGTTAGTGGGAGTGATATTGAGTGTTAACC
Source organism: Allium fistulosum (assembly GCA_030737815.1). Taxonomy (NCBI): domain Eukaryota; kingdom Viridiplantae; phylum Streptophyta; class Magnoliopsida; order Asparagales; family Amaryllidaceae; genus Allium; species Allium fistulosum. Next base: position 181,988,294 of record CM060905.1, on the reverse strand, counting down.
CAAAAAATGGATCAATACCCTGGAATGAGTGTGAAAGCACCAGCCCTGTTTATCAAGGCAAATAAAATAGAAACAAGGAATAATAACTTGCAGATAAAGTAAAGAGATAAGAGATTTTTATAGTGGTTCGACTGTTAACGAAGCCTATATCCACTTGATAACTTTTGTTATTGACTGACTGCCATTACAAGTTGAATCTGATTACAAGTTGAATCTGATTACAATTTGATTGGATCTTATAAGCTAGATCAAGTCACCAGTGTTAGAGTTCACTGGAGAATCACAGTGAACCTTTTTGATGACTGTTGTATGGGAGAAGAAGAGTGGAGAATATTTTCTGTAGAGTTTCAACAGCCAGTCTAGAAGATACCCTTTATGTTGAAGATAGGATTGTATTTATAGAGGCTGGAGAGCACTTGGGTCAAGCCGCTTTGCCAGAGACTTACATTTGAAGGTACAAAGATGCTCAAGAAATTTCATAGCGAACCGACCTAATATTGTGGATCGCTAGCAATCCATAAGGCATAGATCGCTAGCGATCCATGGAGTTAGAGTGTTTTTCGCTCGTTTCAATTGGATCATGTTCTCTGTCTTGTGTAGATGTTCTCCATGTAATTTCATGACTAAATGCCTTGTTTTGATGATGATTCATGTACTAGTTGCATCGAACTATTGCTGGAATCAGATGAATGCTCACTTCTTAGTCTAGCTAGCTTGGAACATCGTGAAACTTTGCAGGCGTGCCTAAAATAGATAACGCTTTATGATGCACGAAGAATGGACGATCCATGGGCGACATTTATGGATCGCTGGCTATCTATGGGTGATGGATCGATAGCAATCCATCTCCTTAGGCAATTTTTGCCTTTTTCCTCTTGTGTCCTTGGTTCCTTCTTTTGATCCTTCTGGTTGGTTCTTGAGTTGTTTTGACTTGACATAGATGTTCTGGCTTCCTTTGAATTCTATTGGATTAAAAACCTGGATAACATTTGCCCCTCAGATTATGCTTTTGTTGGAACAAGGCATGCTCTAGAAGTAACTGCCTATGAGTTCCTACTTTGCAAAGTTTAATTGATCGCATTGAGGCTATCATACAAATTGGCTTTAGTTATCCAACTGTTTGTTGAGTTATGACTTGAATCATCGCTACTTGTCATAATAAATCAATTTCAATCCCACAACCTTCAAGATGCTTGCAAAAGATACTTAGATCATGCTTAGTGAGTTTGAGAAATTTTGGTTGCAATTCTATGGATCGCTGGCGATCCATAGTCCATGGATCGCTAGCTATCCAAGGACTTAGCATATTTTTCCTATGTAATGTCCTATTTAGTTCATTCGAGCCGACCTTCTTCCATTCCATACTTTCATTTGTGCCTTGATCCTTCTACCTCGCGACCCGAACCAAGGCATTCAAACCCTAGCTTCACCTCTGCCATCGTCGCTGCTTATCTCCGCCACAGAAACTTCTCACCATCAACTACTTGACCTTTTCATCGCCTTAACCTAGCCCGTAGTTCCCATTACTTCATATTTTGGATCACCGTCGAGCCTATCCCCTTGGATCGCCGTCGATCTTACCTACTTTAGATCGCCAACATCCAAAGTTCAACCGTGTTCTCCTTTTGATTCTTGACTAGAGGTGGGTAATGCAGATTTGGCATTTGTTTAGCAATTCGGCGATGAGGTTGTATTGGTGGTGATCATTACAGAGAATTCGAGTTTATTGCGATTTTTGTGGATAAAGATAGTAAATCGAGTCTTGAGTTCTTCACGGAACGAAATTTGGGCCTTGTCCTGGTGCTTGACATGATTTGCTATCTTTGTCCACATAATCAGAATTAACTTGCACCGAGTGACATTGTTAATCTGACACAACGTCTTGTGGATTGGTTTTGGTTTTCCTAGGAGGTGATAATAGCTTAGGGTAGCGTCTCATGTGCAGCTTATGCTGTTATCACCTTCCGAAGAGCTGAAACTAACTAATGCTAAGAATTCTCTACTTGATTCGAACCCATTAATCTATAGTTGCTCACTTCGGATTGGTCCTATTATTGCACAATCGGTGTACCTGGAATAGGAAGAGCTTCCCACATCGCTACAGACAGCAGATCCATTATCGATTGTCGATTAATAATGGGTAAGTGTATGAGAAATAACTTCAATAAATGATACGAGAAGCTTTTTTCATTCTTCACTGCGATTGAACTATCTACACATGATATAGCGTTTGTAGTGTTTAGGACACCAAGCCCATTCCACATAGATAACCTAGTGCGCTTGCCCTAGTCAACACTTGGAACCCGATGTGTCGACATAGATCGATAATTTTTTTGGAGTTCAAGTGTCTTAGGGGGGATTTTAGTCAAAGATAAAATTACCTGACCGCGTTAGATACAAGGTCTATTATATAGAATGAAGTACCCATCATCTCGTCATAAGTCCAGTGGAGGAAGTCCAGCAATTTCATAAGTTGAATCGTCATTAGTTGCACCTTCGCAAATAGTTTCCGTAGCGCCTATTCCTTCAGTACCGTGAGCTGAATACGGTCAATTGGTTCTGGTTGGTCCGGTTGTAGACCGAACTCCTCCAAATTTTAGAGTTCTGCTCAATCCTCCAGAGAGAGCTTTCTCTATAATCTTTGCTAAAGCTCTGCATATTTCTTACAACACGACATTCCGGACGATGACGTGCGCCTTCGGTCGAAGAATGAGTTTGCACATATGCCACCTTCGGAGTAAACCGCTTGCCACCAGTATATGTGCTTAAATGGAGCAGTGACCCCCTTCAATCACTTCTTGAAAGAAACTCTTCTGAACTTGGTAATTTCTCCATTTCAGATTCATCATAATGGATACATGATCTTGACTTGCCTTTACGTCTTGTATATGCGTACATTTAACTGTGCCCCGAGTTTTGATAAGTTGAGATATTTTCGTCTATCCCTTGGCGTCATCTAGGCCCAAAGAAATTGCAAGATCTTGCTACAGCTTCAAAGCAACCTATCTTAATTCAAGACCCAGTATTTCTTCGTTAGGTGTCTTGAAGGATTTAATTATCTTTGGACGATGGGGGCTAAGTTCTCTCTTTTACTTATTGAGATTTAATACGTCGCTATGGGATTTTTTGATAGATTGAATACTTCTTGCAGTTATTCCAATGTTAAAAAAAGATTCATCACTCGATCCGATTTTCCATACTCTGAAGGCTGCAAACACCAAGGAGAGATCAGTCAAGTTTTTACTAATGGACACGAATTTGCTTCGGTATGGGCTGTTGCATCTCGGGAGGTCTGCCGTAGCCATTGAAGTTCCGTCTCCTTCCCGTTCCAGAATTCGAACACGTTCCACTTCTTCATCACGCAACCTCCAAAGAGGGAGATCTCCCAGAATAAGAAGGTCCGTCGGGCGGGTCAATCGAAGAAATTCATGAAGGAAGGGGTGTTATGACGGAAGCCAGCTGCCTGCCCAGGATGCCCCCGATTTCGGAGGAGGAGGAAGAAGAATTCAAGCAGCATGAGGGCAAGGCTACAGTGACAACAAAAAAAGGAGGAGGGTGAAATTAAGGGCAACAGCAGTTATGATTCGTCCTCTAGCGATGATGAATTTGATGCTAGTTCCGATGATGGAAACTTTAAATCGTGTGATGAAACTCCGAGAATGAGTCCCGTTCTCCCGGATTTGCCTCCCTAAGAGATTTGTGATAAAGATGCTCTCCCAGCAGCCGTGCGACTTTAGGATTCCCCACTTAAGGAAACCGGCATTGATTTTGGGGATTTGAGCAACGTTTACGTAGATATCAATGAACTAATGGGTAAGATTTCGAATTCGAGGGATCTTCTCCTCGTCCCGATCATATTATGTCTAAAGTCAGCCTGATTTCTATCACGGTGGCTTCTCGATCCAGTTTTTGACGTCCTTTTAGGCCGCCTATGACATGCTACACATTTCACTAGGGTTACGTTCACTTACATATGCATTATTTAGGCCCATTTTTTGTCGCTAAAGCTCTTTATTAATTTTTTATATCAGGTACTATGAGAGGCTGTAAACTCTACGAGGATCTTGAACAATTCACCGATTCGCAACACTGGTCAAGATGGTCTTTAAGCCGCCATCAGCCCCGTGAAACCGAGGAAGAGTGGAGAAGGCAGAAAGACTTGGAAGCCGAAGTACATCGTCGGGACAACAAGGAACAAGGTAGGGCTTAACAGAGTGGTTATGAGAAGAGAAAAACTCCTAACGACCGAGAAGAGCCGGCCAAGAAGTAGAAGGTAGATCGCGGTTCTCATCCCTCTAAGCACCAAGCTTTTGTCCAGGCCCTAATCTCTGTCGAAATTGAAGTTCCGACTTCCACTGTTCAAGTTTTGCCTTCATCCCAAGCTCCATCGACTCACGTGGTGCCCGCTTCTGGTTCTTCACGTCCTCGCAGGAGGCCGACTTATATTCTTCCGTCCGGTCCCCCTATACTCGAAGCTGCGCTTCCCAAGTGTTTTATAAAGGGAGTTAAGTTTGACAATGCCCTGCCCAATCTATAAAGATTCCTATATGCCCCATCACCAAGCGATTCAAAGTGATTTGGATCAAGCTGTGGGATGGGAAAAGTTATGCAAGCAACTAGGAGACACGAACCACAACAATTATCAAGAGATCCTTTCCTCTGAATCAGAAAAGGATGATTATGAGAGGGTGTTAGTGGAACATGACGCTAGAATCGAGCGATTAAAAAGGAGAGCGACGTTGCACTACAAGAGAGTAAGAGCAATGCCAGCTTGCTGAAGGAACTGAAAGAGGCCCACACAAAAATAAAGATCGTATTTCGAGACGAAATCAAGAAGACCCACGTGGATGAGGTTAAGTTGAAAGAGAAACTTGATGCCCGTGACGTGATCATTGAAGCTTAGAAGAAAACTATCGCTGATCTTAACGAAGTTGTTGAAGCCTATGAAAAGACAATTGGTGATTACGCGGGAACGGTGGAATCCCGTGACAAGACCGTTTCTAATCAGACTCAAATGATTGCTTCGCTCTAGGAGAGAGTTGTGCAGCTTAATGTTGAGAAGACTCGAGCCGAAGTTGAGAAGGCTGCCGTAACAGCGGACTAGTTGGAGATGCAGGATACTTTTGAAAAGAAGATGGAGAAGATGGATGACACCATCTTAAATTTCTATGTTAACTCCTTGCTACATTAGGGGAGCCTTAGCTATTTGGGCCCCAAATTCCTGCGTACTCTTGCTGTGGTTTGGGAAGAAGTTCTGGCCGTTTCCGAGAGAACGGAGATGTCTACATCGAGCAAGAGTGTAACATCCCCTATCTGGAAGCCTGAAGCTAAGCGCTACGATGCTACAGTCATCCATAATATTAACTTCTGGTGACCAATTACGGAATGTTAATGATATTTATAATATCATAAACACTTTAATATGAAATAAAATCATCACAGATTAAAACATTTTTCTGATTACATTTCAAAAATATTTTTCATATCCAAGTTTCATAATCCCAAAAATTTCCCAGGTTCAGATCAAATATAATTATTACAAAATACGCCAAGAGCGACATATGATGATGCTCCCTTGGTTGACCAGAGTACTATATAGTCATAATTGACATAATACAACACAGCGGAATCAAATAAACAGAACAACTCCTAAATAGCTAACTTCAGCCTCTTGCTCGTCTTCGGAAGCTTTATTCGTCAACCTACTAAACCTGTAAATCCTTAACCCTCAGCCTACTCAAATTAATTTTGAGCACCCGGGAGTTTAAGGGAAAAAACATAAATTTCGAGTCAGACATAAGCCTGGTGTAAATAATACTATACATCTCGGTTATTTGATATTAAGTGAGACCGCGCCGCTTAGCGGAATGGGTTTCCCCTTACTAATATCCTTTTAAAACGTATCTTTTGCAAATTATAATCCTGCAACCAAAACTGGTTAAAACTGTAAAGCTTTATCATGTAAACATACATATCAGGTACAAATGAACATCTGTCAGAACACTATAGTTTTGTTTGGCTAACTACTAACCTTTGGCAGACTCGGGCCAACCAGACAATATGAACAAATAATCTAACATTTGTTAGATACTCCTCTTCTGGATGGTCTGTCCCTAACTTACATTCTCCAGGTCAACTGATCCTAATGGTTTTGCGGGCTCACCAATAACCTACCTCTGTACAAATATATTCCCTTTTGTGTGTAACATCATTTTGGTCTCACCTGTGACAAAGCCCTACACACTGGAATTTTGGACTAAATTAGCTAGGGGCTAATAGCTAATGTATAGGGCGCGACCCTATACCAGTCCCATCTGGTATACAAATATCTGAGTCATTTTACTTAGGGTAATCTTCCTTTAATTTTCCTTGAAAACCTTTTCTTCTCAAATTGATTTAAACCTTTAAATCGTACATTAAACAAGGAAAATATATACTCTATGCTTTACTCAAAATCACCTTGCCATGTTATATATACTTTACACAAATATTTGTTGATGAAGACATTTAAACCTTTGAAAGTAACCCTTTCGCATCCATTGAAAGTACTCCTTTCGAAACCAAGTAAACCCTTTTTATAACCTAGGCCGAAAGGCCAAAACATTCCTTTCGAAACCATTCATAATCCCCTTTCGAAAACATTAAAAGCCTTCCCGTCGAAAGCTTTAAAACCTTAGACATCCTATCTTTAAAAAACTTAAACATTGCCTTTTGAAAACATTGGAAACCTTCCTTTTAAACATTTCGAAACCATTAAAACATCAAACCTTTCGAAACCATTTAGGTTCAAGTAAAACATATGGAAAACCTCTCGAAACCATTTAAAACTATCTTCTTCAAAACCTTTGGGTTCTACCTTCAACAGAGCAAAATGATCATAAAACATTTAAGTTAAAAGCACTCTTTCGAAAGCATTTCCTAAGTAAAGAAGTGATGGTGTCAAAATCAATCCTTCGAAAGCATCGGAGAAGCGGCTTGGGTTTTAAAACAAGAAACCCTTTCGAAAGCATTGCTTCGAAAGGTAAGATGTGGCAGCTAGGGGTTTTGCCCCCGTCGAAAGCATTTACTTAAAACAAAAGGTGCAACCTCTTTCAAAACCTTTCCTTTAAAACAATTTGACCTGGTCGGAAGCCAACCAAGTCAAAAGTGAAATCAAGCGGGCGCATTTCCATTTAAAAGTAAAGTAAAGCTTCACCCCTTCGGAACCCCTTATTTCAACTGCATACCTTTTGCTTGTGTCCAATTCGTTGCGCACCAAGCCTTTGAGGCCATGCACATTAGTTTCGATGGTGATGAAGGCGGGAATACTGGGTTGAAACATAGGTGCGAAAGTGGCTAAACATGTAAAAAGCATGTTTAAACTGATTTTTAACCCTTTTAAGTAATTCTTTTCAACTAACCTGCCTTGTTTGTCAAAATATTATTGGTTGCTAATATTGTTTTCTAAAAGAATTGCCGAAAATTCAGAATTAAAAAATTTAAATAATTTACAAAATACCCATTCTCCTTTTATAAATATATAAAACATTTAAGTCTCATACCTTAAATAATTTTATATATCTATTAAAACACTTAGGAAAATTCTACAAAATTCCAGAAAATCATTTTTAATATTTTTTCTAATATATAATAATTTCAGACCCAAAACATATATATTTAATCGTAAATAATTTTTAAACCAAAATAATCAATTTCCTCACTAGAAAATTAATATTAAATCCACATTAATTCAGAAATTCATGAAAATTGAAACCCATTCCTAAAATATCATTTCTGATTTAAATCTAAAACCGCAAGGCATTTGGATGTCATTTAATAAGGTTTTCACATTAAAACATATTATAAAACCTATATAAATAAGCATAAATCATCAACAAGCATATATAAACATTTAATCATTCAAAAACATGGCATATTTAATCATTCAAAAACAAGCATAAATAATCATTTAATCATCAACAAGCATACATAAACATTTAACACAGATGACTTTTTTTGTGGTAATAGTGGCCAGTGGTTCCGCTTTGGCCTATTTGGTGAAATAGTCAACATCAACGATAGCATATTTGGCTCCCTCTTTAGCCATTGGTTATACGCCAACCAAATCAATTCCCCAGATTGCGAATGACCATGGGTTGACCATTTGTGTTAGCTCCGTCGAGAGGGTTCTTTTGATCTTGCTGAATCTTTGGCATTGATCGCACCGTTTGGCATAATCTGGTGCATCGCGGTTTACTGTTGGTCAAAAGTACCCATACCAGAGAACTTTCTTTGCAAGGGTTTTCCCCCTGGTATGACCTCTGCATTCACCTTCATGAATTTCTTTTAGGATCATTCGAGCTACGTCATTGGTCACACATCTCAGCAATGGGGTAGAGAATCCCCTTCGGTAGAGTATCCCATCTTGTATTATGAATCACGGTTCCTTTTGGAGAAGCTTTTTCCGCTGGTTCCGGTCAGCGGAGAGAGCTCCTATGAGTAGGTAATCTTTGATCGGCGTCATCCATGTCTCTGCTTCTTTGGTTCTCTCAAATCCAGTCGATATCCATTTCACTTATGCTCGGAGTGGTCAGCGTTTCAACTAGACTAGCCCCAATGATTGAGCTTCTCTGAAACTGGCCAGTTTGGCCAAATAATCTGCCTTAGTATTATGTTCCCTCGGGTTATGAGTTATGGTACAATGCTCGATGTCGTTCAGCATTTCCTGCACTTTAGATAGATACGGGGCGAGGTTCTCCCTCCGAGCCTGATATTTGCCTTTCACCTAACAGACGACTAGCTGAGAGTCGCTATAGATGTATATGGATTTTATCTTGAGTTCCCTCACAATCTTTAGCCTAGCTATCAATGCTTCGTATTCTACCTCATTATTTTTCGTAGGGAATTCCAAGCGCAAGACATAGCAAACGGATTGTCCTTCGGGAGTCTTGACCTGCTCCCGAGTAGAAGTTGTTAGACGCACCATCGAAAAACAGCTTCCAATGTGTCTCCACTTCTTGAGTCATTCCTTCCTTGTTATCTCGTATTGTAAATTCGGCAATGAAATTTGTTAACGCCTTCCCATTGATCGCCTTTCGAGGATGATATGTGATTTTGTACTAACTTAATTCGATGTTCCATTTGATAAGCCATCCAGAGGTCTCAGGGCGGTATAACACTTGTTTCAAGAGTTGATTTGTCAACACTCTGATCAGGTGTGCCTGGAAGTACGGTCGTAACTTTCTAGATGCGATAAAGAGGCAATATGTCAGTTTTTGCAATGTTGGATAGTTTTTTTCTGCTCCAGTGAACCGTTTACTGATGTAATACATGGGTCACTGGATCTTAGCTTCTTCTCGTACGAGTGCGGCACTCAATGCATGTGGCGAGACTGTTAAGTAGATGTACAAATCTTCTTCGTCTACCGGCTTGGATGGAATTGGCAGGGTTTCCATATGTCGCATCAGCTCTTCGAAACGTAGTTTGACAAGCTTGATTCCATTCGAAGTTCTTCTTTCCCTTCTTTAGCATGTCAAAAAAGGTATACATTTATCGGTTGCTTTTGAGATAAACCGGCTCAGTGCTGCAACCTTTCGATTCAGGCTTTGTAACTCTTTCCTGTTCCTCCGGGCCTTGACTTCCCACAAAGCGGTTATTTGCTCGGGGTTTGGTTTGATGCCTCTGGTGCTTAAGATGAATCCCAAGAACTTTCCAGAGGCTACCCCGAAATGACACTTAAGAGGATTGAGCTTCATTCCATATTTGTGGAGTATTTCGAACATTTCGGCGAGGTTGTCCAAGTAATTTGCAGCTATGCGTGATTTAACCAACATATCGTCTACATTAACTTCCATAGTTTTCCCAATATGATGTTTAAACATGGCATTCGCGAGTTGGAGCATTCTTTAAGCCAAATAGCATTACTTTGTAGTAGTATTATCCCAGATCGGTAATGAAACTGGTATTTTCTTGTTCCAGTTTGTGCATCATGATCTAGTTGTACCCCGAGTATGCATCCATAAATGATAGCAATTCATGTCTAGTTGTCCCGTCCATAAGTTGATCGATTCTCGGCAGAGGAAAGCTGTCTTTCAGGCAATCTTTGTTCAGATTCGAGTAGTCGATACAGGTTCGCCATTTCCCGTTGGAATTCTTGACCAAAACCGGGTTAGATACCCATTCAGGGTAAGTCGCATTGCGGATAAAGCCATTCACCATCAGCTTGTCCACTTCTTCTCTTAGAGCTTTGGACTGCTCGGGCTCTTGGCTGCGCCTTTTCTGCTTCACTGGCGTATACTTAGGATCAATGTTAAGTGTGTGGTAGGCTATCTCCGGCGACACCCCGCACATATCAGAATGTGTCCAAGCAAATACATCTAGATTGGCACAAAGAAATTTGATGAGTTCCATTCACATCCTGTTTCCAAGATGCGATCCAATTTTGAGGACCCGTGTTGGGTCATCCATTTCAACTGGGACAGACACCGTCAATTCTGCTGGTGCTGCCCGTTCCTCCCATGAACTCTTCTTTCTATGGTCCAAAGCCTTATCGAATCGGCTATGGTCCCCAAGCCCGGGGTGGCTCCGTAGTTGCTATTCGGTAGGTTCATGAATGTGAAGAGTTCTCGCCACATTCTTCCCCCTTTTTTTTCTTTAGACTCGCGTAGTTCCACAATGTAACATTCCCTAACGGCACTTTGGTCTCCCTCGATTATCCCGACCACATTTTCCATCAAAAATTTCATAGTTAGACACTATTAAGCTAAAGCAATCCTAAAATCTACCAAGGTGGGTTGCCACAGGAAGGTATTGTAGGCGGAAATTTCATCTACGATCACAAAGTTTTAGATGAGGGTGACTCTTCGGCCGCCTTCTCCGAGTTCTATGGGTAAGTCAATTGTTCCGATAAGTTGTTTGGGTTCACCAGTGAACCCCTGAATCTTTGTTTGGCAGGCGGATACATCTTTCATATTGATCTTCATCTAATCAAAAGTGCATTTGAAAAGGATATTCACAGAACTACCGCTGTCTACCAATACTCGTCGGACCATGGTGGGTTCGATTCCTACTGTCGCGACTATAAGGTCGAGAGTTGGGCTTCTATTCCTTCAGTGTCTCGATTCCAGAATACTATGTCAACATTCAGGGTTCTTTTCTTCTTAGCAGGGGTTCCATCTTCGATCGCAAAGCACGCATTTCAGAGCGTGCTTTAATGAGGTCGCATACTGCTCCATTTCTCCCCAACTCTTATGCGTTGGATAAGGTCCTCTAGATATTGTTCCAATGATGAGTCTCTAGTCAGTCCATCTGGGTCCCTCTTTGGTTGTTCCAGCTTGGTTCCCTAGGTCTCTAGGAGCTTGGGGCGCTACGGTTGGTCAGGATTTAGTGGTTTCCTCATATACTGCTGAAGCTTATTTTCCCGAATCAATTCCTTAATCAAGTTCTTCAGGTGATGACACTTATTCGTGTTGTGGCTATGTGTCTCATGGAAGCGGTAGTACTTTTTGAAATGCTTTTGTTGTTCAGTTGCTTCCTTTTTAGGCAGCTTCTTGTACTCTTCTGTCTCCTGTGTCACGAGATAGATGTTTTCTGGAGTATCGTTGAGCGGGGTGTATTCTTCGGGTCGTAAACATTTGAGCTGTGCGCTACTTCCATTTCGCTTGTCGGAATTCTGGTTCTTCCCTTTCTGATTCCCATATTTTACTGCATTCCCTTCAGTGGTCCCAGAGGTGTTTATATTTTGGTTTATCGCTGTACCATTCTGCCCAACGTTGGTCGGTGATAAGTTAGTAGATTTCCTTTCTAATTCCTATGCCTCTTCCAATCTCAAGTACTGGCACATCTTTCAGTTGAAGTCCTTCCTATTGGTGGGTTGTTTCATTTTGATCCATTTCCATAATTCAATTTTCGGAGTGAATTGCGTGGACTAAGGCCATGAAAACCATATCCTAGTTTGGATTACTTACTTCAGTTACCGTAGTGTTGAACCGATTCATGAAAGATTTTAGAGGTTCATTTGGTCCCTGGAATAGGCTGGACAAGGATATCACATCTTTTGGCTGTGCTGTGTGAAGTCTAAATTGATCAACGAGTCTTGTTGCTAGTTGATTGAAGGTGAAGACGGATCTTAGTGGAAGCCTGGTGAACAACATGGAAGCAATTCCCTCTAGAAAAATTGGCAAAAATCTATATCGAACAACATTTGGAGCATTCACTCCGTCCATGTACCAACTGTACTTATACAAGTGGGGTTTCGGGTCTCTCGTTCCATCGTAAGACGAAATATTTGGCATAGTGAACTTTTTGGGGTAACACTCATTCAGAATGTCATTAGTGGAGGAGTCCAACTTTGAGCGGATCCCCATTCATCATCCCTTCTGTCCTTACTTTCATCCATTAGTCGCTTGACCATGTTCGCGATATATGCCTCAGATGTCCGGTAATCCGAGGGTTGGCTGTCAGTGACTACACTAAGTGTTTGATTTTGCAAACGATCTTAGTGAGTGGGCTGAAGCCTAGGCTCTCCTGTCTTTAGGAGAGCCACTCCCTCAGGGTTCTGTTGGCTTGTGGTAGGTCTGATGGGGGCAGTTTGGATCTCACCAATGCCATTGAATGCATTGGTATTTCCTTCCAACTTGTCGTTGTCAAGTCGCTCACCATCTTCTGAGTCGAAGAGATCCATGGCTATATCTTCCCGTGGGGTTTTCGCTCCTAGATTCAAGTTTGTAGCTGGTTGATTCATAGTTGGTGGAGTGTTTGTGTTTCCTTCCATATTGTTCCTACAGTTTCACCTATCACTCCTTTCTACGGCCGCTTCCCGTCTGTCCTGTTCAGGCTAGAGATGGAAGAAATTTCTTGTTCCATGGCAGCCGCGGGCTTTGTCATGGTTCTTGGAGTAGCATGTGACTGTAAGGTCAATAAGGCATTCAATTTGTCCATCAAAGCCCTTTGGTTGTTTTCCATTTTCTGGTTGATTTCGTCAACCATTTTATTTAATTCATCTCTAGTGAGAACTTCACGCTGAATAGAGGATGCTAGAACCTAATCTCCAGAGTTAGCTCCTAATTGTAGATTGTTGGGGTTGTTGATTTCAATCTGCCGAGGGTTTGTTTCTTCTCCAGCAATGGTAGCTTCTATGGATCTTTCGGAAGTAGTTCTCCTTCTTCTAGGTGCCATTAATTCTCAGCAGTAGATTTTCTGAGTAGAGATTGAGGATCTAACTTTTGAAACTATCTGATCCAAAGTAGATAGCTAGATCTAAGCCTGAATTCAGTTTTCTCAGTGACAGCACCAAAATGTTAACCCAAAAAATGGATCAACACTCTGGATTGAGTGTGAAAGCACCAACCCTGTTTATCAAGGCAAATAAAATAGAAACAAGGAATAATAACTTGCAGAAAACGTAAAGAGATAAGAGATTTTTATAGTGGTTCGGCTGTTAACGAAGCCTACATCCACTTGATAACTTTTGTTATTGACCGACTGCCATTACAAGTTGAATCTGATTACAATTTGATTGGATCTTGTATGTTAGATCAAGTCACTAGTGTTAGAGTTCATTGGAGAATCACAGTGAACCCTTTTGATCATTGTTGTGTGGGAGGAGAAGAGTGAAGAATAGTTTTTGCAGATTTTCAACAGCCGGTCCAAAAGATCCCCTTTATATTAAAGGTAGGATTGTATTTATAGGGGCTGGAGAGCACTTGGGCCAAAGCCGCTTTGCCAGAGACTTACATTTGAAGGTATGAAGATGCTCACGAAATGTCACAACGAACTGACCCAATATGATGGATCACTAGCGATCCATAGGGCATGGATCGCTAGCGATCCATGGAGTTAGAGTGTTTTTCGCTCGTTTCAATCATGTTCCTTGTCTTGTGTCGATGCTCTCCATGTAATTTCACAACTAGATGCCTTGTTTTGATGATGATTCATGTACTAGTTGCATCGAACTGTTGCTGGAATCAGATGAATGCTCACTTCTTGGTCTAGCTAGCTTGGAACATTGTGAAACTTAGCAGGCGTGCCTAGGAAAGATAATGCTTCATGATGCATGAAGAATGGACGATCCATTGGCGATATTTATGGATTGCTATCGATCCATGGGTGGTGGATCGCTAGCGATCCATCTCCTTAGGCAATTTTTGCCTTTTCCTCTTATGTTCTTCTTCCGATCATTCTGGTTGGTTCTTAAGTTAATTTGACTTGACGTAGATGTTCCGGCTTCCTTTGAATTCTATTGGGTTAAAAACCTGGATAACATTGAGTTTGTGGATTTTTTGGATATGATCCGAGAAATGATAGAAAGTATAATATATAAGCATCAAAATTGAACAAGTGGTTCGATGGAAATATCAAATAGTTTGATTGTCAATCAAAGTGCAGAGGAAGCCTGTGCTCATAAGAAAGAAAGTTAAAATGTACATAAAAATTTCTAAATCGTAAGTAAATAACACACCGTTGATTGTTAACGATGTACTTGTGTTAAAATTAGTTTTAGTTGTTTTAATACTCGATGTTGTATTTGTATATGATATCGTTTATAGTAAGTATAAAAGATATCAGGAATGTCCTAAATTGATATGCAAGGACACCTAATTAAAATGTTTAGTACAGAACATGTAAGATGGATTCCTTATGCATTGACAATATGAATTATCATACATGTTATGTTTTCTACGAAATCGTGATTTGTTTATGTATTTGATACATGAAGCAAATATCAAATCCAAATTGATATCACCAAAATGGTAGTTTGGAGTGTTCCCATGTATTTATGAAATACTAGAGATTTGTTTACAGAAACAACAAACTCCTTATGAAGAAGTGTTCAAAATCAAACTTTCATAAGTGATATTGAGTATAATATGTCAATAACAAATTCAAGTTAAGAATCTTTAAGTTGAAAATGTTCCAAATGAAAGACTGTGGCTGGTTCAATGAAAAAGGCTAAGTACATCGCCTTGAACAGTGATGCAATAAAAGCAATGTATATAAATATAAATGCACAAGTTTATAACCGAGCCGAAGGTGATTCCAAATGTAGAGAATTCCGTAAAATTATTATATGATAATAATGTCGCAATATAGTTCGTACCAGAACTTAGAGCTCACTGAAAGTTGAGAGACATACTCTGAATTGTTCCACATGATAAAGGTAGTTTATCAATGTCAGAGAGAGTTGAATGACAGAGTAGATAATTTAAACACAATAGCATACCCATTCACCGAGGGAATGGCCTAATTTCTTTTGAGGAAACCGAATGAAGAAGTTGGAATAAGATTCCATAATTGGCCCCAAGTGCAAGTGTGAGATTGATAAAGTTAGGGGTATGCCCTAGGGGCAATCATGTAATTTCTTACATATATCTAACTCGTTGACCAATCATGTTCGAAATAAAGGTGTTTTATTTCTATTATATACTTGATATAATGTGTTGTATTAACTATTTAATTAAAGGTATATTTAATAGAAAATCCATAAATGGTGTGTTTGGTGATGGTAGTTGCAAAGTGTTATAACCGTGAGTAATTTATCTCAACAAAAACAAATCTAACATTTTAAATGTTCCTAGTCAAGATGCGTTGACATTGGATATTGATGTATCCATTGAGACTAGAGTAAGTAACGCTCTTCAAATGTTGGATAGTGTATTACTCATAACCATTAGGGGCACCTAGGAATTACGTACTAATAGCTATTGGATAACTATATAAAGACTCACTCGATAGTTTTCTGTTGATTAATATAACCAATGTCAAACAGAAAAATCAATGCGACTGATTTACACAGTTCTCTCGACTTGAGAATACTGTGGATCTTCAATATGAAAGCTCCGCTTTGATTATAGTCAAATCATGGCACGACGTCCATCGAGTGACTATAGTTGGGTCGAGTGGAAATATTGGAAGTGAAACACTATTCAAAAGAAGATTCATCTCCTTAGTTATATGGGGTCAGTATCACTGTAAACTCAAGTCAACTAATAGTCAAAGTCCCTGACCAAAGCATTTCAGTTTATAATAATAATTGTTGTTACTAAACCAGGGACTTTGTGTTTGGACTACAGAGTTGAATATGGATGATATTGGAATTTTGACCATTATCAAATTCTATAAATTCATAGCGATATAGTTTTGACAAAGAGAATTGGTGTAAATAAATGTCACAACCGGGTAACGCATAATCAACTAAAATTGAATTTTACTGAAACTAAGTAAGCAATAAATTTGGCCAAAATGTCACACCACCTACTAAGTGACATGTGAACGTTAACATTCGAATAGTTCAATATTAATAGCTAACCAAATTTACATCTGACGAGTCACATAATTAATATATTGAATTCTCTTTAGACCAAAAGTTTTAATTAGTTTATAATTGTTATAAATTAATTAAATTAATTAATATTTTTGAAATATTGATTATAAAATTTTGAATATGATTTGAGGAATA
Organism: Allium fistulosum; assembly: GCA_030737815.1. NCBI lineage: Eukaryota > Viridiplantae > Streptophyta > Magnoliopsida > Asparagales > Amaryllidaceae > Allium > Allium fistulosum. The sequence goes on along the minus strand of CM060905.1, from coordinate 181,971,859 downwards.
AATATTATTATATATATATATTTATAATAGTTATAAATATATCGATTGATATTCGATATCGATAAGCAATTAAATCAGATTTAATTAGTAATATTTATTTAGACCTATATGGTTATTAGACCATGATGTATGGTGATACATTTGGCAACAACAAGCATGTAGGGGGCTGCTAAAAGATGGGGTAGGAGTATCTTAGATGGATGGCTAAGATTTAGGGAGAATGGGTAAAAGATATGATCCATCTTTCTGTCTATTCCTTCCACTGTAAAGGGACTTCTAAAACCCTAATACAATGGATCTTTTTTTGCCACCATTTCATCTCTTTGCTGGCCAAATTCACCTAGACAAAAGCTCCAACAAAGTTCATCTCAAATCAATTTCAAGCAACTATTGGACAGTCAACGGTCCACACTTCAAAGATTAGCAGTCTGTCGAATTGAGAAGAGATGAGGAGGGAGATTCATCATGGCAAGGTGTACTTCAAAGCATATGACTTATAGTTTATGTATAATATTCTATTGTTTATTTATATATATATATCATAATTATACTATTAGTTAGGTGAGATTCCTATATGTATGAATGTTATCATATACTGAATGGTTATATGTATGTATGTATGATGAAAAAACACATATTTTATAAAGATCAGATGTATACACAGCCAAATAATTTTTTTAAATTTTTTATTGTTTTATTAATTAATTATACTTATATTAATATATGTCATATTACATGAATAAATGACTTATAATTAATTATGCCATCATATAAAGTTAAAAATTGATCTTATATTTTATATATGCAAATTTATACTAATTATAATTTTATGTAACTGCAAAGTATTTTTTAATAATTATTTCTATTTTAATACTTTTTAAATCGAAATATAAGTTGAATAATTTATACAAAATAATATATGTTTTGAAAATTATATTCTAAATTTTATAAAATTTATTCATCACCATATTATTATCTTGGTCAAAATTCTAAAATTTAAAAATAAATATTATTATTTTAAAAAAAATCATTCAATCATGTCGTCAATATTAATTAAATAATAAAAAATATAACTTTGACTTAAAAAATTATGGAAAATTTTCCATAACTTTATAACATCATATTTTAATTTCATAAAATTTTAAATTTTAAAAATATGTCACAAAAATATTTATAACATTATTTTATTGTTTTTCGACTAATATATATATGTATACACACACACACACACACACACACACATATATATATATATTAGTCGAAAAACAATAAAATAATGTTATAATATTCTTGTGACATATTTTTATTAAATTATAACAAAATATTTTATGTGTTGTGTATATGATCTGGAATGCCATTAAATTATTTAGTTTTATTTAATTTTCACAATTGATATAATTATATAAACATATACATACATACATACATACATGTACATATATATATGTGTGTGTGTATGTATGTATCTATATATAATTATATTTTAATATCTAATGTATTTATATATATATATTATTTTCTTACTGTAAAATATAGTATATTATATATTTAATAAAAAAAACTTTGTATGTATATATGTGTGTGTGTGTGTGATGTATATATATATAGTTATTTATCTAATTAATATCTAATTTAATGTAACGACCCGGAATTTTCGAACCCGAAAATTCCAGATAGTTAGTAAAGAAGAAGGAGATAGAAGAAAGAAACAGAAATCACAACACAGATTCTCACATTCGCAACGGATCCAAAATATAATATCAAATAATAACAGTTTACAAAAGAATACTATATCTGTCAATTTACATTTATAATACATCAGAGTTACTCTCATACACAACACTGAGCATATACAAATCAAATATATCTCAGATAACAGAAATAATAGTCACAGCGGAACACTCCATACGTCCTGCCATCCAGCTCGCCCCTTGAGCTCCAGAACGTCCTTACCTGAAAATCTGTAATACTCGGTCTGACCCGAGCATTACATCAAAGTAACACCCGGGTCAGGCTGGAAAACCAGCGTGAGTAATCTCATCAAACAAGTAACACCAAAGTATACAACTTATATAAACCCGGGGTAACTTGCATTAGCTTTACAACTTCACAAGTTGTTATAGACATCATTATTTCACACAACAATTTCTAAGTACCAAATCCTTAGGTTAAATGGTTAAATTCTCTTAAATTATTCTATTACAGCCTATTGATCCTACATACCATTTATAAGAACGAAATGGTTCCGGGTATTTACTAATACCCGGCTCTGGACTCTTCAAAGTTAGTTAATCTTAACTTATGTTATTTAATGAAACGTCATTCAAAATTTTAATACAAGGTGTCATTTCCTTTCATCATTTTTTTTCAACAAATCATCATCATTAAGTATCTTCATTTTAAATGTTCACCCAAACCTATCATATCACAAAACATTCTATATTATAGAATGTCACATCATATCATCCAATAGATAGAGACAACAATTCTCCATGAGAAATCATTTTTCCTCCTATTATTTCCAATCAAGTAAATTGCTTAAGGATTAATCACTTAACTTTGCTTAATCATCCCTTGACTCAATTCATCCTTCTACTTTATCAATCATTCTTCAACATCCATCTAAATAAATTATTTTGATTAATTCTATTCAATTACCCAGAGTAATTACCCTTCAATTTATTTCACAAATTAATTTTCTTCTTAACCATTTATAGTAATTAACCTTTTACTTTTTCCCATCAATTACATTAATTAATGAATCCTTCAATGAATAATTATTTCAATAGTCAATTTATTATAATTACATCTACCCTTAATTAATTCCATCATTTAATTATTCTTTAATAAATCACTACCATAAATCAAACACACTTAATCATAAATGGTAATTATCCCTCAGTAATTACTTACTTAATTAATTATCTTTTTAATCAATTCTTTGGTTAATTACACTAATTATTCTCATTAAGTATTTATTTAATGATCATTAAACCAAAACCTTCTCATGATGCCCATATTTACTTCGAGGCATTTACAAATCTACCCGAGCCAAAACGCAGACCTACTCAAGAAATTCTCGAGTCCATTCCCTGTCACCATAACGAAAACCCGACATTCGACTGTGCACGTGTGCACAGTGCACCGCTTCCCGATCATCGCTGGTCATCCCCCTGATCGCCAACAAATCCCAAAACGATCACCTCTACGCGATCGACCACCCAGACCAACAATTCATCGCTCGAATCAAAATTCAACACTTCTGGTCGAAACTGGAATGTACAAACTCACCCAAAATTTGCTTCGTCTCGGCCATCTCGACCACCGGAGTGTCTACGCCTCCGGCTACAACTCCAACGACCTCATCTCTTCCATTTCCCAGAAGGCGGTGGCACTCGATCCACCAGAGGCTTCACAGTGGCCTCGATTCCAGGCTCGACAAAAATACGATTTAAACCCTACGCTCGATCAAATCTCACCATCCATGCATTCGAAAATTTCTTTACCATTTTTCTGGTGATCTCACATCCACACTCTAGCTTCATGTCAAATTTCATCCACAATAATTTATTGAATCATCAGTTATTCATATAAAAGTGTTTTCGGTTCACTAACAAACTGCTCTGTAGATAGTTAATTTAAAATTATGATTTTCGTCTTAAAAATCATAGCTTTGTATGTTGTTTCAACAAATTAAATCAGATTTACAAATCCAGTTATTCGAATTTTTGATCTTTACTTATCTTTACTGGTACTTGAATAAACAGTGTTTATAAAATACTGTCAAACTTCAAGCAAGGTTGCAGGCCTTTGATTTAAGATGAAAACTTGAATTAGCAACACTACCTAAGTTAAAACATTTATATGCAGAAGTGTTTACAATTTCTTTGCTTTACTTTGTTTAGTTAAGAGCAAACTTGAGTGAACATCAATCCCTGTAACATATAGCAGAGCAACCAATACATAGAGAAATATATACATGTGCACAACATTATATTCAAACTAGAATATTCACACCAGATTATAAATGCATCTTGATCTAGTTTAAATAATTTAAACTTGAAATTTATTGTTTACTCAACGGCATTTCTAAAAAAAGAAGAGGAAACTAGGTCAGATCACTCACCTTGCATTTAAACAGAGCTTGTTCCTTTATGTTTGGAAACAGAAATGCTTGAAACTGGAATGCTCGAGACTGGGATTTTGAAACTTTGAAATGGCTTTAAAACTCGAACATAATTTTTCTGGAACCTTGCTCTAGTTAAGATGCTTCCAACTTAAATTCGAAACTGAAGTGTTTTGCTTCTAGTCTATTTCCAGGTTTGTATTTGTTTAAATTTTGTTTATGCTTTTCTCTGTTTAAAAACTGGAATTACAAAACTCTTGTATACGAAATAAAATGAATTGGTTGATAAATAAGCAAGTATACCAATTTGTTTACTGTTTAAGTACAAATTTCAGAGATTTTTTTCATTTCTTTGGTGGCTGAAAGTATTATCAAACTGACTTTGTTGTGTGCTAGGGTGAAAACATTAAATGCAAATGTACTTGTGTACATAGATATTTTATACATTTGCTTCTCCTACAATCCAATTCGTATATACTTACAACCTTATCTATGTTTATATTTGTTTAACTTAAACTTAGCATACTATCTTATTTCATTCGTATGTGTTGAAGTGGTCTCGACCTGCCTATGTATTTGTTATAGAGTATAAAATTTACTTGCCTTAACCTATTATCTTGTACTAGGTGATTTCAATGCCTGCAAGAATATTTTGCCCTAGAGTATAAAACTTTCTTGCCTGCACATAAGTTTTTAGTTTGTAATTGTTATAGTTAGCTTGTTATTTATATCCAGTTTCTAACATAAGTGTATTATATTTTTACTTTGTTTATTTGTAAGATGCTTATATTCTTTTACTTGCCTTTACTTTATTTTAAAACTTATATTTTTAAATACTTGATTTATTTAAAATTACTTTAACTATTTATAAGATATAATTTATTATCTATATGTTATTTTAATATATATATTATTCTAGAGATTCATATAAATTTAAAAACCATAATTCCTTTTTAAAATATGTATAACAAATTTTATTTATAAAAAAAATCTACTCGTATAGACATTATATTATAAATAAAACTCATTATTACATTAAAATAAATTTATAAAAGAAATTATCACTTCATTTCTTATTTTTATAAAACAAACAATTCTTTGTTTAATTTAAATCTAAGCTAAAATCATTAAACAATTTTAACTTAAATCTTAAGTATATTTTAAAGCCAAACGGTTATTTATTTAATATTTAATTTAGTCAAATTCCCAAATTACCAAAAGATTAGAATTTAAAAACATAACCTTATTTATTAAATTTTTAAAACAAATCTGAACTATTTACACTATATACAGATATATGAAAATTAATAGAAAATAATTTATCAGTTATTAAAAGATAATTTATCAGTTAAATATTTATTTAAAAGAAGATTATTAAATCAAATTCCGATCTTATTATCAAATATTATCAAATCAATTTAATTTCTAATACAAATTATTAGATTGATATTGCCAGAAATTCCGGGTCATCACATTTAATATACATACATATACATATATATATATATATTACATTATGCAGTACATGTATTATATATACCAGTACGTTAGGCACGTCCATCGGACGTCCATTGATCGTTTGAGATTATTTAGACGCTCTGTTACGACGATGTTAAACATATCCGCCTTTTCTTTATGGAAGATCTTATAATAAATTGAAGAATAATCATGCTAAGGTTGGAATAAAATTTTCTCATCATAGTTGTAAATGTGAGTCAATGCGTAAAAAAATGAAAAACAATAATCACAAAAATGACCCTAAGGATGCATATGGAAATTTTATTTCCCACCGGTTTTGATCGCTTCTAGTTGACTCTATTTATGAGTGGTTTTGAGAACCCACGCTTGCGAGGTTTATGAAGTATCGGTTTTAATATTTATAACATCTGTCCGAAATATTAATCAAAAATATTTTTTGAGGTCAAATATAAATGTTAGATTTTAAACTTTATACTATGTTGACCAATAAAAAAGTGTTGTATAATTTAATTCTAGACATGTATTAATCAAGAAGAGATAAATTGATGCTTTTAAAAATAATATCATGAGCAATGCACTTATAGAATTTGAATGTGCATATATCCTATCTAACAAAGCTTTATAGACCCAAACAAATTGTATATATATGTCAGTTACCATGTACAAAGGTAATCCATAAAGATATTAAGTTGTAGGGAGAATATATTATGTTTCTACCACACATAAGTTATCTAATGTCTTATAATCAAATGACTCAAATTCACATTCATCTGAGACTATCAACGAGAAATGTAACTGAAGGTAAATTAAAAATAAGTTATTGAGTTGTTATGTGATTTAATACTGCATAGAAACTACATTTAAATTCTTCCTAGTTAATCTTTTATGTTGCACAGTTGATTTGCTACTTATACTACACATTCAAATGCATTATGTTTTTTCATTTTAGGACGATGGAGAGTTTTTAATTACTCAGGTCTAATAGATTGCTGTCAAATTAGAATATTTGATGGACTCTAACTTCTAACTACCCATGGAAAGTGAAATTATAGAACATGCTCAGATAGCATGATTGGTGAATAGAATGCAAATGGAAAAGATTAAGATGACTTTCAAGAACAGTATAATAGTGAATTGACAGTTGTAGGTCCATAACATGGCAGTCCAAAAGAAAATGATACAAATATGATTTCCACTATCAAGTCATTAACATGTATGTATGTGTGTGTGTATAAGCATAGGAGGTGGCTATGCTATTTTATAAGCTCTTAAGATATGGCAGGCTAAGGCTTACAAACCACATAAAGTAGAAATCTTATTTTGGGAACTGTAAAAGAAAAAAAATGTTCAAGTACACATCCCTCCTCCTATACATGTGATGTGCACTCTCACGTAGGAAAGAAGAGAGAGTATCCTAAACTTTAGATCTTTGAATAACTGAAAACAAAAGGGATAATAAGGATTCAATAATAACATAACATCTTCAATAGTTTTCTGCATGTGATTTTTTCATCCATCGTGTGTTCCTAACCTATTTTTGAAACATACGAAGCATATGCGAATGCATATAAATATGTGCAATACTGAAATAAGTATGTGCAAAAAATTATTCGCAATAGCACATAATGACAAAATAAGATGTAGTGCCTATAATATAATAACAAAATTTCTATCTATCTTAGCTTTAGCAAATGGACACCCTCTATTGTTAGAAATTTTGACATCCATCATTTGGTTGTTTGGTAACTTAATCGATGTTATGTATTTTTTCTTTGAACTTTTCCTATTACACAAACCTATAGTTAGAAAGTGTCATAAATTAAATTTCATCATGTTTCACTATTTTGTAGTTCAAGTTCTATCATGTTCGTGAATATGAAAACATGTAGGTACATTTTATCAAGCAAAAGTTGGATTATCATTCATAGGCATATTCTTATGTGCTGGAACTATTTCTTACATTCTTAATCATAGTGCTCATGTGGTCCAAAATATGCAACAAAGTACATGTGAGGCGTACCATCTATCTAATCATCCATAGGCTCCTTCTTGGTAAACATACATAATGGCTGTGATCTCCGAGCTTGCATGCTGAAATATAAAATTTCATTGATTCAACAATGGATAATACAATATATAATTGTAAGTATGGCACTGGTACCCAATATGTTCAGTTTACACTGATGTGTCCTAAAATCAATTTTCTATTGCCTACATCATTATCTGTAAATACGGTTTTTGGCTATAAGAGAACATAACACAAACAATGGAAGTGACAAATAAGAAACAAAATATACCTTTATCTGGCCATTGGGTTCTGTCCTTCTATGCATCCAATTCCTCCAGCTCTATCATTTGCTTCTAATTCTTCCCACTCTATAAAAACAAAATAACCCTAATTGCTAAAGTACGTAACCAAGACAACTTGACATCAATATTAAGAAAATAAATATAATGTCTTTACTGACCTTGGAATTGCCATTATTAAGCTTCTTCATAGACCTAATTCAGGATTGATAAATTTTGATGCAGGAAAGCAGTTGAAGATAGATTGCATGGTTGAAATCGTAGGATTTAAGGCACTAATTTTGAGGCGTTAATTTGGACTGAGTTGAAACCCTGTATTTTGTGGTAAATATTTCACATGGTGAGAGAAAGGGAGTTGAGAGGAGAGGTGAGAAGTTATCATACCGAGGGAGAATGTCAAAGAGAGATTTTTTGGATAATATGGTAGATGAAAACGTGGTAAACTAATTAAATGACTATAATGTTGTAACGACCCCGAATTTTGATTAAGTTTAAATTAATAATTTATTGATTTTTTGAATAAAAATTTGTCAAATCTACTATAAATGGATTGCGAGTTTCCCCGCCATGAATAAAATTGGAATAAATCATTTAAATTTAAAAATATTATATATATGTGTGTATATTGGATTTAAAATAAATTCTTAAATAAATGATTTTGAAAAATAAATGAATAAATAAATAAATTGATAATAGATGTTAGACTTGAAATGAATATATATAGTTTGTAAAATAGAAAGTAAACATATTAGATAAAATTATAACAACATATTAGCTAACGATATAACCATATAAATTCATTCACATTGCAAAACAAGAAAAAGTAAAAAACGAACAAAACAAGAATAAAAACAACTTTATGTATGTAACCAGACAAGAAGTATTTTAAAAACAAGAACAAAGTAATGCTTTCGAGTGCATGCAAGTTGAAAATCTGGGAAACAAAGCATAAAACCAGACAACACTTGTAAAAGAAGCAAGCAAATATAAATATGAGTATGCAAAGAAATATATTCAAGCATAAGTGTGAAAACAGATAACATAAAGAAATGAAGAAAATATGAACATGAAGACATAGAGTACCTTCAGCCGAAACAAGAAGAAAAGAAATAGCAAAGAAATAAAAGTATACAAATTGGTTAAGAGAGACATGAAGTACAAGGCAATTAATGTTAGCCACCACAAATTTATCATCTCGGCTACAAGCAAGATCTGGAGCCAACAGAAGAGAAAATATCTCTGAATTGTGGTACAAAACATTTATCAACATGTTGTACAAGATGAACACACTCTGTAGCTTGTTATAAACATCACCTGTAACACTTCATTTCTTACATATCCATCCTCATCAGTTCGACCATTCAAAGCTGAGAAACAAAAATGTGAAATGAAACATCATCTTAAACTTAAACAAATTTCAACAACAACTCAAATAAATTCAACCAGAAGATCAAGCTCAGATCAAAAGTATAACTTCCAGATTTCAAATAAATCATTCCCAGGCTAATCCTCTGTCTCCATTTCAAAGGTGAGCAAACTATTCTTTTATTAATATGCATGTGATGAATGATATTAGAAGATCGTGTTGCTTAATATATGGATAAGAATGCATGTATATATATATGCGAGTATGTTACTTTGAGTATGCCTGTATCTTGTCACTGTTATTGTTTTCTTTTAGACCAGGTTTGCAAATCAATCCCAAATCTTTCGATCTAAGCAGAGATTGGGTTCAAGACTTAAAAATAATTTGATTATTTTATCATTAGCTTTAATTTAAATATTTATTCAAGTTGAAACAGCTTGGTGATATCTCTGGAAACCAAGTTGCTGAGCAAAGCTTTGAACAAGTGAAAATTCGAACATTTTAATTTAGAAATCCAGGAATATAAATTGAAACCTTATCCAAAAATACGATTTTTAGAAGTAAAATTACAATTTTTAGAGTTAGCATTTGAGAGCAGTTCGAATTGAACTGGAAATGGAGTTTTGGGTCACCTTTGGCGATCCCGACGATCTGAGAGGCCGGGGTTGCATCTGGTTGTAGAGGAGTGATCAGAGGTTTTGGAAAAAATGTCAGGAAGGTGATCGAGGCACGGTGGCGACGGTGGGAAGTCGAGATTGATTTTAAACCTAATTTTGTCATAACTCAGAGATTTGGTTCGTACGTATTCCCTAGTGGATCGAGTGCAACGAAACTCGAGAAGATGGACGCAGGGAGGTAGGCGAAGGATTGGCCGGGGTTTCGACATCTCCGGTGGTCGAGGCGTGGAGAACGACGATGATTTCCAGGTTTAGTTGGTGACGCTCTCGCATGTTCCAGGCTTTGGGTCGACTCGTTCGATTTTGCTTCGCGAGGGGGATGAGAAGTCTGGGTTGTCAGGGTGTACGACGAGGCCATGGTCGACTAGTCGACGCTGATGGTGATGATCGGAAGTCGTTGGAGCTTGTGTGCATATGCACACGTATCAGCGTGTATCAGAGTGATTTCGTTCTTTGGGGAAGAAGAGTTTGGGCTCGGGAATTTCTCGAATCTTATCGCGTTCGACTCGAAGCGGCTGGGAAGTGGTGAAACCCGAAGTCGAACTCGGGTAGGCTTTGGTTTGACTCGGAGGAGATACGGGGTAGCTCGAGTATAATTTGAGTTCCAGGTTTAAATAGAACTCAGTTCTGTTTTCTTCTAAAATTTAAAATGAAGTTCAAAGGAAAAAAAATGAAAAAAAAATGTCTCAAATACATATTGAAGTAGAAATTTAAAATAGATTAATTTAATGATCAACATAGTAATTGTTTAAGTGTAATTAAAAATGGCAAGTAATTAAGGTATTAAATACCCATTTTAGTTGATTGAGTAATTGATTAATTTGAGTTAATTAATTAAGTTTAATTAATTGGGATTAATCACTTGATAATTGAGGGATATAATTACTTAGGAAAGTAATTGATGAATAATTACTGGATATATTTGATTGGATGATGTTTTGTGATATACCCTGATTTATGCTGTGATCTGAAATTTCTATTTCTGTGATATATTACTATATGAATATGAAAACCCTTGGCCCATAAACGACATTTGAATTTCGATGTGACAGGGAGTCGGATTCCAGTTGGTTATCCGAAACCCGCATCGAATTGTAATAGTGAATCTTTGTGACTGATAAATTTATTTTATCTATGAAATTGTAAATGAAGATAAGCGTTATCGATTATACCGCTTATCGATATATCTGTGATGATTGATGTTGCACTATTGTGTGTAAAACCCCTGGACTACACCATACACACACAAATATGGATTTCACGTGGAAATCGGTTAAATCACAGATAAATTAAATTTGATGTTTTTGAAATTGAAATTTTAATTTCAATTGATTTTGAAATTAGAAATTTGGGTTTAAAGTGAAAAGCTTTTGAAATGGAATTTCAAAGATAAAAGTTATTTCGAATAACTTGATTAAGTTTTGAAAATTTAAATAATTGGATTTAAATTTGAATACAAGTTTGAAATTGAATCCTATGATTTGAAACTAGGAATTAAAGATGTTATACCAGTTATATATGGGTTAAACTATTTTAAAGATATTGATTTGGAAATTTGAATTTTTATTCAAGGGTTTTAACTCGTGTAAATATAACTGGGTTTTTCTGAAAACGAAACTACTTGTTTTCAAATAGTAAAAGCTTTCACATAAGTAATGAACTTACAATTTGTGTTGAAAGAATTTCAAGTTTGAAATAGAATTGAAATGTTTTGAAAACTATGAAATGAGTCTTTGATTTCAAAGACCGAACGAGTTAATCTAACTTGAAATGGAATTGTTTTGAAAGCTATAAGTTAAATCTTGATTTAAGGATTTAACGAGTTAATCCAATTGAAATGGAAATCGATTTGAAAATCTATGAATGAATATTTGTGAATGGGGTGAACTTTGTGAATTGAATCTTTTTGTTTAAAAGATTAAAAGTGTGGAAATTGTTTAAACCAGTGAAGGTTTTTGAAATGAATCTTTTTGTTTAAAAGATTGGAAATGGTAATTTGTTTTAACCATTCGAATGAAAAGTTTTGGGCTTTAAGCTGTGATTTAACTGAGACCCCAGTATCCATATGATTTTTAATTGCGCTCGTTATTCGGTTTAGCCGGGAGAGGACCTTTGTGTCATATATCCCATTCCGAATAGTGATACGACGATATGGATAGCATTTGAAGACCGGTGGTGAAGACCGGTTATTTGCGAGAGCGATAGGATGACCTATCGATTGTCTCTGCACTGAGTAGCTACGGTATAGAGATTCCCTAAGTGATGGGAAGTCCGATCAGGATTGTAAATACCCGGATTTGCAAGGGCTTCTTTGGAAGTGCCTTCGGTTCTGTTCGAACCCGGAACAGACTTGTATGGATGTGTGTCTGACGTTACACTTTGAGATGTAAAGCTGGCTTCTATCAAATACATTTCTGTTGGTGGCGGAGAATTTATTCTCTTAGCTTAACACCCTTCTCTGAGACATACGAGCTCAGAGGTTATGTGGTTGATGGTTACTAGTGATACATTCCCAATTTGGTAATGTGGCATACGAAGTGCTGATGATCATTTGTGGATCAAAGCGTTGCTTTGTGAAAAAGCGTGGCTTTGTGAAAAAGCGTTGCTTTGTGAAAAAGCGTAGCGTATGTGGACGAGACTTCGTCGAGCCTTACAACCCGGTAATGGTCGAAACAGGAATGTTGCGGCAAAGGTTTGTAGGGGTAGCGCCCCTAGGGTATGTCATTTCCTTCTGGATAAAGGGTGGTATCATGGTATGGAGCCCAGATACTTACTCATGTGGACACACTGTATTTATTACTGTGCGATGTTGCTTTATGATCGAGACGTCTCGGATAAAGGTCGGTGACGACCGGGGGATGACATGACTCGTGTGTTAGTTACCTAGTTATAGCTCGGTTAGAGCGTGAGGTAGCGTCGGCCTTTTGTTTGTAGAGATCCGGTTAGGATCCGGGGCGTCTTTCCAGAGGCGTTTCTATTTCGGTAAGGAAGTTCCTTAGCCTGATCATTTGTTGGAAATCCAAAGAAACAATACGAACCCAGTACGGTTTTAGTTGTATTACCTGCTATGGAATGTGGCGGTAACCTGCTATTGAACGTAGTAGCTATAGTAGGCATACAACAATAGTTGTATGCTGGCTAAGATTTATATTATATTTTCGAAATGTTTTTCGACACTATGCACTAGTAATAATATTAAAGAGTTTTTCCAGCGTAGTAAACATGTTTGACTATCATAAGGAGAAATCTCCTCCAATTCTGCGATTGCATTGTGTGTGTGGCGGGAGGCCTTATGGTAGTTTCATTTTCGAAAAGCATTGCGGGTTTCAATGTTAAAAGCCTTTTGTGTTTGTTTAAAGATAAACTGTTTTTGTTGCTCACACCAGTCCCATGACTGACCCGGAGTTTATTGTTCCCTTCCTAAACTCTGGGTGCCCACTATTTTCCACACGGGCAGTCTAGAGTTGGGTTTTCTCAGATATTCAGGTTTAGTAGATTATCTGGAGCTGGTTCAGTTCTTGGAGTTCAGGACTGCACTTGCTTCTCCTTGTGGTTCGAGCTTGACGTTGGAGTTGTTGGAGTCATTCTCTTTTGTAGATCATTTGGAGTGATCTCTTCTGTTCTGTTATTTCCGCTGTATCATTATTTATCTCTGATATTGTTGTATCATATTGATATCATTGTTGTATATCATTCTGGATATTGTATTCATTGGATTGTGTATGATATCATTGTTTTTCTTTCTTCCGCTGTGTTGTTATACTTACTGTGTTATAAGCTCCGGCGAATCGGATTTGAACGGTCGAATCTACGGCATTCTAGTACAATGTGAAGTACGGATGTTGATTTTCGAGCGCGAAAATCCGGATCGTTATAAATGTCCTCAAATCTCCTGATCAACAAATAAATACCACGTATGGATAATTTGGTAAATTCAAAAGCTTCAAATTGGAGTTTCCTCATTATATATAGATAAGTAAATATTTATATTGTTTTAATATTATTTTTTGAAACCCTACTCCGGAGAGCATAGCTAGGTGATACAGTTGTCCACCACACCGACCTTCCTTTTTAAGCTAGCCCAGCCAAGAGCATCAATCCCCTACCATTTTTAATTTGGTTTGATTAGGGATAACCGCTCAAAGCCTTAAGGGAAACATTTCTCGGCATGGTAGGACTCGAACCCGCAACCTTCAAGAACTTTGTTCCATGGTTGCAAGGTAGTTCCAACCAGCTGAGCTATGCTCGCAGACGGGTTTTAATATTTATTTAAATAACAAGTTTATATATATATACATATATTTGGACAATATACAATACATATAAGATGAGCTAACATGTCCATTGCGATGCAAATCCCAACATTTATATACGGGCATGTTATACCTTACATGAATTGTTATGTTATATATGCACACACATACATATATGTATATGATACATATTGTACAATTATGTTTAATTAAACATAAATTAGATAAAATTCAATTCATTATCTATAAATTTAAATGAAATAAAAGATTTTATTTAAACTAAATTTAGAAATATTGTAAATAAATTAGAGTTCATGGGCCCAATATAGATCCAATAAGAGAATTTTTTTTTAAATTAACCCATACCTTCCACCGCAGGATGGCCCAGTTCCAACAAGAATCCATTCACAGTGGAAATTAGGGTGGCAGAGTATCCATATAATTTTATGATGCAGACGATGTCGATTTACAATGCATCGACAGAACCACTTTAACACTTATTGAAATATGATTGATATATAGGTAGTGCCAGGGCAGATGATTATGTATAAAGTGCAAGTGCTTACTATTGTATTTGAGAGGATTATTTATGATGTGTTTTCATAGTCATGAGTTGCAATCCATATCATCTTATGATTAATCGGTGAACAAGTTTTTGAATCAGTTGAGGGTTCACTCCGTGCAACCCAAGGATGCACTGTCATTGGCAAATACTCAGCAAAGGAATGGAGAATCGCTGGTTAGTTACTTGAAATGATTCAATGCAATTATCACAGAGGTGAGAAACCCATGTGTTAACTTGGTATTGATGGCATTGATTGGTGGAGTGGACTCAGATTTGGATTTAGAGAAGTAGATGACTATGAAGAATTCAACTACGCATATGAAAGTTTTTTACAAAAAAAAAATCTATTTCTACACTTGGAAGAGGCGGAAATAGAGAAGAGGTTAAATGATGGTAATTAGGTAGGATCGAATAGCTTGTTGAACGGTATTGAGGATGTAAGTTGGAAGGTAAAAGCGCTAATAAAAATGGCAACGATGGAAATAAAAAGAAAACAAATAATGCTAGGGGAAAAAAAAGTACCCTAAGAAGTTCTTTAGGTTCACAGAAGATGGAAAATATATGAAGTTAAATGACCCCTAGAAAATATCTACCTTGCACCCAAGGCATGATGAGGTACAGGAAATCTGCTTCGAGAGAGGCTAATGATGATGAAAAAAGCTCAGGGAAGTGTTATCGGTTTCGTGAGACGCATGGACACAATACCAATGAATGTAGACATTTAAGGAATATGATTAAGGAGTTAATTCGAAAGAAGCAATTACAATAGTATATGAAGAATTTGCAGTATGGCAGATAGAGAGATGATCCACCCTCGAGGCAGCCGCCTCGGGGCAACATGAAGGGGAACAATGGTGAAGGTTCAGGATCACCTAGGCCTGAATTGGTGATCAATATGATTTTTGGATGTTTGCATCCCATGGAGAAAAGCTGAAACGAGATGGAAAGCTACGGGAGTTCCTTGAAATATACACCTCAAGAAATGTGTTACGCTATCGAGGACGGTACTTCCACTATGTAACTTAAGAGGATGAATGATGACATTGTTTTCAAGAATAGGGATGTCTAGACCTGTTAAACGGATTGGGTCGGGTCAAAATAGGTCAGGTCAAAATTGACCTGAGTCATTTTGTGACCCGACCCATTTAATACATTTATTAAAATGGTCAATATGACCTAACTCACTTCATATATGAGTCAATCTGTTTAACACACTTTAAAAACATAAAAAACTGATAGATGTATATAAATAAATCACCAGTACCCATGTTCTTAATTGTCGGGCAGAAACATTTAATGAAATTTAGTTGTTATAAAACCCTATAATTGCGTACATTTCAATGTTCATGGCAGTAAAAACAGTGTTATTCGTGATGAGTAGATAAGCATGCACGAGAAGAAGAGAATAAATGAGTGGATAAACAAAGAAGCAGTAAATATTATGTATAAAAATAACTCTCATAAATGGGTCAGGCCATTTAAACATATATCTTCAATCTGTATCTTATCTATACAAATAATAATAAAAAAGCAAATTGGCTTTTGCAAAAGTGGAGGATATAGACAGTAGACTAATGAAGATACCTCCAAAAAACTATGTTTATGGCACATGTACTTTTTCCTAGAATCGAGGATCAAACCTTGCATCATCTACTATTTATTTTGTTTTACATTTGGAACAAGGATACATATCTTCTGATACGTATAGTGTAAAAAGAAGCATATATTTGATGGAAAGTTCCATAATGTTTCAAAAAATTATGAAAATGTTCTGTAAAATGAAAGGTCAAAATTTTCTGTAAAAGGAACCTTGTTGAATTCTCATAGAAGAAATTCAGATCCAAAGACATAGAAGGTGCAATAAGCAAAATAACCTGAATGAAACATGACTGTATTTTCAAAATAAGCATAATTCGCATATGCATAACAAGTTTTTTTTTAAATAAATGTCTCAGCATAATATGCTCAAGGTTAGGAATAATATGCTGAAGGTTATATATCATTTGCAACTTATATAGTTTCATGTGCATAATAAGCAAAAGGTTAGGAACAATCCCTTGTCTATATCAAAAATATTACAGTAGAACTTTTCTCAAATTAATATTTCAGTATTCATCAAAAAATTACAGCACGGAGGATAGCGTTTCAAGGTAAAATGCTATAATATTTAATTTTTAAATAAATAAAAATTTAAACGTTGTATCATATCTGTTTTGGTTGTTCACTTACAGGCAACCACTTTCCCACTTGTATTTTTTCCACTACCAATGTTACTTATGCGGTTACTCTCCCTCTTATTTTCATTGACATTAAAAATAAGTCATATCTCCTGACGGAACAAGGAAACTCTAATTTTAATCGTTAACTACTGTTGATCTTGTTGCTTCTCCTCATAGCCCTCTCTTCTATCGTTTCTCCAATTTGTTTTTCGTCAATCTCGACCATAGCCTAACTAAAAACTGTATCATTGCCATAATCCGCACCCCTACCAGCATCCAATCTTATAGTCACTACAACTTCTAAGTATACCAAAATCGGGTGATTTCTGTATGAAAATTTTAAATTAGGTATCTGATGGATTTTATGTGATGCATTATCTCGTTTTTGTGATTTTGTGCACAAAATTTATGCGTTTTGATTCTTTTGAATCCTGAAATTACTGGAATTCATATCAGAAATTACATGCGAAAACTTGTTAGTGTGCATTATTTTTTACAATTACCTATTTTAATTTATTTATCTCCTCTTATAACAACCAAAACACACATTCTTGTTACTAGATGGAAGACCCGCACTCTATAATGTTGATAACTTTGCTTAAGAAAGTAATCAATGGAATATGGGATGAAAGAAACGCTAGGGTTTTTAGGGTGGAAAGTGTAAACGTTTGTAGAACGTTTGTAAACTCAAATAAGAAGAAAAAGATAATTCATATTATTCAGCCAAAACAAGACGGCTGAGCAAAAAGATTGAGATCATTAGGGTTACAAAGATTGGTTTATATAGGTAGAAAGCATAAGTAAGAAAAGACTAAAAGGCCAAACAGGAAATGGATCAATATGCTAACATCCCCCCTCAAACACGCGATGGTACGGCAAGAAGCATCGAGAGTTTGCCAATGAAAAATCTATGACGTTCGATAGTGTGAGCCTTCGTGAAGAAATCAGCAAGTTGCGTCGATGACGGAGTAAAAGGCAGAGAAATAGTTCCATGCAGTAAGTGATACCGAGTGAAATGACAATCAATCTCAATATGTTTGGTGCGCTCATGAAAAACAGTATTGTGAGCAATTTGAATAGCGCTCTTATTGTCACAATACATAGGAGTGAGAGAAGAAATAGAAACACCCATATCCTCCAACAGCCAACATAACCAAATAATCTCAGATGTAGTGGAGGCCATAGCACGATACTCTGCCTCAGTGGAAGACCGCGAAACAGCATCATGTTTCTTGCTCTTCCATGAAATAAGGGAATCACCTAAAAATATACAAAAGCCAGTTGTGGATTTTCTATCCGTTGAATCACCAGCCCAATCTGCATCGGAGAAGGCACAAAGCTCCAAAGATGAGGTCGATGGGAACAAAAGACTCTGATAAAGTGTTCCTTGCAAGTAACGAAGAATGCGCATAACAGCAGCCCAATGAACAGAGGTAGGGGAAGATACGAACTGGCTAACAATGTGAACAGCATAGGCGATATCTGGACGAGTGATGGTCAGATATACAAGGCAACCAACAATAGAACGATATAAAGTGGGATCAGAAAGAGGACTCCCATCGGTCGGAGTATATCGGGCATTTACCTCAAGTGGTGAATCAACATAACGTGTATTAGTAAGACCAGCACGATGAATAATGTCAGTAGCGTATTTGGACTGGGAAAGAAGATAGCCTTTTTCTGAGGAAGCTACTTCAATGCCTAAAAAGTAACGTAGATGACCCAAATCCTTCATATCAAAACAACGAGACAATGTGGCTTTAATGCTCACAATACCATTACTGTCATCACCTGTAATGATCATATCATCTACATACAGTAGAAGAAGAATACAGCCTGCAGAAGTCAATCTGACAAAAAGTGCTGAATCATGGGAACTAGAGGTAAAACCAAGTGATGTAACAACATTCGAAAATCTCTCATACCTAGCACGTGGTGCTTGCTTAAGACCATATAGAGCTTTCTTAAGCCTACAGACCTGACCCGGAGCATGAGAAACACCAGGTGGAGCAACCATGTAAACTTCTTCCTTAAGATCTCCATTAAGAAAAGCATTTTTAACATCCATTTGAGAGATGTCCCACTGACGACTGGACGCAACAGCAATAAGAACCCGAACAGATGTCATCTTAGCCACAGGAGCAAATGTCTCCTCATAATCCATGCCATACTCTTGGGCAAACCCTTTAGCTACTAAACGAGCTTTGTATCGCTCAATAGAACCATCTGACTTGGTTTTAATTTTATATACCCATCGACAACCAATAGTTTTCTTCCCAGTAGGAAGGTATACAAGATCCCAGGTACCGGTTTTGTCTAAAGCAGACATTTCCTCAGACATAGCACGTTGCCACACAGGAGAACGAACAACCTCCGAGTAAGAAGAAGGCTCATAGAAAGTGTCAATGGAAACAAGAAATGAAGCAAAAGCCCGAGAGTAACAAGAGTAAGCAAAATCTGATAATTGAGTAGATTTACGTATGCGAGTGGGATAGCGAGGTTGAACAGGATCTGTCGTCACATGAGGTGTTTGAACAGTCGTAGTAGCAGGGGATAAAGTGTCACCTGCAGAAGGAGGAGGAATAGAGTGTATGGATGATGGTGTATCAATGGTAAGAGGTGGTGAATCAGAGGAGTTATCAGCAGGAAATGGATCAATGTGAATAAGATCAGACTTAGTCATACTATGAGGACTAGCTGGAATAGAGTAGAAGGGAATATGCTCAATAAAGGAAACATGACGAGAAACATACAGTTTATTTGAAGAAGGATCATAACAGCGATAGCCTTTTTGTCCAATACCATACCCAAGAAAAACACATATAGCAACACGTGAAGATAATTTTGTACGCTCTACGTGTGGACGAAGAACAAAACAAGTGGAACCAAACACTTTTAGGTGAGAGTAATCAGGAGTTTGACCAAACAACTTGGCATGAGGAGAAATACCAGAATTATAAGAAATCGGGATCTTATTAATAAGATAAACGGAAGTAAGAACAGCTTCTCCCCAAAACTCTTTTGGAACGCTAGCTGAAAGAATCATAGAACGGGAAGTTTCAACAATGTATATATGTTTTCTTTCAGCAACACCATTTTGTTGCGGGGTATCGGTGTAAGAAGACTGATGCAAAGTACCATCAGCCGTGAATATGTTAGAAACGCCTCCCTTAGTATATTCCCCCCCTAAATCAGAACGAAAGCATTTAACAATAGCAGAGTGTTGTGTTTTAACATATGCTTGAAAGGCAGTATATATATCAATAAACTCAGAACGACGTTCATCAGAAAAACCCAACAATAACGAGTATAGTCATCGATAAAAGAGACATAATATCTGCACCCACCTTTTGTGGGGATGAGTGCTGGACCCCAAACATCAGAGTGAACTAAATCAAAAGGTGCAGTGGAAGTAGAAACACTTTGATTAAAGGGTAAAGCAGAAAATTTTCCAAGTTTACAGCCACTACAATCTGAAATATCATGAGAACCTAAATCTCCCAAAACACCAGAATTACACAAGAATTTAAGACGAGAGCTTGAAATATGACCAAGTCTAGAATGCCACAAATAAAACTTAGAAGACAATGGAGTTAAATGAAAAGAAGAAAGGTCAATACTAGCAGCAGCGGCATGACTTGGAATGTGCAAGTCATCCAAAACATAGAGACCGACCTGCCTACGGCCTGTCCCAATCAACTTCTTGGAGTTGGGATCCTGCACAGAGCAAGTGGTAGAAGAAAAATGAACAAGATATCCAAGATCACAAAGTTGTCCGACCGACACAAGATTCATAGTTAGTTTAGGAATGCAATAAACATTTGGAAGGGAAACGTGTGTGGTTTGAATTGTACCGATTCCTGTTAATGGCAAAGGTGTGCCATCAGCAGTCAAAATAGAAGGTTAGCGACAATCAAAAGACATAGATATAAATGATGAACAATCATGGGATATATGATATGAAGCACCAGAATCCAAAATCCACAAAGGAGAATTCAAACCTGACATTGAGGGAGCTGACATGGCAAAGTACTGAGACTGAGGAGCAGTCATGTTTTGAGACAAAGACTGACTAGCAAGGAACTTCTGAAATTGCTCTGCAAGAGAGTCCATAGAGGAATCCACAACTGATTCACCAGAAGGATGTACCAATGCAGCAGTCTTAGGCTGGGAACTACCACGTGACTGTTCATGTCCTTGTGCAGTAGAGAAGGACTGTTGTTGGCTACCACGTTGTTGCTGTTGTGATCTATCACCTGGCTTAAAACTTTGATTTTTTTGACGAGCCAATAATTCAGGACATTGATTTTTCCAATGGCCTGGTTGTTTACAATAATTACAATCACGACCATTCTTGATATTTATCTTGTTGCGTTGAGATAGGATTGGTAAAATCCCTGTTGCGAAAACAGATGCAGAAGAAGTCTGTGCAACTTTCTCAGTTTGAGACTTCAAGCGAGTTTCTTCAGCTAATAATTCATATAGAACAGAATCAACAGAAGGTAAAGGAGTGCGATGTAGGATGGACGCACGACAATGCTCGTACTCTGGTCGAAGAGCCATCAACAATTGAACAAGACGTTGTGCCTCCCTACGAGCGATATATGGAGCAAATGACCTAAGCTCAGCAACCTCAGTCATAGCCAATTGATCCCAAAGAGCAGTAATTTCAGAATAAAAATCTTGAATATTTCGATCATTCTGAGACAATGACCGAATATCAACCTCCAATTGATATTGAACGGCAAAGTTAGAACGCACAAAAAGTCGCTTCAAATAGTCTCAAACTTGCTTAGCAGTATCATACTTAGCCAATTGCATACCAATTCTATTCTCAACAGAATTATTAATCCAAGTGATGATCTTTGAATTGTTGGTATCCCATTTCTTCATCGATTCAACATTAGCAGCTTCAGGAGCCACAATAACACCAGAAATATATCCCCACATCTGTTTTCCTTTCAGAAAATTTTTCATGACATAACTCCAATAAGAATAGTTTTTTACATCTAAACGAACACTAATGGCATGTAATGAATCATCACCTCCTGCCATATTTTGAAGTCAGCAACTCGTTTTCGAAGCAGGCTTATTTGTTTCAGGAGCAAATCTCGGGTTCAGATCTCAGGCTGGCAAAGTCGATTGGGGTTTCGGGGCAAGTGAGATCGACGGCAGGCTAGGCTAGGGTTTCGGGGCAGGCGAGGCAGAGCAGGCTAGGGTTTCGGGGCAGGTGAGGGTTTCAGGGCAGGTGGGTGATTCGGGGCAGGTGGGTGAGGATTTCAGGTCGAGCAGGCTAGGGTTTCGGGGCAGGTGAGGGTTTCGGGACAGGTGGGTGATTCGGGGCAGGTGGGTGAGGATTTCAGGCCGAGCATGCTAGGGTTTCGAGGCAGGTGAGGGTTTCGGGGCAGGTGGGTGATTCGGGGCAGGTGGGTGAGGGTTTCAGGCCGAGACAAGAAGACGAGGCAGAGGCAGAGACGAGGCAGAGAGGGTTTCAGGAGCAAAGGCGGAGGCAGAGACGAGGCAGAGACAAGGCAGCGGACAGAAACATGAACGAGGCTCTGATACCATATAAACGTTTGTAAACTCAAATAAGAAGAAAAAGATAATTCATATTATTCATTCAAAACAAGATGGCTGAGCAAAAAGATTGAGATCATTAGGGTTACAAATATAGGTTTATATAGGTAGAAAACATAAGTAAGAAAAGACTAAAAAGCCCAAACAGGAAATGGATCAATATGCTAACAGAAAGCTCTGCTGAAACTGCAGTGATTAGGAAGATTGCCAGACGGGGATCAAGAAGTATAGCCGGTCCAATTCAAAGTTAGTTGAATTGATCAGACATTTGGATCTTGGCCTTTGGGTGTGGTTTTATTTGCAAGTACTGTGGTGGTGGTGGATGTTTCTTTTTCTTGATTTTGTTTATTTTCCTTCTTTCCTTCCATTTTGTTTTGTAACTGCAGATTTTATTCTTACTAAAATTCTGGTAAGGGCCTAGTGAACCCTACTTGCATTGATAGAAAAACAACCAAAACACAATACAAAGTCAATTATGTTATTTATTTATATTTCTTAATCTTTAGCTTGTATCTTTTTAATATTGGTAATGTTGAACCAATTATGAGCTCATATCCTTCATCCCGAATTGGGTGTCACCATGCATAACTGATAACAGAAAAGGTGTCATTACTTTATGCACTTAGTAAATTTCTATAAAGTAAGCAATAATATTTTACACCAAGTATATATGTTGAGACTGCTAGTAACATTATAGATCACATTCATATTGCAATTAGATACATAGAATTATACTAATGAACATTTTTAATCTATAAACCTTCGACTTTGGATGCATGGATCCTATGAGATAAAACAAATATAAAATTGATTGAAGGCTACAAATTCCATTTAAAAAAGGTTCCCTGAGCATGGTGGCATTTCTTACTTCAAAACATGCATTTTTTCTAGTAAATTACCTATTACCATATCTTTGATCAAGAGCATCTACCACTTTTCAATCTAAGTTAATTACCTCGATGATGGTTAATTTTCCACCTGTAGTTCACTTTCATTTGTTTTTATTACATGGTTTCATAGCCATTCCAACTTCTATGTATTATTTAATTTCATTCCGCCAGAGTCAGTTCTATAACGTTTATTCCACTGACTGATAAGATATGAAATTTAATTAGTCTTATACAATACACTTTTCATCAATCTTTGGAACCGGTGCTTTACAATTTTAAAGTTTCTTGGTTGTGCCACTAAATATATATATTATAAAAGAAGGGATTGATATTGAATTATACTGACAGGGAACCTATAGCTTAGGAGCTGATCCATCGGGACTTGAGGCTTGTTATTTGTAATTAAGACATATTCCAGATAATTTATATGTTCTTCCCTTGAGTCAGTACTATATAATGGTTTCTATTATTTATCTGTAGATTGATCATAAAATCAATTTATGTTGGCATGTCTACTAGCTTCTCTATCGGTCAGATAGAGATTATCGAGAAGCTAATAAATGTTATAGAAATGCTATGGGATTTGACTAAAAATATTGAAATTCTACTATATCTGTCATAGTTACAAGTATCCCACTAGTTCGATTCAGTTTGAATTGTTACTCTCTTATCACTTTCTGCTTTAGCAACACATAAATTTATAAAAAATGGCTAGTGGTAATCTTCCATGAACATCTGTGTGAGGTATTGTCATACAATTAATGGTGATCCTTCTTTAGCTCTTGCTGTCATGCCAACAAAATCTTAGCTTAACATGTCTAGAATTATTTCCCATCTTGTCTAGGATATGTATTAAATTGTCTTTTTATACGAATATTTAGGGTGCGCTCGCGTGAATTTTTTGTCTCTTTCACGCTGACATTCCATTTGACGCACGTTCGCGTTCCATTTGACGCATCTGATGTGGGGTCCACCAATGTACCATTTGAGCCAACCAGTGAAAAAGAAGTGGTTGACTCAAACGGTTCAGACGCGTCTGTCTTTTCCATCTCTTTCATTCCCTTTTCCGTGTCCCTTTCATGTGCTCCTTTCGTACATAAGAACACATTCCTCTTTCGCGAATCGTTCCCCTCTCGTATCCCTTTCTCGTGCCCCTTTTGGGTGTCATTTTCGTATCGCACAAGAATGCACTCTTAATTATCTCCAAGTCTGTGGGAATTCTGACTGTGTACATTGTAAAGTTTTGGGATTGTGTATATGATTGCTTTCTTGTTAAGTTTTCAATGTTATGGCAAGTAAAAACATTGTCCCTTTTGCAAGTTAAACTAATAAATTACAATGGTAATATGTTAACCTATAAACTCTGAATATATATACAGGCTCTAATTCATGATTTGACTGGCTTAACTGATAATAGATATGTAATATTTTTTATTATTGTCAATCAATATTTTTTGATATGTATCATAGTCTTTTAGTTGCTTAAAGCAATATATTATAAATGAATTATTTTCAAATATTTGGTAATTTGGCTTCAGTACAATCATTAAATTTATCATAATTGCCTAGTTGCTGTCTGATTTCCTTTTCTGATCTATTCCCCAGTCAACATAGGCTTTTTCTTCACCGTCTATATTCTAACTTTATTGGCAGTGTTGTCACTCATAATCCTACACCTGATCCCATATTTCTCATGACTAATTGTTTATTAATAACATAAAATTTGGACTATGGGTACGTAGTTTTAGTTGCATCTCATAGTAAAATTTATCCCTACATAATATAGTAGCTACATAGTCTTTAACTCTTAAAAAAAAAGGAAGTTATAAGATGTTATTTTCTTAATAGCGATTGTTTTTTAATACAACAAGATTATCTCATTGGCTTTGGTTTTATATTTAGCTTATAGAAGTTGCTTATATGATGTACGAGACATGAATTTGAGGTATAACACAGAGATATTACATGTTATAACATAGATAATTATTAGTATATCCTGAGAGTTCACATTAAACTTAACTAGGGTTACTTGTATTTGTAGGAAGTTACCTATGCTATATTGTTGAAGTTTGATAATTTTTTACTTGTAGCATTCCTCAGTTTCATTTTTGCATTGTTACTTTGCCAGTGGATAAAGGTTTACGGGCTAAAAGTTTATATGTTGAATACTCTGTCAGCCTATCAAACATAGGAGCGTTTTCATGGAATTTACATATTTGATGTAAGTTTTAGATTTCTATCTCTCGATCAAACTATTATTAGTTCATGTTTCTGGAACACTAATCTTGGGCTAACACCCCAAATTGATTGAAGCACAAATTAAAAATATAAAATATAAGAAATCAACGAGGAAAAAGAAGGAAAGACACAGTATTTTTATAGTGGTTCGGCAAAATCTCCAGCCTACGTCCACTTAGTTGTTTTTATTGATTAATTCTCTTCAAAATATTCGATTTACAATAGAATTTCGAGTAATTATTATACCTTGAGTTGCTCAAAATCTGAGGAAGAAGAAGAAGATCCAAAAACCTCTAGTTGATAAAGGTTTTCTACTAATAGATGATATCGAGCACGAAAATCCACAATTTGAATGAGCAAACATCTCCAAATCCAAAGTTCTAGCCACAAGAACAAATTAAGATGCATGTTTTCCCAAAAGTTTGAGCGATCGGTACCGAGAACGGTACTTATCGAGTTTTCTTCTTCAAAACTTGTCTTTTTCTTTTTGCATGTAGAATCATCCATAGTTTAGAGTGGATTCCCTTTGTATTAGGACCGATCGGTACTTATGTATGTAGACCAATCGGTACCTATTAGTTTTAATCGGTCGGTACCTATCGGTTTGGACTAATCGGTACTTATTGTTATATGTCTAGTATACCAAAACAGAGAATAATCAAATATAAACTCGTCGCACAAGTTTATAACTCAGATTTCCACTATACTGGAATTCTGTATTAATTATAATAACAATATGAATGTTGTAAATAAATTACAACAACAACGTTATACTATTTTGAATAAATAGTATAACAAAATTAAAGGGTAGAATGTAGAATAAAAGTTCTAACACGATTTTGTCTGAGGCTCGTCGTAACGATTTTCTTAAGAATTTTATTTCAAAATTCTCCCAAGATACAACAGACGTAATCTGCACGAGATTGTGATGTGTATGATCTTCTGTGTGATAGGACTGAATATGATTTAAGAGATGAAGAGATAGAAGAGATAATTCGGTTTGAAAAATGAGTGAAGAAAGTGATCAGGTTTCCTCCTTATTTATAGCCGAATTCCCAACGGCTTCATCCGTTGAGAAAAGTCGCACCTCTTCATTTGCAACGTCAAAAAAGCGTTACTGTTCGCAACAGTCACTTCCTTTCATTTGCAACGCTCCAGAATTGTTGCTGTTTGCAACAGTCGCAACGCTCCAGAACTGTTGCTGTTTGCAACAGTCGCGTCCGTTCAGTTGCAACACTCCAGAACCGTTGCTGTTTGCAACAGTTGCATCAGTTCAGTTGCAACGCTCCAGAACCATTGCTGTTTAAAACATCGCGTCTCTTCATCGCATCTATTCATATTCAAACAGTAAAACTGTTCACTTTTATTTACCAAAAATATAACCGGGCATATTTTTGATGATGTGGAATATATCTCATTCACCATCTAAAAGGAATTCCAACACCTATCAGTTTTGCATTTCCATTACTTAGCCAAATTTCTGGAGTCCCTTTTAGTTTTCAAATCTGACATCTTCTAAGCTTATGGTCCATTCATTCATCATTTTGTAATCCAATTTATCTTATTTAAGTCAATTTCAAGATTTTAAAATTTTTACTGGTAACACTTGCCTCCCAAAGCATGCTTTTATGGATATAGAGCATACTTTGATCAAGAATATGTATCGATGCCGGCAAATTGTCAGCTGTACCTTCAGGTTATTTATTGGATTAATCATGATGAGTCGTCCGGTTTCCTCGGACTCACTTTCAAATCAAAGGTTATTCTAGATCCATCAAGGTCAAGTTTCGTATCCTTGCTAAAAAGTCAATCATGACTCATTATCATCCTGTGTGTCCTCTCAGGATTAATATATCATATATCTTTTTATCACGCAATATAAATCATAGTGGCGTATTTCCTTCGATTGGAGCATTACTTAAATCGTCCGGTATCTCTTAGCATTCTATTGTAAGTTAGTCCAATCGGATTAAAGCAATAATATTCATCAATCATTCAGTAATCATAATCGAGTCATTTCAAATCAGAAGGTATTTATACCTTGAAGTCAAATTTTAATCTATCCGAATTAAGTAATGGTAAATCTACATTGAACCCATCCACCCGCTTTCCGGTGATGGGACTCAATATTGAAGGCAAGTCCATCCTCTCACTCTTCAGCGAAGGGACTCTCTATCCTATACGAGTTCATCCATTCACTCTCCGACGAGACTTGTATCTCACGGCCTATCACCCCATCATAATCTATGATTTTATTTATCAAATATAAGGGATTTCCATTAGCATCTTACATCAATGTTTTATTCAAATATCATGTTCAAATGATTTCATATCTAAATATCAATCATCGATCATCCATATAGTTCAAATCAAAATGCATCAAGTAGTCATCTAAGCAAATTGTGCAATCAAGGATTACTCTCAAGCTTTAACTCAGATCATGCCTACGAGATTGATTGATGTCTCGTACATGTGTTAGTAGCCTAATAGTAATCCTTTATAGTTCAATCAAAGCAAAATGCAGAAAATAAAGCTAATTCCAATCCTTCCCGATTATGGGATTATCATGCCCGACCCAGATCCTTGGTTACGACCGAGTATATCCACTACAGTTGGTGGTCACTTCTACTACACCACCATAGTTTGTGCTAACAATACCTGATTCTTCATGTACCGTTGCAATCGATTACTCTGAACATATTCCTCTATCAAATCTCGCAAGTGTCTGAACTCGTTTATTTTATGTACATCCAGCTTATGAAATAGACAATACTTCCTAGATTTTCTCCCCCATTTCGTAGGCATTCTCTTATGAGGTTTCTTGTTAAAAGTCTTCCTCCTAGCATCAAGGTAAATGGGTTTTAGTCAAGTTTGTAACGACCCAGAATTTTGAACAAATTAAATTGAAAATATTTAATTAATTTTAAATATTTGAACGATGATTTAATTTGAATCCTGAATATAACTGTGAAACTGACGATTAAATTTTATAATTTAATCTATTGAAATTGGATATAAAAAAAAATTGAATCTTTAATTCTGAGCTGAAGAAAAATATTTCGAAAGCTTTTAAAATTTATATTGATAATACTGAAGACAATTGAAGTTTCATAAATTGATTTGGAAATAATTTGTCCAGTTTTGAAAAATTAAATCGTTCGAATCGATATTTAAAAATAGCCGTCCGAGGCACAGTCTCGGAATTCGACGAAACCAGTTCCATTGGGTCCGTAATATTGAATTATTACTGGATTTCCAATTTCATATTTTTCGGAGTTGTTTTGTGACCGTATGGTTACAAAACGCGTTGAAGTTTTAAATCGAATTTGATTTTTAATTTAAAATTTTAATATAGTCAACAGCAGCATGTTCTCCTTTATTCACGCAGACAATTACGATATGAAATCGTGCAAGCACGTTCTTCCCCGTTGTTCACGCCTATAATCACGAAGAAAAAATCGTGCAACCCATCCCCTTCAGATTCAAATAACCACCTTCCCCCAAATCTCGTTCAAACGAAATTTATAAAATACAAACGAAAGAAAATCGCTCGGCTTCATTTCAAATTTTTAATGGCCAAAGCGTTTCATTCCTCACGAAAAAAAAACCCCCTTTTCTCATTCAAACAATTCGCTCGTATGCTCGAAATTGGAGATGGCGACTTCATCGAAATAGGGTCGCGTGGCGACCTGGGAGGAAGTATCGCGAGCATGGAAATGAAGGCACAGCTTTGGTTCGTCTTCTCGAGGCCGCGGTCGAGACTAGGGCAAGAGGCACGCGCGTTGTGCTGGGGGATGTCGAGAGTTAGGGGTAGTTGCGGCATCAGGCGATGGCGATTTGGGGCTCGAAGGCAGTTGGAGGTTCGCGATGGTGAATGTCAGAGGGATGCACGCATACGCATGAGGATGTCGTGAAGCTTAGTTTTTCAAAGGCAGTACGAACTGATGATGGTCGCGACTCGCGATGAAGACAGACGAAAGTCGCGATAGGACTTGGGGGTTAACGGCTGTTGAACAGCTGCAATGGAGGCGATGTTCTCTGGTGAAGTCATCGTAGGCAAGGCAGAGAGGTATATATATTTTTTTTTTATGAAATTGAATTTAGAAATGTTTATATATGTATAAAAGATATATATAAATAATTACCTTAAAACAGAGAAAAATAAAAATAAAAATATATCTATTTCAAGTTTAAAACTAATTTAGGGAAATTAACTTGTTAAAATTAGCTTATTTAATGATTTGAGGAATTTTTGAAAAAGGGATTTAAAATCTTGAAGAAATAGATTGTAAGTAAAATGTTTGAAAGATATATGTAAATGAGACTTTAGTTTAAAGAAACAGGAAAGATAGTAGAAATTGAAAAGTTAGTCAAATAAATTTATTTAAAAGAAATCATTGGATAATTTAAAATTACTAAGCGAAAAATTTATTTATTTGATTAGTTCAAATATTAATAAAATTATGTAATTGTTATACAAGGTTAAAATAATCGAAGAAAAACAAACTGGAACAAAAATGGATTGCAAAATAAAGGGGCTAAGGTGAGATCTTCTCACTCAAAAATGAAAGTGGATTTTCTTTTACAGTTATTGATTGATTGATTGACTGCTTGGATGTGATGTTAGATATAGTAGGATATATCTATATATATATAGCAATATATACATATTGGCATATGTATATATTGGATTGATTGATTCCCGCCTCGTATAGCGGATGAGACCCTATTGCGCCGTTAGTAAGCGGATTTTTATAAAACCCATATACCGCGATATTCCACCTCGAAGTGGAATTGGTATTGTGCTAACGTCTTTGGATGCAGGGAAACAGGTTGGAGGGATCCAACTGGATTCCTCAACTGTATTTATTTATTTACAGATATATTGATGTAGATTCTGTTATCATATTGATATATGATATTGAATGTTGTGATTGACTAATTGGTGCGTTGCATCATTGGATTCATCTTTGAAAAAATTAAAAATAACGATGTTGATAATAAAAGAAATTTTTGAAGTTATTTATTTTAAATAAATAGACGTTTAAAATTTTAAAGTTATATAAATTTAGATTTTTAGTGAAATTTAACCAAAGTGTGATTTTTGAAATAAATAGTTGATTTATTTATTAAATGGTTTAAGTTGGGATTTTTGAATAACTATAAACGATTTGTATAAAAAGATTTATAAAAATTGATATTTTATAAATCAAAATATTGGACTTATAAAACGAATTTTTTATAAGTGTTAAAAAGAAGTATGAATGGATTTCATAAGTGAATGAAATTAATAGATTTATAACGTGAAGTTATAAAGTGAATAAGATATTGTAGAATAAAAGATTTGTAAGAAATTTACTTATAAATTAGATTTTTGCACTTAGATGAGATTTGAATAGGATTTGCTAATAAAATGATTTTATAAGTTGAAAATGTTGTAAAGTATAAATGTGATTTATAAACATTGTTTTATAAATCCGAAATCACCTATTTTGATAAGTGAATTATAGAAGTGAATAAAAAGAAGATTTATTAAATCGAAGTCGTTAGAAAATAGAATTAGAATTTATAAACGTTGTTTATTAAATTCGAAAACCAATCAAAATTGATGAATTTAATATAGAAGGTTATTAAAGGAATTTTATCCACGATTTTGGACAGTGGATAGTCCTTTAAATAAAATGTGTAGAAAATAGTGAAATGTGATTAGTGAAGTATATTCACGATTTTGGACAGTGAATATATTATTAAATAAAATGGATATGTTTTGGAAAAGTGATATTACGAAATGAAGTAATTGTTTTAAAAGATGTTTTAAAACGTGTTAAAATATCGAAATCATAGATTTCAACATTTATTGTTGAAATAGACGTTTTCGAGAAATAAGGAAATGATGGACTATAACACTGTTGTTATAGTAAATGATTTTCGAAAGAAAATGTTTATGTAGTATTGGGATTTATATATCTATCTTAAATCCGAATCCCTATACTAGTGATTTTGAGTCGTCGTAACGATGTTTTACGCACATTCGTTTTGACTCAAATAGATGTTAAAATTAATAATTTCCTTAAAGAATGAATATATACTTAATATTGATTTAAGTATATTGAATATTTTCAAATGTTGAAAATAAATAGATTTTCGAAATACTTATTTTTGAATAAGTATGGAAATACTTTTCCAAAATGAAATGAAACGTTTTGAGATTTTATCTTCTTAAAGATAAATTGAAAATGAATATTGGAATCGATTTGAAAATCGTATATCAGTAGATATTTTTGAAGTATAAATTCACTATGGAATTTATAAAAGAAAGGGAAGTTGTTTAAAAATAAACGTCGATTTATTTTTGAAGTGTGGAAATTTTATATCTAGTAAAGATATTTTTGGAAGATAAATAATTTGGAAAATTATTTGGAATCTGATGATGTTACGCATCTTTATTGATAGTTAAATAACCGACTATCAATAATTACCTTGAATATGGTATTTGTTGTGATTGGATGAATTTGAATGCCACACTTATTTTTAAATAAGCGCTCACTATTCGGGTTAGCCGGGAAAGGACCATGGGGTCGTATAACCCATTCCGAATATGTGATACGTCGTTATGAATTGCATTCGAAGACCGGTGTTGAAGACCGGATATTTTTGAAAACGGAAGGATTACCGTCGAGTTACTCTACATCGGCTGATCTCCGATTTAGAGATTTTATCACCCTTAGTGACGGGAAGTCCGGACGTGATTAGAAAATTATCCGGATATGCAAGGGCTTCGTGAGAAGTGCCTTCGGTTCTGTTCGATCCCGGAACAGACTTGTATGGATTGTGTGTCTGACGTTACAATTTGAGATATAAAGCTGATTTCTTTCAAATACATTTCTGTTGGTGGCGGAGAATTTATTCTCTTAGCTTAACACCCTTCTCTGAGACGTACGAGCTCAGAGGTTATGTAGTTGAAATTTATCAGCGATATACTCCCAATTTGGTAACGTGGCATACTAAGTGTTGCTGTGAAATGATCAGTGTTTGATCATTTGTGATATGATCATTTGTTTGATCTTATATCTTTGTGATCATAGGTTGATCATTTGTTTGACCCGAAGCATGGATTTGTAGAAAGCGTAGCTTTGTGGACGAGACTTCATCGAGCCTCACACCCCGGAAATGGTCGAAACAGGAAGGATGCGGCAAGGTTTTAGGGAGTAGCGCCCCTTAGTGTATGTCATTCCTTCTGGATAAAGGTGGTATCATGGTATGGAGCCCAGATACTTAACCTCTATGGTTGCTGCAAATTTATTACTTTGTGGTTGTTGCGAATCGGGGATCCTCGGGAAGATCGGTGACGATCGGGGGATGGCATACGCGTGTCAGTAGTTACCTATTTTTGCAGAGGTAACCCGGCCTTGTGTTGGCAGAGATCTAACCGTAATGTTAGGTTATTTCTCGGGTCGTCTATTCCAGGGACGTACCCATCGTGGAAAAGGAAGTTCCT
Organism: Allium fistulosum; assembly: GCA_030737815.1. Classification (NCBI taxonomy): domain Eukaryota; kingdom Viridiplantae; phylum Streptophyta; class Magnoliopsida; order Asparagales; family Amaryllidaceae; genus Allium; species Allium fistulosum. Next base: position 181,938,664 of record CM060905.1, on the reverse strand, counting down.
TAGCCTGACCATTTGTTGGAAATCCAAAGAAACAATACGACACTTGTACGGTTTTAGTTGTAGAACCTATCATTCACTTATGGTGGCGCCCCACTGTTTGGATGGTAGCTATAGTAGGCATAGTTCGAAATGTCTATGCTGGCTAAGATTAATATTATACTTTCGAAATGTTTTCTACACTATGCACTAATAATAATATCAAAAATGATTTGATTTTGCGTAGTAAGCATCTTTGACTATCATAAGAAGAAATCTCCTCCAATTCTGCGTTTGCATTGTGTGTGTGGTGGGAGGTCTTATGGTAGTTTCATTTTCCAAAAGCATTGCGAATTGACTTTAAAAATTATTTTGTTGTTATAAAGAATAACTGTTTTACGATCTCACACCAGTCACCATGACTGACTCGGAGTTTATTGTTCCCTTCTAAACTCTGGGTGCCCACCAATTTCCACACGGGCAGTCTAGAGTTATGTTATCAGGATATTCTGGATATTCTGGAGCTTTGGAGATAAGCTGGATGACGAGACGTAGTATTTGTATCTGATAGTATTTATTCCGCTGTGTATTCTGTATGAGGACAAGTTATATAACTGTCCATTGTTGTATATTGACTCTAATGATTGATGTATGTATAAAATGATATAGTTCTTTGTTTAAAGATTATTCATTTATCTATTATATTTTGTTCCGCTGCGATGTGTAAGATTCTGATATTGTTTTTCTGTTCTGATGATGTTCTCTATTTTTCTTCTTCTCTTCTTCTTTCTTCTGTTCTTCCTTTTTCCTCTTTTCTTCTTTTTCTACCTTTTCTTTCTTTTTAAAACCCTCACTATTGGAGTTTCCGGCACTCGATTTCTCGGCAGTCGATAAAGGGAGTATCGATGTCGAATTTTCGAAAGTCGAAAATTTCGGTACGTGACAGCGTGGTATCAGAGCATATGGTTAAGCGACAACCCTGCTCTGTTGGGTGTTACTCATTAGAGATAGAGTCAGTAGTACTCTAGAATGAGTTTGAGTGTAATAATAGATATGAGCGCGTATTTGTTATTTGAATATATAAATTTGTTTTGTATTGTGTTGACTTATCGGTTGATTGTTTATGGATTCTGGTCGGTGCAGTCTAGCTAACTGTGTTGATAGGAGTTTCTAAACTCTAAACAAGATAAACCGACACAGTATTGTTTTAAATAGGGTAAATGAGATAATTTTGCCCAAAACTATTTTTGTATAGAAAAGAAATGTTTTTTTTCTATAAAATACTATGGTATATGGTTGCATGGATGTTAGGAAGTAATAATAGTGAATTATCATCAATGAAATTGAATAAGAAATTGAAATCATAACTCCAAAGTTAAGAAATAAATTCACATACAAATGAAATTTAAGAATGTAAATTATAAATGTGAATTGTAATTTGAAACGGAACTCCAGAGAAGTATTTAGAAATGTTTTGAAAAGAAAATTTTGGAGATTTGGAAAGTTTAAATCTTTTTGATTTGAAAATGAATTTCAAAGGATATTGAAAAAGTATTTTAGAGAGATAAAAGCTCTAAACTCTTTTCGGTCGCTGGAAAATAACTTCGATGATGACCGCGGCATCATTGGTGTTCATTTTCGGGTTTCCAAAAGAGAAATTGCTGCCAAATTGTTTTAAATGAAAGTTGTTTGAAAAATTTGGGTTTTGTTTTGAAAATTCAAAGGATAATTGAATTGTTTTCAAAAATGGTTTTGAAATATTGGTAAGACTCTGGGATACCATATTTATGAAATATTATCAAATTGATAACTTATACAATTTGAAAGGTTGATAGAATAAATTTAACTTAAAGGATGAAGTTAAATGAATATAAGTACAAGTGAATCAATTAAATGAAATTGAAAGTTGAAATTCATTTCGAATTCGTAAGCAAATGAATTGAATTGAATAATGTAAATTGAAAGATGAATTAAAATTCATATGTTATTGGAAACCCAGTTTAATATAAGTAGTTATGAACCAAAGTGGTAAATCGAAAATAAATATAATGTCTACATGGAATATTTATATTGAACCTAAGAAATGAAGAGCGAAATTCTTAAGTAAAATCTGATATTGAAATTATTCTAAGTTGATGATTGAATGAAGATAAAACTGAAACTGAATGTTGAAAACAAGTTTGAATAAAATGAATTGGAATCTATGATGAATTAGTAAATGAAACTAATTTAAAATAATGTAGTTATGAACTAAAGATAATTGATAAATTCAATATTCAGAAGTTAAATAGAATTCAAATTGAATTGAAATTGTGAATTGAATTCAAATGATTGAAATGTGAAATTGAACGAAACTGAATGATGTAACTTCAATAGTGAATTCAAAAATGATATAAGAAGTAAGTATCGAAATTTTGTAATAAAATTTGCAAAATGGTTTAAATATGTAACTAGATATTATGGCTAGTAGGATATACAAGTTATAAAGGAATTGGATTTGGATTTCAAAGATAATTTGAATTGCTCGACAAAAGGTAAGTATTTGAATTTCAATATGAGATTTGCTGATTTCTTGTCTAGCCGCTTGGCTTTTTCTTTTTCTTTTTGAAATCTGGGAGTCCGTAGGGACGTTTTGTAGTTGTGCCGTATTAGCCGCGCAAAGGAGACGCTGGCAAAATTTTTCGAAATTTTTGAGTGTTAGAAAATTTTTGAGAAATTTTGAAAGTTTAAATTTGAATTTAAACTTAAAAAAATTGAATTGTTAAGAAAACAATGTTGTTTGAAATCGGCAATTGAAGTTGAAAATTTAGTTGAATTTAATGACGAATCTCTAGTAGAGAGATTTGTTTTGAAAAATTGATAAAACTATTGGATTGTGAAAAATAGTAGACGAGTTAGGGATCAGTTTTCTTAACTTGTAATTTCGGGACGAAATTCTTTTAAGGAGGGAAGTCTGTAACGACCCAGAATTTTGAACAAATTAAATTGAAAATATTTAATTAATTTTAAATATTTGAACGATGATTTAATTTGAATCCTGAATATAACTGTGAAACTGACGATTAAATTTTATAATTTAATCTATTGAAACTGGATATAAAAAAAAATTTGAATCTTTAATTCTGAGCTGAAGAAAAATATTTCGAAAGCTTTTAAAATTTATATTGATAATACTGAAGACAATTGAAGTTTCAGAAATTGATTTGGAAATAATTTGTCCAGTTTTGAAAAATTAAATCGTTCGAATCGATATTTAAAAATAGCCGTCCGAGGCACAGTCTCGGAATTCGACGAAACCAGTTCCATTGGGTCCGTAATATTGAATTATTACTGGATTTCCAATTTCATATTTTTCGGAGTTGTTTTGTGACCGTATGGTTACAAAACGCGTTGAAGTTTTAAATCGAATTTGATTTTTAATTTAAAATTTTAATATAGTCAACAGCAGCATGTTCTCCTTTATTCACGCAGACAATTACGATATGAAATCGTGCAAGCACGTTCTTCCCCGTTGTTCACGCCTATAATCACGAAGAAAAAATCGTGCAACCCATCCCCTTCAGATTCAAATAACCACCTTCCCCCAAATCTCGTTCAAACGAAATTTATAAAATACAAACGAAAGAAAACGCTCGGCTTCATTTCAAATTTTTAATGGCCAAAGCGTTTCATTCCTCACGAAAAAAAAAACCCCTTTTCTCATTCAAACAATTCGCTCGTATGCTCAAAATTGGAGATGGCGACTTCATCGAAATAGGGTCGCGCGGCGACCTGGGAGGAAGTATCGCGAGCATGGAAATGAAGGCGCAGCTTTGGTTCGTCTTCTCGAGGCCGCGGTCGAGACTAGGGCAAGAGGCACCCGCGTTGTGCTGGGGGATGTCGAGAGTTAATGGTAGTTGCGGCATCAGGCGATGGCGATTTGGGGCTCGAAGGCAGTTGGAGGTTCGCGATGGTGAATGTCAGAGGGATGCACGCATACGCATGAGGATGTCGTGAAGCTTAGTTTGTCAAAGGCAGTACGAACTGATGATGGTCGCGACTCGCGATGAAGACAGACGAAAGTCGCGATAGGACTTGGGGGTTAGCGGCTGTTGAACAGCTGCAATGGAGGCGATGTTCTCTGGTGAAGTCATCGTAGGCAAGGCAGAGAGGTATATATATTTTTTTTTTATGAAATTGAATTTAGAAATGTTTATATATGTATAAAAGATATATATAAATAATTACCTTAAAACAGAGAAAAATAAAAATAAAAATATATCTATTTCAAGTTTAAAACTAATTTAGGGAAATTAACTTGTTAAAATTAGCTTATTTAATGATTTGAGGAATTTTTGAAAAAGGGATTTAAAATCTTGAAGAAATAGATTGTAAGTAAAATGTTTGAAAGATATATGTAAATGAGACTTTAGTTTAAAGAAACAGGAAAGATAGTAGAAATTGAAAAGTTAGTCAAATAAATTTATTTAAAAGAAATCATTGGATAATTTAAAATTACTAAGCGAAAAATTTATTTATTTGATTAGTTCAAATATTAATAAAATTATGTAATTGTTATACAAGGTTAAAATAATCGAAGAAAAACAAACTGGAACAAAAATGGATTGCAAAATAAAGGGGCTAAGGTGAGATCTTCTCACTCAAAAATGAAAGTGGATTTTCTTTTACAGTTATTGATTGATTGATTGACTGCTTGGATGTGATGTTAGATATAGTAGGATATATCTATATATATATAGCAATATATACATATTGGCATATGTATATATTGGATTGATTGATTCCCGCCTCGTATAGCGGATGAGACCCTATTACGCCGTTAGTAAGCGGATTTTTATAAAACCCATATACCGCGATATTCCACCTCGAAGTGGAATTGGTATTGTGCTAACGTCTTTGGATGCAGGGAAACAGGTTGGAGAGATCCAATTGGATTCCTCAACTGTATTTATTTATTTACAGATATATTGATGTAGATTCTGTTATCATATTGATATATGATATTGAATGTTGTGATTGACTAATTGGTGTGTTGCATCATTGGATTCATCTTTGAAAAAATTAAAAATAACGATGTTGATAATAAAAGAAAATTTTGAAGTTATTTATTTTAAATAAATAGACGTTTAAAATTTTAAAGTTATATAAATTTAGATTTTTAGTGAAATTTAACCAAAGTGTGATTTTTGAAATAAATAGTTGATTTATTTATTAAATGGTTTAAGTTGGGATTTTTGAATAACTATAAACGATTTGTATAAAAAGATTTATAAAAATTGATATTTTATAAATCAAAATATTGGACTTATAAAACGAATTTTTTATAAGTGTTAAAAAGAAGTATGAATGGATTTCATAAGTGAATGAAATTAATAGATTTATAACGTGAAGTTATAAAGTGAATAAGATATTGTAGAATAAAAGATTTGTAAGAAATTTACTTATAAATTAGATTTTTGCACTTAGATGAGATTTGAATAGGATTTGCTAATAAAATGATTTTATAAGTTGAAAATGTTGTAAAGTATAAATGTGATTTATAAACATTGTTTTATAAATCCGAAATCACCTATTTTGATAAGTGAATTATAGAAGTGAATAAAAAGAAGATTTATTAAATCGAAGTCGTTAGAAAATAGAATTAGAATTTATAAACGTTGTTTTATAAATTCGAAAACCAATCAAAATTGATGAATTTAATATAGAAGGTTATTAAAGGAATTTTATCCATGATTTTGGACAGTGGATAGTCCTTTAAATAAAATGTGTAGAAAATAGTGAAATGTGATTAGTGAAGTATATTCACGATTTTGGACAGTGAATATATTATTAAATAAAATGGATATGTTTTGGAAAAGTGATATTACGAAATGAAGTAATTGTTTTAAAAGATGTTTTAAAACGTGTTAAAATATCGAAATCATAGATTTCAACATTTATTGTTGAAATAGACGTTTTCGAGAAATAAGGAAATGATGGACTATAACACTGTTGTTATAGTAAATGATTTTCGAAAGAAAATGTTTATGTAGTATTGGGATTTATATATCTATCTTAAATCCGAATCCCTATACTAGTGATTTTGAGTCGTCGTAACGATGTTTTACGCAACATTCGTTTTGACTCAAATAGATGTTAAAATTAATAATTTCCTTAAAGAATGAATATATACTTAATATTGATTTAAGTATATTGAATATTTTCAAATGTTGAAAATAAATAGATTTGCGAAATACTTATTTTTGAATAAGTATGGAAATACTTTTCCAAAATGAAATGAAACGTTTTGAGATTTTATCTTCTTAAAGATAAATTGAAAATGAATATTGAAATCGATTTGAAAATCGTATATCAGTAGATATTTTTGAAGTATAAATTCACTTTGGAATTTATAAAAGAAAGGGAAGTTGTTTAAAAATAAACGTCGATTTATTTTTGAAGTGTGGAAATTTTATATCTAGTAAAGATATTTTTGGAAGATAAATAATTTGGAAAATTATTTGGAACCTGATGATGTTACGCATCTTTATTGATAGTTAAATAACCGACTATCAATAATTACCTTGAATATGGTATTTGTTGTGATTGGATGAATTTGAATGCCACACTTATTTTTAAATAAGCGCTCACTATTTGGGTTAGCCGGGAAAGGACCATGGGGTCGTATAACCCATTCCGAATATGTGATACGTCGTTATGAATTGCATTCGAAGACCGGTGTTGAAGACCGGATATTTTTGAAAACGGAAGGATTACCGTCGAGTTACTCTACATCGGTTGATCTCCGATTTAGAGATTTTATCACCCTTAGTGACGGGAAGTCCGGACGTGATTAGAAAATTATCCGGATATGCAAGGGCTTCGTGAGAAGTGCCTTCGGTACTGTTCGATCCCGGAACAGACTTGTATGGATTGCGTGTCTGACGTTACAATTTGAGATATAAAGCTGATTTCTTTCAAATACATTTCTGTTGGTGGCGGAGAATTTATTCTCTTAGCTTAACACCCTTCTCTGAGACGTACGAGCTCAGAGGTTATGTAGTTGAAATTTATCAGCGATATACTCCCAATTTGGTAACGTGGCATACTAAGTGTTGCTGTGAAATGATCAGTGTTTGATCATTTGTGATATGATCATTTGTTTGATCTTATATCTTTGTGATCATAGGTTGATCATTTGTTTGACCCGAAGCATGGCTTTGTAGAAAGCGTAGCTTTGTGGACGAGACTTCATCGAGCCTCACACCCCGGAAATGGTCGAAACAGGAAGGATGCGGCAAGGTTTTAGGGAGTAGCGCCCCTTAGTGTATGTCATTCCTTCTGGATAAAGGTGGTATCATGGTATGGAGCCCAGATACTTAACCTCTGTGGTTGCTGCAAATTTATTACTTTGTGGTTGTTGCGAATCGGGGATCCTCGGGAAGATCGGTGACGATCGGGGGATGGCATACGCGTGTCAGTAGTTACCTATTTTTGCAGAGGTAACCCGACCTTGTGTTGGCAGAGATCTAACCGTAATGTTAGGTTATTTCTCGGGCCGTCTATTCCAGGGACGTTCCCATCGTGGAAAAGGAAGTTCCTTAGCCTGACCATTTGTTGGAAATCCAAAGAAACAATACGACACTTGTACGGTTTTAGTTGTAGAACCTATCATTCACTTATGGTGGCGCCCCACTGTTTGGATGGTAGCTATAGTAGGCATAGTTCGAAATGTCTATGCTGGCTAAGATTAATATTATACTTTCGAAATGTTTTCTACACTATGCACTAATAATAATATCAAAAATGATTTGATTTTGCGTAGTAAGCATCTTTGACTATCATAAGAAGAAATCTCCTCCAATTCTGCGTTTGCATTGTGTGTGTGGTGGGAGGTCTTATGGTAGTTTCATTTTCCAAAAGCATTGCGAATTGACTTTAAAAATTATTTTGTTGTTATAAAGAATAACTGTTTTACGATCTCACACCAGTCACCATGACTGACTCGGAGTTTATTGTTCCCTTCTAAACTCTGGGTGCCCACCAATTTCCACACGGGCAGTCTAGAGTTATGTTATCAGGATATTCTGGATATTCTGGAGCTTTGGAGATAAGCTGGATGACGAGACGTAGTATTTGTATCTGATAGTATTTATTCCGCTGTGTATTCTGTATGAGGACAAGTTATATAACTGTCCATTGTTGTATATTGACTCTAATGATTGATGTATGTATAAAATGATATAGTTCTTTGTTTAAAGATTATTCATTTATCTATTATATTTTGTTCCGCTGCGATGTGTAAGATTCTGATATTGTTTTTCTGTTCTGATGATGTTCTCTATTTTTCTTCTTCTCTTCTTCTTTCTTCTGTTCTTCCTTTTTCCTCTTTTCTTCTTTTTCTACCTTTTCTTTCTTTTTAAAACCCTCACTATTGGAGTTTCCGGCACTCGATTTCTCGGCATTCGATAAAGGGAGTATCGATGTCGAATTTTCGAAAGTCGAAAATTTCGGTACGTGACAAAGTTAGTGTAAGAAGCAAACTTCGGTTCCCTCTTTAGACATTTCGAAGCTCTGAAACTGTTATCATTTTTCCCTTATCCTTTATGGTTCCTGCCTTGGATGATTCTCCATTCTCCACAGTATTAACTTAACCATTCTTGGTTTCCGCATCTTCTTGACGTGAATATCTTTTAGCTTGATAGTAGAAATCCGGTAGATCCACTGGTGTATCACTTTCCAAAGCATTCTTAAATTCTTTCTATTAGCAGTTTCGAAAACCACCGCCATAAAGACTATTGATGAGTTTGGTTTTTGAACTGTAGAGACTGCTGTGTTAAATTTGATCAAGTAACTCCAAAAAGATTCATTCTCCCTCTCACATTCTTTGCTGTTCCTTCCGTTGGAAAAATCCATTCGATATCTCCTCTTATCGTGCTAATTAACTACTTTGCTTGCATTTCCGTCATAATTCCTTCTATCTCATCTTTAGTCACATAGATGGAAGATTGGTTTGAACTAGTGGACACCTCTTGGCTGCCCCATGCTTCGGTTTACTCCCTCCAGCAATAGTTTTTATTGTAGTTGGCGTCTTTATTTTCAACAAATCAGATTTGAATTCTCTCTCGCTGAAAGCACAAAAAATATTGGCCTTTTTCCAATAATTTAATAGTTCTTCGACAAAAACTCCGACCTACATCCACTTAGTTGTTTTTGTTGATTAATTCTCTTTGGAATAATCAATTTACAATGAAATTTCGAATTACAATTATTAAATGTCGGAGTTGCTCAAAGTCTAATAAGGAAGAAAAAGAAGATCCAAAAGTCTCATTCTAGTTTATGAAAGATTTTCTATTTATAGAATATAGACGAACTCAAGCACAAAAATCACTGGATTTTGTTTGAACGAGCAAATATCTTTAGATCCAAAGTTTCAGCTACAAGAACAAGTCAAGCCGTACGTTTTTTCAGAATTTGATCGATCGGTACAATCAGTTTGGACTTATCGGTTTTGCTTCTCCAAAACTTTAATTTTCCTTCAAAATCGCATGTAGAACCATCTATAGTCTAGAGTGAGTCCCATTGTATTTGGACCGATCGGTGCTTAATGGTTTGGACCCATCGGTTTTGCATTTTTGGTACTTAGCCAAATTTCTTGAGCTTCTTTTATTCTTCGGTCATGACAACTTCTAAGCTTCTTAATCCATTCCTTCATAATCCGATTCCTCCATTTATGTCAATTTCAAGAGTGTAAAATTTGACCGTAACAACTAATGAGCTGAATTAAAATGTTAATGATTTCCATCATTAGTTGCATCAAATCAAATTTGGTTCTAAGAGCAACAAAAGTTAAAAGGAAAGATATACTAAAACTGCCTGCTTAAGTGACTGTTAATCTCCATTGTGTGTAATGCAGTAAATTTGTTTTCGTAAATACGAAGGAGAATGGCTCCAAAAAAGTGTCAGATTATTTTACTTTGGAGTCTATCATCCACCTTTCATAATGTTCCAGAGTATCAAAAGAAAGTTAGTTGATGCAAAGAGAAGACAGAAAAAGTAAAGAGTGAAACTACTATTGAGGCTGAAACAGAGCATCTTCAAAACATGTTAGAATTAAAATTTTAGAAAGGGAGCACACTTCATGAAGGACTCAGATAAGTATGTAAAAACGTCAGCATATTGAAAACGAGTTTATAACAAAGACGAGAACGATGAAGCTATACCATATTCATTTCTCAATGTAATCAACTTTCGAATGTTTCAGCACAATAGTGCAAGAAGAGCTTGAAAGTCTGAAACGTTAGAGAACTGCAAATAAAAAGCTAGAGAAAGTTGAAAAAGAAGCGAAAAAGATGTATCACTAGCATGTTGAGTTTTGACTTCATCCACCTCACATGATATTGGAATTTCTACTCATTCACTTCACCATAATACCAAATCAGACTTAATGTCAGTTATTTTCCTTATTAATGATAGTAATACTCTGTCCAATGCAGACAGTGCAGACAGACATGTTGCAAACCACACAAGCATCATGCTTAGTACACCTGCTTTTTTGGCATTGTCAAAATCAGGCATAGCTCAAACGTTGAAAGAAGCTCGATTTACTGATATTGAATATAGAAGGTACGTATATACTATGACATATTTTCAGTTTAGACATATATTACAATCTTTATAGTAGTACAGTCTAACTTATTCCAAATTTCCATTCTAATTTCAAGTGCTTATTTAGGGTGCATTATTTTACGAACCGAAAGGGGCAAATAAAAGAGGCAAACGAAATGGACTGCAAAGGGGGAAAGTTCGCGAAAGGGGAATGCGTTCTTTTTACGAAAGGAGCAACGCGAAAGGGGTAAAGTTATTATTTTATTATTTGTTTATGTTATTATTTTATTTATATTAATTATTTTTAAATACAGAATACAAATGCAAAATTAAAAATTCATACTTCATAATTCACATTACAAATGCAGAAATAAAAGTGCCGAATAAAAATGCAAAAAATAAAATACATATAAAATAAACTACATCATCCTTCTCAACTGCCTAACAATAAATAACAGCCTTTCTAGGCTGCTCGGGTTTGTCCAGCAGGGCATGCAAAGGATTGACACATTTGCTATCATACTCAACCGAGCAAATCGCGACCTCCCATTCTTCATACTCATCATCCTCCTACTTCACTTTCATATACATAGCAAGAGTCAGATCATGCGAGGAACTGCCAACATACCTAGAAAGACCACCAGTTGGCCGTTGCTGTCTAGGCGCTCTGCGACTGGTGATCTCCTCAGCATCACCCTAAAGATAGTCGCCATAAAGCTGTGCGTCGAACTGTAGCTAAACGAGGGGATTTTGTGCTGACATTTGGCAGTTCGGATGCAGCCATCAAAAAGCATGTCCAACTGTCTAAAACGAGCAGACGAGGCATGTCTGTATTTGCGGTACCTTGCTGCAGCTGTATCCCACCACTCGTCGGATCCACCGACCGTGTCATGTTCTTCATTCCAATAGCCACCTTGAATCTATAGCAGCTTGTTTCATGGGCTCCACTCACATTTTAGATTATCGAACTTGTTTTTCATTTGCCCAACGTTGTAATCCAGGCAAAGTTCTTTCTTTGAACATGACAGTAATTTTTTCGTACCACTGTGCAACAAGGCGGGCACGCGTACCAATATTTTCAAAACAAACATCGATGAACGCGTTTGTCCTGTCGGCGTTTCAGTCGACGATGTTGCGGGTAGAAGAAGCAGCAGAGTAGCTAAGCTAAACATTTTGGAAAAAGCAATTCAAAAAATAATTTAGAAAAATTCGAAAAAAATATATATGAAAGATAATAATAGCTGAAAAAATCGATGACGAAGCTTGTAAAAATTGTTGAATTTTCGGATTGTATGGATTTGTTTTGGTGATTTGGAAAGGAAATGGTTATATATATATATATATATAGAAAACGAAAGGGAATATGGCGGTTGATGGTGAATTGTTCGCGTCGAACGCGTCTGATGCAAACGGTTCATTTCTAATCGTTGCTTCGAACTGGACAACAGAGTGGGGCCCACGTCCAACGCGTCGGACGAGGACACCAACTCTGACTGTCCAACTCAGCAAAAGACCGGCACCTTAATTTATTTCCTAACTCAACCATATAATCAAATGGTTAACTACCACAACAAACGTATAGTGGTGGTAAATAGAAAGAGTTTCAAAATGTACGAAAGTGGTACACCTAAACGTTTACACAAGTTTTTCACAAAATGCAAACAACATAATAATACAATTGAAATACTATTGTGAATATACAGAATATTATTTGCAGTTTGGCATATATAGTGCATGTTATTTATGATATTAAAGTAATACAACCCAACCCCTACACCCCCTCCCCAGCTTAAATTATAGTTTGATCCATGCTCCTTTTGTTCTTCAAAATATTCTAAGCCTATAGTTTCCTGTACAACCTGTTCGTATTCATCCATAATTAGTATAAGTTTATTACTTCCTTTATCCTTCTCCACTTTCAGTCTTTTTTCACGTTCGGTGCATGTTTCAAAAATATACGACTGAGTGGAAGTACAGGCTTCGCTTCTTCTGAATCGCTACCCACAATGTTCACGAAAGGTTGGGGTAACATATGGGTGAAACGGTTGAGTCTTGTATATTCTGTGATATAAGTCTCTAAATTGGTGCGGGAAGAATAGCTTCACTATTGCTCACATAAACATGAAGCTTGCTATGGGCCTATGGCTGAACTTGAAGTTGCTTATTTTTCATCAAACGTCATTATATATTTTTCTATTTGTTTTTTGTTCCCTGTCGATCTTCAAGTCTGTTGTTTATGTAGAGGTTTTTGGCAGAGGTTAATCATAAATCTTATTGTTATGTTTATGAGTATGAAACTACAAAAAATAAATAATTATGTAGTGTCAACCACATATAGAACATAAATAATTATCATTTTGATGTTCAATATAGTTCAAAAGATGAAATGTACCAACCTTTGTTTTACTTCTTATTTTGTTGTGAGGAAGAATAAGGTTTGATAATTCTGAGAAGTGTACAACGACCATCACATTTGACAAGGGATGGGCATCTCCTAGATGTATATATTTTAACGACCATAAATGCGTTATGCCCCTTCATGACGCATACGCGTGGCTACCCAATTCTAACCCATGTCTATTATTTCGACATGGTTTCCAGTGAGATGATACTTTCAGGAATTTTTCATTGACACTATTTACTTTCTGAGAGCATCAGCATGGAAGCTTAAGTGGCAGAAATAAATCTATTAGTGTAGAGCTGTGTATCTATTTTCCATAGAAACTGTAATGAGTAACTTGATGTATTTTTTTAGAGGATGGTAGATGTGTTTAAGTTACATGAAGAATTATATTATGTACAATAATACTGAATCTTTGTTGTAAAATGTATATGACCTTTTGGCACTAGTATTGGTTTGTTTATCAAGCATTATGTAAATTTTGTTATATTTAATATAGGTGTTGATTGGCAAATGCTTATTTAATTGTTGTTTATTTAATTGTATATATCAAATTGTTCTAAATGGTATAAAGACACACCACAATTTTTTTTGTAGATGCTATAAAATGCTTATTATACAAAAGATATCATAGAGTAACACATGATAACATTTCTAAAATGCAATTATATATAAGCACATTTTAGCGTGTAGATTGTATTATCATATGCTAGCATACCATATTTTTCTGTAATCGTCATTATATTGTAACTATAATAACATTCTAAAAAATGCTATAATATTTCCATGGTCTATTCTAGCATGTAGTTATACAACTCTCTTTAATATGCTATCAATAGTGTTTTTCAAACGCTATTATCTTTTCTGTTGTTGTGTAGTTGACATCGGACGCTCAGTGAACATTCAATTTAAAAGAGCTTTTACTGAGATGGAGTTGGACGAAAAAGATGTTTCCTTGTAGATTTCGTCTTTAGGGATTTACCAAAGATGCAACATATCTAAATGGATGCATCAGGTTGACGGTGCAGTTAAAGAGAAACCCCACAAGGTCACGCGGGTGTAGAACTTTGTTCTGGTGGAAGGATTTTCTACCTACGGCGCATTTTTGGGTCGACCGGTTCTTGCTGATTTCAGGATTGCCCTTGCTTCATGGTGATTAATGTTGAAATTTCACATAAATAATGGAGTCAGGATGTCTATGGCGACCAAAGTGTTGAAAGAGAATGCTACATCGTAGAATTGCGTGAAGATAGACATAGAGAGAAAGAAAAGGATATGGATAAGGCTCTTTACATCAAAACTTGGAATGCATAACAATTATAGTTCGAGCTTCGGCTCGAGTCCACTAGTGACAAATTCGAAACTATGGACCCATGGAAAGAGCCGAACGAGGTGAGGGCTGGGCCGATGAAGCTGATCGATAAGATTCAAATGGATAATGATGATCCGACAAAGATGGTTAAAATTGGATCTCAACCCAACCTTAGGTTGAAGAATGAACTAACTGGGTTTTTGAGAGTAACGTGGACTCATTCTGACATGTGAGGAATTTTGCCTGAATTTTCATGCCACACATTGAATGTCAACCAAGCTTATGTTCCAATAAAGCAGAAGAGATGCATCATGGAACTGGAGAGATTTGTTTTGTTGATGTAACATCCCTCATCTCGAAACCCAAAGATGGAAGCCCAATGTGCTACAGTCACCTTGGAACCATTTTTCGACTATAGATACTAGATTAGTTATAATCTACAGTCTTCGGTAAACAAAGCAGACATACAAATTGAAACACATCCTTATAGATTTTGTTTAACAATTATTTTTACAACCCATAGTCAAACCCATGCGGGGTCAAAAATATAGTACATATAGCTATTAGTGTCCCGCATATGATGATGCGGGCACTAGCACTAGATAAAGTGGAAATAAAATATAAATATAACACTCAAGCCTCCTGATTCGTCTTCGGTTTGCATTATTTAGCTATACTCAAAAGCAACCAGCTTAAACCCATAAAATCAGTATACTCAAATGAGTTTCTAAGAGTTGATAGGTAAAACAAGAATAAAAACACGGATTAGACATAAAGTCTAGTGTGAATAACATATTATCTCAAAACATACAAGATAGTGAGACCACATCGCTAATATGCAAAATGGGCTTTCCCCTTACTTTTCGTAGCAATAATTTATTTGATTGAATAGTGTTGTAAGTTTATTACCATGTGTCTACACTACTATGATACCGTAGCCGAAAGCATTCCCTTAGTTCATATTATAGAAAAAGATTACACTATTCCATTATAATCGAAATACCCTACCTTTGACTACTCCTAAGACTTACATACTTTACTATACACACACATACATATATACATACATACATATATATACATACATACATATATATACATACATACACATACATACATACATATATGGCAATGATCTACTACTCCTCATTCTTACTACACCTTTATTCCCACCTAATTTCAACCAAACATTCAGATTTAAATAATATAATGAGGTGACAAGAGAGAAAAAATATATTATTTAAATCGGAATGTGTGGTTGAAATCAAGAGGAAATTAAGGTGTAGCATAAATGAGTTATAGCCGATCCTTTCCTATATATATATATATATATATATATATATATATATATCATTGAAGTACTATACCATCCGGTTGCCACTAAAGCCTTATGAATATATACTATATACATTAGTTACACTATTTTTTGGCTACCACTAAGGCCTTGTGCCTTGTCATTTTTGGTTGCCACTCAAGCCTTGCACCAATATTTTAGGACTTTGGTTGCCACACATGCCTTATACCTATTTCGCTTTTGATTTCTGTTGCCCACAGACCTTACACCTTCACTTTTAGCTTCTAGACTGCCACCTCAGGCCCCACGTCATCCACCATTCCCTTGTCACCACTTTTGGCCTTACACCAATTTCTTTCGTACTTCGAATGTCACATAGGCTTTACTCCTTCGCTTTCGGTTTCGGATGCCGAACATGCCTTACTTCTTCGCTTTTGATTTTGGATGTCATACGGGCCTTACTCCTCCTACCGAAACTACTACCTAACCATCCACTATTAGGCTTTTCACTTAGCTATTTACTAAGCTAACATTTCAATTAATTGTCTTTTGATTATTAATATTGATTGTTATATTGTCATTAATGTCTTGGGTTTCGATCTCGACCACCTTGAGCGCTATCATACCTTATTATCCTTTGAAGTTACTAGTTCTGCTTTACCTTTTTTAGAAAGTACACTACTCTCGGCAGTCACCATTCTTGGTCTCTCTAAGGAAGCTTGTTATAGTTTAGTTCTGATGATTTACGAATTAACTCTTTAAATTTTCCAAAATCCTTTCCTCTTCCCATTAATTCCTACTTAACCATTGACTGCCCTCAACCCTTGGCTAGCATCATTGTTTTATCCAACCTTAGCTTTCATACTCATGTCTTTTACTTCTAGGATTCCAATTTATTTATCCTTCAGTTCAGTTCTAACACCTTCGTCACTGTCCTTTGGTACACGTTGGGAACTGCCCACTGCACGTTTGACACTAGCTTTACATGTGTTAACTTATTATTCATTTGACTTAGTCTTTTACTTCTTTTTATGCTCTTTATTGATATATTCAACATAAAATGTGGATCTTGTATACAGCCTAATAATTAATCAAATTCTTTAATTAAATAACGTTCCGATAATCACCTATTTACCCTCTGGTTCCCCATTATAACCCTTTAGCTAGACTTAATTTTTCTTCGAAAACTGCCTAATTTGTCCCAAGTTTTTCTATAGTAAGATTTATCATGTATAGTATTCCTCATAACTAACAAATTTTCTCCATATATGGATCTTAATTAATCAATAAAAAAATTATCTACTCAAAGATAAATTTTATTAACCAAAACTATTTTCTAACATGGTATTCTTATCCCCTTATTTAACACCCCATATATACCAATTAATCAAGGAAAAACGAAGGAATGACCAAATTATATATGACCGTGAGGAATACAAGGAAGGACAAATTATATACGACCGTGAGGAACACGAACATATCCAAATGCTCTTGGAAGATCCGGTTCATCAAATCTACAAAGAAAGTAGGCACATTAGTCAATCCGAATGACATTAATAACCCTTCATACGAACCATATCTTGTTCGAAACGCCATCAAAGGAATACTATCCTCTGCCACCCTTAGTTGATGGAACCCTATCGCCAGATCCAGTTGGGAAAATACTTTGGCTCCATTCAACTGATCAAGTAAATCACCTATTCTTGGCAAAGGATATCAATTCTTTATCTTCCTTTCATTCAACTTACGATAATCGATATATAATCTTAACAACCCGTCCGGTTTCTTTACGAACACCATGGCCGCTCCCTAAGGTGAACTGCTTGGCTTAATAAAACCTTTTCCTTCTAAATCCACCAACTGTACCTTCAACTCTTTCATCTCTGTAGGTGTCATTCTGCTAGACGGTCCACTTATGGGTTCAGCTTCAAGTAAAAGATCTATTCAAAACTTAATAGCTCGTTTCAACAGTAGTCCCGTTACTAGCTCAAAGACTTCTGCAAACTCTCTAACGACAAAAACTTGATTCAAATCGTCTTCATCCTCTATTGCACCCAATAAAACACAAACATCAAACTTTGAGTCCTCTATTGAGTATATGATTTGATCGCTACTATAAGGGTGTCTTAATGATATTTCCCTGTCTTGGCAAAATATCCCAGCGTCATACTTACTTAACCAATCCATACCCAATATAATTCCGAAGCCCACAAAATCACACACATGCAAACTGCAGGCAAATATATGACCTAATAATTCAAACTCTAATTGGTGGCATCTCATCCCAAGAGTTGCACACACTCCTATCGGATTCGTAACCCTTAAGGAATGAACTAGGTATGAGGGTTCTAAATTAAGCTTGTCTACCAAGCAATGAGATATAAAAGAATGTGATGCACTGGTATCAAATAGTATCAGTATACCATAAATCAAAAGCATACCTCCCATCACAGCCTTTCCCTTCTCCTCTGCTATTAGTCTCGAGGTAGCCAGTTCCAAAGCAAACACTTTTCCTTTCTCAACCTTGGTTGATTCCTTGCAATGATTCTTGTAATGGCATATCTGGTCACAATTGAAGCACTTGATGTTTTTACTCCCAATAACTTTTTTCCATCTCCAAAGCGACATTCATTCGCAAAATGCCCTTTCTTGCCACAATTATAACACATTACATTTGCTTTTCCTTTCTTGGCATCTCCACTCTTCCGAGCTCCCTTTTTCTAAAAGAACTTCATTTTCTGATTTTGCCCACTTTGAGTCTCCACTATGGTGTTATCACCAAAGAAAGCAAGCATCTCTTCATTCCTCAAAGTCATCTCCACTACCACATCCCATGGATCCCTGAGATGCAGTAAGGTTGCCCTCACAAGCTCTGGTCTTAATCCACGGATGAACTTTTTATTTCTCTTGATCACTATGTCGACCGTAGCACACCCATACATGGATAACTCCTTAAATTTTGCTGCATACTCCAACACAGTCATGTCTCCTTGCACTAACTCAGCAAACTTCCTAAGCAAAGTTGACTTGGAAATTTCAAACATGAACCTCTCCTTGAACCTCCTTTTGAACTCAGCCCAAGTGAAAGTTTCCTCTGGCACTCCAATAGTAACACTATTCCACCAGTATAACACAGCTCCTTATAACTGTTTGGATGCTAATCTCCTCTTTTGCTCGTCATTCAGACCTAAATCAGCGAAAATCCTTTTACAATGCAGCAGCTAATTTTCCACCTTGATAGCATCCTTAGTTCCAATGAATAGCTTTCCTCTAAGTTTTGCATAATCCCGACTCCAAACAGCATAATTGTTACAACCGGAACTTCAGGATTTGCTCCTCCAACATTTCCACCAACTAACCCAGCTGTAGCTCTGGCTTGCATCATGTTGACAAAAAATTGATGCATGCTCCCATGTCCACTGGCAGTGTTCCAGCACCCGCATTAGCAGTTGTTTGTCGACCCAGATTCCTTCATGTATTGGGCCTGAGATTTCCATTGGTTGTGGTACTTCCTCCATCGAGATTCACTCTTCCGTTTCTTGCCTCCATATCTTTCTTTCCTTAAATCTGCATTCAAACCTTAATAAGATATGGAAGAATGGTCTAAGAGAGATGGAAGAATAGAGATAAGATATATACTTATATATAGCAATTACAAGTACGTTACTATAACGTAATCCATACCCTAATCTCATTCTTTAATTCATTAGGATTATGTTTTCAAAAACTCTTTTAAAGTTCAAAATTTATTTAGTTTTACATAAACCTATGCTATGATACCAAGTTGTAACATCCCACATTCTGAGGTTCAAAAATAAGCACGACTGATGCTATAGTTATCAATAGTATTATTCTCGGGTGATAAAATGAGATTAGTTAATAGTATTTAACTTCAAAGCACAAGAATACGAATATTCTTCAAAACATAGATTTCATTAATTACATTTTCATTACATAATCCCAAATGTTGCCCAAGTTCAGATAAAATATAATTATTACAAAATAGTTCGAGAGAGATATATAAAGATGCCTCTTTGATTAATCAAAGTTAGCTACTAGACAGATGCAATTTCTGTCATTGCATACATACAAACAAAAGTCATAACAACACAGCAGATAAGTAAATAGGTAGATTCCTACATAGCTAGCTCTATCTCCTGCACGTCTTCGGAAGCTTTATTCACCAAACCTAAATAACCTGGAAACCTTACTCTCGAACTACTCAAATGAGTACCTGAGAGTTTAAGAGGAAAAACAAAAAACTTCCGGTCAGACAAAAAGTCTGATGTGAATAATAATATGTCATCTCGGTTAATAGATATCAAGTGAGACCATGTTGTTGAGCAGAATGAGTTTTCCCCTCACTAGTATCCTCAAAATACGTCTTTTATAAATCAAGCTCCTATAACCACAATGATTAATCTAGACAATATAAACAATCATATGCATGCATGCAACCTGGGTAATCATGACCAATCTGTCTAAATAAATGGAATATTCGTCCCAACATCATAGTTTTTCTTAGGGTAGCTACAAACCTATATGGCTGACTTGGGCCTACCAAATATATCAAATTCTTCAACTTACTGTTAGAAGGAAACTGACGGTTTTTTCAAAACTTACTATTTCTAGGGTCACTCTGATCCTAATGGTTTTGCAGACCAACCAATAACCAACCTCATCTTCGTGTATTACTTTTTGTGCGTAACGTACTTTTAGTCTTACCCTGGACGAAGCCCCATGCATTGGAATTTTGGATAATATCAGCTAGGGGCTAACAGCTGAAGTATAGGGCGCGACCCTACACCAGTCCCATCTAGTTTTCTAATCTCTGAGTCCATTCATCCTATCACAATTTATCTAAAGGTGATAATAACTATAATCTCTTTAATAAAATCATGGGCTAAATACCCTTTTTAATTTCCTTGAAAACATAAATCTTTATAATTGATTTACCCTTGAAATCATACTTTAAAACAAGGAAAATATAGCCCTTTACTTTATGCAAAGTATTATGCCATGTTTTATATGCTTTTATAAAGTAACATTGATGAATTTCAAAATCACTTTGAGGTTGTTGCCCCTCAAAACCTTGGGTATGAAGCCATAAATAATAAAAACACTTATATTGATAAAGTGCTACATTGATATAGCCGCTATGGGATTGTCACACCCCTCTATATCGAAGCCATGTTAAAAATATCTGATTTATAAAACATAAGTCTATATGACCAAAACCATTTATGTCGCATATCATAAATGATTATAGGTTGCTGATTATAAGTGGCATAGTTATGGGTTTGCATATAATAAACTTTAAAACTTAGAAATATAGGAATGTCGATATTAAGGTTAGGATGCATCATTGCCATATAAATCAGTGTTGAAAATAGTCGTAACCAAAACACTATGGTAGAAGAAACTAGAGGCAACATTGCCATATAAAGCCAAAGTCGAAACTAATAATAGCGGCACTACAACCATACTATAGTCAATGCTTAAAAGGTAAACTAGTGGCATAGACGTCATGCGGCATTGAGATCATAAGTAGTTGATATTAAAAACTAGTGGCATCATGGATGTCGCTATAAAATTTGAAGCATTATCAATCTCACAAAAAACATGCGGTATAAAACAGGCAGTATAGAACCTATGCGGCTTAGAAGACTAGCGACATAGAATACTAGTGGCATCACCAACGTCGCAAGCATCAATGTCGGCATGGATATATAAGCCCCAACCTTAGTGGAATCATTGCATACCAACAAAGTTGATATCGTATGCTTCCTTACAGATTAGAGCAACATGCAGCATAGATGGACTTCATAGTTAATTAATGATGCATAACAATCTCGTAATTAACCAAAAAATTGTTTTATTTCTTCAAAAAGCAAATTCTTTTTACTAACTCCAATTATTTATCAAATTCTTATTGGATAATAACTTTCTTCACCAAATCCTTTTTAGAAAACTGCTATATATCTGATTTCTCCTTTCTAAAATAATTTGCAAACCATAATTTTATATTAATATTTTAATATAATTATTAAGCCTTTCTAGCCTAATAAATTCATTTAAAATAATAAAAATTTAGGAAAAATCACAATAAATCAAATTTATCGTATTCTTAAACATATAAAAATTTTGGGACCAAAAATATTATTTAATGATTTTTAGTAATTAAAATTCGAAATAAACGATTTTCTTCGCTTAAGAAATTCATAAATTATTCATACTTGATTGAAAAATTATGAAATTAAAACCCACTTCTAAAATAATGTTTCTAACTTCATATTAAAATTTCAAATCGAATGGATGTCATAAACTTGGTTTTCACTCTTAAACCCATTAAATAATTTCCTAATAAATCCAATAATTCATCATTCAAGCATATATTCAACCAACCATTCAAAACACGGCATAACAACAACATAAGGTTCGGGTTTGCATAAAATCGAAATTACACAAGAAAACTTGAGATGGGTTATCATTATTCACCTTGATTAGATAATGAGACTTGAGATTTGAGTATTGATTTGGTTTCCTTAAGCTTTCTCTTCAATTTTCTAGCTTTTCTTCCTCTTTAATCTCTGAACAATGGTCAGCCTCCCTTATTCTTTAGTTTGCATGAATGATAGTGAGGGAGGAAATGAGAATAGAAAGGTATACGTTAAGGAAATGTAGCGTTTTTCTAATTTTCCCTTCTCATAAATCCTCCTTCTTATTAATGTTCTATCAATTTTATTTGTTCATTAATTAAGGCTCGACCCATATTATAATTATCAAATCTCAATCTCCTTATCCTCTTACATTATTTTATTTAATTTACCTAATTAAATGTCCTAAATAATGTTGATCAAAATTAGGGGTGTTTCAATTCAACACCAAGGTTCAAAACTGTGCTTTCAAAATCAACAACTTTATTTTGAAACGGGCCTTTCTGAGTATGAGCACTTGGTCAGAATTGGGAAAGACCCTATGCAATAAGCTAAAAGCTTGGAGACAACGCTTTAAAGCTATCGATGGTAGATAGGGCCTTGATTCCATGAGCGTGGAATAGTGAGCATTTTCCTTGATATTTCACTTAATTCTTTTCATTTCTAGGAAGTATCTTTCATTTGGATATTAACTGGATTGCATTTTATGCAATAAAGTGGAATTCTCCATTGTAGTTTGAATATAGTTAACTTTCAGATTCAATGGAATCGCTTCCATTAAGTTAAACTTCGTGTTATGGGATAAGTAGCACAAATAGACATTACATGTTTTGAAAACTAGATTTTTAGGTACCTATGATTTTTAGGTACCCGAAGATAAGTACCGACAAACTCCTCAGAACTATGATAGGTTCCTTGGAGTATAATCGAATTGGATGCATACTGTATAATTTGCCTTTAAAAACATTTTATCTTTAACAAACGTCTAGAGATAAGTGATGTCAGGAAAAGATCCCCGAAGATAGGCATCGATGGACATCAATACTCTAAGTTAAGTGTTTGTGTATAACCCAATTTGTGCAGGTACAATCATAAAAAATAAACTGGGGCTCGTGAGGACATTAGCGGAAAACCATGTAAAATACTCAGGACATTATAGTTTTATTTATGGTTGAACAAGATGTGTTTAACTAGTAGTAAATGTAACTAAGTAAAAGGAACAACACTATGTAATAGTGGAAATTTATCTATTAGTATAGAGTTATGATAAAAAAATTCATTACAAAGATCATTGTACAAAGGTAGGTATTGTAACAACCTTGCTTTCTATGCCGTAATAATAAATAAATTTAATTAAAATAAAACGTTTGAATTTGATTTTAATAACTAAACTTATGAAAATAAAATTTTACTAGAATAAATTCAATTTAATAATAGATTTTGTTTTACTAAATTGAATTGAATTAATTAATTCTTTTTGAATGGTATATTGATATTAAATTAAATGTTTTAATAAATTGAAATGTTTTCATATATGATATATAATTTTCAAATGATCGAAGACAATTTATGAATATATATATATATATATATATATATATATATATAAACAAATTAACAAATATACCTTATGAAACAATTAATAGTCTAACTTAAATTGGAAATAAATTTTTAAGTAATTAAAAGGTAAAGGAAAATATGGTATTTAAATTAAATAAATGAAAAGGTGTAATTGTAAATAATGGTAGTCTAGAAAATTCTCTAATAATCTAACCCCTTTCTTGATTACTTTCAGCCCAAGCCAAATATCCATCCACATCTTTCATTTTGCTAACCCTTAACTACTCCTTCCCAAAAAATCCCCCAAATCGATTAACAAAAAAATAAAATAAAGTTGCGCTCGAACGTGAGTTGGTGGATGAAATCGGCAAACACAACAAGTGAGAGGGAGAGCGACGTCAATGTCACGAAAGGAAGGAGGCCGCTGATGTGCATGTAAATGTGCATATTTTTACTTCCATATTTAATCTACTTTTATTTTAAATAAATGTCATAATTGGGTGTTTTTACATGTTTAAAACCAAATTTCAAAAATGCTTTCAAGTCATCATTCATGCATCTACATAGGGTAAAATGGTAATTTTGTGTATGATTTAATTTGAGAAAATTCACTTGCACATTTTATTTTTATTTGTAGGAATTTGGATGGAAAATGGATGAGGCTTCATGTATGTATGCATGCACAAAAGTCGAAAGACAAAGGAATGAAGAAATAAAAGAATTCATGAAATCGCGGAGGACCCCACCTACTCACTAACCATGAACTACAATTAAGAGCTAATGCACATCTTAGTGGGGATTAAAGTCACATGCACATTTAATAAAGGATTAATTTCATGCTAATGATTACTTGAAGGTTACATTTCCTAAAGGGCAATTTGGGTAGCTCCCTAAATTATGGATTAGGGTTTTAGGCATGTATAAATAACCCTCTTATGTTCATGTAATGGAGTTTTTATCTTCTTATCATCTTATGCAAATTATAGAAAAATTAAATGAGAAATAAAATGGCTTCCTAAGCCTCCTCCTCTTCTTTTTCTACTTGCTTTTATTTCATGCTTATTTTTATTTACAAGCTTTCTTTTCTTTTATATTAGTAGATTAGCTCTCTTTTCAATGCAATTAGTTTAGATTTATTTTATGCAAGTAGATTAATTCTCTTTTTATTTTAATTAGCTCTTACCTTGCTTGCTTTTTAATGTTGAAATTTACATGTGTTGAAATGATAACACAAATGAGAAGCTAAACCTCTTCAATTTAGGGGTAATGAAGCTCTCTCAAATTATGTAAATTCAACATATTTTATTGTTTACGAGATCTCTTTGTGCTTAATGGAATTTTTGATGTGGTAAA
Source organism: Allium fistulosum (assembly GCA_030737815.1). NCBI lineage: Eukaryota > Viridiplantae > Streptophyta > Magnoliopsida > Asparagales > Amaryllidaceae > Allium > Allium fistulosum. Next base: position 181,913,744 of record CM060905.1, on the reverse strand, counting down.
ATTTTATTGTTTAACATTGAATTTGATAGCCTATGTTGTTGACACCAAATAAGCTATGCTTAAACAACATAAACACAAATTACCTCTTCATCTACATATGATTTTGGTAATGAAGTGGATTTAGAATCAAAATTCGATGGTCTATGTTACTAATCAATAGTAAATAGATCATGCGTAGAATAGATTCTATTTTTAATTTCATTAACATTTTCATGAGAGTTGACAAGTGGTTTTAGTTTTTGTACTAAAGTTTGATGGTTTAAGTTATGTTAATTAATAACTTGAATATACGATACTGATGATAAATACATCACTAATTCTACTTAGATTAAGAAGAGAGATCATAGATTGATTTTGTGTTGATTTATGTGATAGTATGAGAGTGGATTTGCCTCTAAATTGTCATTTAATCTCATAGTTTATTTCACTTTTTCTTTAGCCTAACTTTCACAATTTTTCTAATTCAAAACAATTTCAAACTTTGGTTAATTTGATTAAGTAGAATTTGAATTAATTCAAAACAAGTTGTTTTCATTTGTTTTAGTTTCATTTGTTTTGTTTTTCATTTGTTTTAGTTTCTTATTTGATATATATATATATATATAACTGTATATATCTTGTTTTTAGTTTCAGGTTGCAAAAGCAGAAATTCAAAGGAAGAATCGCTAGCAAGTTTGCTCTGCTTTCCAAATAGCTTGCTTAAAAAAATTTGCTACTTTGAAAAATAAATAATTTGCTAATAATTCTGCATGCTTTGGTATCGTGCCCTTATCCCTTATTTTTATTTGTTTTACATTGATTGGTTACTTGCATTTAAAAAAATTCCAAAAACAAATTTCATTCGTAGTTGCATCATTAATTCATGTTTATTTTCAGTTTGCATTCATCACATCTTATTTTCTTTTTTAAGGGCAACACCCAAATCCACATAACGTGGGTGATTTCATCACCCCTCACTTGGCCCACAAATTGCATTTCATCGTAGAATTTTGACTAATAATAACAGTGAGATATTTGACTTAAGGGAGTCATGAGCTCACCTAGGGCTTAATTATATCTTGACAAGTTGTCTTCATTGAACAATTTATTTTCTTGGTATCTAGGCTACGACAGAGCAATAAGTGATTTGTAAATATTATATTGATTGTTTTTCTGAAGGTACTTAAACCTTCGGTTGCATTGCTATGGTGATTCGTGGTGCACCGATATCTACTGTCCGTTATCTGGCTAAGAAATATTTTGTTGGATTAAGACAAAGTGTGATTATACAATTTTGGGTTATGAGCTACTAAGGACAGAAAATTTGTAATTAAGTCCTTGCATTCATTTAGATGCATTAGTTCATGCATATTTAAAAAAAAAATTCAAAATCCAAAACTAAAATTTGTTTATATTTTACTTAACTTAGTTCTTGTTTAATCCAAAATAAAATAAAAATTCTTTTTATATCTTTTCCTTTGAAAATTTTCAATCAAGATAAAAAAATCCAAAAAAACAAAAAACAAGAATTTTACTTTTGAAAATCCAAAAAAAAATTGAGTAAGTTTTTTTTAGAAAACCAAAAATCCAAAAAAAATATATAATCTTTTTAAAAACTAAAATAAAAGCAAAACTATATAAAAAATTTCAAAATCCAAAATTCAAAAAAAAATCAAATCTCCCATTTGAAAAATAAATTCCTTTCGGTAAATATTTTTCTTTTACAAAAAAAGACAATTTTTCACATCGTTTTCCAAACCTTACTTCTTTCTCTTAACTCGATTCTAACTTCTTTCTCTTCCCTTATTCTTCTCGCTAGTGCATGAGTATTTGGACTCATGACACTTCTACAAATCGTTGGACTCGTAACCCTTCTACAAATCGTTTTACTCGAACAAACGATCCTCCTCCAATGGCAAACGAAAATTCCCCTCGAACTCTCATGGATATAATCTTTCCCAATAGATTTCTATTCCTCCTTGTATCACGCTACCCGCCCCAACGGGTAATCATTTCGAAATTCATTCAAACCATATTGTCACGCTTTCGAAATTTGGCAATTTTGAACACGATGACCCATACATCTTCTTAACAAAATTCGAAAAAGTTTGCGCAACCATTAAACTCCAACAACTTTCTGATGATGGAATCAAACTTCGATTAATTCCATTTGCTCTTACTGATTATGCTGAAAAATGGTTGTATAGCTTACCATCTAACTCAATTAAAACTTGGGAAGAATCGTTAAAGTTTTCTTAAAAAAGTTCTACCGCTTGGAAAGAACAACTAAAATCCGAAACGAAGTTGTCAATTTTAATCAATTCAGGGGTGAACCAATCGAAAAATATTTTGAAAGATTTAAAGAGCTTTTGATAAAATGTCCACACCATAATTTCAAGAAACGGACCCTTTGCCAAATCTTATACGATGGACTTGAAAAAAAATCACGAACCATGCTTGAATCGATGTGCCAAGGCTATTTTCTCGCCTAACATCACGACGATTTTTGTAATTTTTTTGAAAACCTAGCCGAAAATTCATCCCAATGGGAACGTTCTAATGAAAAATCAATTTACTCACGATCAAGTGCACACTCGATGGGATCATCTTTGGCTTTGGAAGCTAAAATCGACGCAATGATTAATAAATTCGACAACGTTTTCTCATCCAACCAAATGAACCAAGCTTCCCAACCCATGTGTTATAAATGTAACGATCCAAATCATATAGATGATCAGTGCCCTAATTCAATTGAACAACTCAATGCTTTCAATAAGGTTAAGAATAACCCGTTTTCTCCAACACACAATCCTGCTTGGAGAAATCATTCGAATTTTGCTTGGAACCAAAATAATTCCCACACGAATTTGGTTCGTCCCAATTTTCAAGCATTTCCTAACAATGTTTTGAATCCTTCCTTTCAACCCAATCGTGTTCAACAAAATTTTGCGGGTCCGTCTCAAAATCAACCGCAACAATCTTTTGCTTCCCAAGACGATAAATGATTAAATTCACTTGAGAAAAGTCTTGAAACTTTGGCTAAGGCAACTACTCAAACCCTCTAATTAAATAGCAATTTGCAAAATTTGTTAACCTCGTACATGCGGAATACGTGTCAATCGATTGCTAAACTTGAAATGAAAATGAGTCAATTAACCACGTCAGTAAGTGAACGTGAACGAGGCACATTCCCAAGTCAGCCAGTTTCGAATCCCAGAAATCAAAACACGAATTCGAATCAAGCCCATGTTGTTCAAGGTAGTAATGTAACCCAAATGAATGCTATCACGACTTTGCGTTCTAGTAAACAAATCGATAATCAAGTCGTCAGTCCAAACGATTTACTGGAAACTCCTCTTGACACTTTAAAAACAAGCGAATCTGAACAAAATGTTGAGCCAAACATCGAAGCAAATGTCAATCCAAATTCTTCTTCTACTTAAGTAGACCCACCTATAGAGTATCATGTTCCATTTCCACATCGTCTTCGACCAAGAAACATTCTGACCAAATGGAAAAGATGTTGGAAATTTTTAAACAAGTCAAAGTTAACATCCCACTTTTTGATTATCGTGCAACAAGTCCCAACTTACACTAAGTTTCTCAAGGACTTGTGTACTCAAAAACGACACACTCATGTACCCAAGAAAGTTTTCTTAACCGCTGGACTTAGCGAAGTCTTGTCCCAGTCAATTCCCGTCAAATACAAAGATCCTGGATGTCCGACGATCTTGTGCATAATAGGAGACAAAACGATTAACAAATGCTTACTTGATTTGGGTGCGAATGTAAATTTGATTCCTTATTCGGTTTACCAACAACTTGGCTTGGGTGAACTAAAACCGACAAAAGTAACTCTTCAATTTGCCGATCATTCGATAAAAAGACCCATAGGAGAAATCGAGGACGTACTCATCAAAATTGGTCAATTCATATTCCCCACCAATTTCATCATTTTGGAGACTCAACCCGTGAATAATCCAATGAGTAAAATTCCATTGATTTTAGGCTGACCTTTCTTAGCTACTTCAAATGCTCTAATTAATTATTAAAACGGTTCTATGAAAATTTCTTTTGGAAACATGACTTTGGATCTTAACATTTTCAATCTTGAAAATCAACCGAACGAACCATATGACCAAACATTATATGTTAGTGCCATTCAAGAAAACTTCGATAATTAAGAAGTTGACCTTAACAATGAACGCGAGACCGAATACGAACAACTTTTTCAAGATGAGCCTAATGAAATTGAAATTACGCTTTCATTTGAACCACTTACCATTGAATCAGAACTTCAACCAAATTCGTTAATTGAGCAACCCCCGAGGTTGGACCTTAAACCCCTTCCTGATCACCTTAAGTACACATACTTAGGTGACAACGAAATGTTTCTTGTCATAATCCCTTCATCTCTCTCTCTCCCTCTCTTGATCAAGAAGCTTCCCTTCTTTCAATTCCATCGAAAAACAAAGAAACAATTGGATGGTCGATCTCCGGTATAAAGGGAATTAGTCCCACTCTTGTTCAACATTGTATCCATGTAGTTGATGATGTCAAGCCTGTTCGTGACGCGTAATGAAGGCTTAACCCAAAAATGAAGGATGCGGTTCGTGATGAAATTCTTAAACTACTCGATAGCGGAATCATATACCCAATCTTTGATAGTTCATGGGTTAACCCAATTCATGTCGTGCCAAAAAAGTCTGGACTTACCGTTATCAAGAACAACTCAAACGAACTCATTCCAACTCGTACTCAGATGGGTTGGCGTGTTTGCATTGATTATCGAAAACTAAATGCTGCAACACATAAGGATCACTTTCCTCTTCCTTTCATCGACCAAATGCTTGAGCGTTTAGTTGGCTATGAATTCTACTATTTTTTTGATGGTTATTTCGACTATAACCAAATTCCAATCCCTCTTGAAGATCAAGAGAAAATGACTTTTATGTGTCCCTTTGGCACTTTTGCGTATCAACATATGTCATTTGGCCTTTACAACGCTCCTGCTACGTTCCAAAGATGCATGGTCAGCATCTTTTCCGATATGATCGAACGTTTTCTTGAAGTGTTTATGGACGATTTTTTCATCTTTGGAAACTCTTTTTCCGAGTGCATACACCATCCGGAGTTGGTTCTTAAATGATGCAAGGACAAACATTTAATGTTAAATTGGGAAAAATGCCATTTCATGGTCAAACATGGCATTGTCCTTGGACATGTTATTTCAAACAAAGGCATTGAGGTAGATAAAGCAAAAGTTGATGTAATTGCGAATCTACCCATTCCCAAATCTGTCAAGGACATTCGTTCATTTCTTGGACACGCTGGCTTCTATCGACGCTTTGTGAAGGACTTCAGTAAATTTGCTCGACCACTTACAACTCTTCTTGGAAAAGACATTCCATTGAATTTAATTCTGACTGTGTTTCTGCTTTCGAACGTCTCAAAAAAGGAACTCAATTCTGCTCTCATCATTTGCTCACCTAATTGGGGTCTTCCTTTTGAATGTGTGACGCTTCTGACTTCGTAGTTGGTGTTGTCTTAGGACAACGCATCAACAAAATCCTTCATGTAATCTACTATGCTAGTATGACTCTTAACGATGCTTAACTCAATTACACGACCACTGAAAAAGAGCTTCTAGCGGTAGTTTTTGCACTCAAAAAATTCCGACATTATTTGATTGGCTCACACATTATGGTTTACACTGACCATTCCGCTCTTAGGTACCTATTCACTAAAAATGTGCTAAGTCTTGTTTAATCCGTTGGATCCTTCTACTCCAAGAATTTGACCTTACGATCAAAGATAGAAAAGGATCCGACAATGTCATCGCCAATCATTTGTCACGTCTTCCAAACACACCATCTCCTTTACAGATCAACGAGAACTTTCCTGATGAACAACACCTTTCTGTTTCTGTCGAACCATGGTATGTCGACATAGTGAACTATCTAGTCACTAAGGAAACTCCTTCATTTTGGTCGAAACAAGATAAATATAAATTTCTTTCCCAATTCAAATACTTCTATTGGGATGATCCATACTTGTTTAAATACTGTTCCAACCAAATCATTCGACGTTGCATTCTAGATTGTGAAATCAAAAGTGTTCTTTTGTTTCGTCATGACCAAGCTTGTGGTGGTCACTTCGGTCCTAAGAAAACTGCGAAAAAAGTACTTCAGTGTGGCTTTTATAGGCCTACTCTTTTCAAAGACTCATTCGAATTTTGTAAAACTTGCGATCGCTGCCAAATGATAGGAAGAATCTCTCGATGATAAATGATGCCTTTGAACCCATCCTTACGATCGAGATCTTTGATGTTTGAGATATTGACTTTATGGGACCGTTTCCTAACTCTTTCGGAAATTTGTACATTCTTCTTGCTGTTGATTACGTCTCTAAATGGGTTGAAGCCATTCCTTGTAAAACAAATGACCATAATAATGTTGTGAAATTCATAAACGAAAACATCTTTTCAAGGTTTGGAATACCTCGCACAATAATAAGCGATAATGGAACCCATTTCTGTAATCGATTATTTGAAACTCTAATGAAGAAATACTCGATAACCTACAAGTTATCCACTTCATATCATCCTCAAACTTGTGGTCAAGTTGAAATTTCAAATCGACAAATAAAACAAATTTTGGAGAAAACTGTTAATAAAAATCGAAAATATTGGTCTTAGAAATTAACTGATGAGCTTTGGGCTTACCGTACCACTTTTAAAACCAATCTTGGAATGTCTCATTTTAGGCTTGTATATGGTAAAGCGTTCCATTTGCCTGTTGAACTTGAGCATAAAGCTTTATGGGCAATTAAGAACTTAAACTTTGATCTTGAAAATGCCGGTGAAAATAGAAAATTGCAAATCGACGAATTAGAAGAAATTAGGAATGACACGTATGAAAATAAGAAAATTTACAAAGAAAGAACAAAAGTTTTTCATGACAAGTCTATCTTAAGAAAAACGTTTTCGCCAAACCAAAAAATTATTTTGTATGGCTCTCGGCTTCACCTATTTTCTGGGAAATTAAAATCAAGATGGATCGGACCATATATTGTACGTACTGCTTTTCCATCCTCCACCATTGAAATACAAAACCCTAGGGACGGTTTGATTTTTAAAGTCAACGGTCATCATTAAAGCTTTATTTGGAGTTGGCATGTGATCGAGAGGAGGATCTCATGATTCTTCATGAGCCATACTATGTCTAGTAAGAAACGTTAACCCTCTTTTGTAAATATGTACATATTTTTCCCCGTTACACTCATTATATCATGCATTGAATGTGGGGACATAGTCAAAATTAAGTGCGGGGGGGAGTCTCATCTTTGTTTTTAATTTTTCATGGTTTATTTTTTGCATTTTCTTTCCAAAACTCAAAACTTAAAAAAAACACAAAAATTCCCAAAACAAATTTTCTTTTTAGGTATTGATTTACTTTTGAAGAAACACTATAGGATAAGTATATGTTTTTGGTTATTAAATTAAAAATTTTGAAAATTTATTTGTCTCAACAAAAATAAAGTTTGATTACAAGTAACTATGGCTTAACTAGTATATAGGAAGGTTCATGGGTGATAATTATGAAGTATATCCTAATTATAATCTTTGTTTAAAAGAATGGTTGATTTAAAGTAAAGGCGATAACGATTTTGATTTTCTAAGTTAAGTGGTGCTAAGATGATGTTGCAAAACTCTCTCTTCTAAAAAAATTATAAAACATAAAAAAAATTGTTTTTGTGAAAATAAGAAACACCTAGAGTCATGTATTCATGCACAAGTGTGTACACTCGCCATGCTCTGTACCCCTCTCACGTAAGCCCGAAAGGCAGTGCCGGATTGGTATATCTGGCCTCAGTTTATCTGAGTTAGGTGTATGTAAATAGATTTAACAAAAATAATCACATAGAGTCATGTGTTCATACACAAGTGTGTACACTCGCCTCGTTCCGTACTCTTCTCACGTAAGTCCGAAAGGCAGTGCATGCTTAGTATATTTGGCCTCAATTTATCTAAGTTAGGTGTGTAAATAATAATAAAGTTAATACTTTTCAAAAATAGAGAGAGCAAGCAATTGAAATCCAAGCACTATTTTCACTTAGTTGATTCGACTTGTTATTCAAAAGAAATAAAAATACCATTTTGAAAAACTTTGATAATCAACTAAGGATCCATTTCATAGTTGCACTATATTATCAACCGAAACAACTAGTCAAACTAGAGTATAATTGTGATGTTAACTTAATTTTTCTTGAATGTTTTGACGAATAAAAGGACTTAAATATCTTGGTAATGATCATAACTTATATTTAACTTACTCGTGTCAATTTAAAAGTAAATTCTTCATTTGTAAATATTTTCAAAAACTTGCATTCATATCTTTGTAAATAAATCTTGCATTTAGGAACTTTTCATGTTGCATTTGGATTTTGTGGGTAGTATCCGCTGAAAACCCTCATGAGACAACACTCCTTCTACTAGAGACACCTAAAGGTTTAACAGCTTGTTGCATATGCTCAATGCAATCGTGTTTCCTACGAAAACGGATTTATCTTAGTTTTAGTTTATTCGAGGACGAATAAAAAGATAAGTGTGTTGGTATTTGATGCGCACGTAAATGTGCATATTTTTACTTTCATATTTAATCAACTTTTATTTTAAATAAATATCACAATTGGATGTTTTTACATGTTTAAAACCAAATTTCAAAAATGCTTTCAAGTCATCATTCATGGATCTACATGGGGTAAAATGGTAATTTTGTGTATGATTTAATTTGAGAAAATTCACTTGCACATTTTATTTTTATTTGCATAAATTTGGATGGAAAATGAAAGAGGCATCATGTATGTATGCATGCACAAAGGTTGGAAGACAAAGGAATGAAGAAATAAAAGAATTCATGAAATCATGGAGGACACCTAACCACTAACCATGAACTACAATTAAGAGCTAATGCACATGTTAGTGGGGATTAATGTCACATGCACATTTAATAAAGGATTAATTTCATGCTAATGATTACTTGAAGGTTACATTTCCTAAAGGGCAATTTGGGTAGCTCTCTAAAATATGGATTATGGTTTTAGGCATGTATAAATAACTCACTTATGTTTATGTAATGGAGTTTTTATCTTCTTATCATCTTATGCAAACTATAGAAAAATTAAATGAGAAATAAAATGGCTTCATAAGCCTCCTCCTCTTCTTTTTCTACTTGCTTTTATTTCATGCTTATTTTTATTTACAAGCTTTCTTTTCTTTTATGTTAGTAGATTAGCTCTCTTTTCAATGCAAGTAGTTTAGATTTATTTTATGTAAGTAGATTAATTCTTTTTATTTTAATTAGCACTTACTTTGCTTGCTTTTTAATGTTGAAACTTACATGTGTTGAAATGATAACACAAATGAGAAGCTAAACCCCTTCAATTTAGGGGTAATGAAGCTCTCTCAAATTATGTAAATTCAACATATTTTATTGTTTATGATCTCTCTTCGTGATTAATGGAATTTTTGATGTGGTAAAATTTTGTTGTTTAATATTGAATTTGATAGCCTATATTGTTGACACCAAATAGATTATGCTTAAACAACATAAACACAAATTACCTCTTCATCTACATATGATTTTGGTAATGAAGTGGATTTAGAATCAAAATTTGATGTTCTATGTTACTAATCAATAGTAAATAAATCATGCATAGAATAGATTTTATTTTTAATTTCATTAACATTTTCATGAGAGTTGACAAGTTGTTTTAGTTCTTGTATTAAAGTTTGATGGTTTATGTTAATTAATAACATGAATAGACCATACTTATGATAAATACATCACTAATTCTACTTAGACTAAAAAGAGAGATCATAGATTGATTTGGTGTTGATTTATGTGAGAGTATGAGAGTGGATTTGCCTCTAAATTGTCATTTAATCTCATAGTTTATTTCACTTTTTCTCTAGCCTAACGTTTACAAATTTTATAATTAAAAACAATTTCAAACTCTTGGGTTAATTTGATTGAGTAGAATATTAATTTATTCAATTCTCTTTGGATCGATGCGTACTCGCCACGTACTAAAATTATATGTCGTGCGCTTACGGTATTTTTATTACAATTTTTCGGTGATTTTCTGACCGATAAAAATTTTGTCGTCAAACAGCCGCATGGACGATGTCGACTTGAGTTATGTGTCACGACCTGGGTTTGGACGCGATGAGGTTGCGATGGTCGGCCGAAGGTGTAGGTATGGGAGGTGTTGCTGGCAATGATTGAACACGATTGTGATTTCATGAAGCAACAGAGGTTGCTGGTGAGTGATGTGGGCTCGAAGATGGTGACGATGGCGTGCAATGGTTTTGGTAGAGCAACTTGAACGCATCATCGACGTGATGGGGCTGTGCGTCACAATATTTTGGTGTGTGTTTGGATAAAGCTGAAGGATGAGGAAGGTTGCTGCTACGATTTTTGCAATGGTGAGGGTACTAGTCACTGTTTTGCTAGTTCATGCATCATCATGGTAAGTTTTACACTCACACTATTATCTATATGTTCATTGCTATGTAATATTTATATTTAAATCATATATTGCTGAATTGATTTATTGAATTGGTTGGTATATTGGTTTGATTGATTGTTTGGGATTGTTTATAGTTTGGATTGTTGGGGATATTTGTTTGTAATAAGTTGAATGTGAGTTGGTTATTTGTGTTAGTTGAAAGTGTCGATTTAAAACGGAACTCTGTCTGTTTGCGAATTGAACTAAGTATTTATTTATATGTCGATGTGTACCCTTTATGGATGATCGAAGTTCAACAAAACTCGATTCGGGTCACACGGTATATATTTATAGTGATGTTTGGTTGATTTGATTGTGGTGTAATTTTACTCCATAATTCCGTATTTAGATATTTTTTTAATTCTTATTTAAAAAGATGTTTAAAAAGCTATGAAAAATTATTCAAGGATTTTAAAATTTCTTTGAAAGCATTTTCTAAATATATTACTAAATTTATTAAATTTAGCTATTTTCAAATTTATAAAATATATTTTAAACTATAAATATATATATAAATATAGTTTTATTTTGGTTATATACCCTTTTTAAAATTAAAATTATAATAAATTATAAATTTGGAATTGTTTTAGAGGAAAAATATAATATATATCTATTTTATAAAATACAATATGTAACAACCCCGACTTTTATCATTTTAATTTGTGAATATTTAATTAAATTTAAATATTCAGTTAATGGTTTTTATTAATTTATAACCCTCTTTTAATTTATAACTGATAGTAGAAAATTTATTTTTAAATTATGTCTACATAAATAGATAGTTTGAAGGAAAACTAAAGATGTGACCAAAACACGCATTTCAGATTTTCAGTTTTTATCGAACAATAAGTTATTGAAAATTGTAGTATCTTTGATTATGCTCTAAACAACACTTATAAATGTTTAAACACTTTTATTTTGAAATGTGAGAATATATGATAATAAGAATTAGAAAAATAATAATATATATTAAAATTTAAAAGTTGAAATGATGGTTTGATTCCTTAAGTGTAAAACTAAACAAAGTTACATGTATCACCTTATATCCATCATATTTTCGAATGTTTAGCACTTTGGGTAGCATAAGAGTTGATGGCAAAGTTGAAAAGCAAATCATGGTGGTATTTTTGTCATTTTCTTTGCAATTTATAAATTATCCACCATATTCTTTTTCTTCTCAACTCTATTTTTCTTTTTCTCTGCTTTCATAAAAATCCTAATTTATCTCAAGATCAAAAATTTGTAACTACTCAAGGGTTTAGAGCTTAAAGCATTTCAAAAAGCATGGAAAAAAGGTGAGTTATTCAAACTAGTGTTTAATATTTTTTGCGAAATGATTATAGTGAAAATTTATGGATTAGTTTGGTTGTGAATTTGTACTTGACTTTCATGCTTAAGTAATAAGTTTAAAAATCATGTTTTTAGTTGAATTTTCTTTGGAATGGACATACTGATTACCGTAAACAAAAAAATAAATCTTACCGTTTTCTATTTAGTTGAAACATAACCATTCCCTCTCATTCAAAAATCAACAACTCTCAAACCGTTTAGAATTAGCACTTACAATCAACTAGAAAGTTGTTAGTTTTAGTCCGTAGTTATTTTTGAAAATAGCTGTTGGATTTTTCATCAAGCAATTTGTGAGAAAATTGTAAATATCAGTAAGTGGTCTGTTTTTGTTGGTCTTTCATCGATCACTAATCGACGAATGGCCTTTACAATCGTGTTTGTATCGACAAATCGTGATATTTAGAAGCGGTCCTATGATTTTTAGTGGTGTGGTTAGGTCGAGATAGCTAATTGATTAGATTTTGATCAAAAATCAAGATCTGGTGATCTAGGTGGTTTAGGGCGGAGTGATTGGAGCTGGAGCGGTCTGGGGATGTGACGGAGCTATGGTGGCAGTCGCATGGTTTGCGATGGTCCGAGTTTGGCTGTCGAGTTCGAATTAAGGTTTTAAGGGAGGTAGGTTTTTGTTGGATCGAATGCAACACTATGGGCGGCGCTGGGGGTAGCCAAACTGGCCATGGCTTCGCTTGGAGGTGTGCCTAGGTGTGGTGGGGACACTAGCACAAGCAATGGTGGCTATAGGTGATTGTGGAGGAGGGACGAGCTGGATTTGGTTGTGTGTTTGTGCTTAAAGGCGAATGCGACTTCGGTGCGAACAGTCGATTTGGGAAGTGGGCAATCGGGGTTGGAGGCGAGAGTGGAGATGAGTTGTGTGAGGGCGGAAACATTGGCGAGGATGATCAGCACGATGGTCAGAAGAAGCGGGTTGTCGTGCACGCGCACGTTTGCGCACGGTATTGGCTCCAAATTTTTGAATTAGGGTGAATTGATTTAGGAAGCAGGTTGTTTGATTTAGGAAGTATGAGCTTTGGGGGGAAAGGGTTTGTATTGTTTTTGGTTAATGGGCCTTGGTCTTGCGGGTAGGGGTATGGGTAGATTTAAGTACTTAGGTTTTTTTAGTAAATTATAAGAGAATTTGAACTTTGTAAAACTATAACGCATCCATTCGAGGTCTGTTTAACCCGTGGATTTCGACATTGGGATCGTATCATCAATTAGAACACATCGGTACAAGTGTTCAATAGTTTTGTAGAAGTTTAAAATACTGTTGAATTTATAGTCTTAGAAAATAATTACATCGATTTGTCATTATATTTTATCACCGACATTTTGATAGCAGAATAAAACTCTTTTATGCTATATGTAAATTTGATAGATTATATTGGACATCTAGTTAGTAGAATACATCCTCATTATGCTATTTTATAAATTTGGACATTTATTGATTTGTCAGTTACTTGAACAGAAGATGTGTTATCTGTCTTTTGTTAACTATGAATTTTATTTACATATATGTTGCTTATGTAAATAATAGTGATATGATCTGAATTGTTGAATTGAAAAATGGTAACTTGTCTAAGTACCAATATGGTCCCTGAGCCTCTTTTCAAATATAGGAAAAGAAAATGGATTTGGGTTTACCGGGACTTTAAATTATTTCAAAGTAAAGTAATTGCTATTTTTAAATGGTTAAGTTAATACTATTATTTTAATTATAATATTTTAAAATTAACTAATTATTTATTAATGATGTGTAAAGTTGAAAGTTACTTGATTATCTTATATAAGTTGTTTAAAAGGGTTAATAAATTTTTTATTTAAATTATTTTAAAGTTAATTAATTATTTTATTAATGGTATCATAAGTTAGTTATTTATTCAATGATGATGGTTTTGAAATTTATTAATTATTTATTAATAATGGTTTAAATTAATTAATCATTTATTTAATAATGATTAAGTTTATTAATTATGTATTAATAATGATTTAAGGTAAGTAAATTAATTACTAACAATGGTTTAAACCTTAATAAACCATTTATTAAGGAGGTTTGTAAAGATAATCAATTTATAATAAATAAAAGTGTTTAAAATAATAAATTGTTTTGTAAAAAGAATTATTTTGAAAATAAAAGGTTGTTGATGAAATGAATTGGGAAGAGATTTTGGATTAGTTTGGGTTTATAAAACCTTTGATTTTTATAAATTGGATCGGCTACAGAAATCAAGTTTGGGAAAATGAAATAAATAATCCTTCTTAATTTTAGTGGAGTGGAAATATTTTTCCATACTTAACATCGAAGGATTACTTGTTTGGGTTATTTGTAAACAAATGTTTGAATAACATTTTTTGATCTATTTAATATGATTTGGAATAAGAAATATTCTCTTAAATGTTTTGTGAATATTCTTATACCATTGTATAAGTATATAGAAAAATCCCCTAGTATATAAAGGAATGGTTTGAGAATATACTTATAAATATTTTGGTAAATAATTAAAGTATTTAATTATTGAAGATTATTTTAAGAGGCTTAGTGGATCCCACATGGAATTAAATCTATGTTTGATTGTTTGTTTATTTGACAGTTAAATAATCCACTATCAAACCTGGAGCAATTTTTAATCCTGGAAATATCTAGGAGAGAACACGAGAATTATATGGTACATTTATCTTCGTTGATGCTATACTGTACGTATAAACTCGTATGTTCTTCTAGGACAAATGATAAGGTGATCCCTCCACTTAAGTAGTTAGGGGGTGATCCCCGCTCTTATGTATTGTCTGTTTATTTCCAAAAGAACTGGAGTTAAGTTTATCGAAGACTATCATTGTCTGTTTGGAGAGACCGGGATCAGATATATTATACCAAGCTGTAACGCCCCACTCCGAGACCCACATTAGCAAAGAGTATTATAAGGTAATATTGTCTGCTAATGCGGAGAATAGAGCTGGATAGGAGCGACCATCTATAGCCTTGTCTTAACTATCTACTGAATACGTCGATAAATGTAGCATATTTTTTTTCACATGTGGATCGACAAATCCAATAGATACTTAATACAAAACTATGATGGCTATAAGATCTAACAGAACAAAATATAACAACTCAAATGTAAAACATCATAGAACAGCATAATGACATACATATGTCTAAATACAAACACATCTCCAGTACAAATCCAAAATGATACAACTAAGTGGTATGACGACCACTACTCATACATGAGCCCAAAAGAATAATACATAGATCAGAGTGTCAATAGATAAGGACAACAAAATGCTAAATAAGATAGGCTAGCGGATATGTAGAAAGCAAAGTCCATGCGGAAGCAAAAGCAAATAGGCTATGTCCGAAGCACCTAACCTGAAACACCTCGGATAGGAACCCGCAAAGTGTTAACGTATGTCCCATACCACACGTTCGCACTAAACGGTTTACTAACCGTTAGTCAATTCCACACTCAAAGCAGTACAAAGTTTACCTCATCTCATCGGTAAACCAGACCCGAAGGACAAAACGATCAAACGAATAGATTAGGAATTAACTGAAAAGATAAACGCACATGTTCATAGCACGTGTTTTATCTAATCATTTAATTCTCCTCCTTCTTCACTCGAAGTGCAAAATTTTGTGTTTTATATAGAAATTAAGTTGAAGAAAACGAGTTTTAGGAACATTTCGAAATCGCTTTAGAAATGGGCTTTTGAAATTATTATTATTATCTAATCATATAATTCTCCTCCCTGTTCGCTCGAAGTGCAAAATTTTGTGTTTTATATAGAAATTAAGTTGAAGAAAACGAGTTTTAGGAACGTTTCGAAATCTCTTTAGAAATTGCGTTTGAAATTTTCTTATTATAGAGTATATAATTTTTATACTAAAAAAAATATAATAATAATTTCAAAAGCCCATTTATTTGAAAAACATTTTTAAAACACATTGTAATACCTGTGTATGAAATCCAGAAAGAAATATCAAGAAAACATCGAAATAACAGAAATTATACTAAGTATTATCCGTTTAAAACAAGCTGCGACTCAATATTCGACAGCAGGTTTGAACAAGTTAACAGTGTCAAAATGACTTGAAATTTTGCAGGAATGTAATTCAACATTCCTACTTCAATCTGCAAAAAGAATCATTCAAATCCGATTTGAAACGAAGAATCCGCGTCGTTTCAAAGTTGGACCAAAACAAGGTTTTAAACACTGAATTACAGCAAGCTGCAAGTACAAGTTCGACAGCAGTTTCGAAATAGCAAATGAACCCAGATTATCATGAAAATTTGCAGGAATGTAATTCAACACTCCTACTTCAATCTGCAAATTTTCATGACAATCTGGGTTCATTTGCTATTTCGAAACTGCTGTCGAACTTGTACTCGCAGCTTGCTGTAATTTAGTGTTTAAAATCTTGTTTTGGTCCAACTTTGAAACGACGCAGATTCTTCGTTTCAAATCGGATTTAAAAATTATTTCGAACCAGCATAAGCTTTTCGAATTGGGACATCTTGAAGATGATCAAAGATGGAGCTCTTTGAAGTGCAAAGGCAACTTGCTACTAATCTTGAGAGTGATTCCAAAAAGGATGTATTAGAAGTAGTGCCTTAGATTTCTACATATCCTAAACAACTTGTATGAACGAGTGCTGACATTGCATTATCACTTAGAGGGCACTGTTAGCATTCCAAGTAGGATTTTCTATATGAAAAGGTAAATCATAGCCTCAAGCCTCATCAACCGGGAAAGACTAAAACTGGAGATATGCAGAAGGGCTATGTGGTTGCACCTATTAGGGTATGTCTTCACCCTTCTAGATGTATATACATACATATACACACATTTATGGATTTGGTTGTGAATGAGAGCTCTCGGGAAAAGATAGCAAAGCACCGGGATGATGATATATTTAACACTATCCAGTAAAGGGTAAGGCGGTTTTGTATAGCAGGGGTGCAGGTTGTTCTTGTTGACCTCGGTACATTTTCTAGAGGTGTACTATGACAGGCAGTACCACAGTATCCTTGTCATTGTATGGAATCCATTCTCCAATAAGCTTCGTACGACTTAGGTTTGGCCAACTATGCTAGAATGTAAGATGCAATCATTCTAGCTATATTCATAATTTATCATAAACCCTAGACATTATAATAATATCACTGAATTTGCTATAAAATATGGTTTGGTTATCGTAAGGTAAAAACCCGTCTGTGTTTATGTGCGGCATGGTCTTACGAGATACCTTTTATTTTTAAAAGGTTTATAAGGTATAAGAATCCATTTGATTGTGTTTCTCACGCTGGTTTTACCAGACTGATCCGGGCATTATTTTTCTTATAATGCTCAGGTCAGCCTGAGCATATTTTCCATATTTAGCTGGACACTTGGCTGGATCCTCAAAGGCGTATTTCCATATTTTATCTTCCGTTGTTTGTTCTTGTATGTATTTATCAGCAGTTGTAAGGATAGGTTCTTATAACTATCCAAGGGATAACGATAGGATAATTGTACTCTGATTGATGTATGTATATAAAAGTTTTCTTTTTGTAAAGTTCATTGATATATTATAAATTACTCGTCACGTTGTGAGATTCTGTTCTGTCTTTCCGGCACTCGGATGTTCGGCACGTGAATACCGTGGATGTATTAGTGTCGACCTTTGAGGATCAAAGATGTTGGTTGTTACACAATATGAAAATAATAATACTGTTTTAAGTGATTTTTGTTATAAAAGTTACTAAAAATATCATTGATGAAGTTTTCAAACCTTGAAAAAATAATATTGAATTTTATTTTATGAAATAATTAAATGATTTTGGATATGTTTTGAATATATAACAATCTCGTTTTATAATATGAGAATTTTCACATATATAATGAGTTGAAGAAAAATGTTTATTCTAATTAGATTGAATATTAAGTGAATATTTTGAATTATATTCTATGTGTTAGAAAGAAATATAATTTATATTGAAGTCTATATATATTTATTTTAAGATTGTAACTAATTATAGAAAATTTTGGAAAGACTTCTATAAAGTATATTTGATTTATAAAGTGATTTTGTATGTTATATATATATATATATATATTTGATTTAATTGTTTAAAACAAGATTTTGTTGAACTTTATTATTATTTCATTTCTAGATTAAATTGGGATTTTATGTATGATTTCTATATTTTATGATTTCTTTTTTTCTTTTATATTGAATTAGATCATAAGAATGATTCACCGTTATCTATTTTGATTAGTTGCTTTTGAAGTGATTTCATATGGTGATGACATCCTTTTATTTGATTTTTTTATATTCCATTATGTATGACAAGAAATCTGAATAAACATAGTTATAATACCATCTAAGATGGGGAATTCAGTAATATTTCTCTGGTTATTCTTTAGACTCGCTATATAGAATATTATGGAGATTGAGTGTAGTTTATGAGCTTTGAATAAACGATTGAGCACCACGCGGTGGTATGGGACACCGATGTGATACTTATTCGGTTATTCATTGTAAGTAGATGTCATTAAAGCGATGAGAACTTGGATTATACTTATGTGAGGTGATGCACGGCGTGGAGCAGAATTATATGCTCGGGGTAGAGCAAGATTATATGCTCGGGGTGGAGCAAGTATATATGCTTGAGGTAGAGCGTTAAGGATGGTTGAGTTATGGGGGTGTGCCCATATGTATTTTGTCTATCATGAAGTGCTCCGGGATATGATTAGGAGTTAGCGAGAACCAGATGGCCAATGTCTTCCCTGATGGCCTAATTGTGGGGTCGCACACCAGATCTACAACACCTTTATTATATTATATGTGCATCATGGGATTTTAGAGAATGGTGGAGTAGCCTTTAGGGTGGTATATCCCTAGCCCCTTTGGTCATGAAAGCCAGTAGTCTGTTACCCTAGGGCAGTGATCCAGGTCATGATCAATGCATAACATAGTCTTACAGCGTGTTTATGACATGCGGTAGATATAGTCATGATACTAGGTTGATAACCGAAGACTGTAGGAGCTGATCCAAACAGTGTAGCCTTAGACTCCTGGAGTAGATGGGGTAGTTATCAATCTCCCTTCTTGTTCTACAATGAATGGTAGATAATCACATATTATTTATACACCTCACCTAGGTATTGGAGTGGATTCAAGTGAATAACCAACATACTCTTGGAGATGGCGGATAGCCATGTTGTGGTTTGACTAGGTGGCGTAACCTAGACATTTTGATGTTATTGGGTAGTGTAACCCATACATTATGATTAGATTCCCATCACTATTTATTTCCATATGAGGAGATGAGATTATACCAATGATGTGATAAGCGTCCACAATATAGTGGATTCTCATATCTTTTATTATATTGATAGGCAACCTGTCCTATATATATTGATGATGATATTTCATACATGATGATTTCTAGATTTTTATGATGATTCTAGATATAGATGATTCACCCATTTGATATTGTATCGACTGAATAATATTTGGTATGATTTTATATGGGTGATGACATCTTTATACTTGGTTTCGTGGTTACTATTCTGTTATGCTATTATTTGAATGTCATCCCTATTATCCTATGCGTATTCTATATCTATATACGTGTTGACCTCTAGATTTAGATATAATCTGACTCGTGTGTTATTTATATAATACTCAGGTCAGTCCAAGACATTTTAGGTACAAGGGCAATGAGACCATGTTTGAGGCATAGAAGAGGCTAGTATTCATTATAGTAGTTATCATCTTGTGTTGTATTGTTTCATGTGTGTATATTCATGTGATTTATATTGGACATACCTTGTATATTATGTATTATATATATTATCCTGCGATTTTGACTCTGCGTTCTCTAATTATATACTGTATATTGTGTATTTTTCTAGCTTGGAGGCACATGTGTTTATTGCTTTGTACTGATACCATGTACATTTATGCGAGTTATTTATTTGATGTTTAATACATACTGGTGTTAGTCCAAGGGAATATTAACTAGTGTAACCCATATTGCCTCATTCTTTGTATTATCTACTAATACTCTTGGATAGTATGAGTATAGAGATGGAGCATTACAGGTATGCTATAAATGTAAAACATTGCTAGCATTTATATATATACATCTACAAGAAATATAAATTAGTATAGGAAAGAAATGCGAAAAGTAAATGATACAGATTAAACATAAAGAATTTATATTATTTAATACATTGTTCAATACAAAATCCAATGGTCGATCTCGTTCATCTCAATGACTTACGTACAAAAGGAAACAAAAACAACCAAAAGAACAAAATAAGAAGCTAGACGCATAATTTTTTCCATAACTTGCATTTGATGGTATGCTTAGTCTTGCATTGCTTTTTCTCAGGAGTGCTACCTTATGGAGAGGTTTTCTTCCCATGAAATATGGGCTCTTCATTGGTGGAGATGATATGTGATTTGTGCTTTGATAAGTGGGACCCCCGTTGGCAACTAGATCGATTGTCAATTAGGATGAAACAACTAGTCTGGAAGTTGGAGTTTAGGAAGAAGGGGAAGGAATGTCAGTCTTCTCAAGCTTCTCCTAGACAAGCTTGGTCTTTTGCTTTGCAAGAGAATTAGCTATTGATGGATTATGGCCAGAATTACCAATAACAAAGACATATGTTTCCTCTTCAAAATCAGTAGCTGGCTCTTTGACCCTCCAACAATGCTCCAATCTTCTTAATGTCGGGTGCAAGCCTAAACTTGGTGTAAGTAAGATGATGGTGGTCTTAGTGGTGATCACCTCAACTGAAGGCCTGGGGTGAGAATCATGGAAGACATCAGAGGAAGTGTAGATCGTCCTATAATGTAGAAAACATGGCGATATAATTCAATAATTTCATCAGGAGTTGTTCGGACCAAAAATGGCAAAAGCACCCAATCAAGCAGTAAATGATAATTTTGAAAGGAAAGAAGTTAAAAGAGAGAAAAGAATAAAAAAATTATAGTGGTTCGGCAAATACTTCGGCCTACGTCTACTTAATCAATTTCTATTGATTGTACTTTTCACCTACAAAGTATATTTTACAACTTTGTTGCTTACAACTCTGGTATGAGATGTACGACCTTTAATTCAGAAATGGATATCTCAACTCATTATAATTCAGAGAGTTCAAAATGTTCCTCTTTAAGGTGCATTTCCTCCTTTATTTATTATGACTATGTTTTTAAATATATATTCACTTATAATTCATATATATTATTTCAAAAAAAATTCATATTTAAATCCTTTATATATTTAAAATGTTTAAAAATAAATTTATAAAGTTTTCATAAATTTTATTATGATTAAAATATGTATAAACTATGTTTAAATGATTTTATAAAGTATCAAAATATTTAAAAAGCCTAATATTTTCAAAACAAATTTTATAAAGTGTTTTCAAAATAGCAAGAATATGTCGACATGCATAGTAGGGATATATTGACATATAGACCGATTTTTTTCAAAATTCAAATTTGAATGGAAGTGTCTTTTTGTCATATTTTGTGAATGGACATGATCGTTGTTTCTCTATAAATAGAAGTTAAACCAATGAAATTTAGTTAACTACTTTCTTATATTTCTCTCTTTTTTCTACTCTCTTGATTTCTAAAAGAAATTATACTCAGACTCTCCTCAAATTCATTTAGAATCAAATCAAAACTCTATTGATTTATTCTCTAGATTACCCTCGGATCTCTATCATCTCTCTTACTCAAATCATGATCAAAGTGCTATTCAAGAGGTTATAGGATCGTTTGTACTCAAGATAAAAAAATGAGTCTGTAAAATTTATCAAATCATACTCTTATACTTTGTGGTGTGCTTGGTGTCCCTAAATTCCATGTGGGTGTGCTTGGTGTCCCGGAAATCCAAGTGGGTGTGCTGATGTCCTATCAAAATCCAGTGAGTGTACCTAGGGCTTGGAAAATCTGAAGGATGTGTTGCGTATCCTTCAAATCAAGATTGTATTGACTTTGATATTTGAAAAGAAATATGTACGGGATTAGATTTAGGGTAACTCCGAACTAGTATAAAAATTCCTAGTGTGATCTCTCTAACTCTTTACTTTTTACTTTTACTGAATTTATATTTGTTTGTGTTTTCATCTGTGATTGTTGATTCTGTATTATTTAATTATAATATTAAAAGAATTTAAAAATATTCACAAAAATCAGTAAACACTATTCACCCCCCTCTAGTGTTAAATTAGCCTTAAGATCCATCTTCCGCAAACTAACAGTATGCCCTAGAGACAATTATGTAATTTGTTACATATGTCTAACTTGATAACCAATCTCTTTCGAAATAAAAGGTGTTTTCTTTCTGTTATATACTTGATATAATGTGTTATATATATTAATTAATTTAAATTAATTAAAAGTATATTTAATAGAAAATCCATAAATGATTTGTTTTGTGATAGTAGTTATAATGTGTTGTAATCATGAGTGATTTATCACAATAAAATTAAACATACCATTTTAAATATTCCTAGTCAAGATGTATCAAAACTGGATATCGATGCATCCTATGAGACTAGAGTACATAAAACTCTCCAAACGTTGGGCAGTATATCACTCATGATTGCTGGGGGTACCATGGGGTTACTTATTGATAGTTATTTGATAATTATGGATGCCTTACTCGATAGTTTTCTGTTGGTTAATATAACTAAGGTCAAATAGAAAATATCGATGTGATAAAATTACACGGTTCTCTTGGCTTGAGAATATTGTTGATCTTAATTATGGAACCTCTGTTTTGATTATAGATAAATCATGGCGGACGTCAATAGAACGACTATAGTTTGGTTGAGTGAAAGCATTGGAAGTAAAACACTATTCAAGAGAAGATTTGTTTTCTCAATTATATAAGGTTAGTACACAGTCAACTGAAGTTAACTCAAAGTCAAAGTCACTAGCCAGAGCAATTCGGTTAATAATGATTGTTATTATTGGACCAAAGACTTAATGTTTGGACTATATTGAATATGGATGATATTGGAATTTTGACCATTACCAAACTCCATAAGTCCAATGTGATATAGTTTTAATGAAGAGAATTAGTGTAAATAATTGTCGCAACTGGGTAATGCTTAATAAAGTAAAATTGGATTTTCCCGAAACCAAATAAGCGATAAATTTGATCATAATATCACACCACCTGTTGAGTGACGTGTGAACGTTGATATTCGAATTGTTCGATATTAATCGCTGGCTGAATTTACATCTAAGAGTCACATAAATGAAACGTTGAATACTCCTTTTTCCATCCGATTTAATTAATTTGTAATTTTTATAGAATAATTAATATATATGAAATATTAGTTATAAAATATTATTTGATGTATTGGACAATATTAAACAGCATGTTTATAATAGTTATAAATATACTGTTCGATATATAATATATATACACATTTAAATTAAAGTTAAATGCAATAAATATTGTTTAGGCTTGAAATGGATTCAAGGCCCATAAGGGGCATTGTAATTTTGGCTATGATGGGGAAATAGAGGCTGACCATTTTAATGGCTGTTAGGGTAAGCTTTGGGTGTTTACAAATAAGAGAATATGTAAGAGAGAATTAAGGATCTTGATCCTAGTTTTGCTCTCTACTCTCTCCTATATATAAACATCTTATCCTTCATTTTATTTTGATCTTTTACTGTCTTCATCATCCTCTACTGCTGGTCGAATTATACCCCTCTACTTTTCTTAAAATTCAAGCAATTAAGTACAAATTATAATCAAATAATCGTCGATGGAAGGCAATTCAGAAGCTAGCAACTTCGAGATTTGAATTCGATTCAAGGAGTTTACTTCTTAGTTTCAAGGTGCGAGCTTTAAGCTTTGGTGAAAAGCATTCTTCAGATTTAATATTATATATAAATGTTTATATAATCATTATTGTATGTATATATGTATGTATATTATTTTGTTAAAAATATCACGATTCGGTATATCAATCGATTCTCACATATTGATGCTTGTGTGTGTGTGTGTGTATAATTCTTTACGCATATTGTTTATAGATGCTCTAGGCCAGAAATAAAAAAAACTTTTTAATTTCAAAATTTAAATAATATAATATTATATAAAGGTTAATATCAATCTAATTTAAAAGTTTAACACTGTATAAAATATAGTTTAGATCTTTATAAAATTAATTTCATTAGTATGAAATTCGGTGATTGAAGGAACAAATTCATTTTTTCAGATATTATTTATATATATAAATACTTCTATTTAATTCAAAATTGTTTATATAAATAAAATATATGTGTGTGTGTGTGTATTTATAGATAACATAAAGTTTTGGAAAATTTGATATGAAATAAAATAAAATTTATAATTTCAAACATATTTTTTTAGATTTTTTTTAGTTAATTCAGTACGTTATTAATGAATTATGAATTTTTATCTAATAAATTATTTAAACCGAAAATTAAATAATAAAAATAAAAAAATTATTTTATTATCAGGCCGAAAGTAAAAGGGAAAAAAATTTAGTTATAAATTATATATATATAATATTTAAAACTTGGTTAAATTTTTTATTAATTATACACGTGCAAAGACTTAGCCCAAGCCAAATACAAGATACAAAACGATAAGCCTTCATAGACATAATAATTACTGCCCGCTTTGATATACTAAAAGTTTATGTCAGAAAGCACCAGGTAATTATATGCCTGCTAAAGTCAAACTTTCCATCATTCTTTTACTTTTCATTTTCTCTTTATCTTATCCTTTCTGAACTTCGAGCTTCAGAAACTAGATCTATGGCAGTCGGAAGTCATGCATACCCTACGCCTCTAGAATTCTTGCCTCCACCGGCCTACAACTAGTAAGAAGCTTCTTCTTTATCCTTTTGATAATTAGTTTAACATGAATCTAGATCAGCTTCTTAATTTGTTCTTCCTTCCTTTTTTTGTCTTTGAAAAACTCGACGATTACGTTTTTTCCATATGTGATGAACTGAAGTTGTCAATGTAATTTGTTTTATATACCTACTCAACTCTGAAATGCTGCTGGAGCTTAGGTATAGCATCTTATCCTCTAAATCTCTTATTGCATGTGAGATTTTCTTTTTCAATTTTGTTTCCATTATCATTTTGTTGTTGTAGTCGCATCGGAAAGAAAAAATTACGATTGTGGTTTTTGTAGTCTCTCATAAAGTTTGCATTTTAAATCAACACTCATAACCCATTTTAGCTAATCTGACTGAAGTAGAAAGTATGAAATTTATCACTTTATAAGTGGTAAAGACCATTTTTGGGTTTCTAGATTTATTCCAAATGTTATCCGCCCATGTTTTGATTTCATGCTTTTGCCTGATAATTTCCCATGTTGATTTGGTAGTGAATTCCCCATTTTTAGTTGCATTCCATGCCCAGATATCTTTATACTGGTTTGTATATATAGGAAAGTATTCTAGTTCTGGCTTGATTGCTTGCATGCAACTCATGTTAACAGTAGACCATTCATTATGTATGATAATTTTCTCAACCTTATTGTCATAACCTCTTACACTAGCCAGTGTATCCCATAGGATTTTTTGGATATGATTTTTTTAGTGTTTCTAGATGCAAGGATGTTTTTCCATATTGTAGATGAGTTATTATCATATTGCATAGTCTAGAAGTTATCTTTGATATATCTATTTCTCATCCAGTTTTCCCATAGTGTATCAGCAGTAATAATTTTCCAGGCATATTTGAGGTTGTATACCTTTATCATCTCCTTAAGATAGATTAGACCCACCACATTTCTTCCTTAGGTCTACACAAAATGTCGTAGCTGACTTTATGCAGGCCCCCTCCAGATAAAGTTAGCACAGATAGAATTTTTATTCTCTATGGAACAATCTGGGATTTGGACCCAAATCTTACTTTGGCACTTATAACTGTGTGCACCAATTCCACTCTCCCTGCAAAAGATAACAATTTAGAGCTCTAACCATTAAGTTTGTCCCTGATTTTGGTGATGTGGTGTCCATATTCCTTGTCAGTTATAACATTAATAGACAATGGCACACCTAGGTATTTGATTAGGAGGTTATCCTCTTTAATCTCAAGAGTGACTATAATGTATTGTTTTTCTTTGCAAAATTTATTGAAGTAGCACTTTGATTTAAGTTTGTTAAGTTTCAGGTCAGTGCGTTTCAACAGGTTGTTGAAAATAGTTTTGATGCCTTGGGCAGCTTGATGGCTTAATTTGATCACTACAATCAGGTTATTAGCATATAGTAGATGGTATACAATGGGTTGATGTGTGAAAAGTGGTTGAAAAATCCCATTGTGACATGCTAATTCCATATGTAGGGTGAACTACTCTATTTCTATGGCAAAAAGGTATGGAGATAGAGAGTCCTCCTGCCTCAAACCTTTATTACTTGAGATAAACTTTGGTGCACCATTAAGGATAATGGAAAATGCAGGGGTAGATATACATTCCTCTATTAAATTAATGATTGGACGATCCCTATGTAGGCTAGCATATGGAGGATAAATTTTCAATTAATTTTGTCATATGCCTTGTGTCAGTCAAATTCTAAGCAAATTTTATCTGCCCCTTTCTTGTTAAAGTGTGTGACTAACTCATGAGCTAAAAGAGAGTTTTAGATACGTCTTCCTCTGATGCAGGCTGTCTGGTATTCGGATACTAAATCTAATAGAATTTGAATTAATATATTGCATATAAACTTGCTTAGAATTTTGAATATCATGTTACAATAGGCAATTAGCCGGTAGTCTTCTATTTTGTTTGGATTATTTGTATTTGGGATGAGAGTGATAAATGTATGATTGATTTCAAGAAGAAATTTCCCATTAATGAAAGACTCTCATACAACATCTAATAATTTATCTTTTATTTGAAGCCAATGCAGCTTGAACAACTTAGAATTCCATCCATTTGGGACAGGACTAGAGTCATCATGTGTAGAGAAGATGGCTTATTTTATTTCTTACTCGGACACTTTCTCTAGCAACAACTCAACTCCCACTTCATTAATCAACCTCCTATAGTTTACCTATGGTAAGTCATTGTCATATTCTCCCTTGTGTAAGTCTATGAAATATATGATAGCCGATTTTTCAAATTGATCCATGTCTGAAACAGTTTCTCCATTTTTTGCTAATGTATTGAGGAGATTATTGTAGTTTCTCCTGTAAGACATTTTTGCATTGAAGAATTTTTGAGCATCCATCCCCCTATGTCAATCATTTCTCTTTGACTTTCTTTTTTATATTAATTGCTTGATGTTGCATTGCTAGTTTAAGTTGTATTTGGATTTGATAGTACTGTTCATTAAGCATCTGGTCAAGTGGATCTTGATTAAGAGCTTGAAGTTCTTCCTCGCATTTTTCTTATAGATTTTGAATTGAATCTTGCTGCTTAGGCCTAGCTTTATTCTATCTTTTTAATTTGTTTTTTGCTATTTTCAAAAAGCATACTAAACTATTCCAACAAGTACCATCAATGTGTTCAATAGTTTGAAGGTCTAAAGCATCATCATAATCATCAAAAATGCCAGTAATTTGCATACCCGAATGGAGTGCTATTTTCCTGCTCTTTACATTGTAAATGATATATAGGGGACAGTGATCACTTGTAGAACTAGGAAGCACTTCTACCTTGAGTTTGGCGATTTTATTGATCTTTTCTACATTCATTAGCACCCTGTCAAGTCTGCAGCTTATTTTCCTCGACTCGCCACTTCTCCAAGTGAATTTCAGGCTAGTGTGGCAAGCTTCAATGGGCCTAGCAGCTACAAAGCATTGGTTGAATTCAACCACCTTAGCCAATTTCAATGTAAGCCCTCCTTTTTTCTCATTTACTAATAAAACAACATTAAAGTCTCCCATGACCATCCACTCTTGCTGAATAGTTTTTGATAATGAGTTTTCCCATTGATGCTTCCTTATAGAAGCCCAAATATGTTCGTAGAAAAAACTGCATATAAACTTGAGACCCCCTATATTAGTAACTTTAGTGGTGATTTTTTGTTCTTCCACATTAAGTGTATGGATATTCCATATTGCTTTATGCCATAGCACCATGATTCTTCCTTTTGATTGAGTATTTACATTTTCCATTCATTGCCCAACGATTCTACAAACATATTTGTTGACTCTGACCCAAATTTCTTTTCTAGTGCAATAATTAAAGTGGAATTAAACTTATTTCTAATGTTAAAGAGATATAACTTTCATGCGTCATTATTAAGACCCCTAAAATTCCAACATAGCATTGAGATTAAAAGGATGCTGCTTTGCTACTAGTCAAAGGAGCAAACACAACTTTTGGCTGCTCTAACTTCTGTTTACCCTTGCCAAATTGTCTCTTGTATGTAGGATTTTCTTTCGTAAATTTGCCTTTACTTACCCCATTGACTTTTGAATCCGATTTACTTACTTCCAAATTAATGTTCATGTTTCTAATTTCTTCTATGCTTGTAGGGTTAGTATCCTGGGGAATATGAGGTTCCTCAATTTTATATATATATATATATATATATATTCCAATTAAAATTTTATATCATAAATATTCTGATTAATTTTATAAATCATTTTAAAATAGTTATAAAATTTAATTATATTTATTCATATAGTCGTATACATATGTATATGTATTTTAATTAGTGTTTTATGTAAATAATTTACAACCAATATTATATAATAATTATATAATTATATTTTCATACATATATACATATATTATATGTGTGTGCGCGTGCGTATGTGTGTGTGTTTAATTAATTTTACGTATATATATATATATAATTTAGACAATCCATTTGTATACACGAGGGACTGACATGTCCATTACGGTGTAAATCACAACAACTATACATGGGCATGTCAAACCATGTATACATTATGCTATTGGACGTGCACGCACACTCATATGTGCATATGATGTACATACATATAATATAATACAAACTATATAAAATAAAACTTTATTTTTAAATTTAAGCAAAATATTGATTTTATTTAAAAAAATAGAAAAGTTCTAAATGAATTAGACTACATAGGCCTAACAAGATCCAAATGGAAGAATTTTTTTTTAAATTTACTCATTTACTCAGGCTAGCCCAGTTCCAACGTTAGTATCAGAACCAAATAACTTCTGTTGTCTAAATTAGCAGTATTAGGGCTAACTTATTAAAGCCTACCTATATAGTAGAGAGTCTAGAAAATTTGTGTCTGAGGTGGGGTTGGATAATCTAGTACTCTTCATTACCTATCTATTGTCCTGGCCTGAAAGGATGAGGTAAGCTTAAAGGTTGTCCTTAATAGAAAAGGCTCAATTTGAATTAGGCCTTGGTCTAATTCAAAATTGTTTTGAAATTAAAATATAAGTTTTAAATTCAAAACAAAACACATATTATAAAAGTTATAATATAAATTTTCAAAATGTTTGAAAATGATATAAAATTAATTTCGAAAGTATTATTTATTAATAATATTAATAAAATAAATGAATTAATTAAATAAATATACATGTATAATATATATAATAATATATGATATGTTGTCTTGAAATGTTTAAGACAATATGAGTATACATGTGTGTATACAAGAATTTTCCAAATTAATAATACTTAATTAAAATTGGTTAATTAAATAAATTAAAATACACACATAGATGTATATATATAAGATATATGTGTATTACTATAAAGGTTATAGTGTGTATATATATATATTCAATATAATATATTATAACTAAATAATACAATAATTAATTAAAGTGTTACTTGATTAAATTAATTAAACAAGAGTTAATTAATATATGTTATACATAAAATATTATATAAGTTAAATTAAGTATAAAAGTTATATACTAATAAAACTTATATAATATAAATATATAAACTAAAGATGGAATACTAAGAAACCCTTAATAGATTTAAGGAATAAATACATACGTAAAAGTTTGTATACCACGATTTTTGATGTGTCCGACACTTGAATCAGGAGGGCATTTCATAAGAAATGCATAATTCCATAAGTCGATATCACTAAATCAAATATATTGAAGACTATTAATCTTTAATATAAGTGTTTTTCTCTACCATTTGTATATTAATAAATTACTTACATACTCTCTGGTTATTGAGCAAACTCAAACTAGACATGTTATGTGTAGTATTATTAAAGTATTAACTAGATGAGGAAAGATAACTATATGTATTTGTTGAGAAAACTCAAGGTACATATTCTATACTTAGGTCCTATGTAGTTAAAGCCCTTAGTGGTTCTATAAAATTGGAGGTTCAAAAGGTTATAGCGAGGATAAAGAGGGATATGGCAGAAAATAGCGGAGATGAAAAAGTTTCATTAGATATAAAATCAAATACTTAATGTTAATTTATTCAAATTATCAGGTCATTCATATAGGAAAAACAAATATTTTTTAACCTTATATAATAAAATCAAAGGTATCATGATTTATGTAGACTAAATTTGGTGACTACAATAGATTTCTTATATTAAGCACGTATTCCTTAAATTTTGGTATTTACCCTAACTTTGTATGGTTTAAAAGAAAACTAGTCAAATACCCGTTCTTGTATTAATGTTGCTAAAACAGTTACTAAAAAGCCTTGATCTAGTGAGTGTAGTAGAAAATAACCGAAGTTAAAGTAGAGCTATTGTTTAATAGCGCTAAATTGAAATAGCGTAGCAGTCGAAGAGCGCTATGCACTATAGCGGGGATTTTGCGGGGCTTTAGTAGGGCTTTAACAACACAGCTTAGGCCGTCGCGAAATAGTCGGCACGAGTGAATAATTTCTTTCGATTTGTTGATCAAACTCAAGGTCAAAATGAGACTAGGATAAGGAACCATGGATTAGGAGTTGTATGTGGTGCAACCAACAAGGAGTTATCCATTGTTTATAGGGCTATAACTTGTTGAGAAAACTCAAGGTCAGATCCTAAGACAGTTAAGTCCTAACACCCACTAGTGAAGTCGAAAGACTTCTACATTTCATCTTAGGGTTTGGAGAAACATAAAAGTCTAGAGGGAGCCTTATTAGAAAAATGAAATGGTAATATTTAACCTTTCTAGTATTGTAAGAACATCTACTATATAAAGTTATAATAATCTACATTGATAAATTTGTTAATTAATATAACTGATAAAATGTTAACCAATTAAAATATAAAAATGAACTGAATTAATATTGATAAATACAAATATAAAATAAACTTACCTATAAATATTTACATGTTAACCCATGCAAGCGCCTAATTAGACAACCACTAAGTACATTTGTAACCTAGTCACTAATAAGTTTCCTTGACTGAGACTGTGTATTGTCTTCAATGAGTTTCAAACTCTAAAAGAAATACAAGAATATGGATATTTGATCCATATATAATCGCATATAAATGTTATATAATGAATTGTCACAATTCGTAATGTACGAAACCTCGATGAATTTAGTTCATTTGAAATAAGAAAGTAAACTATAGTGTGAGATCGAGTATTCAATATGATTGATTACAATAATGGTCTTTTTGTATTAAATCTAACACTGGACCAAAGGCTACAAGATAGATCTAAGAATTTGATGACCGAAATGTCAGTTTGATCAGTTTAATATAGTGCAATTTATTTGATATCCTTACAAGTTAATGATGACTAAATGCACTTTCTTAAAGATATTAATGAATAATGATAAGAAACTTGTTTTTGAACATTGTTTACAAAAATATATTCTTCGATGAAAAATCGATAATGCGACCGAAAATCGTTTTATCGATAAACAGCTTTCTGATCAATATAAGTTGTTCAAACTCTTGTGCACTTGTCTAATGATCGAATGAATGCATTAACAACTAATTAACACAAACTCCTCTTCATAAAGCAATGGAAGTATCTAGAATCTTCCAAATGGATAAGAGATATTATCATGTTAAGGGCATAAATATATTTTGCTAATGGAAGTGATGTAAAGGAGATGTGATAGGCATGTGGAGTGGTGAGCCTTCCATGGTATAGTGGGGTGTGTGCAAGCTTAAAGAGCACCATTTGAAGCCTATATAAGGAGAGGCACACCCTTGTTAATAGATCACAAATTTACAAAGCAGAAAACCAAGTTCTTTTCATATCTTCTTCTTTAATGTTCTAAAGAAAATAATTGCAAATTTTATCCAAATCATCTCAAATTTGGAGTGAAGCCTTGGGACAACATTGCAACACCTTCCATAAAGATAGATCTTGAGAAGTGGAGCCATTCTCTCCTCCCATTGATAGGCCATGAGCAACTTGTCCCATTTTGGGCTAAAGGAAGGTGAAAGCAAGGAAGGAGAAGGAAGGAAAGGCGATTGCAAGGTGAGGTTGGACTTTGGTTTCTTGGACTTGCTTGTCTGTTGGGTTAAAGGTGAGTTAACTCACAAATTTTAATGAAAAATATTGGGGGGAATATGTTTGTGTTTGATTGTGTATATATTGTTTGAATTGACGTTGACATATGTTGAAATATTGGTTTTGATTCTTGTTTTAAAACAACAAGCATACATGATCCATGTCTATGGATTTGGAATGGACTTGAATGGATTTGTATGACTTGTGATAAGACCTTGAAACAAAGCACATAGGTTATAGATGGACTTTGGTTTAGATTGGACTCGGATTTGAAAGTGCACTTTTAGCGATCGCCGCTATGGATGCACTTAGGAATTGCCTTATTTTTGGCGATTTCAGTGGAACTTTGTAGAGAGATCCTTAGGGTTTTCTCATCATATTTATTATGTTTTATATATATATGCTTTATTCCATAAAAATATTGGATAGTAATAAGTAAAGTAATATTTTGAAAAGTGGCCAAATATTCACTTGTGCAAAACTGCCACGTTTAGCCTTGATTTTTGGACTTTAAAGGTTTGAAAAGATATTTAAATTTAAGTATTTTGCTTCATTTTTTTAGAATTGTTTGCTAAATCATATTAGAGTATTTCAAAAGTGGTTTGAGATATTTATGAATTTTTAAGAATTAGCTGTGAATTTTTAAAGAACGGATTTTTATAATGAAAACTTGTTTTTCCAAGTTTTAAAAGGATTTTTATAAACTTGTTATTTTCAAGTAATATTTTGAGTAAACTTTTTAAAACCTATTATAAGTATTTTAAGGTTTTAAAAAACATTTTTTTAAGCATATATAGTTTATAGAAGATTAGTTGATTATGTTATTAAAGTTTAAAAATCTTATGTAATATTATCTTTTAAAGTGCTCTACTAAATATTTGGTTTTATAAATAAAATTAATGTACATACGTATATAATCTCTAAAGGGTTCTAGAAGTTAAACCAAAGGTTTTGAAAGGGGTTAGAAATTGCTTAATGGCAAAATAGTTAATTGTTTGATTACTTGTTTAAAAAGTAATTAACAATACTTAACACTAAAAACTGACGAAGTAGACTTATCTATTTGTGAGAGTTAAGATTGATGTTCAAGTAAAGATATGAGTAATAAAGCTCTAACCTATCGGCTTCCCACTTGATCGAGGAGTAGTTAAGTCGGTAATGTTGAAAATGTGTTAATCATGTTGATTACTTACTTGCTTATGGAAATCAGTGATACTATACTTAACACTAAAAGCCAACAAAGTAGATTTATCTATTTGTGAGATTCAAGAATGAAGTGTCTAGGTAAGGCTTTGATGCAACCGGTGCTCCAACTTACCCGGCTTCTCTCTTGGACGAGGAACAGTTAAGTTGGATTGTCGAAAACGAGTTGAGTATAGGAATACTGATTTGTATAAGCACTTGTTTTTGACTAGATAGTCGATTATTCGGCTATTGAACTTGACCTAATATTGACTTAAGAAGTATTAAAAGGCTTCACGATTTCATACCTATGAGAACCCCTGGGGAGGAGCATTGGTATGAAACATCTCTAGCTTTTCCTTACTTCTAAAAGAACCGGAGTTGAGTTAGTCGGAAATTCATCCATTGGTTTTGAAGAGTCTGGGATTAGAAAGTGTTTTACTTACTGAATACCACTTCAAAACTAGTATACTTAGTTCTATGTTTTGAAAGCGGTTGTAAAGGAGAGTCCGTGTGGTGATTAATGATCTGTTCGAGATGCTCGAATCCATGTAGTGATTCTTCATCTGTTTGAGATGATGGAATCCATTTAAGGATTCGTGTTCTGTTCGAGTGATGAAGACTCATGTGAGAGATGCCGAACGTAACCTTGACATCCGGAATGGATAAGCACAAAGTGGGATGCAGAATCTTGAGTTTAGCTAACCTTTTAAGGTACATCAACTCCATTATCTAGATATGCTTATAGATGATGCTAGCGGGAGTTGTTGGTACTTGGTTCCATGCAGTTAATAATATGTTCTGGTGATGGGTCTGTTGGGTTTACCTTATGGTATATTTTATCTAGAGATATACGGTGCTTAAATGGTAGTTTCTGGTCCTTGTCATGGAGATTTACTTCAGTTTATTGGAAGCATCTCTGTAGGAAAAATCAATGCTGCGAACATAACTTAGTGGTATTGATTGTATACCTATTATTGTTGTGTCATACACACAACAGCTATTTTATGATATATGTTCTACACCCTAAACATTATCTATTACAACGATATATTCATTCATTGGATGGTTGGTTTCATTTGTAGGGAAAATTGGTACGGTAATCCATACGGTCTCAATAGTTACTGTTACTTGTTACATATTTCTTGAGTTTCTCACGCTGGTTTACCAGACTAATACAGGTGTTATTTTCTTATAATGCTCGGGTCGGCTCGTGTGATAACCGGGTTTTTAACCTAGTAGAATTCAATAGGAGTTAGAACATTTGGATTGAGCCAGAATGACATCAGACTTGACCCAAAGGCTTAAAATAACTAGAAGATGGACTGCAAGAAATATGCGACCAAAATACACAATCTTTTCGAATCAGCACCGATCTGATCCAATTGGATCGGTACCGTTGCTTCTAACCACTTGCATTGTACTCCTATCTCTCTACCCAGCTTATCTATCGAGTTTGATGACATTCCAAGCATCCAAGTTCAAGAAGCAAAAACTTATCTGATTCGGACTACAGTTCAGTCAAATCCATAGGTGAATCACCATCATAACACGAGAATTAGCTATGAAATTACGTGGAAAGCATCACAACCAAGCAAGGAAGCCATATGAATAGAAAGTGTATAAGAATTTTAAATTATTCAGATCGATACCGATCCGATCCAATTGGATTGGTACCGATCTGAATTGTTTGTTCCTATGATACCCAAATCTCCTGAGTAGCTTCTGCATGATGGATACGAGCTCCTGGTGAAACGACTCTAGCCCAAGTGCTCTCCAACTCTTATAAACATCATCCCATCTGCAACAGGAAAAAGATCTGATTTCTACAAAACTAACGACAACAACTCTACCACTGTTTCTTCATTCTTCTTCTTCTTCCACACAACACCCGTTAAAGGGCAACTGAGTTCCTTTCGGTTATCTCTAATAATGGTGGCTTGATCTAACTTAGGAAAGGAGAATCATATTGTAATCTAAACTCGTTTGTAATAGCAGTTGACCAATAAAAGCTATAAAGTCGATGTTGGCTTCATTAACAGCCGAACAACTATAAAAATCTCTTGTCTCTTTATTATTTATGTTCTTTTTACATTTATTTTATATATTATTTGCTTTGAGAAACAGGGCTGGTGTTTTCACACTCAAACCAGGGCGTTGATCCATTTTTTGGGTTAACATTTTGGTGCTTTCACTGAGATACTGAAATTCAGCTTAGATCTAGTTATCCACTTTGGATTGCTTTGAACTAGAAGTTAGATCCGAAAATTTAGCTTGAAGAAAGTTAGAGATTCGTTGTCCTTATGGCTCCTCAAGATCTGCATCTGAAAGGGATGCAGAAACAACACTTCGTGACGATGAAGCAAACACCCACCAAACTGAAACTAACAATGGAAACCTGCTCTAGGCTATGTTATTTATTCAACTATCTATTTAATCATCAATTCTTTGATGACCTACGGATGATTAGAGTGTAAATCTTTGATTCGACAAAACCATCGATCCAAACTAATAAAAAAGAAGAAGGTTGAATTGAATGATGTAGAAACTCGAGTTATGATTCTCTTGCTACTCATGTAACACATGATACAAAAGATGCTGATACAAAAGAAGAAAACAATTAACAAATCCAACGCACTATACTTGATACAACATAATTTCACATTTTCAAATAAAATTAGAAGTGCAAATACATAGTGCTAAAAGAGATTCAAATAAAAGGGCCCAGCAATTTGCCAAAGAACACACCAAATGGTGAAGGAGCTACAGACCCTCGGGGACTTTCTGCTCAAGCAAGACAGCTATGACCCAGCGGAGAAGCATCCCGGCCAACTGACAAAAGGATGACTATCAAATAACACTCAAGCTAGCTAGCTACAGAGGAAGTAAAGCGATGCCTTCTCATCCATCCTTATCTGCTTTCCTTTTCCAACTGAGCCTTATCGGGACACTAGGGGCATTGCAGACAACACGACAAAGAAAACACTTCTATGCCCTTGAACTATGAGTGAAGATCCCGGCCCTACTAACCGTCGGATCATTGGGTCATATCGATCTCTTCTTCTAAGAACTAGCATTGCTCCAGTAGCATAAAAAAGGCTTGTCTGAAGGATCATCGAACGAACAGATCCAACCCCCGGTCTCCGAGTACCGATAAAACCATGTTCCCGCAAGCCGAATCCCAAAACTCTTCTTGGATTTGATGAATTATCACTCCAAGGCCGTTTGGTCTCCGAACATCTAAGCAAAATTCTTCTTGGATTCGATGAATCATCACTACATGGCCATCTGGTTGTTGGACATCTGACCACAAAAAATTCTTCGTGAACTAAAGAGTCATGACGGTGAACCGGTAGATTAACGGTCATCTGATCCAAAAAACCCTTCATGAACTAAAGTGTTGTAAAGGTCATTCATGAACTAAAGTGGCGTGAAGGTGAAACGGTAGATCAGTAGTCATTCCAAAGGTCTTCCATGAACTAAAGGGTCATGAAGGCGAATCGGTAGATCGGCGGTCATCTGATCCAAAAACTCTTCATGAACATGAAGGTCCTTCATGAACTAAAGCGTCATGAAGGCGAACAGGTAGATCAGCTGTCATTTGATCTAAAAACCATTCGCGAAAGTGAAGGTCCTTCATGAACTAAAGCATCGTAAAGGTGAACCGATAGATTAGCGGTTATCTGATCCAAAAACCCTTCGCGAATATGAAGGTCCTTCATGAACTAAAGAGTCGGGAAGGCAAACCAGTCGATCAGCAGTCATCTGATCCAAAAACCCTTCGCGAACATGAAGGTACTTCATGAACTAAAGTGTCGTGAAGGCGAACCGATAGATCAGCGGTCATTTTATCCAAAAATACTTCGCGGACATGAAGGTCCTTCATAATAAAGCGTCGTGATGGTGAACTGGTAGATCAGTGGTAATCTGATCCAATAAATCCTTCATGAATTAAAACGTCGTGAAGGCAAACTGGAACATCAGCGGTCATCTTATCCAAAACTCTTCGAAGTCAACAAAGTCACGCTCCGAGGCCATAAATCGACAATCACATCAGTCACTCCATAGAATTAACAACGACCGATGAAACAAATAGTGCTGAATTACAGAGCTTCGAAGTCGCTCAAAAAAATTTGCACCAAAACTGAGCCGACCCTGTGGTTAATTAGAGGCCGACTTGAATCGATCCAAGATTCGGAACTTGGGAGAACCAAGTATCTCGGATCCCTAATATATAAGTCTCCAAAAATAGAGGCTTTCCCATGCTTTAATCATCTAGAAAACACAACCGCATCTACTGGACCAGGGGCAACCAGACAAGTAGTGAAGAAACCCTTGATACAGTTCAAAGCGCGCGAATTGCCCTACAGCATGGGGGGCACCATACACATTTGAATAGCCATAAGAAAGGACGAGACTAATCATACCGCAGTTCTGTTACGCCCGATCGAAAATTCTGGCATTCTGACAACTGCAGACTTAATGACCTGGCTAGCACAACAAACAAAATAGAGGCATAATACTCGCTTACTCCTTCCCAACTTTTCCTTTACCACCCTTAGTGACCAGTTATATTTCCTCTTAGACCTTTTGCTAGTTGAAGACCCAATCTTTGAAGGCAGTTTGAACCAATAGCTAAGAGTCTTACCCTGAACTCCCATAGTCTCTTCTTCATATCCATTTTCATACGATCAGTTATGATCTCTCCACCATGGCAACTCGATCTGTTCGGTCATGCACATTGTCCCGAAACACAAAAGGATCATCCAAGCTATGGTTACCTGATTCAAAAACCGCTTATCTCTTGGAACTGACGAAGTCACGTTCCAGTGAAGTAAAACCGTCGGATCGAAGGGAAAATTCGATCCACGCCTCAAAAAAATTGATGTCGCCCTGGTGGCATCAGGGAGGCCCAAATTTCAAAAGTTGTGCACTTCCTAGCCACGCATATCACAAGCCACGCACTTCCTAGGTCGCGCATCTCATAAGCCACGCACCTCCTATGCCACGCATCTCATAAGCCGCGCACTTCCTAGGCCGCGCATCTCATAAGCCGCTCAAACACTAGTTGATGTTGCTTCGGCATCATCAATAAACCATTCTGGATCAACTGGTCGTATCGTTCCTATTAGCTGTGCATATCGTAAGCCGTGCACTCTTAAAAGCCATGCATCTCATAAGCCATGCAAACACTGCTTGATGTTGCTCCGACATCATCAACAAACCATTTCGGATCGACGGGTCGTATCGATCTCGTAAGCCGTGCACACTCATAAGCCACGCATCTCATACGCCGTGCACTTCCTAGGTCGCACATCTCATAAACCGCACACGTCCTAGGCCGCGCATCTCATAAGCCGTGCAATTTCTAGGCCACACATCTCCTAAACCACGCATCTCATGAGCTGTGCACTTCCTAGGCTGTGCATCTCATAACCCGCGCGAACACTACTTGATGTTGCTCCGGCATCATCAACAAACTGTTCCGGATTAACGGGTTGTATCAATCCCATAAGCCCCGCATATCGTAAGTCGCACACTCTCAAAATCCACTCATCACATAAGTCGTGCGAACACTGCTTGATGTTGCCCTGTTATCATTAACAAATCGTTATGGATTAATGGGTCGTATCGATCTCATAAGCCGTGCACAGTCATAAGCCGTGCATTCTCATAAGCCATGCATTCTCATAAGCCGCGCATTCCCATAAGCCGTGCTTCGCTTCTTGGATTCGTAGAATCACATCCAAGTAACCACAATCTCACTGTGCGCATCTCATAAGCCGCACAAACACTACTTGATGTCGCTCCGGCGTCATCGATGACTTTTCAAAATTCTCTAAGTACCGATGTTGCCTCGACAACATCGAGAAACTTGTCTATTGCGGGATTAACAGGGATCAATTCCTGCTACCCAAAAGAACCGACATTACTCCAACAGTGCCACAGAGCTCCCAAGCCAAGAGCTCGGTAAGGAATTCCGATCTTTGACCAAAGTTAATATACAAAAATGTCTAAAGTCAAGACATTCAAGTCACGAGTTCCCAAAGATAGGAGCCATGACTCAACTTTGACCGGGGGCATAATGAGAGCCACCCAGAACATCAAGTCTTGCATCAAGTATTCATAGTAATCGGCCCCCTGACTAGGGGGTACATAACACACTAATGCTTAGTCAGGATAAAAATCACTCCATGGTTCTGTTACGTCGAACAGAGAATTTCGGCAATCGCAACAGAGCTAAGCAGTATAGTACACTGAACGACTGTGGAATTAAAGGGAAACTGCTCCAATATGTTAGACATCGATACTTCCTCAACAACAT
Organism: Allium fistulosum; assembly: GCA_030737815.1. Classification (NCBI taxonomy): domain Eukaryota; kingdom Viridiplantae; phylum Streptophyta; class Magnoliopsida; order Asparagales; family Amaryllidaceae; genus Allium; species Allium fistulosum. The sequence continues at coordinate 181,873,928 of CM060905.1, read as the reverse complement.
TGAGAATTCTAGATCTTCATATCAACAAGAAAATCGAACTCCCTAAAATTCATCATCGCTCGAAAATAGCGATAAAAGGAGGAACTTAACGTCGACTGGAGATAAACGACGACGGAAGACGTTTCCAGAATCAAGTCATCGACGCACCAGTTTACAAAGATAGAAGAATGTGCTCGACTGAGTTCTCAAATCCTAACTTACAAGAATCTAGCATAGCCTAAAGATTGGCAACATTGGAGGGAATAACTCATTATTTAGCAATCTAACACCGCTCGGAGATTAGCGACGTCGGGAAGGATAACTCCCGATCGTCATAGATTCATCGCGGCCTAGACTTTAGCCTCGCTTGGTATAATCAACCATTTAAGGACTGATCAGATACCTCGACTCCTACTTGCAAAAAACCAGCTGTTGTCCAAAGACAGACAACGACAAGGAGAGAACACTTAGAATCGAGAAGCTAAACTATTGATTCTTGAAGATTAGAGCCAATGAATAAGGTAGATATCCACAACTACGTCAATGCCCTAGTATGCATCGAACAAGCAAAGTTAATTATCATAGACTCAAGGCAAGCACAACCAAACTCTTTCGATCCATGATTATGATGGGAAGAGTGCAAGTGTACTGGGGGAAATGTAATGAATCGCCCCCACAATATCTAACCTTCTATACGTGTTCAGAGTTTAGCAGTTGGGAATAACAGGTTCTACAAATGGAATCAGTTTGCAAAAAAAACCAGTCGGAGGAAATTCGACCCTGCACAAACAAGAGTAACCATGGAATTGGTTAAGCAATGACCCTATACCGCCAAAGGGAGCACTTGACAGTAATAAACAAAGCTAAGTAACGGACATGCTTGGGACTCCCATCCTTCCAGAATGTGGCGTAACTAGGAGTTAAGCAACATTGAGAAAGTAGCCATATTGGGGTAAAAGGAATCTATTTAACTTTATAGGATCGAATGAATGATTCAATCCTAATTAACATGACTTTAACGTTGCCTAATGACAGGCAGCACTAAGAAAGGACTTCTACATTCCAATCATCGAAGTGCTAGTTTCCAAAAGACCGAAACTAGTACCCAACTAGATTAAAGGCACCGCCATATTAATGGGAAAACCGCAACCTCCTAAGTGTATGTGTTGCCCCAGCAACGTCGAGGCCTTCTCTCACTTCCTAAGTACCAATGTTGCCCCAGCAATGCCGAGAAACTTTCTAATTCTTAAGTACTGGTGTTGCCTCGGCAATGCCGGAAAACTTTCTGCTTCCTAAGTACTTCCTCCGCAATATCGGGAATTTGTTATTCAATAAGTACCAGCGTTGCCCCGGCAATGCCAAGAAAACTTTAATCTAGAGTGTCAATGAGAAACACTCAATGTAGTGAACCATCGATGCACCAGATTCCGAAGATAGAAGTTGGTCCCCAACTACTGTTATCTTTGGAAATCTATTGTTGCACGAAGATAGGCAATGATAGGAAGACATAACCTTCAAAAGGTCAATCTGATAGTTCGACCTTATATCGCAGGAATCAGCCACTGCCCGAAGATAAGGCAGTGTCGAAGGGAAATCTTGGGGATTGAGTCGCTCACGTGCTAGTTTCCAGAGATAGAAGCCGGTACACGACCAAACTTCCAGTATTCACCTACAACTTTCGAAGTTTGATGACGTGCGGAAGAAATTTGATGTTGTCCAGAGATAAGCAGCTTCAAGAGAAGTTTGCTTGGAACCAAGCAGCTATGTTTCCAGCTCTCGAAGGTACGAGCTGACACATGAACATGACTTCTGTGACGATGTTGGCAGTTAAGCAAGGCACGCACGGCTAAGGACAAGCATGGAAATTTCCTGGACAATCAGAAATCGTCGGACTTCCTGAATACCAGAATAGGATTGGGAGCCAAATTGGGAGCAATTGAATCATTTATCCCACAACTTTCCACCTCTCACAAATGCCAAAAAACGGGCATTCGAAATAGCTAGTCCCTGGAATAGGAGTGAACGCACAAATACTTGCTTGAAAGAAGCGTCGCCAAGTCCAGACATGAATAACTACGAGATTGGTTGAATAACGGTTTTGTATCACAAAATAGAGCATGGCGGCAACAAAATTAGTAACCAAGGAAACGAAGGATTTAATGTTCAGAAATTTACCATCGATTAAGGCCTAACGACAACAAGATGGGTTAATGACCAACTTAAGGTCCGACTAGATCACTTGGTCAAAGGGAATGCTATTGCCCAAAGATTGGAGATGCTAAGAAGAGACTCCTAAAATGAAACTATAATACATTGGCTTTCGAAAACAAAAGCAAGAGCTTGATCGAGACTTCATCTCTACCTTTCGGAATCTCGCGTAATCCGAAGATCCACAACATGAAGGAAAAATCCATAGAGTTGAGTCATGTACACGAGTTACCAAAGATAGGAACCAACACATGATTAGGATCTCAATACTGGACTCGGAAGAATTTACTTTAGCAAAAGATGCCGAAAACGTATCTTTCCAATACATACCGACATCACTATAAAAAGAATCAAGTAGCAAAGTCCCTAGTTCCCGAAGAAAGGATCTATCGTGTCAATCAAACTGGGGCAATCAAACGTATTGCTCCGGAGACAGTCTCCTAAAAACATATTGACTTAGTATTCAGAGTAATTATCCCAATGGACCAGGGCATATACACCAACACTTTGTCGAACGAACTCAACTGAGCATGAACTCGACTGAGCATAAACAAGAACAGTCATGGAACTGGCTAGAACAAGATACCTTATAGTTCTAGAAAAAGCAATCCACAAAACCGAGCAATTCAGCTAATAGTCCTAAGAGACAGAAGTTGGTGTGCAGTTTGAATTCCAAAAACCACAAAGGAAGGATATTCGCAACCGAATAACTCATGCGTTAGTTTTCGAAGACTAAAGTTGTGCCTGACCAAACTTCAACTACAACTCTACAAGACTAACTGTACCTTATAATTCAACCATACTCAATCATCCCGACACAACGGGAATAAAAGGCAAAACCTAAGCTGCAAAGGATCCAGCTCCTGGAGGAATGGAAGTTTCTCCGCCAGACCAAAGATGGGATGACTAGAAAGTCATCTTCTACAACAAAACATGGCATTCAACATTATCGGGTATGTTTTACTTTGAATTAAATCCCCATATAACCAACGCCCAGAATCGAAGGGAAGTTGACGTAAGTCGAAGGGCATTGACTGAGGCAAGAGCATATGTTATCGATACAAAGTGGGTCCAGTGACTCGAGCACCACGAACGGACCATCCTTTGTACATAGCTTACCCAAGTTGTACTTTAAGATTATCTTTCATGGAACTTACCCATTATCGATAAGAAATCGATAACGGAATCACTATCCGAAGGGACGTGGAAAGCATCTCTTTTCAGGATCATTGTAAGTGTAGAAACAAGAAAAAGCAATATGATGGAATCATCCACTATATCCAATTTTGAGATAAATTTTCACGCTAGCATTCATAACGACGATCAAAACTTAGCCAATTCCTTAAAAAGAAAAAATTTAAGATGGAAGGCAAGACTTGGCTCCAAAACAGCGTAAACTCGTCTAAGGCAAAAATCAGCTTTATTGCTATCCCGGAGTCATCATAAGGAGTTTCTCTGCCAAACTAAAGAATTATGTGATCTCCGAGGTATAGATAACATTGCCAATGTAGATAATTGGAATTCCAACTAGATTAAACGGTTAATGAACAACGAATCAAGTAACTGATCAAAAGAAATATAAGTGAAGAAAAATTCCTCCGAAAAATTTTCAAACCTGGTCAACTCCAACTCATCATGTTGGAACTACTTACCAACCAAAGGCCCCATGTAAATTTCAAGGCAAAGATTGCATCCTCGGTATTGAGAATTGAAATCAGAATTGAAGTCAAAAATGGATAACTAGTCAAAAGTGAAATGACTCGGTTCGGAGTAAGGTTTAAGTAAGTATAAATTCGCTGAAAAATTCTAAGTGTTTGGATAGGTGCGGATCCGATCCAATTGAACGGTACCGACCCAAATTGATGCTTCCAAATGATTCCAAATTCCTCTTACTTGTTCTCCATGATGTTCATATGCATTCTAGAAATTATCAAGTCAAGATCACTCTGTAATCACGAACAATGATGATTCACACTAAGGACTGAACAGATGACCAGTACTTCGTAGATAACTTTTCAAAATAGCTCGACACAATCGACAAAACTCCTTTGAAATAGAAACCCAAAGATAGTCAATTCCAGAGCATACCTTGTTTCCAACAAAGAAGTACTCTGGGGGGCAAATGTTAACCTGGTTTTTAACCTAGCAGAATTCAATATGAGTTAAAACATTCGGATTAAGCCATAATGACATGAGACTTGATCCAAAGGCCCAAAATAACTAGAAGATGGCCAAGAAATATGGGACAAAAATACACAATCTTTTCGGATCGGCATTGATCTGATCCAATTGGATCGGCACCGATCAGAAATATTGAATGGTGGTTGCTTCTAACCACTTGCATTATACTCCCATCTCTCTGCCCAGCTTATCTATCATGTTTGATGACATTCCAAGCATCCAAGTTCAAGAAGCAAAGACTTATCCAATTCAGACTATAGTTCAACCAAATCCATAGGTGAATCACCATAAGAACATGACAACATGCTACGAAATTACGTGGGGAGCATAACAACCAAGCAAGGAGGCCATCTGAATAGAAAGTGTAAAAAAATTGTACAACTATTAGGGTCGATACCGATCCAATCCAATTGGATCGGTACCGATCCAAATAGTTTGTTCCTATGATATCCAATTCTCCCGAGCAGCTTCTACATGATGGATGTGGGTTCTTGGTGAAATGACTCTGGGCTAAGTGCTCTCCAACTCCTATAATTACCATCCCATCTGCAATAGAAAAAGGATCTGATCTCTGTTGAACTAACGGCAACAAATCTGCCATTATTTCTTCACACTTTTTCTTCCACACAACAGCTATTAAGGGGTAACTGAGATCTTTTCGGTTGTCACTAGCAATGGTGGTTTGATCTAACTTAGGAAATGAGAATCATACTGCAATCCAAACTCCTTTGTAACAGCAATTAAAGCTATAAAGTGGATGTAGGCTTCATTAACAGCCGAACCACTATAAAATCTCTTGTCTCTTTACTACTTTTTCCCTTTTACATTTATTTTCTATATTATTTGCTCTGAGAAATAAAGCTGGTGCTTTCACACTCAAACTAGGGTGTTGATCAATTTTTTGGGTTAACACCATGTATATTTCCAAATTTAGCTTTGGACACTTTGGAGTTTATAGAGAAGAGCTAGATGATTACCTACCATAGTATTCTTATTTCCAGTGCATTACTGAATTGTATATATTAGCATTATGAGGACAAATAGATATAATTGTCCAGGTTGATGATAGTACTTAGGTTTTGTAACTTTGAAATTTTTGTATTTGGAGTAACCCTTTGTATTGTTTCTTTGATATTATATATTATCATTTAGTTGTGAGATTTTGATGTTGTGTTCTCTCTTTCCTGTTCTATTCTTTTTTATTTTACCTTAACCTTTTGTCTTTCCAACACTTGGGTGTTCAGTACATGAATGTCGCAGATGCATTTAGCATCGACATTCAAGGGTCGAAAAGTCGGGTCGTTACATTTGGTACCAAAGCCCAAGTTTGAGTGAACACCTTGGCTTTTGTTGGGTATGGCTCTTTAGAGATAAGATAAGCGACACCCTAGAATGATTCTAGTGTATTATACATATGAGGGCATATTTGCATTTTGAAAACTAGACTTCTAATTTATTCCTTAGGAATATTTCTTTCTCAGTAACCCTCTCTTTGAAATAACTCTATTCTTTTGGGTCCTAGAAAAGTTTTGCTTTGGTTAGGTAGTAAGAACTATGAGTACAAGAGCTACTAATGCTATAGATGGTCAGGGTAGTACTATCAAAACTGGCGGGCATCGAGCACCGAGGAATGTTGCTCCAATTGAAGGACCAAGGTTAAATGTCGCAAAAGAGGTCATGCAGGTCAAGCCTCAAATGAGTTTTGCTTCACTTTGTCGTGATTATGAGAGGTTGGAGGGTAAGAGGTTTAGTGGCTTGGAGACGATTATAGAAGTCTAGACTTGAATCAAATTGTATGATTGGATATTTGGAGATATGGAGCTAAATGATGCGATGAAGCATAGGTTGGCATCACAACATCTGATAGATGCATTCATGGATTGGTGGAGTTCTATTACAGCTAAAGTTTAAGAAATGACTTCTCTTGGGCCCAATTTAAAGATGAGTTTGAGATGAATTTTGTTCCGGAAGCCCAAAAGACTTTGTCATGTAGGAGCTTCTTGGAGCTGAAGCAAGGGGTGATGACAGTGGCAGAATATGAGAACCGGTTCATTGCATTGTCTCGGTTTGGTTTGGAGTTAGTTGACACGTCATTGAAGAAGAATGAGATGTTTGTGACAGGTATGCGTTCTGACTTTTAGAGAGATATGACTAATCACCTTATGGGGTCTTTTGTGAATGTGGTGAATATGGGTTTGAGGTTTGAGAGTTTGGCACCAAGGCCTATTGTTTCTGCACCAGCTGAGGATAAGAAGCGCAAGTTTCAGCTGAATAGGCCTAACCTTATTTGCAACAAGTGTGGGAAGAGGGTTCACTTTTCTAATAAGTGTAGGTTGGGCAGAAAAGGCCAGATGGGTAAAGCACCGAGGGAGTGTTACAATTACCATCAGCCTGGTCATATTGCTAGAGATTGTCCTATGTTTAGGAAAGGGGAGCAGCTTAGGGTCTTTGCTATTTCTTCAGCTGAGAAGGGAAAGCAGGTTCTTGAGGGTATACTATCTGTTATGGCTTTCCTATACATGTTTTTTTGACTCTAGTGCTTCTCATAGTCTCATATCACATAACTTGATGATTGTTCAAATCATGCTCGGTTAGTTTAGGAGGATTGCTTATTATTGATTTACGCTCAACCAGTTTATGACCAGTTTTACCTTTCTACATCATGGGTTGGGTAGACGGTAATTGTGGATACATTGAAATGAACACCTTATTAATTAAGTTTCACGATTTGACTATGAGACATTCGGTGATAATGTTGGGTTAGAAGTCAAATTTAGTAAAAGTTGTTTATTATAACCTAAAGGAAAGATAAAATAATTTGAAAATAAATATCGGTGAAAAGAGTTCATATAAGAAAGTAATTTTATATAAGTATGCTTTCTAAAACATGGTTTATAAATGAAGAGGATTTAAATTGAGAATTTAAGAACTTAAATCCCAGTTTCTTTGAAAATGTTTTTAAGATTTTGGAAAATAATATTAGTATTTTTGAAAGTAAATATTTGAGAATTGGTTTAGTTCATGATACTTAGTATTATTATACGAAGTATTTGATACTGCTTTGAAATGATATTTTGGTTAAGTACCAAAAGTATGGTTTGGATGTACTGAACTCACTTCTGTCGCTTGAAATAATTTCAGTGATGACTACAGCATCATCGATGTTCATTTTCTGGTTTTCTAGTAAGCGATGCTACAGAGTTGTTTTGGTAAAACGGATTTTGATTAATCCCAAAAGCATGATTTGATATATGAAAGTTATACGTATATATTATTCCAAAATGATTTGGAGTAAAACCATGGTGTTTAATTATAAAGTTTTCTGTAAAGAGATTGGAACTTTGTTAAGTTATTTCATGGACACATGTAGCATATGCATTAGGATTGGATGGTATGTGCATCATGTTATGATATGATTGGTTGATAGTTTTCATTTTCTTTAAACGGATTGGAAATTCTCAATGATTTTCGATAGTCGTAAACTTCTGAATCGTTATAGAACTTGTAGCTGAGTGTTTTTTTATAACACTTAAATTTGAAGAAGATATCAAGTTAAAACAAGTTCAAATTATTGATCATCTTTGTTAGGTAAGATGAATCTGATGTTTTGTATATACTCTTAGGATGTAGTAGAGTATTATACAAGTATGAACTTAAGTTATAAAATGTGTACAAACTTGAAGTTAATGTTTTATGAAATGATTCGTAAATAAATCTAGCAAGGAGTGATAAATTATTTGTGTAGAAGAATGTGATTTAAATGATATTGGTATAATTGAAAAACTGATGGGATAAGTACATAAGTTGTATGTTGATCGCTTTATTCATATGACTGCTCTTGATCCAGTATTCGAGTACAAGTTTTTGAGGTGGTTTACATCGGTCCGAATAGGGATTTTTCACTTGATTCTTGACGGTGAACACCTGATATGGATTCGTGATACGATCCTGAGGTTTTCTATCATATTATATGGCTATGCAAGGAGAATGGAAGTTTCTAATCAAGGAACCAAATCGGAGTTCGTACTAGAGAGATCAAGTGATCTATACTAGTTTGGAAATGAAATCTATGTGATTGAGTAAGTTATCAGATCAGATATTGCATACGGATGGTTCGTGTGCATCATACGAGCTTTAGTACCTTTGTATTATTTGTTATGTTGACTTATGAAGGGTTTGAGGAATGATTCTTTGATTTTATAAGGTAGCATGAATAATCATCTAAGTAAGAGCCTAAGGCTGTTGAGCATAAGGTACGCTTAGTAGGTTGTTTATCGTCTTTGGGCGATGTGAGAGTTTTGAACCTGAGCAAACCATGTGCATTGGTTGCTAGTGATTTTGAATGCTATTTGAGTATTTGTGTGCTTGTTCCTTTACTAAGGTTAGAAAGTTCCATGGAGCAAGGCAGCTCGGGATGGTACAAGGAAGACAAAGGATAGTTTGAAGGAGTTCTATCTAGAATTGCTTATAGACTAAGGGATCCTTCTTATCTTGGTATCATATATCTTTTGTCATGTACTCACCACTTGAGGTGGGTAACCTAGTATGCATTTAAGTTGCATTTTAACTTATATATAGTTATGGCATTACTCTATATATGTATTTTGTTTCATCTATCTTCTTTGATTTTCGTTCTTATTTGAATTTTAAGGACGAAATATTCTAAGTGAGGGAGAATGTAACAATCCAGAAAATCGAACACTACGTTTTCGAATATCAAAACATTTTGAAATATAATTAAGCATTATAAATTTGATATAACCATGTTAAACATCATTTAATTAATGAGTAATGATCAGAAACTTGTTTTTGAAAATTGTTTACAAAAATATAATCTTCGATGAAAAATCGATAATGTAGCCGAAAATAGATTTATCGGTAAACAACTTTCTGATCAATATATGTTTTTCAAACTCTTGCGCACTTGTCTAATGATCAAATGAACACATTAGGAACTAATTAACCAATCCTCTTCATAAACCAATGGAAGGTTCTAGAAGCTTCCAAATGGATAACATATATTATCATGTTAAGGGTATAAGTGTATTTTGCCAATGGAAGTGATGTAAAGGAGAAGTGATAGGAATGTGGAGTGGTGAGCCTTCCATGGCATGGTTGAGGGGGGTGAGTGAAAGCTTAAAGAGTACCATTTGAAGAGTATATAAGGAGAGGCACACCCTTGTTAATTAATCACAATTTACAAAGCAAAAGCCAAGTACTTTTCATGTCTTCTTCTTCTCTATTGTTGTTAAGAAAATAATGGCAAATTTTATCCAAATCAACTCAAATTTGGAGTGAAGCCTTGGGATAACATTACAACACCTTCCACCAAGGTAGATCTTGAAGAAGTGGAGCCATTCTCTCCCCCTATTGATAGGTCGTGAGCAACTTGTCCCATTTTGGGCTAAAGGAAGGTGAAAGCAAGGAAGGAGAAGGAAGGAAAGGTGATTGCAAGGTGAGGTTGGACTTGGGTTTCTTGGATTTTCTTGTTAGTTGGGTTAAAGGTGAGTTAACTCACCACTTTGAATGAAAAATATTAGGTATATATGATTGTGTTTGATTGTGTATATATTGTTTGAATTGATGTTGACATATGTTGAAATATTGGTTTTGATTCTTGTTTTAAAACAACAAGCATATGTGATCCATGTCTGTGGACATGGAATGAAATTGAATGGACTTGTGATAAGATCTTTAAACAAAGAACATTGGATATAGATGGACTTTGCTTTAGATTGGACTCGGATTTGAAATTGCACTTATAGCGATGGTTATTATGGATGCACTTAGGAATTGCATTGTTTTTGGCGATTTCAATGTAACTTTGTAGAGAGATCCTTAGGAGTTTCTCACCATATTTATTATGTTTTATATGTATGCTTTCTTCCATAAAAAGGTCGAATGGTATAAAGTTAAGTAACATTTCGAAAAGTGACCAAAACTTCACTTGTGCAAAACTGCCCTGTTTAGCCTTGATTTTTGGACTTCAAAGGTTCGAAAAGATATTCAAATTTAAATATTTTGTTTCATTCATTATAAAAGTGTTTACTAACTCATATTAGAGTATTTCAACTGTGGTTTGAGATATTTATGAATTTTTAAGAATTAGTTGTGAATTTTTAAAGAAGGGGTTTTTTAAAATGAAAACTTGTTTTTCCAAGTTTTAAAGGATTTAATAAACTTGTTATTTTCAAGTAATATTTTGAGTAAATGTTTTAAAACCTATTATAAGTATTTTAAGGTATTTTAAAAGCATTTTTAAGTATATATAGCTTTTAGAAGATTAGTTGATTATTTTATTAAAGTATAAAAACCTTATGTAATATTACCTTTTAAATTGTTTAACCAAACATCTAGTTTTATAAATAAAATTATTATACATATGTATATCATCTCTAGAGGGTTTTAAAAGTAAAACCAAAGGTTTTAAAAGGGGTTATAAATTTTTTTATTGTCAAATGGTCAATTATTTAACTACATGTTTGAAAAGTAATTAACAATGCTTAACATTAAAAGCCGACGAAGTAGGCTTATCTATTTGTGAGTGTTAAGGTTGATGTTCGAGTAGGGATATAAGTAATAGAGCTCTAACCTACCTACATCCCTCTTGATTGAGGAATAGATAAGTTGGGAATGTCGGAAACGTGTTAATCGTGTTAATTACTTACTTGCTCATGGAAATCAGTGATATTATACTTAACATTAAAAGCCGACGAGGCAGACTTACGTATTTGTGAGATTTAAGAATGAAGTGTCTAGGTAAGGCTTTGATGCAACCAGTGCTCTAACTTACTTGGCTTCACTCTTGGATGAGGAATAGTAAAGTTCGAATGTCGAAAATGAGTTAAGTATATGAATATTGATTTGTATAAGCAATTGTTTTTGACTAGACAGTCGATTAGTCGACTATCGAACTTGACTTAATATTGACTTTAGAAGTATAGAAAGGTTCGCGATTTCATACAATGAGAACCCCCATGAGGACCACTGGTATGAAATGTCTCTAGCTTTTACTTACTACCGAATACCACTTTAAAACTAGTATATTGGTTCTATGTTTTGAAAGCGATTGTAAAGGAGAATCTATGTGGAGATTCAAAATGTGTTCGAGATGCTTGGATCCATGTAGTGATTCATGATTTGTTTGAGATGATGGAATCCATTGGAGATTCTTGTTCTGTTCGAGTGATGAAGACTCGTGCGAGAGATGTCGAACGTAACCTCAACATCGGGAATGGCAAAACACGAAGCGGGATGCACAATCTCGGGTTTAGCTAACCTTTTAGGGTATATCAACTCCATTATCTAGAGATGATTATAGATGATGCTAGAGGGAATTTTTGGTACTTGGTTCCACGTAGTTCATACTATGTTCTAGCGATAAGCCAGTTGTGTTTACCTTACGGTATATTTTATCTAGAGATATACGATGCTCAAAATGTAGTTTATAGTCCTTGTCATGGAGGTCCGCTTCATTTTACTAGAAGCATATCCATGGGAAAAATCCATTATGCGAACGTACCTTAGAGGTATTGACTGTATACCTATTATTGTTGTGTCGTACGCACAATAGCTATTTTATAATATATGTTCTACACCCTAGACGTTATCAATTATATCAATAAATTTTGCTCATCGGATGGTTGGTTTCATTTGAAGGGAAAACCGTTATAGTAATCCATACGGTCTCAATGGTTACCGTTACTTGTTACATATTTCTTGAGTTTCTCATGCTGGTTTACTAGACTAATCCAGATGTTATTTTCTTATACCGCTTGGGTCAGCCCGTGTATATTTCTAGATATAGCTTTGGATGATTTGGAGCTTATTGAGAGGACCTGGATGATTACATACCATAGTATTCTTATTTTCGCTGCATTACTAAATTATGTAAGTCAGCATTGTGAGGACAGACATTTACAATTGTCCAGAATGATAATAATACTTAGGTTTTGTAACTCTGAAATTTCTATATTCGGAGTAACTGTTTGTGCTGTTTCTTTAATATTATATATTATCGTTCCATTATGAGATTCTGTTGTTGTGTTCTCTCTTTCTTGTTCTATTCTATTTTTTTTATTTTACTCTAACTTACTATCTTTCTGGCCCTTAGGCGTTCAACACACGAATAAGGTGGATGGATTTAGTATCGACATTCGAGGGTCGAAAAGTTGGGTCATTACAGAGCTTGTTATGATATTGTAGTAAGAATTTCCTTTGAATGGTTCGACCATTTAGAAATGAAATCGAGTATATAAGAATGGACGTAACCCAAGGCACGGTGAGGATTAAAATAGTGAATGATCATTTTCGTTTCATAAAGAAATTCAGATATAAAATTGTAAAATAATAATAGATAGTTAACATTGGAATGAGAAATATGATTTCTATACCAAATTTATTTTCACATAGAAAATTGTTTTCTATGATATTTATTTCTTTAAACTTAAGATACTTGATCTAAAAATTCTTGACTGTAAACCAGTTACGGTAAATGAAATACATAGCCTACATTAAGTAGCTGAATGGAGCTTTGTATTTCATATGTTATTATAATAATGGTTGAAATAGTGGGAGCATGATATAACCCTTATTGATTGCATCAAGCTATGAAAATTATTTTCATAAAATGTACCAACGTTATTTATATGAAATTACAAATGTTTTTAATATTGATTGAAAAACAGGAATAGTTTTATTTCAATATGAATATTTGTATAGAACTATAGTGCTGGAATTTGTGATGCGTTGGAAATACAGAAGTATCTAAATTTACTTGCAATTATTTTGGAATTATGGACTAAGCCAAAGTTTTAAGAAATAATTTTTAAATATATGATTATGAATCATATAGTACTAGTAAATTATATCTTAGAAAATTAAGGGCAAAATACACATTCAAAGGGAACATCATAAGAATTGATGAACTCTACGTGTAACGACCTAAAATTTTTAACATTTCAAATGGGAATATTTAATCTATTTAAATATTCAAATTTGATTCAAATGTGATAAACAATAAGAAAAGCAATTAATAATAAAATGACTTAATTTTTAATGAGGAATTTTTTTTATTTATAGAATTTTACCACAATTTTTAATTTGAAAAATATTTAAATTATCATTTGACGTATTTTTCAACAAATGTTGGTATTTTTGAAATTTTACAGAATAAGTTAAGCAGTGTGTTTTATAGTTGTTTTGTAATCATGTAGCATTGTTGTGTGCAATATTTTTTATTTATGTCGTTCGCGGTTCCTACGCGAACGGGAGATTGTGCAGCGAAGTGCCGAAAATTATAAAATAAACAAAACCAATGCTTATACTTTTCTTTCATTTTCTCTTTCCCTCTCTCACCTTTCATTTACCCTCTTTGATCTTCATTTTCTTTTCCTGTAAACATGAAATCATTTTCTTTTCCCGTTAACATGAAAACCCTACCTCCTCCATTTAAAAACGAAAATCCTGAGCTATGCTTAATGAAAATTAAGCTCGTCGGATCCATTGAACTCATACGAGCAAGCATTTTAAATCTATATTGGGTTTATCACGTACAATGATGATTGGGGAGGAGCAACATGAGATGGCAGACCTTGGGTTTTGAATTGGCGGCGTTTGGAGATGAATTAGGCCAGGGCATTTACGGCGTCGGAGTAAGGGGATGAAGGGGATTTAATGGTGGTAGTTTAGGTGTGTGCGGTCATCGAAGGCAAAGTGCAACCTTTGCCTTATCGCGTTCGAAGGCAGTAGGTCGCTTTGGGCTAGGCTTGATTGAGCTTTGAGTTGATGCATGGGATGCGTAGTGCTCGTGAAGGGGAGTTTATCGGTGAAGGCGGCATGCGATTTTGTGGAGTATGGCACGGTTTATGGAAGGAGATGCATGACTTGAGTGGTCTACACGTTCATGCGTGTACAGGGGAGTGATTAAGAAAGGAGGAAAAAGGATTTAGGATAATTTAATTATTTAATTAATCCAAAAACTTATAAAATTCATATCTTCTTCGTACGAGGTCCAATCGAGACACGGTCTTTTGGGTTGTGCTCATAGGAGCATTATCTATGCATTGGAATTGATTTCATTAAGTTTGGAGCAAGTAGAATCTAGAGTTGAAATTGATCACCGTTTGATTTTAGATCAAGAGGGAACGCGCAAGTGTCAGTTGGAATTTTGGTGATTTAAATCTCCTTTGAATGAATACGATATGATATATATATATAGTAGATATATATTATTGTTTAAATGCTTGGATGATTTCTTTGTTTGGTTTGGTTGATTCCCATTTTGAAAAGTGGATGACATATAAAATGAAATATAGGGAACTTATGAAGTTTTGTAGAGGGATCTGGATTCTTCGTCACTATTGATTTTAGTTTCATTTATATACTTGTTGTATAAATTGTGGAATGCCAAAAGCATTGGATATGACATTAATATGTGTTAAAAGTTGAACAATTTTAGTGATAAAGGTAGTAGTAGCATTGGTTAAGTGCTATAGTAGCTATTGGCCTCATTAGAGTATTTTGGAAACACTATTATTTGCTATTTTGATTTGAAAATGCTTTTAATTCGGAGATTGATTTGAAATGCAACTTTTGGAATTTTCTATAGCATTTTGTTTAGATATGGGTTTTGAACTTCTCTATTTTACTCCAACCTTTTTGTTAGTCTCTTCTAATTTATATGGAAATGTTTTGAAAATATTTTGGAAAGTATCTATTTAACATAAAAGTTAATATAATAACGGATGTTTATTCATAAAGAAAAAAAGGGAAATTTATCTTTTATAATAAAGTGCTTTCGTTTTAAATGAAGATAGAAATATTTTGGGATAAATATTAGTGAAACGCTTTGTATAAAATATTTTATAGAAAGATAGATTTATAAATGGTATTTTATAAATAAAAGAATAGGCTTATAAATGCTATATTGGAAAACAGGGAAATAATATCATTTTGATAAATTTGAATAATAAATCACATTTGTTCATTTATAGTGATATATAGAATGATCGTTTGATGGAAAGTATATGAGATTTAAACTAAGGAGTTTTATAAATATACAAGTGATTTATAAAAGATGTTTTATAAATATAAAAGGAGTTTTATAAATAGAAAAGAATATTTATAAAATAAGTTTTGTAAATATAAAAGAGATTTATAAATAAGGAATTTTATAAAACAAAATGAGGTTTGATCTCATTAAATGATCATTTTAAATTATGGTGGTATGGAAAGTATTCTTTTCATACTTAACACCAAATTCCATGGTAGGAAAACTCATCCATATTGTGAGAATTAAGAATATATGTCGAGGCAAGGATAATACGTTAACTTGTCCGACTACATTGTTGATCGAGGGATAGTACAAGTTTGAAATTGAAAAGTAGGGGTATGTATTTTTGATTTAATTTCCATATGACCCGTTTATGTACACCAAAAAGGAATGTATTTTGGGTTTATTATTATCAATGTTTTAAGTGACATTTGTTTTAACCCAAATAAGTATGGTTTGGGAAGTGAAATCTTCCTTAAGTTTTGTGAATATACTTATACCATTGAGATACGTATATGATTACATTTTCTAGGTATTGAACGTGAAATGGTTTGTGAATATACTTATATTGTTGGGATAAGTATACAAATACTTTTCTAAGTGTTGAACAGAGTAGAGAGGGTTTGTGAATATATCTTTGTAAAAGTATTTTGATATAAGTATTTACAAAGTGGTTTTAATAAATGGAAATATTAATTAAAGAGGCTTAGTTGCTGCTTACGTGCTTAATCATGTTTGGTTTCCATGTAAAATTAAATCTATGATTTGATTGACTGTTTAGTTGATAGTTAAACAACTGACTATCAAATCTTGGCCAGTTTTGAAACTATCGTTTGTTGGTTTGGAGGGACCAGGTCAGATAAACCTGATTTATCTAAAAACCACTTCGAACCGGCATAAGTGTTCGAATTGGAGACACCTTGAAGATGATGAAAATTAAAGATGGAGTTCTTTGAAATGTAATGGCTACTTGCTACTAATCCTGAGGATGTAGTAGAAGTAGTGCCTTCGGTTTGTTCATATGCTAAACAACTTGTATGGATGAATACTTGCATTGCATTGTTGCCTGGAGGGCAGTGTTAGCATTCCAAGTGGGATTTGCTAAAAAGGTAAAATATAGCCTCAAGCCTCACACCTGGTAATGACTAAAACATAGGATATGCTTCAGGGCTATGTGATTTGCTACCATTAGGAAATGGTCATCACTTTATCTAGATCGATATTTATTGATGGATTATGTATGCTCGTGGCCACGGAAACGATTTGTTAGAGACAACCAGGGTGATGACATATTCGATGTAATCCAGGAAGGGGTAGGCCGGTCCTGATTCACAGGGGGTCCATGTAAGGCCCTCGTTACATTTTTTAAGATGTACTATGGCAAGCGGTATCCCAGTAGCCTTATCATTGTATGGAATCCATTTTCCAATAGGAGCCTTTATGGACTTAGTTGTATACTAAATATGATGTTGAATGTATTTAATATAACCATTTCGGCTATGATTTAATATTTATTTTAAACCCTAGACATTATCATAATATCACAAGATTTCCTATAAAATGGTTTGGTTATCATAAGAAAAAAAAATGGTCTGTATTTATGTGCAGCGTGGTCTTACGACCTTTAAGTATAACAATTAATATGATTTGAGTTTTTCGGGTAGGTTAACCAAACTGATTCGGGCGTTATTTTCTTATAATGCTCGGGTCAGCCCGATTCCAGATTTAGTTATGGATGTTTATGAGCTTTAGGAGATGAGCTGGATGCCTCTATGACGTATTCCCATATTTTATTTCTGATGTAGTTCTTGATTTGTATTTATCATCATTTGTGAGGATATGCCGTTATAACTGTCTAGGCAAATGATAGGTTAGTTTATTTTGATTGATGTATGTATATTACAGTTTTCTTCTGTAAAGATCTTTTGTATATTATATACTACTCGTCACGATGTGAGACTTTGTTCCATCTTTTCTTTCTTTCGCCCCCAACAATCTTCCTTTTTGGCACTTCGATGCTCGACAAGTAAATACCGTGGATGTATTAGTATCGACTTTTAAGGGTCAAAAAGGTGGGTCATTACAGCATGGTATAAAAGCTTAAGTTGAGCGAAAACCTATGCCTTGGTGGGGTAGACTCATTAGAGATAGGGTTAGTAATGTGCTAGAATATATATAAGAGCGCATATTTTTTAGTGCTATAAAAATGTTTTATATTGTGTTGATTGATCTTTTGAGTGGTTTATGAATTCTGGTCGATACAAAAGGAACAACTGTATTGATAGGGGTTTCTAAACTCTTGAACAAGGAAAACAGACATAGTATTGTTTTGAAAATTTGGTAAATGAAATAATTTTACCTAGATTTTATAGTTTATTTATAAAGAATGGTTTTCAAAAATTAATATAGTTATTTATGATGTGTTTGTTTGTTAGGAAATGATAATATTTGACTATTATCATTTATTGTTTGATTAGTTGTGCTTGGCCAGTTTAGGACCATAGACTGTTGTTCGTTGATTTTTGGAACTGTGCTCAACCAGTTTATGAACAGTTTTACCTTTTCGTTTCATGGTTAGGTACATAGTAATTGTGGGAACATTGAAATGAACACTTTGTGAATTCAGTTTCACTATTTGATACAAGCCATTCGGTGATAATGTTGGGTTAAAATTTAATTTTAATAAAAAGTTGTTTATTATAATCTAAACAAAGTACACATTTGTGAAATTATATAAGTACAGTTTATAAATAAGGCTTATAAACAAAAAGGATTTAAGCTCGGAATTTGAGAACATAAATCTCGGTGTTTTTTAAAATGTTTTTTTTCAAAGAATAATAGTATCATTTGAAAGTGTTGATTAATAGAAATATTTCAAAAGGATTTTAAAGGAGATAGAAAGAATTGAACTTTCTTCTATCATTGGAAAATAATTTTGGTAATGATTGCAGCATCATCGATGTTTATTTTCTAGTTTCTAAGTAGGGAATGCTACCATAGTAGTTATTCCTCATAGTTGTTTTGGTAAGACAAATTTTTGTTTTAAATTTCGAATGTATGATGTAAAGACCCGATTTTACGTATCCTTTGAGTCAACAATAAACCACACATGTCCAACCCAAATTGCACGAAAAGACGGATCTTTAGAAGATGAAAAAGGAAATAAAGACAGAACAAAATCTTACTCGAATGGAATAACATATATTATTGAACAATAATCTTTACAGTGGAAAACTTCAAAATACATGTATCAGAGTCTAACCTAAATTCAGCTTGGACGGTTATAAACATCTGTCCTTACAATTGCTGACAAACATCAAACAAATGCAGAATATGCAGCGGAAAATAGAATGAGTCCATACATAGATGAATATCTCTAGCTCTCCTCTGGACACTCTAACCATCTTCAACTAAACCTGAAAGTACTCGGATCTGACCCGAGTATTGAAAATACCCGGATCAGGCTTGATAAATCAGCGTGAGATACTCGAAATAATAAATGATAGTGTCATATATCAGCCTTGGAAATAAAATCATTTTGAAAAGAAAGAGTATCTCATAAGACCACGCCCACACATAAACATGGATGGGTTTTATCTCTTATGATAACTAAAACATTTTTATATCAAAACATTTGATATTATTTCTAATGACATTCTTTGAAAATATTTGCAAATAAACTTAATAGCCTTAGCTAAAATTGTTACCATTATTAAACTCCAGCATACTAGGTTCTATAATCAAGTCCGAAGGCACTTATCAGAGAATGGATTCCATACAAATGACAAGGTAAGGGACTACCTTCCGACGGTACACCTCTAGAGGGATGCGCCTAGGGTCCAGATACTGAACGCCTAAACCAACAAAGAACCGGCCTATCCCTTCGCTGGATAGTATCGAATATGTCATCACCCTGGCCGTTACCGACTTTTGACGGGATCCAGAGTCATACATTCACAACATACTTAGACATGTGTAGAGTAATCTAGAAGGGCGATGACATCTCCTAATGGGAGCGACCCACTTAGTCCTGCTACTTCTACCCTGTTTCTGTCATTTCCAGGTGATGAGACCTGAGGTAAATGATTACCTTTCACATAACACATCTTCTTTCTTCTTTGAATGCCACATTGCCATTCCATAATCACATGATTGATTTTTACAAACATATAACTTCTGAGCTCGTATGTCTCAGAGAAAGGTGTTAAGCTAAGAGAAATTGCCTTCTCCGCCATGTTGTAGATATATGTTTTATAGAGATCACTCAGTGCAATTTAGAATGCAACGTCAGATATTTGTATATACAAGTTGTCCAGAAACATGACAAACCGAAGGTACTCATTTACTCCAGTAGTAGCAAGAAGTCCTTGCATCAGAGATTTTCATAACAGAGCACTACTGCCACCATATGATATGGTAATTTTCACCTCGAGGGACTAGTGGCAAACAACCCTACATCATGAAGATCTCCATCTTCAAAATCATTTGTCTTCAAACACGTTTTACTTCGAACGTAGATTGGTTCGAAGTGGTTTTCGGATAGGAATCACCCAAATCCAACCCTAGTTCCTTCGAATCCAATCATTGATTAAAAGATGTTAAGTTCATATATGATTATCAATCATCAATAAATTACTTTATCTTTCCATTTAATCTAATATCTTTCTTAGATATATTCTTTTCAGTTTAATTCATTTTCTTTTCATGAGTATATGGAATCATTAAGTCTCATTTATCAAATATTTGGTTTATTTACCTTTCTTTTTATCTTGGAATAATTTCAAATCAGTTCATCTTTTACTTAGGAAAACATTTCCAAATCATTCATTAAATCTTAATCAAAGATTTCTTATATTCAATTATATCTTTTAACTTAGGGAAAATATTCCCAAATCATTCATTAAATCTTAATCAAAGATTTCTTATATTCGAGATAACTTTTAACTTAGGGAAAATATTCCCAAATCATTCATTAAATCTAAATCAAAGATTTCTTATATTCGAGTTATAACTTTTAACTTAGGGAAAATATTCCCAAATCATTCATTAAATCTTAATCAAAGATTTCTTTCTTAACATCAAATCATATTCTTGCAAATCGAAGATTTTCATAACAGAGCACTACTGCCACCTTAGATATGGTAAATTTGATCTCCAGGGACTAGTGAAAACAGTCCTACATCATGAATATCTTTGTCTTCAATATGTTTTATTTTGAAAATTAGTTTGAAGGGGTTTTCGGATAGGAATCATCCAAATCCGATCCTTCTTCGGATAAGAATCACCCAAATCCGATCTCGGTTCCTTCATACTAATCATCGATAAAAAGATGTTAATTAGTTAGTTAATATTCTAAAATTTGTTTCTTTTTATCTTGGAAATACTTAAATATAATCTTTTTAGAGCATCTGGACATTCTTTTCGATCTGTTCCACCCCTCGCCTAAGAAGAGAAAATATAGGCCAGGTAAGTTCAGGGCACTGGTTGCTCCATTCCTAACCTTAATTAAACACCTTATTTTATCTTCCCAGATCTCACAGGCGGGACAAATGTACTAGTCGTTTCAGCATACTCAGTTTGTTGTTACATTCAATATTCTTCATTTTTTGTTTAAGTGGTATAAACAATTCCTCTTAACCATTTATTCAAACTCTTATTAAAACTTCCAAATCATCTTTAAATTACTTAATTATTATTTTAAAATCATTCGCAAAAGATTTAGGGAAAAATTGTTAAGTTTAAAACTACATTTCAAATATCTAAAACTGCTGCAAAAAGCGTTGCGAAAAATGTTGCAAATAGCGTTTTAAAAGCTGTATTCTTCAAAAGACTTATATACCATTTAGAAATCCATCTTTTCAACTTAAATCTCTTTTAAAACATTTTAAATATTTTTAGAATTTATTTCATATTTTTAAAACATTTAAAAAATATCATTTAAAAAGAAATTCTTTTTTGGATTCCGAACTGCAAAACTACTATGTTTTTAGAAAATTGTTTTGGACATATTTCAAAATCTACTTAATGAAATCTTGATTTTCTTTCTACGTTAGGAAACTATGAATATAATAGATCGGAAAATTCTTATCACGATGAATTCCGAGCTATATTCCACTTTATACACTCATTTAACTTTTATGACGCGAAATTACGAACTACCGTTACGCGACGCGCCTAGTTTTGACTTGTTTTTCAATTTCTTTTCAAACTTCTTGGAAACACTTTTAAATGTTTATATAACTTTTCTAAATCGTTTTAAACTCATTTTAAACAATATTTTTATATTTCAAACTCATATTTTGTTTCATTTTATAATATTATATTATTATAATATCATTTTTAACCTTTTTAGATTATTTAAAATCATTAAGAGGCTAAATAATTTCCATACTCATATTTGTATGGATTTAATTCTCATTTAATTAACTATGGTTAATTACTAATCATTTCTCTTATCATTTTCAAACCAAGTTATCAACCATATAAACTATCACATAATCAACCAATTTGCAACCAAGTTATCAGACATTTAATCATCCAACATATTTAAACTTTCAAATCATTATACTTGAAATAATTTATGGATTAATTAGTAAATACGAGTACCCACCTTTAACCAAATCGTTTAACTTCCTACCAACATTAATCTAATCCAACACTTCACTAAATCATCTTAACTTCACCAAACCATCACCTAAACTCTTCCACCATGCTTCAAAGTGCTCGGCCACCACCTCCAAACATCCATAAGGCTCGGCCATAATAGGTTCTCCACCATCCTCCATTATTCTTCAACTTTGTAGATTCTAAACCATGTTTTGGTGATATTCTAAGGTCTTTGGCAAAGTTTGGTGGAGTTTTGACTTTGTTTGATATGGTTTTGAAAAAGTTAGTAAGGAAATGGAAGAGAAGAAGCTATTAAAGCTCCAAGGAAGAAGAAGAAGAAGAGAAGAGAATGGTTTGTGTGAGAATGGAAGAGGTATGCATGGCTATTTCTAGGAAAAAAAGAAGAAGTGGCAAGTTACCAAAATATCCCTTTACCAAATTACCAAAATAACATTACTTAAACTTAAAGTAAACTTACTTTTTAAACACTTACCATCACTTACCGCTTCTTATTTTATGTCATAATCACTTAAGAGCTAAGCAAATGTATTTGGATGGAAAGTGGCTAAGGAGAAGATTTGGTTTGATTTTGATGTGATTTGATGTGATGTTTACTTTTTACTTTTGTTAATTACTTACTTACTTTTCTTAATTATATTCTAGAATTTTCTAATCATGTTTAGTAAAAGTAATCTTGTTTTATTATTTAAAATGTGTAATATATATGTTAAAACATGCAAATAAAGGTGTGACAACGTTGCGACAACTTTTAATCGACAAAACATTGATTTTCGATAAAATATTTTACGGTCACATTTTGACGTTTTAGTTAAACTATTTATTTATGTAAACCAAATTTAAAAATAAATTTGTATATTGCTATTTAAAAATATAAACACTATAAACTAATTAAAATAATTTATTTAACCATTGAAACTTACTTTTCTAAAATCAGTATTTTGTCACTTTTGTCGATATAGGCAAATGTTACTATTTTTTTGTATACTTCTCTTTCCAAATCCTATCTAATATTTTTTAAATCATATAACCTTATATATTTTATATTTAGAATCATCTTAAATGTCATTTTTAAGAGTGGTCAAATTCTGAGTCGTTACATTCCCCCATACTTAAAAGAATTTCATCCTCAAAATTACCCTGAACCTAAAACTCAAAAGAGTTTGCCAAAACATTATTCTACAAACTTAATTCCGTATGATATACATAGATTATTTGTATGAAATATCTTGTTCGATCTGCTATTCGAATACACAACTTTATTTCCGAACAAGTATCGATCCCCCGATCCTCTAGTGCGGACTCTAATCAGGCTCTTTGCTCAGAAACCTTTGCTTTCCTTGCATAGCTATAAACTATGATAGAAAACTCAATTACCCAACCATAAACCCTAATCAATGTTCGCCATCAAGAATCGAGTGATATATACTTTTTTGGACTGGTGTAAACACCGCAAAGTTCTAAACTCGAATCTTAGATCAAAATTTGTGCGACGAAATGATCTACATATAACAAATGTATTTATTAACTTTCAAAAACTTTTCATAAAACTATTATCTTAAGTTCAAACATTTTTAAATGTGCTTCTTTATATAGTCCCTTTAATTATTTATTTCCAAATATTTTTATTAAAGGAAAATATTCCAAAGAATGTTATAAAATAGAAAGAAATAAGAAGACATTAGGGAAAGAAGAAGAAAATATTTCATACACTATAGAGATTAATCATACATTTCCATTACATTAGCTCCTTTATATAAAGACTTGGGAGCTTGCAATAGAACTTATCCCACGATGTGGTACTAAACATAAAAACAGTATATAGCATATTCACTATTTATATTTACATATATTATAACACTCCCCCTTGAATATGCATCTTCAAATTCTTGGATACTCATATGTTATCTTCAAATTCTTGGATTGCTCCCTCTCATTATTATCTTGTTTGCATATATCCATTCAACCGATATAGTTATTGTTTGTCGCCTTATTAAAAACCTCTATTAGGAAAATCCAATGGGAAAAATCTTGAACGAGGAAAAGAGTGCGACTTGTAAAAGCATAAATATCATAAAATGATATTCCTTCTAAAGAGTTTGATACTTCGAGATCAAAATAATGCCTCATTAAAACCTTACTAAGAAAACCCAATAGGAAAAATCTTAGTGAAGAAAAAAGAGTACAATGGCATATTTTATTTTCTCATTTCTTCAAATGAAGTTTGATACTTCGGGATCAAACTAATGCCTCGTTAAAACCTGACTAGAAAAAACCCTATGGGAAAAATCCTAGTGAAAGAATAAGAGTACAATATAGTATGACATATTTCAATAATTTACATCATCAACAGAGTTTGATACTTCTGGATCAATATAATACTTCATTAAAAACCTTAAAAAAAGAAAACCCGATGGGAAAAACCTTAGTCAAGGATAAAAGTACAATTTAACTTAAATAACATATTTGAGAAGTTATTTCTTGAAAAGACGTTTGATTCTTCTAGATCAAGGTAATGCCTCGTTAAAACATTCGTAAGAAAAACCCAGTGGGAAAAATCTTAAATATGGAAAAAGAGTACATTATAACTTATTTTCAAATGTTACTGGGGAGTTGATACTTCTGGATCAAGATAATGCCTCATTAAAACCTTACTAATAAAAACCAAGTGGGAAAAATCTTAGTTAAAGAAAAAAAGTGCATTATAAAATACTTATGGATGCTCCCCCTGATTTAAAAGTTTCTTCTGAATTCGTATTCGTCTCTCAAAAACTCAATTGGTTATAGATACTTCTAGATCCATAAATATGTATCTCATTAATAATACAATTTATTAATAGTTTCCTTCGATACAATCAAAATTTCCAAGATTGTTTCTTCCAAATATGATTTGCATTTTATGTATTTTGTATGCTACTTTTATGAAATTTTCATGTTCTTTTATTTTTGTGCTTCAAATCAGTTTTGCGTATTGCAACTATACATCTTTGATGAATACACTTGTTAGAATTAGTATAGAATATAATACTTGATAGTGAAAACAAAGCAAAATTCACACAACTACAACCAATAGAGCATTGTCCTTCCATCCGGACACGGCAGTGCTTTCAAAGGTTAACCGCAAAGGATGCGAGTCATGGGGGAGACTGTTAGGGTTGTCTCGCATGTTTAATGGAGGAACGATGGTTTGGATTTGGAAAGTTTCACATTGCAAAAATAACTTGGAGAAGTGGTGTATAAATATGAGTTGGTAGACACGTAATATCAGGGATTCCTTTTGTTACAACAAAGTGTGTGCCAACCCATATGCGTACGTCACGAACTGGAGACGGAGGGGCTTGGTGTATAAAAAGCAGGAAGTAATCTACTCATCTTGAAGTATATCAAGGTTTTCATTACAACAATACTTAGAAGAAGATTGTAATCTACATTTCATGTCTTTTGCATTCTTTATAACTATATATATATTCTTCAGGAATTTGTATACTTTAATAAGTTTTTGCATATCACAACTACCACTTCAATGGATATTAAGAGTTTCATTACAACAATACTTAAAATAGAAAGTAATCTACTCATCATGAATTATACCAAGACTTTCATTACAACAATACTTAAAAGAAGTTATAATCTACGCTCCTTGTTCTTTATCTTCATCGTGTAGTATGATTTAAACAATATTTATACCTTCAGGGTATTTTAAGTGTTTCAAACACTTTCACTACTTCAATCAATTCAATTATCTCTAAAAATATCATGCCCATGGCACTTAACATGTTGTTGACACTATATGTGCTTTAGTAATTTTGGTGTGCTTTTGCCACTTTATATACATGTTTCTAATTATATTTTGTGGACTACAGGTCCACATTTCTTATTTAGGAGAATTTCATGATGGCCAATCATGTTTTTCTCTCTAATCTAGGATCTTTAATCCATTTATAAACATAAGCGCTTTATTATTTTTACAAATTTATCATCGATGATTATTTATTGTGACTTCTGCACATGATTTATTGAGATCTTTTTATTTATCATGTTTTCGGTACCTAAACCACTTCTAGCGTTATTTAACAATCATGTCATGGATCTCTTTCAAAGCACCCTTAAGTGTTTCTTCAAGAATACTCACTTCCTTTATTTGGCATCTTTATTACTTACTCCAAAAATATTTGAACTAACTTTTGTACCACATTTCAGATTTGGGTTACACCTTTTGATCCTTCAGGGATTCAAATCTAGAAAGTCTACTAGGGATATTATTCATAATTTATTCAAGTTACTTAATATTTTGCATCATTGTATATATTAACAAATATTTAACATAGATGATCAAAACGAACTTGTAACCCTTTATTCTCCCCCTCGACGTTGACAATGCATTAAATAATAATCCTCTTTGGATTCTCATTTCGATCCATTATAACATTGCTACTAGCAAATACATTATACATATATCAGTTATAGGAGGATGATCCTTTAATTAGTTGATAAGATGCATTCAATTAATATTGCTTATTAGAGTTTGTTCTCATTCATTGATATAGTCAATTGGAGGAATTTACTTATTGTATAGATCATTTGAATACATACACGACTTCAGGTCATTCAGCATTTATGTTGATTGAATTTTAAATCACTAAATAATATCTATACATAATCTATAAGATGAGCTCATAACAAACTTCAGGTTGTTAGCTGAATATTTACATATATTGATATATACGTCTGTCCACGTATTACATATATATTATAAATTTTCATATTCTTTCTCATTTGAATTAGTGATTTTTAGAACAAACTACTACAAGGATCCAAACTATTAGTTTCTATTTATAGATCAATGCCAATGTGAATCCATCAAAACCACATGATAATGTTCAAAACATCTAGTTTGGAACCGTAACAAACTTTTGGTTAGAACAAAATATACACACAACTTCAAGTTGTTAAGTTTTATTCCTCAATTATATCTCAAATATCAGTTTTGAATATTAATTATGATTACTTATCAGAGAATAATTTATAATTGCATATAGACATTTCTACACATCTCTTTTGAGAGTTCAATAAAAGAGATATATTCACAAAAAAGAGTAGCTTCTGGACACTTGGAATTTTATAAAAATATGTAATTATATTTGTCGCACATATAGATATCTTCAAGATGGTATTTATAGCTTTCATGAAACATATAATATGACATATAGACTTTCTCTTCAGAAGAATATTTAAAGATATTTCTTTAGGAAATGATTATGCATATAATACTTCTTATGAAATAATAACTAGAAACATGACCTTTAAGATATAATTAGACACTTGAATATAGCATGGTGTATTCTAGAGATAATTTGATTTCTTACCTATTTGGGGGGTTTGATATAATTATAATAAAATATATAATGCACATTACATAGTTCTCAAGCTTTTAGAATCGAATCTAAACTAAATTGAAATCCTTTATAATCAAATTTCTATGCATTTATTTGGTTTAATAAAATTACCAAATATATAAGCAAATCTATTCTAGAGATATGTTATCATTTCAAAATTTATAAATCTCTTATAGAGATATTTTATTATCACCACTTATGGAGTGAACTTACCTCTTCTAGAGATATATATGCGCTATAGGAATGCCATACCAATATACAATATTTCGTTTATATAAATTACATAATTACTGCATTTACAATAGCATAAAATATACCTACTGGAGATTTTTGTTGTAACTGCTTTTGAAATGACATATCAAACTTTAAATACAGTAACAAAATTAGATGCACCAAATGAAAGTAAGATGTGAGAGATAAAACCACTACTTCTGAAGCGTAATATTGGTATACAATACCTTTTTTTAGGGATAAACTATTATTGTTACTTCTACAGTTTTATATGATATTCCTTCAGGGAATATAACGTTTCGTTTTAAGGAATTGCAATCGAGAAAAAATAATTTTTTTTATAACATCTCTTCTGGGATGTTGAATTTTTGCATATAAATTTAAAGAAACACATCTTCAAGAGATTAATATATATATACACACACACACACACACATCCATAAACATAAATATAGTTATATGAGTTATCATCTCTCGAATACTAAAATGCATTTCTTCAAATAAATAGTTAGCCATATGTACATAGAAGTAATTTATCTAAACATCTTTTTTTACAACGTAGCATGATTAGTAAAACCAGAAGTAATTATTATTTTATAGTGTTCAACAAACTTCAAGTTTGAATTACAAAGAGAATAATTAAATTGGAGCTATACACATTGAAATGAAATTAGACTTTACATTGCACAAACCTATAAATTAACCATGTATACTTTTTCATAATTTGAAGTAAACAATGGAAAAAATAATATTAAACTAGCTAAAACATGTAAAATGAAATGAAATAGGAGAAATATAAATTGAAATATCCTTTGATTTCATACTTTGTTAATAAATAATGCCCTATCTAAGCCTAAACTAATAATTAGTTTACAATATGGGGGATGTTTGAAATGTCATTCAATAATATATCTTCAGGATATTCGGTCAATATAAAATGTAAATGAAAAAATGCAAGTAGGATGAAACTCATTTGGAGATTTTCTCTTGAATCCAATATTATTATCATGTACTATGATGTGCTTATCTCTGTTAACTTCTTCTAGAAGTACAATCTTATCATGTCATAAACTTTCAAGAAAGCTTCGAGTTTCTATTCATGAAAAACTCTAGGTTCATTAATTTATGATGAACTTCAGGTTCTCAAATCTTTTGTAAACCATTTTTTAGATGATTATATATTTGGACGATTAAGAAAAATATTGATAAGATTTTAAGTTTGTTGACTTTATTTACAAATCTTTCCATAATTTAAGACTTCAGGTCTCGAATTTTGTGCTATACAACTTCTGGTTTAAAAAAATTCTTTGTACAACTTCAGGTTGTTGCTCTAACTTATTTAATAAATGGAATAATGGTAATAATTTGTTATGTAAAAGAGTAAAAAGACAGTAACCATTGAATAAATAGTGTTGCTAGACTAGGAAAAGGGTAACATTTTTAAGTATCATCTGACCATAGAACACATGAAAATATGAACAATAAATTCCATGGATTAAAGTGTATTATTTACACATCCAAATCCCAGATATATGTATTTCCGTTTGACGATTAAATTTTCTGATCATCTTTTTTCTTTCTTTAGTTAGAACTTCTGGTTCTTTATTTTGAGGAAACTTGTAATTCATTGATGTATGGAAACTCAACCTTTTATCACTATAGAAATGTAGGTTCTCAATTCTTATTTATTTTCTTTTTTTAAGGAAAAACTGGAAGATAATAAGCTTATCATGTAAGCTTTTATTAACGTTTCCATTCACTTTAGATGTGCTAAATCAAAATCAATATTAGATCTAAACTTAATACGATCTTCTAGATATGTATTATCTTTATATTTGTTTCTCTAAGAAACCATTGCATTAGCTCCTTTATATAAGAAACGTATTATCAAAATCAAAATCATACATTTCCATTGAATTAGCTCCTTTATATAAGAAACATATTATCAAAATCAAAATCATACATTTCCATTGCATTAGCTCCTTTATATAAAGACTTAGGAGCTTGGAATAGAACTTATCCCACGATGTGGAACTAAACATAAAAGTAGTATATAGCATATTCGCCATTTATATTTACATATATTATAACAAAGAAA
The DNA here is from genome assembly GCA_030737815.1 of Allium fistulosum. Taxonomy (NCBI): domain Eukaryota; kingdom Viridiplantae; phylum Streptophyta; class Magnoliopsida; order Asparagales; family Amaryllidaceae; genus Allium; species Allium fistulosum. The sequence goes on along the minus strand of CM060905.1, from coordinate 181,844,158 downwards.
CCATTTTTCACTCAAAATATAATTTATCTTTATTATAATAAACTTTTCTTATAATTTCTTTTCTTCTTTTGAACTATAACAGATTTTTTTTTCTAGCTTTGAAAAACAAATTCAAAATTACCTATATTAAATTCTCTATTCTTATATCCTTTTATTTATAAATCACATTTATAAATTATGCTTATCCAATTTCATTTACTCAAATCATTTCTCAATTGTTTATCTTTACCAATTTCCTAGTTCTTAGTTAGGTATGATTCAGAAATTTATGAATGTCCAAAATCGTCGAGAATTTTTGTTTTATCTTATCAATTGTGATCCAAATTTATTTTTGGTTTAAACACTTTTATAAAAATTACCAATCAATTTATTATTTAATGATTCACATTGTTTTAAGAAAATTATATAGATCGAGTAACTCTAAAACAATACCAAGGTACTACCAATAGTATCATATATCCTCTTAACAAGAAGAGTAATACTTAAGAGAAGTGTTTACCATCCGAACACATCTCTTGCCCATTTTTAGTTCATATTTGAGCCAATCGAATTAGTTATCATAAAATAACTCTTTTTATTTGAAATAATACCATTTTTAAAATCCTTTAGAGATTACTTTTGTTTATAAAACCTATTTTATAAATTCTTTTTATCTTATATTAATTAACTTCATTTAAATTACCATAATTCTTTTAAATTACTCGAATTTAAATCTTCATTCCTTTTATATTTTTTCCTTTTACATAATCATTTTCTATTATTTAAATACATTTTTATCTTACGAGCGTTATGGCACGCGCTTCGCGTGTGAATTGTTTTTCTACAAATTGTATATGTTTAGTACATTCAAGAGAAAATGATTGATAGAAATATTTAACTGTATTTTTGTGTTGAAATCATTTTTGTTAGTTTAAATTTTATTTCTAAGTAGGAACATCAAAATTTTTTTAAGTTTGAATTTTTTTTTATATTAATAATTAATAATTTATTTGCTAGATCATATTTTTAAGTGATATTAAGATTTGATAGTATTTGTAGATGGATGTTTTAAATTTGTAAAGGAATTTTATTTTTTAGATCCTAATTTTAAGTGATATTAAGATTAGATAATATTTGTAGATAGACATTTTGAATTTGTTAAAGAAATTTAATTATTAGATCCTATTTTCAAGTGATATTAAGATTTGGTATTAGGGGCATTTTTGGTAGTTCACGTTAATACCAAAAAAGTGTGACACCAAAGGTATTACAACTATTATTAAAGATATGTACATTCCATAAACAAATCTTATTATCAAACACCTTATAGTCAAATCGTGAAACTTAATTCACAAAGTATTTGTACTAAAACTTTTAAATCACACGATCGATCAATTTATGATAGTATTAACATTAGCATTTCTTAATTAATTATTTTGGAATAAGTATTATAGATTTTAATTTCCTTATCAGATTTCTTACTTATCGATTATCTTTCTGAAACATCTTATAGTCAAACTGTGAAATTCTAATCACAAGATGTTCATATTTAAATTTTACTAACCTTGATCATTCATTTCTAACTATATAACTTTTTAAAATATAATCTTTATATTCAAAATATAATTCTTTTAAAACAATGTGTCAATGTGCCTTGTTAAGAGTTTAGAAATACCTATCGATATAGTTGTACTTCCCATATCGACCAGAATTTATAAACGCTCAACCGATAAATCAACACAAAACATTTTTTTATATCCAATAACAAATACGCGCTCATATATATTGTGACTCCCCATCTCTATACCCACGCTAGCCAAGGACCCTACGGAGTAATGCCGTCAACTAGCGCGGAGAATAAAGCTGTTGAGGAGCGACCATCCGTGTAATTGCTTTGTGCGAGCACCGGTATGCCAAATAAAAATATAACATGCTTTTCATCTCAAGAGGAAATCCGACATACCGATACAAACTCAAAGCTACTACACAGTGGCTATATGGACTTCGGAAACAAATATAGAAATAAACATAACATAAATCAGTCACAGACAGTTCATATCACAAAGGCGGAAATAGATATGAATATAACACATGAAAGTGTACATCAGAGTAGTGGTCAAATAAGATCCACAATATCACAAAAGAAAAGATACAAGTGCAAGACAACAGAATATGTATACATCAATAAGTCAATATATCGAATGTATACAACCAAAAACTACAATGCTAGAGTAGTTAGCCCAAAAGTCAGATGATAGTCCCAGATAAGAAGACATGAGGAAGCACCTGTAAAATCTCAGTCTGACCCGAGTATTATTTAAGAAGAAAATAATAAACGGATCAGTCTAGCTATAAATATCAGATAAAGTGATATAGAATAAGAGATATGACAAAAACGTATCATAACCATAATACCATACTGTGATAAGTACGTAATTGAAAATCAACAAGAGATTAATCAATATCACAAGAATCTTCTCAAAGATTAAAAAGAATGTCATATTCTTTATTTAATTCACCAAGCCACAATAATGGCATACATATTAATGCCAATTGTAAAAGTTGGTGAAACATAAATTCCAGAAATCATCAATTAGAAATCCAGAAATCACAAGTAAATCGGAACAACGACGTCATACAACGAAACGTCCGGTGAACCGGAAACACAATAAAACGGAAAATCGACGTCGTACAGCGTAACGTCCGATGAACCAAAGCACAATAAAATGGAACAACGATGTCATACAGCGTAACATCCGATGAACCAACACATAGGAAAATGGAACAACGACGTCGTACAGCGTAACGTCCGATGAACCAACACACGATAAAAAGGAACAACGATGTCGTACATCGTAACATCCGATGAACCAACACATAGTAAAATGGAACAACGACGTGGTACAGCGTAATGTCCGATGAACCAAATCACGATAAAACGGAACAACGATGTCGTACAGCGTAACGTCCGATGAACCGAATCAAAGAGACATCGTGCATTGCTAGTCTAAACCATAAAATGATCGTTATCGATCATCAAGAAGTGTCAATTACACTAAGCTAGTAAATATATGAGTTTAGCTTCATGTCCCATAACCACTAGCTTAACTTAAATATTTACGAACAAATTGTAGATCTCCACTCGAAAGTTGTCACAAGAGTTTCAATCGAACAAGTCCAAAAATTAACCGACGAAGTAAACGCAAGCGTTTCATACCACTTTTTTTTTTTGCTAAGCCATTTAATTATATTTTCTCATACGAATGAAGTAAAGGTTTGTATATACTAGTAGATTGGAAAACGGTTTAAGAAACGAGCTTTGTAATAAAATAGTGTTGAAATCGTTTTAATGAAGGAGTTTGGATATTTACTACTAATATAGAAAACCTTTATATTTTTAAAGTGACAAATCAAAGAAATGAATGTAGAAACAATCAATCATAAAAATTCACATTCGAAGACGTGAATAAAATCCAAAGAAATCGATTCCAAATCCATCAAAATGGACGTTCACATAAACCCCGAAAAAGAAGTCATCAAAGTCGATAATAATTGATAACAATAAGTCGGATCAATCAAAATCGATAAACAATGGAATTTCAATCAAGAAAAGCCTAAACAGGAAAAATTGCACGTTTCCAGACGTCTGATTTGGAATCCAGACGTCTGGATTTGTTTTTTGGAAATAGTTCAGAAAACCACCCAGACGTCTGGAATAGCAAATCAGACGTCTGAGCCATGGCCAGACGTCTGGTTTTGAATCCAGACGTCTGGTTTCATTCTCTGGAAATTCTCCAGAGAACCCCCAGACGTCTGAATCTTCAAGTCAGACGTCTGAGACTCATCCAGACGTCTGATCTTGAATTCCAGACGTCTGAAATTAGTCTCTAGCATTTTTTTAATAAAATGCGTGCATACATTTTTCTCTCCAGGTCCAAACCAGACGTTTGGACTTGGTCACCAGACGTCTGGTCACCTGGTCTGGGCAATATTTTGCCTAGGCCAAAGTGGCCAAAACGATTCGAAAGCGATCAGATGAGCAATGGCGACTAAGGATTTACGCCAGCGACAACCCGGCCTTAAAGGCTCCTCGATACACTCCAAATATCAATGTCCAAATGTCTATAGAAGGATTTTCATAAAATTGGACCAAAACACCAAAATTGAAGAATTCACAAAACCAATTCAATTCACAACAAGTGAACACGAAATAGATGATAGGAATTCATACCTAACAACAAAGATAGTTATAGGCATAGATGTGAGATAAAAATCTCACCTTTAAACACGAAAACACAAGAGAGAAGCTTTGAGACAAAGGATAGACCAATTCCTCTTCAATCTCAACTCAAGAAGCTTGAATCTAAGCTTAAAAGAGAAATATTTCCTAAGTTAGGTTTAGGAAATTTCTGAAATTGAAAGGAGAAAGAGTTGGATAAGGAGAAGAGGATGCTTACCAATAGCTTCTTCTTGAATTTGGAGCAAGAGCAAGAATTTGCAAATGAAATTAGGGCTTAGGAATTTCCATTTCCCATCTCTCCCACCATTGTTGCTAAAGCTTGAGTATTAGGAATTAGAAATGAGGTAATGAAGAGCTGGAGTGGAGTTGGGTTGATAAAACCAGAATTGGGCAAATGGGCTGAACCCAAAACCCAAACCCAAAGTGAAAAGGTAGCAAAATTCTACTAACTCCAAACATATCGAAGTTTATACTCAAAAAGGTTGCAAACGTCATTTTGAACTCAATGGAAGTGATCTTGAGTCCTAATTCGACTGTTTGCAAAAAGTAGCTTTTCGGACTAAAATCCGACTAACGATGAAATATTTAAATATACAATCGATAAATATGCGGGTTGTTACAGACTCCCCTCCTTAAAGAAATTGCGTCCTCGCAATACTTAAGAAGAAAATAAATAGTAACAACCATTAAAGCATATCAACACAAAAAGAAAAATTGAAATAAGAAGTTCACCATAAAAGAGCACGAAAGAGTAAACCCGGATGAGTTCGCTCGATGAATTTTCTAGATTTCCCAAGAGCAATCTTTGGGATTTTGAGAATCATTGAACTTTCACAAGAAAAACATCTTTATTTCGAAGGCGCTCAACCTCCGAAGCAATGATGCAAATAGAATGTTGCTCATAAGTTAAATAGGCGAAACTTCAACTTCCACAATAATACCGGGCTCAAGAATAAAAATCGGAATCCCAAAGGCATTTCCGTAAATAAAAGACGTGAGAAAACGTCATGAATAGTAGAAGACTGAACCAGTGCAACGGCGTAGCACCAAGGCGGCACGCCCAAGAAAGTGGAAACTCAAATAACTCCGAACATCGACGTAGTACAATACGGTACGTCCAATGAACGGAAACTCAAATAATTCGGACCACCGACGTAGTACAAAAACGGTACGTCCAATGAACCGAACACCAAAAAGAACATCGAACGCTAGTCCATATAAGAAATGAGACGAAGCTCAATAAAGCGGGGTATATTGAAGCGTCCGATGAATTTGGTAAAAAGATCATAAGATACAAGGAACTCGAGCCAACGAGGTTGACACCAATTAAGTTCCTTATGAAAAATAAATATTCCAAAGATTTATGATCGAGGTGGAGAAAAAATTTCTCCGTCAAACACAATGATGCCAAACTCTGAAAGTGAAATCAAAAGCCACGAGCACTAAATCATGAGTGGCATACCTAGTCTCGATAGGCTTTAATGGTTTAGAAGCACAAGTGATAGCACGTTCTCTTTTGCAAGAGAACGGCATCCAAACCAATACAATTAGCATTGGTACAAAAGAAAAAATCTTGGTTCCCTTCGGGAATCACAAGAGTAAGAGTATCGGAAAAGAATTCTTTCAAATAACCTTCTTTCCCGAAAAGCTAAAACTTTCAAAAATTACAATTATCTTTATTTAACAATCTTTCTAGAAATTTTTTAAATTTTTATAAGTCAATTTATTGTGTCAAATTGTCTCATCAAAGCGTTTAGGAGATTCCTATCGATAATGTTGATCAGGCGCATCAACCAAAATTCTTAAAGCACTCAATGGGCAATACAATCACAAAACCATCTTCCATATGATAAAAATATCTCTTAGAAGTTTTAAGAATATTCTTTGTTCATTGAAGAACAAAATCCAATTATACTTATAAATAAATCTTATGAAAAAGATTTTGCAAAATTTTAAGTTGCTATTTCCATCCAAAATCAATAAATACAAAAATGAAGTCATCGAGATACTCATAGAAGACTCGATTTATAAAATGGATGAAATAAGCTGGATCAACTGAATGACATAATAAGTCATTCATAAGAATCATAACGAGTACAAAATGCGGTAAGTTGAAGGCTAACTTCCGCAACTCGTAGCAAATGAAAACCGGTGGCAAGGTCGAGCTAAAAAGACCTTAACACCACTAAATAGATTTCTTAGGAGATAATCCTAAGACAAACTCAAAAATACCAGAAAATTCTCAAACTACATGAATGGGAGAAACATCACTTTCCTCATCAAGTGGGCTCAAAGATGAAAATGATTCCATCAAATTGGAATCAAAATCACAGAGGAAAAACAGGAATTTGCTTAACAGATAGGAAATGTCGAAGATGAATAGTCCGCTTGGAAAAATAGGATATGGGCTACATAATGGTTAAGCCAATCCTTTTACAAAAATTAATTTCCGAAGCCTAAATAGAAATCGGCTCGGAAGGAAAAATCACATAAAATAATTTCGACATCAATAAAAAGTGAATTGAGTGTTGCAGATCCACCAATCCGGATTCGCAATCCTCAAAGAAGTCATCAAGCCTAGAAATGTTTAAAGAAAAGGAATCACAAGTTCTTTTGATATAAAAATAATGAGATGAAACCCATATCAAAAAGAACTCGAATAAGATAATCACAAAATAAATGTCATCAAGGATAGAATGGATACCTTGACTAAGAGAAGAGTTGCTAGGGGCTTGCACAATATTTAGCTTTTTCATGTCCTTGTTCAAAAGTTTGGGACATGCAGATAAAAGATGACCCGGTTTCTTGCAATAGCGACAAGAATGGGGTTTCGGACACATATTCGCATAGTGTTCCTTAGAATTGCAATTGTAGCATCATCCATGATTAGGGATTGGAGTCTTTGCTACAAAAGTAGTTTGCTTCACTCTCTTATTGGGATTAAGGCTCTTGAACTTAATATGCCTCTTCTTGGAAGTCCTAATATCACAAACACTTCCTTTACCAACCTCTTCATGTCGAAGAGTGATATCCACAAGCTGATTGATAGGAACTTCAAGTTTCAAAGGTAAAATCTTTTTGGGGTTCTTACCCAAAGCACAGATAAACCTTTGATTCTTTACAAGATCCAAAAGTTGTTGGGCCGACATGAATACGCCATCCAGAGAAGGACTACTGGATTGACCAGCGCTAGGACTGCCAGAACCAACCATTTCTTTTCTTTAAGAAAGAAAGAAAAGAAGAAGAAAAGGTTATTCTTAGAATGAATATCAAACAATCATGATTGATAAAACAAAGAATCATAAAAAGAAAATAGGATAGAACGGTACGAAGACTCAAATCAAATCCTATGGCACGATTCCTAAGAAAGACTTAGGACGATGATCCTTGCTAGATTATTCTACACTGTTCCGAAGTTTGGCTCTGATACCAAGCTGTGACGCCCCACCTCTATACCCACGCTAGCCAAGGACACTACGGAGTAATGCCGTCAACTAGTGCGGAGAATAAGGCTGTTGAGGAGCGACCTTCCGTGTAATTGCTTTGTGCGAGCACCGGTATGCCAGATAAAAATATAACATGCTTTTCATCTCAAGAGGAAATCCGACATACCGATACAAACTCAAAGCTACTACACAGTGGCTATATGGACTTCGGAAACAAATATAGAAATAAACATAACATAAATCAGTCACAGATAGTTCATATCACAAAGGCGGAAATAGATATGAATATAACACATGAAAGTGTACATCAGAGTAGTGGTCAAATAAGATCCATAATATCACAAAAGAAAAGATACAAGTGCAAGACAACAGAATATGTATACATCAATAAGTCAATATATCGAATGTATATAACCAAAAACTACAATGCTAGAGTAGTTAGCCCAAAATTCAGATGATAGTCCCAGATAAGAAGACATGAGGAAGCACCTGTAAAATCTCAGTCTGACCCGTTTATTATTTTCTTCTTAAATAATACTCGAGTCAGACTGAGATTTTACAGGTGCTTCCTCATGTCTTCTTATCTGGGACTATCATCTGACTTTTGGGCTAACTACTCTAGCATTGTAGTTTTTGGTTGTATACATTCGATATATTGACTTATTGATGTATACATATTCTGTTGTCTTGCACTTGTATCTTTTCTTTTGTGATATTATGGATCTTATTTGACCACTACTCTGATGTACATTTTCATGTGTTATATTCATATCTATTTCCGCCTTTGTGATATGAACTATCTGTGACTGATTTATTTTATGTTTATTTCTATATTTGTTTCCGAAGTCCATATAGCCACTGTGTAGTAGCTTTGAGTTTGTATCGGTATGTCGGATTTCCTCTTGAGATGAAAAGCATGTTATATTTTTATCTGGCATACCGGTGCTCGCACAAAGCAATTACACGGATGGTCGCTCCTCAACAGCCTTATTCTCCGCTCTAGTTGACGGCATTACTCCGTAGTGTCCTTGGCTAGCGTGGGTATAGAGGTAGGGCGTCACATATATATAATACACTCAAACTCATTCTAGGGTGCTACTAACCCTATCTCTAATGAGTTACTTATCCTAGGGTATTACTAACCCTATCTCTGATGAGTCTTTACCCCACCAAAGCCAAGGTTCTCGCTTAACCTTCAGCTCTGATACCAAATGTAAAGACCCGCTTTTTCATACCCTTTGAGTCGACAATAAACCATACATGTCCAACCCAAATTGCATGAAAAGACCGATCTTTAGGGGGTGAAAAAGAAAATAAAAACAGAACAGAATCTTACTCGAATGGAATAACATATATTATTGAACAATAATCTTTACAGTGGAAAACTTTAAAATACATGTATCAGAGTCCAACCTAAATTCAGCTTGGACAGTTATAAACATCCGTCCTTACAATTGCCGACAAACATTAAACAAATGCAGAATATGCAGCGGATAATAGAATGCGTCCATATGTAGATGAATATCTCTAGCTCTCCTCTGGAAACTCTAACCGTCTTCAACTAAACCTGAAACTACTCGAATCTGACCCGAGTACTGAAAATACCCGAATCAGGCTTGATAAACTAGCATGAGATACTCGAAATAATAAATGATAGTGTAATATATCATCCTTGGAAATAAAATCATTTTGAAAAGAAAGAGTATCTCAATAGACCACGCCCACACATAAACACGGACGGGTTTTCCCCTTATGATAACTAAAACATTTTTATATCAAAACATTTGATATTATTTCTAATGACATTGTTTGAAAACATTTGCAAATAAACTTATTAATCTTAACCGAAATTGTTACCATTATTAAATTCCAGCATATTAGGTTCTATAATCAAGTCCGAAGGCACTTATCGGAGAATGGATTCCATACAAATGACAAGGTAAGGGACTACCTTCCGATAGTACACCTCTAGAGGGATGCACCTGGGGTCCATATACTGAACGCCTAAACCAACACAGAACCGGCCTACCCCTTCGCTGGATAGTACCGAATATGTCATCACCGCGGCTATTGCCGATCTTTAACAGGATTCTGTGTCATACATTCACCATATACTTAGACATGTGTAGAGTAATCTAAAAGGGTGATGACATCTCCTAATGGGAGCGACCCACTTAGCCATGCTGCTTCTACCCTGTTTCTGTCATTTTCGGGTGAGGAGGCCTGAGGTAAACGATTATCTTTCACATAACACATCTTCTTTCTTCTTTGAAGGCCACATTGCCATTCCATAATCACATGACTGATTTCTTCAAACATATAACCTCTGAGCTCATATGTCTCAGAGAAAGGTGTTAAGCTAAGAGAAGTTGCCTTCTCCGCTACCTTATAGATATACATTTTATAGAGATCACTCAATGCAATTTAGAATGCAACATCAGACATTCGTCCATACAAGTTGTCCAGGGATAGGACAAACAGAAGGTACTCTCCTACTCCATTAGTAGCGAGAAGTCCTTGCATCAGAGATTTTCATAACAGAGCACTACTGCCACCATATGATATGGTAATTTTCACCTCGAGGGACTAGTGGCAAACAGCTCTACATCATGAAGATCTCCATCTTCAAAATCATTTGTCTTCAAACACGTTTTACTTCAAACATAGATTGGTTCGAAGTGGTTTTCGGATAGGAATCACTCAAATTCTACCCCGATTCCTTTGAATCCAATCATCGATTAAAAGATGTTAAGTTCATATATGATTATCAATCATCAATCAATTACTTTATCTTTCCATTTAATCAAATATCTTTCTCAGATATATTCTTTTCAATTTATTTCATTTTCTTTTCATGAGTATATAGAATCATTAAGCCTTATTTATCAAATTATTTGGTTTATTTACCTTTCTTTTTATCTTGGAATAATTCCAAATCAGTTCATCTTTTACTTAGGAAAACATTTCCAAATCATTCATTAAATCTTAATCAAAGATTTCTTATATTCAAGTTATAACATTTAACTTAGGGAAAATATTCAAAGATTTCTTTTATTCGAGTTATAACATTTAACTTAGGGAAAATATTCCCAAATCATTCATTAAATCTAAATCAAAGATTTCTTATATTCGAGTTATAACTTTTAGCTTAGGGAAAATATTCCCAAATCATTCATTGAATCTTAATAAAAGATTTCTTTCTTAACTTCAAATAATATTCTTGCAAATCAAAGATTTTCATAACAGAGCACTACTGCCACCTTAGATATGGTAAATTTCACCTCCAGGGACTAGTGGAAAACAGTCCTACATCATGAAGATTTTTGTCTTCAATATATTTTATTTTGAAAATTAGTTTGAAGGGGTTTTCAGATAGGAATCACCCAAATCTGATCTCGGTTCTTCGGATAGGAATCATCCAAATCTGATCTTGGTTCCTTCATACTAATCATCGATAAAAAGATGTTAATTAGTTAGTTAATATTCTAAAATTTGTTTCTTTTTATCTTGGAAAAACTTAAATATGATCTTTTTAGAGCATCCGGACTTTCCTTTCGATCTGTTCCACCCCTCGCCTAAGAAGAGAAAATATAGGCCAGGTAAGTTCAGGGCACTGGTTGCTCCATTCCTAACATTAGTTAAACACCTTGTTCTACCTTCCAGATCTCACAAGCGAGACAAATGTACTAGTTATTTCTGCATGCTCAGTTTGTTATTACATTCAATGTTCTTCACTTTTTGTTTAAGTGGTATAAACAATTCTTCTTAACCATCTATTCAAACTCTTGTTAAAACTTCCAAATCATCTTTAAATTACTTAATTATTCTTTTAAAATCATTCGCAAAAGATTTAGGGAAGAACTGTTAAGTTTAAAACTACATTTCAAAAGTTATTTAAAACTGCTGCGAAAAGCGTTTCGAAAAGTGTTGCAAATAGTGTTTTAGAGGTTTATTCTTCAAAACAACTTTTATATCTTTTAGAAATCCATCTTTTCAACTTAAATCTCTTTTAAAATATTTTAAAAGATTTCTAGAATTTATTTCATATTTCTAAAACATTAAAAAAATATCATTATAAAGAAATACTTTTTTGGATTCCGAACTGCAAAACCCGATGTTTTTAGAAAATTGTTTTGGACATATTTCAAAATCTACTTAATGAAATCTTGATTTTCTTTCTTCTTTGAGAAACTATGAATATAATAGACCAGAAAATTCTTATCTCGAAGAATTTCAAGCTATATTCCACTTTGTACACTCATTTAACTTTTATGGCGTGAAATTGCGAACTACCATTACGCGACGTGCCTAGTTCTGACTAATTTTTCAATTTCTTTTCAAACTTCTTGGAAACACTTTTAAATGTTTATAAAACATTTCTAAATCGTTTTAAACTCATTTTAAACAATATTTTTATATTTCAAACTTATATTCCATTTCATTTCATTTTATAATATTATATTATTATAATATCATTTTTAATCTTTTTAGATTATTTAAAATCATTAAGAGGCTAAATAATTTTCATACTCATATTTATATGGATTTAATTCTCATTTAATTAATTATGGTTAATTACTAATCATTTCTCTTATCATTTTCAAACCAAGTTATCAACCATATAAACTATCACATAATCAACCAATTTGCAACCAAGTTATCAAACATTTAATCATCCAACATATTTAAACTTTCAAATCATTATACATGAAATAATTTATGGATTAATTAGTAAATACAAGTACTCACCTTTAACCAAATCTTTTAACTTCCTACCAACATCCATTTAATCTAACACTTCACTAAATCATCTTAACTTCACCAAACTATCACCTAAACTCTTCCACCATGCTTCAAAGTGCTTGGCCACCACCTTCAAACAACCATAATGCTCGGTCACAATAGGTTCTCCACCATCCTCCATCATTCTTCAACTTTTTAGATTTTAATCCATGTTTTGGTGATATTCTAAGGTCTTTGGCAAAGTTTGGTGGAGTTTTGACTTTGTTTGATATGGTTTTGAAAAAGTTAGTAAGGAAATGAAAGAGAAGAAGCTATTAAAGCTCTAAGGAAGAAGAAGAAGAGAAGAAAATGGTTTCTGTGAGAATGGAAGAGGTATGTATGGCTATTTATTGGGAAAGAAAGAATTGGCAAGTTACCAAAATATCCCTTTACCAAATTACCAAAATAACCTTACTTAAACTTAAAGTAAACTTACTTTCTAAACACTTACCATCACTTATCACTTCTTACTTTATGTCATAGTCACTTAAGAGCTAAACAAATGTATTTGGATGGAAAAGTGGCTAAAGAGAAGATTTGGTTTGATTTTGATGTGATGTTTACTTTTTTACTTTTGTTAATTACTTACTTTTCTTAATTATATTCAAGAATTTTTTAATCATGTTTAGTAAAAGTAATCTTGTTTTATTATTTAAAATGTGTAATATATATGTTAAAACATGCAAATAAAGGTGCGAAAACTTTTAATCGATAAAACGTTGATTTCCGATAAAATGTTTTACGGTCACATTTTGACGTTTTAGTTAAACTGTTTATTTATGTAAACCAAATTTGAAAATAAATTTGTATATTGCTATTTAAAAATATAAATACTCATAAATTAATTAAAATAGTTTATTTAACCATTGAAACTTACTTTTCTGAAATTAGGATTTTGTCACTTTTGTCGATATAGGCAAATGTTACTATTTAGTGTATCCTCTCTTTCAAAATCCTATCTAATATTGTTTAAATCATATAACCTTATATATTTTATATTTAAAATCATCTTAAATGTCAATTTTAAGAGTGGTCAAATTTTGGGTCGTTATATATGATTTAATACACAAAAGGAGATATGTATATTATTATTATTTCAATTTGAAATAAAACTGTTATTTGGTTCTAAAAGTTTTCTTTAAAGAAATTGGGCTCATGTATCATATGCATTAGGATAGGTTGGTTTGTGCATCTCATTATGATATGTTGTTTGGTAATTTTCATTTGTTCACGGGAAATGGAATTTTTGACTATTTTGGACAGTCGAAAACTTCTGAATTAGTTGAGAACTTGAAACTAAGTGTTTATGAAAATATAAAAGTAGAGTTTTGTAACTCTAGAATGGAAAGATAGTAAGTTAAAATAAGTTACAAATTTGTTGAACATCCTGGTAAAGCAAAATAAATCTAATAGTGTACATATACTCTTGGATGTAATAGAGTATTATACGAATATGAACTTAAGTTTTAAAGTGTTAATAAACATTAATTGTGTTTTATAAGATGTTTATAAACTTAAGAAAAGCTTTATTAAATGGTTCATAAAAGATTTTAGTATTAAAGGAAATCTACTACAAGTAAAAAATGAATGTGATTTAAAATATAAAGTAATCGGTGTAGTTAAGAAACTAATGTGATAGAATACGTCAATTGTACATAGATCATTTTATTCGCATAACTGCTCTTGATCCAAATTCGAGTACATGATTTCGAGGTGATTCACACCGATTCGAACAAGAATTTTTCACTCGATTCTTGACGGTGAACACTTGATATGGATTCTTGATATGATTTTAAAGTTTTCCATCATAGTATATGGAAGTGTAAGAAGAACAAAGGTTTAATCAAATAACCTGATTTTAGTCCGGACTAGGAAAGTCGAGTAAGCGATACTAGTTCGATAGTGAAATTTATGTAATCAAGCAAGTAATCGGATTTGATATTGTGTACACATAGCATACATACATCGTACGGGCTTTAATATATTGTATACTTCTTTTATTAGAAATGCAAGTTACATGGGTTGAGATGGCATGTTGATGTGAGATGATTGCAATATATGATTTAACATGCTTAGATTCATGATATATGATAGATGAGTTGTATTGTTTCGTTTGTTGTGTTTAACTCACTTTTGGATTAGGTAAAACAAATTCAGGTACATGGAAACAAAGTCCAGCTAATTGCTTATGGTTTCATAGTAGAGTTTGATTGCTCGAGAAATGGTACGTGTTTATGCTTAACGGGTGTGTTTGCTACAGGTCATACTGTAACAACCCGCATATTTTACGATTTGATATTTAAATATTTTATTTAAATATTCAATCGTTAATCGGATTAAAGTCCGAAAAGCTACTTTTTGTAAACAGTCGAATTGGAACTCGAGACCACCTCCATTGAGTCCAAAATGGCGTTTACAACTTTTTTGAGTATAAAGATCGATATGTTTGAAGTTGAGTAAAATTTTGATGTTTTCATTTAGGGTTTTGGGTTTGGGTTTCAGCCCATTAACCCAACATATCAACCCAACTCCACTCCGCTCCTCTTCACTCCTTCATAATATTTCCTAACACTCAAGTTTTAGAAAAATGGGGGAAGAGAAAAAGAATTAGAATTCCTAAGCCCTAATCTTCTTTGCAAATACAAATTCTTGCTCCAAATTCAAAGAGAAGCTTTGGTAAGTATCTCCTTCTTCTTCTCCAACTCATTCTCTCTTTAATTTCAGAAATTTCCTAAACCTAACTGAGGAAATGTTCTTCTTTTGAGCTTAGATTCAAGCTTCTAGAGTTGAAGTTGAAGAGTAATTGATCTTCCTTTGCTTTCAAGCTTCTCCTTCATCGTTTTCGGGTTTAAAGGTGAGTTTTTGAACTCACATCTATTTCTATAGATATCGATGTTGTTGGGTATGAATTCCTAACACTTATTTATGTTCATTTGCTTTTGATTTGGATCGAATTGGTGAATTGTCCAATTTTTGGTTTTTGGAATCCAATTTTTGTAAAAATCCAATCTTTGATGTTTGAACACGTTAGTGGAGCGTTTCGAAAGGCCATACAAGGCTGTGTTGTCGTTTGGCATAAATCCTCAGTCGAAGTTGCTCGATCGTTCGCTTCCATCCGTGTTATCGGATTGCCCCAAAGGGGGCTAGACTGAATATGCTCCTGAAGCAGGTTCAGTTGACTGAACCAGAAGGTCAGTCGACTGAACCAGAACATGAAAAATGCTTCGGAGCAGGTTCAGTCGACTGAACCAGTGGGTCAGTCGACTGAACCAGACCCAGGAAATTGCCTGGGTCTGTATCAGTCGACTGACCATCTAGGTCAGTCGACTGACCCTGGGGATACAAAATTCGTATCCCTGTGTCAGTCGACTGACCACCTGGTTCAGTCGACTGACCACCTGGTTCAGTCGACTGACCTGATTATCTCAGCCTACTTGATTATTTTGCTTTGATTTCCAGTTTTTATCGATTCGTGATTATCCGATTTGTTGTTATCATTTATTATCTACTCTGATGACTTCTTTTTCGGGATTTTTGTGGATATCCATTTTTTGATGGATTCGGTATCGATTTCTCTGGATTTGATTCACGTCTTCATATGTGAATTTTTGATGGTTGATTGTTTCTACAATCATTTCTGTGGTTTGTCACTTTAAAATACAAAGGTTGTTATACTAGTAGTAAATATTCAAACTCTTTACAAAGATGATTTCAACACTATTTTTAATACAAAGCTCGTTTATAAAACCATTTTCAAATCTATTAGTATATATAAACCTTTACCTCATTCGTACGAGAAAATCTAATTAAACGGCTTAGCAAAACAAGTGGTATGAAACACTTGCGTTTACTTCGTCGGTTAATTTATGGACTTGTTCGATTGAAAATCTTATGAAAATTTTCGAGTGGAAATCTACAATTTGTTCGTAAATGATTAAGTTAAGCTAGTGGTTATAGGACATGAAACTAAACTCTTATATTTACTGGCTTAGTGTAATTCACACTTTTTATTGATCGATGATGATCATTTTGTGATTTAGACTAGCGACGTGCGATGTCTATTTATTTGTGTGGGGACTACAATCCCCGTTTATGGAACTTCGGTTCAATTTGGCGGGGTAGCGACCCGTGGTCTTCGGGCCGTTTGTGGAGCTTCGGCTCAAGATTTATGGTTAGCGACCATGGAATAGCGTTCCGTTTGTGATACACATGTTGGTGAGTTTTCATGCTCCCGTTTGTGATAGGCCTCCCCCTTTGTGATTTCTGGATTTCTAATTGATGATTTCTAGAATTTGTGTTTCACCAACTTTTGCAATTGGCATTAATATGTTTGCCAATATTTGTAGTATTGGTGAATAAAATAAAGAATATGATATTGTTTTTTGTGCTTTGAGATTTATGAGATGTTGTATGATTTTGTTGTTGTTTAAATCATATTTGTTCTAGTATGACATTATTGTTATCATACGTTCTTATTGTATCTCTGCTTCTATCTCATTCCTTTATCTGATATTTATAGCTAGACTGATCCGTTTATTATTTTCTTATTAAATAATACTCGGGTCAGGCCGAGATGTTACAGGTGCTTCTGCTTGACTCCTTATCTGGGATCATCTTCTGACTTTTGTCTAACTACATTACATTTGTAGTTTTTGTTGTTATACATTCGAGATATAGACTCCATGATGTATACTTATTCTTTTGTCCAGCACTTGTATCTATTCTTTTGTGATATTGTGGATCTTGCTTGACCACTACTCTGATGTACACTCTTATGTGATATATTCATATCTGATTCTGCCTTTGTGATATGAATGTATGTGACTAATTTGTGTTATGTTTATTTCTATATTTGTTTCCGAAGGCCTCATAGCCACAGTGTGGTAGCTTCGAGTTTGTATTTGATATGTTGGATTTCCTGTAAGTTATTTTATCTGACATATCGGTACTTGCCCAAAGAAATTACACAGATGGTTGCTCCTCAACAGCCTTATAGTTCGTGCTAGTCGACAGCATTACCCAGTAGTGTTCTTGGCTAGCGTGAGCATAGAGGTGGAGCGTCACAGCTTGGTATCAGAGCCAAACTTTGGAACAATGTAGAATAATCTAGCAAGGATCATTGTCCTAAGTCTTTCTTAGGAATCGTGCCATAGGATTTAATTCGAGACTTCATACCGTTCTATCCTATTTCTTTTTATGATGCCTTGTTTTATCAATCAAGTTTGTTTGATATTCATTTTGAGATTAACCTTTTTCTCTTTTCTTTCTTTCTTAAAAGAAGAGAAATGGTTAGACCTGGCCGTCCCAGCGCCGGTCAATCTAGTGCTACTCCCCAAGATGGAGTATTTATGTCTGCTCAGCAACTTCTAGATCTTGTGAGAAATGCTCAAGCTGCCGGACCTATTCCTGAGCCCACACATCCTAAATCTGGGTTTGCACGCTTGTGCAGTGATTACACCAACTTGGGTGGAAAGCCATTCAAAGGGTCTGAGAGCGTTATAGAAGTCCAAGCTTGGCTTCCAACATGCGACCGCATCTTTTCTTGCATGAATCTTAATTATCTTCATCGAGTCCAAGTGGCTTCTAGTATGCTCCAAGAAAGAGCATTAGACTGGTACGAGCTTCTGATCTCCAAAATTTTTGAAGCGGACCTTACTTGGGAGCAATTCCAGGAAAGGTTCGAGTTGAAATTCGTGCTGGAAGCTGAAAAAGTATCTTTAGCCCGACGCTTCATAGACATTGTTCAAGGTGAATCTTCTGTGACGGACTACGTCGCATCTTTCGAATCTCTATCTAAATATGGGTTCGAGTATATTAATACCCAATCGAAGAAAAATCAGAGATTTGTTTATGGGTTGAACAAAAAACCTTAAAAAGCCATTACTTCTAAAATTAGAAGTTTCTTTTGATCAACTTGTTGATATTGCTCTTCGACTCGAAGAGGCTGATAAAGATAGTGGTGTTGAGGTCAAACCAAACATCAACAAGAAGAGACCTTTTAAATTCAAGCCTAATCCCAACAAGAAAGGGAAGCAAACGGCTTCGGTATAAAATACTCCTAACTCTCGTCGAGGAGAATGTTACAATTGTGGTTCTAAGGACCACTATGCAAACAAGTGCCCGAAGTCTCTTTCTTGCCGCTATTGCAAGAGTTCGGGTCATACTATATCTTTGTGTCCCAAACTTCAAGGCAAGAAGGAGGGCAAGCTAAATGTTGTACAAGCCCCTGCTAACACTTCTCGTGGTCAAGGTATTTCTCATTCTATCCTTGATGGCATCATTAAATTTCGTGAATTTCCTATTCGAGTTCTTTTTGATACGGGTGCATCTCACTCTTTTATATCAAAAGAACTTGTTGATGCTTTGTCTTTGAATGTTATTGGCTTGATGACTTCTTTGAGAATTGCAAATCTGGTCGATGGATCCGCAACACTCAGTTTACTTTGTAAAGATGTCGAAATTATTTTATGTGATTACTCTTTCCGTGCCGATTTGCATGTTATGCGTTACCTTGGTTTCGGAATGATTTTGGGGATGGATTGGCTTAACCGTTATGAAGCCCATATCCTATGTCCTGAGCGGACTATTCATCTTCGACATCCTCAATCCGTTAAACAGATTTCTATTGTTCTTAAAGATTCGGATTCCAACTTGACAGCATCTTTATATTCTTTAAATCCTCATGATGACGATAATGATGATGAGGAAGATGTCATTTCTCGTATTCACGTTATTCGTGAATTTTCCGACATTTTTTAGCCCGTTTTAGGGTTACCACCTAAGCAAGCAATTGAGTTCAAAATTAATCTAATCCCTGGAGCTCTACCTATTACTCGTCCTCCTTATCGTATGTCTAATAAAGAAAATGAGGAGATGCGCAAACAATTATCCGAATTGGAAGCGAAGCAATTTATTCAATCTAGTTCCTCTCCATGGGGAGCTTCAGCTATTTTTGTGAAGAAATCTGATGGTACACTTAGGCTTTGCATTGACTACCGCAAGCTTAATGATCTCACCATCAAGAATAAATATCCCTTGCCTCGGATTGATGATTTATTCGATCAGCTTATTGGTGCTAAAGTATTTTCACATTTAGACTTAGCAACCGGATTTCATCAGCTCTGTATTGCAGAGGATAGCATTCCTTTGACATCGTTCCATACTCATTATGGATCTTATGACTGGCTTGTTATGCCATTTGGTTTGACGAATGCTCCAGCTTATTTCGTCGACCTTATGAATCGAGTTTTCAAAGACTTCCTCAATCGATTTGTTCTCATCTTTATCGATGATATTCTTATTTATTCTAAAACCGAAGAGGAGCATGAAAAACATCTTCGGATTGTGTTGAAACTCTTAGGAGTAACCAATTGAAAGCAAAATTTTCTAAATGCCACTTTTGGCAATCTCGTGTGAAATTTTTGGGACATATCATTTCTGAATTCGGAATTTCCGTGGATCCTTCAAAGATTGAAGCGATTCAAAATTGGAAGAGACCGGAGAGTGTGACGGAAATTCGTAGCTTCCTTGGATTGGCGGGCTATTACCGTCGGTTCATAAAAGACTTTTCTAAGATTTCCATACCTCTTACTAATTTGACAAAGAAGGGAGTTAAATACATTTGGTCAGACAAATGTGAAGCTGCTTTTAAGAAACTAAAAGAACTCCTTTCCGATGCTCCTATTCTTATTTTATTGTTTATACCGATGCTAGTCATGTTGGGTTGGGAGCCGTTCTCATGCAAAGGGAACATGTTATTGCTTATGCTTCTAGGCAATTAAAGCCTGCCGAGACTAGATATGCCACTCATGATTTGGAGCTCGCGGCTACTGTTTTCGCCCTTAGAATTTGGCGTCATTATCTTTTAGGAGAGAAATTTGTTCTCTACACCGATCACAAGTCTTTGAAGTATTTATTTTCTCAAAAGGAACTTAATTTGCGTCAACAACGTTGGCTCGAGTTCCTTGCATCTTATAATCTTGATATTCTTTATACTCCCGGAAAGGGAAATCGTTTTGCCAATGCCCTTAGTCGTAAGCAACAAGCCGTTGTTTCCATGATGATATCCGAGTGGAATGATCTCGAGACTTTAACCACTTGTGAGATTCGAGATCGTGAATCCAATTTATGTTCATCTCTTGTTTTATGTATCCTTGAGGCTCATCCTTCTCTTTTAGACCGCATTCTTGAAGCTCAAAATCATGATCCCGAATTGGTTCTCCTTAGCCAAAGTTGTAGGGATAAAATTGATATTGAAGGTTTGAAAGACTTTGATATTGATGCTCGTGGTGGTATTCGAAAATTTGGTAGACTTATTGTGCCAAATATTATTGATCTTCGTAAAGATATATTAGAGGATTCTCATCGTTCTAAATTTACCATTCATCCCGGTAGTAGTAAAATGTACGCGGATATGAAGCGACTTTATTATTGGGATGGAATGAAATCTGATATTGCTAACTTTGTTAAGCATTGCATGACTTGCCAACTCGTAAAGGCCGAACATCAAAGCCCCGGTGGGTTATTGCAACCATTGGAAATTCCAATATGGAAGTGGGATCAAATTTCCATAGACTTTATTGACGGTCTTCCCCGTTCTCGTTTTGGCCATGCTAGCCTATGGGTGATAGTAGATAGACTTACAAAATCCGCCCATTTTCCTCCCGTTCGGTCCAATCGGACCGTACCTATTTTGGCCAAACTCTTTGTCAAAGAAATTGTTAGATTGCATGGAGTTCCTACTTCTATTGTTAGAGATCGTGATCCATTGTTTACTAGTGGATTTTGGAAAGGTCTTCAAAAAGATTTGGGAACAAAGCTTAATTTTAGCACCGCTTATCATCCTCAGTCCGATGGACAAACCGAGCGTGTGAATCAAACTCTTGAAGATCTTCTTCGTGCATGTGTTCTAGATTTTGGTGGAAGTTGGGAAGATCATATTTCACTTGTTGAATTTTGCTATAATAATAGTTTCCAATCTAGTATTGGTATGGCACCTTTCGAGGCACTTTACGAAAGGCCATGCCGATCTCCTTCATGTTGGCTTGAAGCCGGTGAGAAGCTGGTTTTAGGTCTAGATTTTATTCGTGATGCCATAGAAAAGATTGACCTTATTCGACATAGGATGAAAGAAGCTCAAAGTAGACAAAAATCCTATGCCGATAACCGAAGAAGGAAATTAGAATTTTTTTGTGGGAGATTTTGTGTTTATTCGTGTTTCACCTATGAAGGGTGTTATGCATTTCAGTCGATCGGGAAAATTAGCACCTCGATATATTGGCCCGTTTCCCATCACCGAACGCATTGGTTCCATGGCTTATCGCCTTTTATTACCAGCTCAGTTTTATGCTATTCATGACGTATTCCACGTCTCTCAACTACGGAAATGCCTTCGAGATTCCGATTCTGTACTTGAGCCAGGTGTTATTGAAGAAATTGAAGTTTCGCCTAATTTGACTTATGAGCAACATCCTATTTGAATCATTGCTTTGGAGGTTAAACGCCTTCGAAATAAAGATGTTCCTCTTGTGAAAGTTCAATGGTCCTCAAATCCTAAGGATTGCTCTTGGGAATCCAGAGAATTCATCAAGCGAACACATCCAGACTTGCTCTCTCGTGCTCCTTAAGGTGAACTTCTTATTTCAAATTTCTTCTTTTTGTGTTGATATGCTTTTATTGTTGTTACTTCTTATTTATTTCTTAAAAGATTGCGAGGACGTAATTTCTTTAAGGAGGGGAGTCTATAACAACCCGCATATTTTACGATTTGATATTTAAATATTCAATCGTTAATCGGATTAAAGTCCGAAAAGCTACTTTTTGTAAACAATCGAATTGGAACTCGAAACCACCTCCATTGAGTTCAAAATGGCGTTTACAACTTTTTTGAGTATAAACATCGATATGTTTGGAGTTGAGTAAAATTTTGATGTTTTCATTTAGGGTTTTGGGTTTGGGTTTCAGCCCATTAACCCAACATATCAACCCAACTCCACTCCACTCCTCTTCACTCCTTCATAATATTTCCTAACACTCAAGTTTAGAAAAATGGGGGAAGAGAAAAAGAATTAGAATTCCTAAGCCTAATCTTCTTTGCAAATACAAATTCTTGCTCCAAATTCAAAGAGAAGCTTTGGTAAGTATCTCCTTCTTCTTCTCCAACTCATTCTCTCTTTAATTTCAGAAATTTCCTAAACCTAACATAGGAAATGTTCTTCTTTTGAGCTTAGATTCAAGCTTCTAGAGTTGAAGTTGAAGAGTAATTGATCTTCCTTTGCTTTCAAGCTTCTCCTTCATCGTTTTCGGGTTTAAAGGTGAGTTTTTGAACTCACATCTATTTCTATAGATATCGATGTTGTTGGGTATGAATTCCTAACACTTATTTATGTTCATTTGCTTTTGATTTGGATCGAATTGGTGAATTGTCCAATTTTTTATTTTTGGAATCCAATTTTTGAAAAAATCCAATCTTTGATGTTTGAACACGTTAGTGGAGCATTTCGGAGGGCCATACAAGGCTGGGTTGTCGTTTGGCGTAAATCCTCAGTCGAAGTTGCTCGATCGTTCGCTTCCATCCGTGTTATCGGATTTGCCCCAAAGGGGGCTAGACTGAATATGCTCCTGAAGCAGATTCAGTCGACTGAACCAGAAGGTCAGTTGACTGAACCAGAAGGTCAGTCGACTGAACCAGAACATGAAAAATGCTTCGGAGCAGGTTCAGTCGACTGAACCAGTGGGTCAGTCGACTGAACCAGACCCAGGAAATTGCCTGGGTCTGTATCAGTCGGCTGACCATCTAGGTCAGTCGACTGACCCTGGGGATACAAAATTTGTATCCCTATGTCAGTCGACTGACCACTTGGTTCAGTCGACTGACCACCTGGTTCAGTCGACTGACCTGATTATCTCAGCCTACTTGATTATTTTGCTTTGATTTCTAGTTTTTATCGAATCGTGATTATCCGATTTGTTGTTATCATTTATTATCTACTCTGATGACTTATTTTTCGGGATTTTTGTGGATATCCATTTTTTGATGGATTCGGTATCGATTTCTCTGGATTTGATTCACGTCTTCATATGTGAATTTTTGATGGTTGATTGTTTCTACAATCATTTTTGTGGTTTGTCACTTTAAAATACAAAGGTTGTTATACTAGTAGTAAATATTCAAACTCTTTACAAAGATGATTTCAACACTATTTTTAATACAAAGCTCATTTATAAAACTGTTTTCAAATCTATTAGTATATACAAACCTTTACCTCATTCGTACGAGAAAATCTAATTAAACGGCTTAGCAAAACAAGTGGTATGAAACGCTTGTGTTTACTTCGTCGGTTAATTTATGGACTTGTTCGATTGAAAATCTTATGACAATTTTCGAGTGGAAATCTACAATTTGTTCGTAAATGTTTAAGTTAAGCTAGTGGTTATGGGACATGAAGCTAAACTCTTATATTTACTTTCTTAGTGTAATTCACACTTTTTATTGATCGATGATGATCATTTTTTGATTTAGACTAGCGAAGTGCGATGTCTATTTATTTGTGTGGGGACTACGATCCCCGTTTGTGGAACTTCGGTTCAGTTTGGCGGGGTAGCGACCCGTGGTCTTCGGGCCGTTTGTGGAGCTTCAGCTCAAAATTTATGGTTAGCGACCATGGAATAGCGTTCCGTTTGTGATACACGTGTTGGTGAGTTTTCATGCTCCCATTTGTGATAGGCCTCCCCCTTTGTGATTTCTGGATTTCTAATTGATGATTTCTAGAATTTGTGTTTCACCAACTTTTGCAATTGGCATTAATATGTTTGCCAATATTTGTAGTATTGGTGAATAAAATAAAGAATATGATATTCTTTTTGGTGCTTTAAGATTTATGAGATGTTGTATGATTTTGTTGTTGTTTAAATCATATTTGTTCTAGTATGACATTATTGTTATCATACGTTCTTATTGTATCTCTGCTTCTATCTCATTCCTTTATCTGATATTTATAGCTAGACTGATCTGTTTATTATTTTCTTATTAAATAATACTCGGGTCAGGCCGAGATGTTACCGGTGCTTCTACTTGACTCCATATCTGGGATCATCTTCTGAGTTTTGTCTAACTACATTACATTTGTAGTTTTTGTTGTTATACATTCGAGATATAGACTCCATGATGTATACTTATTCTTTTGTGATATTGTGGATCTTGCTTGACCACTACTCTGATGTACACTCTTATGTGATATATTCATATCTGATTTCGCCTTTGTGATATGAATGTCTGTGACTGATTTGTGTTATGTTTAATTCTATATTTGTTTCCGAAGGCCTCATAGCCACTGTGTGGTAGCTTCGAGTTTGTATTTGATATGTTGGATTTCATGTAAGTTATTTTATCTGACATATCGGTACTCGCCCAAAGCAATTACACAGATGGTCGCTCCTCAACAGCCTTATTCTTCGTGCTAGTCGACAGCATTACCCAGTAGTGTTCTTGGCTAGCATGAGCATAGAGGTAGGGCGTCACACATACACACTCAATAAGGTATATTATATATATATATATATATATATTAATGGTTGTTATGTTGTCCATAGATATGGGCTTATATTGCTGATTGTGATTTTTTTCGGACCTGGCCGTCTAAAGGAGGTGCTATCGAAATTTTTCGTAAGATATGGGGCTTTAAAAACTTAATAACTCATATTAATTAATTGATTTTAAAATCCTAAGGTTGTGAAGACACTTTTTTTCCTTTGGGAATTTCGGGAAAGAAATTCTTTTAAAGGAGGACGAACATAATGGTTTGAAATTTTTAACATTTTGAATGAGAATATTTAATCTATTTAAATATTTAAATTGGATTCAAATGTGATAAATGATAAGAAAAGCAATTATTAATAAAATGACTTAATTTTTGATGATGTGTTTTTATTTCAATTTATAGGATTTTTGCATATTTTTAATTTGAAAATTATTCAAATTATCATTTGATGTGTTTTTCGGTAAATGTTGGTATGTTGAAATTTTCACATAATAAGTTTACCAGTGTTTTTTATTGTTGTTTTATGATCATGCCGCATTGTTGTGCACGATTGTATTTTTATTTCTACCATCCGCGGTTCGTATGTGAATGGGATACTGTGTAGCGAAGTGCCGGAAATTGTAAAACAAACAAAACCTACACTTATACTTTTCTTCATTTTTCTCTTTCCCTCTCTCACTTTTCATTTTCCCTCTTTGCTCTTCATTTTCTTTTCCTGCAAACATGAAAACCC
The DNA here is from genome assembly GCA_030737815.1 of Allium fistulosum. NCBI lineage: Eukaryota > Viridiplantae > Streptophyta > Magnoliopsida > Asparagales > Amaryllidaceae > Allium > Allium fistulosum. The sequence goes on along the minus strand of CM060905.1, from coordinate 181,818,439 downwards.
TACCTCCTCCATTTAAAAATCAAAATCTTGAGCTACGTTTAACGGAAATTAAAATCGATAGATCCGTTGAACTCGTACAAGCAAAGGCTTCGAATCAGTTTTGGGTTTATTATGTGCAGTGATGATTGGGGAGGAGAAACATGAGATGGTTGACCTAGGGTTTTGAATTGGAGACGAATTAGGCCAATGCGTTTGCGGCATTGGACTAAAAGGCTGAAGGGAAGTCGATGGTGGCTGTTGGGGCATGTGCAGTCATGGAAGGTGAAGTGCAACATTTGCCTTGTCACGTTCGAAGGCAGCAGGTCGCTTTGGGCTAGGATCGATCGAGTTTCGATTTGATGGGTGGGATGTGTAGTGCTCGCGAAGGGGAGTTCGTCGGTGAAGGTAGGGCGCGATTTCGTGGATGTGGCACGAGTTAGTGGAGGAGATGCACGGCTTGGGTGGTGTGCACATTCATGCCTGTACAAGGGAGTGATTAAGAAAGGGGGAAGAAGGATTTAGGATTATTTAACTGATAATTAGATAATTTCATTATTTAATTAATACAAAAACATATAAAATGCATACCTTCTCCGTATGAGACATGAATTGAGACGCGGTCTTTTGCGTTGCGCTCGTAGGAGCATTATTTACGGAACTAATTGATTTCATCAAGTTTGAAGTAAGTAGAATTTTAGTGAGCTACTCACCTTTAAATGAATACTATATGATATATGGTAGATATAAATTATTGTTTATATGCTTGCATGATTTCTTTGTTTGGTTTGGTTGAATTCCTATTTTTAAATGCAGATGACATATAAAATGAAATATAGGAAACTTATGAAATACTGTAGAGGGATCCAAATTTCTCATCACTGTTGATTTTAATTTCATTTATAAATTTGTTGTATAAATTGTTGAATGTTAAAAGTATTGGATGTGACATTGATATGTGTTAAAAGTTGAACCTTTTTAGTGATAAAGGTAGTTGTAGCATTATTTCAGTGTTGTGGTAAGTATTGGCCTCATCATGGTATTTTTGAAACACTATTGTTTGCTGTTTTGATTTGAAATAGGTTTAATTCAAAGAATGATTTTAAATGCGACTTTTGGAATTTAATGTGGAATTTTGTTCAGATATGGATTTTGAACATCTCTATTTCACTCCAACCTTTTTGTTAGTCTCTTCTAATTTATATGGAAATGCTTTAACAATATTTTGGAAAGTATATATTTAATAGAAAAGTTAATATAATGGATGTTTATTCATAAAGAAAAAAGGGAAATTTATCTTTCATAAAGTGATTCTATTTTAAAAGAAGATAGAAATATTTTAGGATAAATATTGGTGAAACTCTTTGTATAAAATATTATACAGAAAGATAGATTAATAAACAGTATTTTATAAATAAAAGAATAGATTTATAAATGGTATTTTGGAAAAAAAAGGGAAAGAATATCATTTTGATAAATTAAAATAATAAATCACAATTGTGAATTTATAGTGATAAATGAAATGATCGCTTTATGGAAAGTATATGAGATTTATACTAAGGAGTTTCATAAATATATAAGAGATTTATCAAAGGAGTTTATAAATATAAAAGGAGATTTATGAAAAAAGTTTTATAAATATAAAGGAGATTTATAAATGGAGTTTTATAAATAGAAAAGGAGATTTATAAAAGAAGTTTTATAAATAGAAAATAAGATTTATAAAAGGATTTTTGTAAATATAAAAGAGATTAATAAAAAGGAATTTTATAAATGAGGTTTGATTTCTATAAATGATCATTTTAAATTATTGTGGTATGGAAAGTATTCTTTTCATACTTAACACCAAATTTCGAGGTAGGGAAACTCGTCCCTGTCCTGAGAATTAAGATTGTATGTCAAGGCAAGGATAGTACGCTAACTTGTTTGACTACATTATTGATCGAAGGATGGTACACGTTTGAAATCAGAAAGTAGGTGTAAGCATAGTTGGTTTAATTTCCATACGACTTACACTAAAAAGGGAAGTGTTTTGGGTTTATTGTTATCAATGTTTTAAGTGACATTTGTTTTAACCCAAATAAGTATGGTTTTGGAAGTGAAATCTTCCTTAAGTTTTGTAAATATACTTATATCATTGAGATAAGCATATGGTTACATTTTCTATGTATTGAAAGTGAAATGGTTTGTGAATATACTTATACCGTTGAGATAAGTATATAAACACTTTTCCAAGTATTGAAAAGAGTATAGAGGGTTTATGAATATATCTTCATAAAAGTATTTTAATACAAGTATTTACAAAGTGGTTCTAATAATTAGAAATATTAATTAAAGAGGCTTAGTGCTTGCTTATGTGTTTAACATGTTTGGCTGACTGTTTCCATGTGAAATTAAATCCCTGATTTTATTGACTGTTTATTTGATAGTTAAACAACTGACTATCAAACCTTGGCCAGTTTTGAAACTATCGTTTGTTGGTTCGAAGAGACCAGAATTAGATAAACATGAGTTATCTGAAAACCACTTCGAATCGGCATAAGCGTTCGAATTGGGGACATCTTGAAGAAGATAGAAATTGAATACAGAGTTCTTTGAAGTGAAGGGCTACTTGCTACTAATCCTGAGGATGTAGTGAAGTAATGCCTTCGGTTTGTTTGTATCCTAAATAACTTGTATGGATGAATCCTAGCATTGCATTGTTGCCTGGAGTGCAGTGTCAACATTCTAAGTGGGATTTGCCAAAAAGGTAAAACATAGCCTCAAGCATCATACCTGGTAATGACTAAAACATGGGATATGATTCAAGGCTATGTGGTTTGCTACCATTTGGGTATGGTCATCACTTATATCTGGATTGATATTTATTGATGTATTATGTATGCCTGTGGCCGCGGACAGAGACAACCGAGGTGATGACATATTCGGTACTATCCAAAAAGGAGTAGGCTGGTCCTGATTCACATAAGTCCATGTGAGGCCCTCGTTACATTTTTCTAATGGGTTGTGGCAGGTGTTACTCCAGTAGCCTTGTCATTGTATGGAATCCATTTTCCGATACGTGCCATTACGGACTTAATTGTATACTAAATATGTTATTGAATGTAATTAATGTAACCATTCCGGCTATGATTCAATATTTATTTTAAACCCTAGACATTATATAATATCACAAGATTTCCTATAACATGGTTTGGTAATCAAAAGGTAAAAACCCATCCTTGTTTATGTGCGTTGTGGTCTTATGAGATACTTTATTTTTGAAGGGGTTTTATAAGTATATCAATCAATATGATTTGAGTTTCTCATGTTGGTTTACCAGACTGATCCGAGCATTATTTTCTTATAATGCGCAGGTCAGTTTAGGTATATTTCCATATTTAGTTATGGATGCTTTGGAGCTTCAAGAGACGAGTTGGATGCCTCTAAGATGTATTCCCATACTTTATTTTCCACTGCAGTTCTTGTTTTGTATTTATCAACATTTGTGAGGACAGACCGTTATAACTGTCCGGGTTGATGGTAGGTTAGTTTACTCCGATTGATGTATGTATATTACAGTTTTTATTCTGTAAAGATCTGTTGTATATTATATATTACTCGTCACGATGTGAGATTCTATACTGTCTTTCCTTTCTTTTACCCTAACAGTCTGTCTTCCGACACTTGGATGCTCGGCACATGAATACCATAGATATATTAGTGTCAACTTTTGTGGGCGTAAAAGTAGGTCAATATACTTTGGATTGATACATATAGATGTATGCAATCACAAGTCTATGACTACCAAAACAGTTCCACATACTTTGTTATATTCATTGATGAATTATCATAAACATGAACATGTTCATATGATACACATGTATATGTTATGATAAGTTTATAGAATATAAAAATGGAAGTGAATAAAATAACGTGCAATAGAAAATGGAAATTATTCAATTTGATCAAATAGGTGAGTATATTGGAAAATTTTCTAAACGTACCTAAGAATGAAAGAAGATTCAATCTAAAAAGTTACTAGTCCCTATAATATATAATGATGTATCGATAATGAGTAATCGAACTTTGTCGAACAAAGTATGATTAATGGTGAGTGATGTTGAGTTAACTTCTTTATGTAAGTTCGTATACTTAAGAGTAGTATACGATGTTAAAATTAATTTTATCTAAAGAATGGTTTACAAAATCTTACAAGATAAGGGTTTATAAGAAACCCCAACATATCTTAGGCCAATGAGTTGGTTGGTTATGCGAGTCAAAGGAATGCACGTAATAATTCTACATGAGGGATTTTATATGAATTGCCCCAAAAGTATTTTGGGAACGATTGTCATTGGATGAAGAATTTATGTTTTAAACACAAGTATTATAAACTAAAACCAAATCAGTTTTATATATAAGACAGTTCATAAAGTGCTTTTGAATACCTTTTCCATTGCATTAAGAAACAATTGTTGTTTCAAGAAATACCATCTTTGTAGCATATCTTTTAGAAATTATAGGTAGTAAAATAGATTTGGATACGGTCCAAAGATGAAATTGATTCCGAGGGATGAAATGAAATTCACCAAACCTAAATGAACACAATGCAGTAGAATGTCTAATAAATATTCTCTCAGATTGAAAATAAACTATGAGTTTCTTACCAATTCGAGAAAGGTAACCCTCAGCTGTGAATTAAACCATTAAGACTATTGACTCCACGATATGGTATGATGTCAAATCCAAAGTGGATTCCAAGTATGTTATCAAAATATGATTTTGGTAGTTGCACCTGAAAGGATATGATCCATCAGCCGCGAATGTTTCTTCGAGAGAAAGACTAATGCAGTTGGAATATAATAAGCAACGTTGATAAGAATATCATCGTAAAGTTCAATTATTGAAATTAGAGTAATAAATTCATTATTCAACATGCCCAGGTTAAATTGGATTTACTCACAAAATTATCGCTTGGTGTGACTTTGTGTTTGGTACATATGTGTTGAAATAGGAATTTCAAATAATGATTTTGAATAGATTGTTTGCACATAAAAACCAAAGTGTCTCGAAGTCAGTTGAAGCGATATTGAGTTTGTCGGTTTTTCAGATATGATCCATGAACTGATACAAAGGTATCATTTTGTAAGCATCGGAATTGAATAAGTATTTTGATAGAAACATCAAATAGTTTGATTTTCAATCAAAATGTAGAGAAAGTGTGTGTCCATAAGAAAGAGCTATTAAAGGTACTAAAGTATTTCTAAAAGGTAAACAACATACTACTAATTGTTAACGATGTAATTATGTTAGTTGTTTAGTACTTAATAATTGACTTGTAAATTATATCTTTTATAATAAGTATAAAGGATGTTGGGAATGTCTCAAACGATATACAAAGACACCTTTTAAAAATGTTTAATATGGAACATATAAGATGGATTCCTTATGTATTGGCAATAGGAATTATCATACATGTTGTATTGTCTATAATATCATATTTTGTTTATGTACTTGATGCATGAAGAAAATATCAATCCAAATTAAGATCACTAAATGGTAGTTTAGAGAGTTCTCAAATATTTATGAAATAATAGAGAATTATTGAACAATGAGCTCCTTATGAAGAAATGTTCAGACTCGAACATCATAAGTTCTTTTAAGTGTAATATGTCAATATTAAATTCACATTCAAGCCTTAACTAAGGAGCTTTAAGTTGGAAATGTTCCAAATGACACATTGTGGCTAATTCAATGAAAAGGCTAAATACATTGCCTTGAATAACACCACAATAAAAGCAATGTATAAATATAAATGCACAAATATATAGCTGAGCAAGAGGTGATTCCAAGTATTGAGAATACTACATTATTGTTATATGATAACAATGCAATGATAAGTGCCCACTAGAAGTCGAGAAACATATTCCGACCAGTTCCACATGATAAAGATATTTTATCAGCATCAAAGAGAGTTGATTGAAAGAGTAGATAATTAAACCAACATAGTAGATCCATTCACGAAGGGTCTAACTTGATTAGTTCTCATCAATCTGATTGAAGTGATGGGATAAAGATTCCATAATTGGCCCCAAGTGCAAGTGGGTGATTGATAGAGTTAGGGGTATAGCCTAGGGCAATTCTATAATTTATAGTAAGTTATTAACTCTTTAACAAAATCTCGTTCGAAAAGAAAATATCGATGTGACAAAAAATTACACAGTTCTCTTGACTTGAGAATATTGTTGATCTTCAATGTGGAAGCTCCGATTTGATTATAGTTAAATCATGGCACAATGTTCATCGAACGACTATAGTTGGGTCGAGTGGATGCACCGGAAGTGAAACACTATTCAAGGAAGGATTCGTCTCCTCGGTTATATAAGGTTAGTATCACGGTCAACTGAAGTCAACTCAAATTCAAATTATCTAGCCAGAGTAATTTGATTAATAATGATTATTATTATTGAATCAAGGACTTTGTGTTTGGACTATAGAGTTGTATATGGACGATATTGGAATTTTGACCATTACCAAATTTCATAAGTCCAAAGTGATATAGTTTTGATGAAGATGATTGGTGTAAATAATTATCACAACTGGATAACACTTAATAAAGTAAAATTGGATTTTACCGAAACCAAATAAGTGATAAATTTGGTCATAATGCCACACCACTGCTAAGTGACGTGTGAACGTTAATATTCGAATTGTTCGATATTAAATTTACACCTAAGGGTCACACAACCAAAACATTGAGTACTCCTTTTACCACCCGATTTAATTAATTTGTAATTGTCATATATTAATTAAATTAATTAATATTTATGAAATATTAATTATAAAATATTATTTGGCGTACGGCACAACATTAAACAGTATGTTTATAATAGTTATAAATATACTGTTCGATATATGATATCGATACGCATTTAAATTGGAGTTAAATGCAATAAATATTGTTTAGAGTTGAAATGGATTCAGGGCATGATAATTTCGGCTATGATGGGGACATAGATGTCGAGCATTTTGATGGCTTCTGGGTACGCATTGAGTGTTTAAAAATAAGAGAATGGATAAGAGAGAATTAAGAATCTTGATCTTACTTTTGCTCTCGACTCTCTACTATATATAAACAACGTATCCCTCATTTTATTTTGATCTTTTGTTTCCTTCATCATCCTCTATAGTTGGCCAAGTTATACCCCTACCCTCTCTTAAAAAGTAAGAAATTAAATACAAATTAAAATCAAATAATCGTCGGTGGAAAGGCAATTCGTGATCTAGTAACTTCCGGATTAGAATTCGATTCAAGGAGTTTACTTCTTCATTTCAAGGTGCGAGCTTTGGGCTTTGATGGAAGGTATTCTTCATATTTAGTATTATATATTAATGTTTGTATAATCATTATTTTATATATATATATAGTTTTGTTAAAAAAATCATGAATCAGTATATTGATGTAATATCACATATGATCGTTATATATATATATATGTTAAATTTTTTATGCACATTATTTATAGATGTTCTTGGCCAAAAATAAAAAACATTTTAATAACAAATTTTAAAAATATAATATTATATAAAGGATAATATACATCTAATTTAAAAGCTTAACACTATATAAAATATATTTTAAATCTTTATAAAATTACTTTCATTAGTATGACATTCAGCAATTAAAGAAAAAAATTCATTTTTTTGGATATTTTGTCTGTGTGTATAAATACTTTTATTGGATTCAAATTGTTTATATAAATAAAATGTGTGTGTGTATTTATAAATAACTTAAAATTCTAGAAATATTCTATATAAAAATAAAATATACTTTATAACTTCAAAAAAAATTAGTTTTTTAATTAATTCTATATGTTTTTAATGAATTATGAATTTTTATCTAATAAACTATTTAAACCAAAAAATAAATAATAGTAAAATATATTTTATTATTAGGCCAAAGATAAAAGGAAAATTTAATTTTAATTATTAATTATATATATATAATTATAACTAGTTACATGTTTATATATATATATATATGTATGTATGTATGTATGTATGTATGTATGTATGTATATAAATCATAAATATACTGACTACTTTTATAAATGTTATATATTTTAGTTATATTTATTCATATAGTTATATACATATGTATATGTATTTTAAGTATGTTTTATGTAAAGAATTTACAGCTAATATTATATAATAATTGTATAATTATATTTTCATATATATATATATATATGTATGTATATGTATATGTATATGTATATGTATATATAATTTTATGCATGCATAGACATGGATGTGTGTGTGTATAATTTTATGTGCACACACAGATATATACACACACAGACAATCCATTTGTATACATGATCGGCTAACATGTCTGTTACAGTGTAAATCCCAACATCTATACACATGCCTATCAAACCATGTACACATTATCCTGTTGCACATGCATGCACACTCATATGTGTATATGATACACATACATATAATTTAATAGGAACTATATGAAATAAAACTTTATTTATAAATTTAAATAAATTTTGGATTTTACTTAAAAGAAAATTTGGAAAAGCTCTAAATGAATTAGACTACATAGCCCAACAAGATCCAAATGGAAGACTTTTTTTGAAATTTACCCATTTCCTTCGCTGCGGGCTGGTCCAGTTCCAACATAGATGTCATTTGAAACTTTTTGAAGAATGGAGAATCAACAAGAATACCATTAGCTGAGTGCGGGGAGTTAACCTACCAAGAAGTTTGCTTAGGAGATGGAGTCCTAGAAGGAATTTTCCCTTCTTCTACGATGGTAGTCAGTAAAGAACTGGGAGGGATAGATACATCAATAAGAATGTACTCTTTAACCAGGGAAGGAAGTGCAGATGGTAAAGAAGACACAGACAAAGATACAATGACAACCTCAGAACTGGCCACTGAGAATAGTGGGACGACCATCAAGTGTTCATGTGATGATTATGCAGATGTAGCTTTGACTATATCCTTGGTTGAGAGATCAGCAAGAACCTTAATGGCGGTCTATAGAGCATCCTCTCAATGCAAAGTAATTTTCCCTCCTCTAGGATGTCCAGGTCTTCAGAGTCAAAATGTTTGACGATAATGTCATCTTTATTGAAGGTGATGCCTTTTCTCACTATCATCTCTCTCTCTCTCTCTTCTTTCATTATTTTCTCATAGGTGTCCACTGGGACCCAAGGATAAGAGTTGCCTAACTATTTTAAGCCTTTAGTTCTAAAGATGTTGACATAGAACTTTAATATGGGAGAGTTGACCATCTCGAAGATGGACTCCTTTTTCGGTCTCAGCTTAGGTCAATTGATCTTTTAATTTGATAATGGTGGCCTTAAGCTTCTCATTCTTGGACTGAATCTCCAAAACTTTACTTGACTCGACTTTTGATTTGTCTATCTCAGCCTTAAGCTGGGTGATTTCGGTATTGGCAGTGGCAAGTTGGGCACTGGAACTGGCAATACTAGCATTTAATTGCTCGATTTCCTTTGCTAGATAGCTGCATTGAATACTGTAAGCTTGATTTGCTGCTCTAGAAGCTCAATCTTTTCTTTGTGTGCTTGAATCCCTTCCTCGAGATTTTCTTTTTCTTAGCCCAAGGCCTTTTCTCTTTTTTCCATCGCCTTGTTGGAGGAATCTATCTCTTTCTCCAGCATACCAATAAACATTTGATCCTCCTCCATAGCTTTTTCATTTTCAGTTAAAAGGAGGCGTTTCTTAGAATTGATGTCGCAAAGGTGCTTGTAGAGCTTTCTCTATGCCTAGATGTGATCTATTAGCTCATTGAAGGCTGTCCGAGAAACTAGAATTCTATCCATCGATATATTTTCCTAATTGTAATCGAATTTGACTCCAGTGAGTTCCAGGTCTGGGTAACTAAGTTGCAAGGATGTAGCAGCAGACATGGATGACATGGAACCAGAAGAAGCAGCGTGAGGAAAGATCCTTTTGCCTGGCCTTTATTAGTGACCAGTAGATGATGAGGAAAGGGGTGCGAGTGAAGTCTTTGGTGGATAAAAGATCCTCGAAGCAGCCGAAACATGCTTTCCCTACTAACTAGGGATAAGCTTAGCTAAAGAAGTAAGAGCAGAACCTATAGCAGAAGTGCGAGGGAGATTAGTCTAGCATGTTGGACCTCATCTTAAGGGAAAACAACTTCTTTGTGAATGATAATCTTTGGAGTGTCGGGACGGAGATTGCCTCATAGAATGGTAAGAGCTGGAGTCACAGGGCGAGTGTGGACTCTTAAGATTCTCCCAGTCATATTCCCAGAACTCATAAACATATTGACGGATAACGTTGTCTCGGTCATGTCGAGAGTTGTCGCCATCTTCCTTGGAATAGTCATGATCGTGGCAATGCTACGACTTAAATAAGGGCTTGTCCCTGGACGACTTCTTAGCATGATTATAATTTATAATTTATATTGTGTGTATTTTAATATAATGGATTATTTGTATTTATTGCTTTATGGAGTTAGTTGTTTATATTATATGCATTTAATGTATATTAACTTCTCAAACTAATTATCACCATATATTTTTATATTTCATACCTTTAAAATCAATGGGACTTAATTTTTGTAGGTTTAACTAAATTTTTATTTTGGGTTTAGATATATCAATTATCATCAAATAGAATAAATATCTAACGACATAATCCAAGTTCGAAGTATCTATTGACAAACCATGTTCGCAATAATAGCATATCCTAATGGAACATTCAAGAATACATAATTCTCACTAGAGAACAAAACAAACCTGACACATATAACACTATGATTCCATTCATTGTTAAAATTTGGTCAGGAAAATTTAGCATCACGTCTAACATGTCAACGGTGGGTCCCATCAATTTGGCCCATTGGAGGGAACCGTTGGAATTGAATCGTTAGCGTCCGACATGCCAGACACATCTGGCATGTTGGACACCACCTCCTAATTGCCAACATTTCACACCCATTCCCTTCTCTATATTCTTTCCTCCTTGTTTATTTCTTTTCACCAAAACACAATTCCTATACCTCAATCCAAAAATTCTTGTAATTTTTCTGGTTCTACGTCACTTTTTGAGGTAAATATCGTGTTTTTCATACTTATATCTGCCTCTTATATCCTTCTCGTCTCTAGAACATACCATGATACCTTTAACAAATACAACCATGAATTTATTTAGCTCCTTTTGAAAGACCCTACTCATCGAGTCAACAAAATAAACCAGGGCATTAGTTAGCCCAAATGGAATCACGACCCATTCGAATATTCCATCCTAAGTACGAAAAGCAGTTTTTAGAATGTTGTCCTCAGCAACTCTCAATTGATGAAATTTGTAGAAAGGTCAAGCTATAAGAAAACTTTGCCTCGACAAGTTGATCGAAGAGATTATCAATGCGTGATAATGGATAACGGTTTTTCTTTGCCAGCTTACTCAATTCTCGATAATCGATGCATAGCCTTAGAGAACCATCTGCCTTAATAGAGAAAATGACAGGCGCTCCCCACTCTGAAATACTTTGCCCGATAAATCCTTTCTGCAATAGCTTCGAAATTTATTTATCCAACTCTCTCCTCTCCTTCGGAGCCATACATCTTAAAGGCATCACCACAGGACTAGGGCCTTTCTCACAATTCTAAACTTAATTTATCTGCAAGGAAAAAGTCCAAAAACCTCAACGAATACGTTTGGAAAATCTTCAACTATGAAGATAAAGGCTAACTCATCTTGTGATATGTCTAATAAATACAAATACAAATTCATCATGAAAAGATCAAGCTTATACGGAACTATCAAATCACGTTTCGCATGATTACTCAAACAAACAACCCTCATATCAAAATCTAAAACTACTCCATATCGAGTCATCCAATCCATTCCTAAGATCAATCTGTATCCCACAAAGCTAAGTACATGCACATCACAACTTAACTCTACACTGTTTATGACCAACTTAAGATCATGGAAAATAGTAGACAAATGTGTCAATCCTCCAATAGGATTTGACACAGTAACAATCTCATGTATAATGTCAGGAGTTATTCATAATCTTTTCACTAATGCATTTTATATAAATGAATGTGATGCACTAGTATCCAATAAACAGTGTTGAATCCCAAGGGCATAGTACTAGTCTGAGCAGTTGCTTGGAGATACCTGTAGAACCAAAGGGGCATGTTCACACCAGGAATCTCAGGGACACTCACTCGGGTACTCGCACCCACTCCGGTATTAACTCCACCAATGTTGGTCCCCATTCTAGGTACCTCTGAATTATTCATACTTCAATTATCTTTAAATAAGATTCATTAGCAACTCCTCATTAGATAACCAGAAAATGGAATAGAATATAGTGTATTCATATATATTCAATTTGGTTCTTATATATTATATTATATATTTTATAAAATATACAAGCGTGCTCTCTCAATAAGTCCCTAGTTCAATAACCTATGCTTTGATGCCAAATTAACAATGCACCCTTTCAGAACCCCGTAACTACACAACGAAGTCACGAAACGGTGAGTCGTTGTGATGTTACATATTGATATACATAGAGCACAAAAAAAACTATACTAACTAATAGCTTTCAGAATCTCACATCAAATGGTCTCACAAAATATCATATCACATATATATACACTTGATTACAGCCCAAGCCAAATCCACACACTGTCATATCATGTTTTAATACACGAATTGTTTAAAATATGTATAATATTTACAAATATATACAAATCCATGCCTTGTGGTCCATCTCGTCTCTAGACTCCATTACCCCGAATAATAAGGATAAAAGAAAATATAGGAGTGGGTCAGACATACGTATGAGTAAGTTATGAGTAAGTGAAAACAACCTAATACATGTATACTACTATGACAGTGATATAACATGATTTAAGTCTGAAGTATAATATCTTCTAGACTTACTTAACATGCTACAGAACGATATTATACTATCTAAGAATGATCCGATCTCGAACACCTATAGTAAAGGATCCCTAATACGCAATTTGGTCTCGCGCACATGTGGTAAAGAATTACATGTCTACAGCTACTATCCGGTCTCGGCACCTGCGGTAAAGTAATACGAACTAGACTCACATCTGGTCCTGCCATGTGCGCTACAAGTCGACTTTTGTCTACATCAAAACTTATGGACCAACCTCGTTGCTCTACAGAGAACGCACATTAGTACCATGGACCAACGGCATGCGCTACATGATTCAGTATTCGTTCGTTCTAAAGCCATATACACTACACCCATACATCATCATTATCACCAAACTACGCATCAAAACAGCAACCATACAAGTCAAGATGTCACCATAGAGTTGCAAGAGAACACCATGCAAAAAGTCGAAATGTCGCACGTCGATTCGGGCGCTTAAAAGCCCGAAATACAAAAATCTGGGTTGTCCATCGGTGGACCGATGTGCACCCACTGGTGCACCGGTCTATAGCCCAGATATGGGTTTTGCCTTCTTATTTTGATATTTTTGGTTCCAGATTTCGATTCTTTACTTCATTCTTTGTTCCAGATGATTCTAAGTCATATATGTACATTAAATCTAAGTTTCTAAGGTTGATAACATATATATATACATACATACATATATATATATATCATCAAATTGAAGTTTCTTTAGGGGTTTCGCTTCAAATTGGTGTTGAATTAGGTTTAGGTTTTCTGTTAATTTCCTAAAATAGAGCATGTACTTTTAAATTTTGTAGTTCTTGGCTTCTTCGTTTGGATAATTATACATCATAGTTAAACCCTAGAATAGCTTCAAAACATTTTATACCAATACCAGAGCACTATAACAAGATTGAAGAGGATTCACTCATCGAATCAAGCTAAAAGAACCCAATTTTGCTTGCTATCCAAAATTTCTAGAAATGCCAAACTTCGTAATAACCTCCAATTCTTACTTCAGAAGATAGTCTTGCCACGGTTCCAATGCACTTCATCTCACCGGATTTCGTTAAGAATTGACAAATTGGTGTTAAGTTGATTGAAAGAGGAAGAACGATGACCAATGGTTTCAGAGATAGGAAAGAAAGTGGAAACTAAAATGTATGTACTATTTAAAATAGGCTTTGGAGGGAAAATTTGAGAAAACTGAATCGTTACTTAGTTTGAATTCAAATTACATGACCCAACCCAATTCAACCTAATCTAGCCCGCTGCCCGCACACGGTTTTAACCAACTTCATTAAATCAATGATATCTCACCCATACGACATCTGATTTGAACAAATGAGTACTCCATCTCGACCAAAAGAACGAGAGCTACACAATGGTGCGACTCCCGTCGACCAATTCAATTATCTGTAAAAAAAATTATCATTTTTCCCTTTTAATGGAAATCTATCAAAATATCCTCCAATTCATTTTAAAGTTTATTCATTATTATTTATTATTATTAATTAAGTTTTATATAAAATTTCGGGATATTACAGCGTTGCTTTGATACCTAAATATTGAACTTATGACGTAGACTTATCTTTTGATTGATGAATATTTCGGCATAGTGAGTGGAAAAACTCGTTTCGTGATTTAGCAACATGGTCTCACTATATTTTTTGTTTAGGATAATATGTTACTCATACCAGACTTCATGCTTGACTCATGTTTTTATTTATTTTTTTCCATAAAGTCATGGGTACCCATTTCAAGTAGGTTGGGTTTATGGATTCTAAGCAGGTTGCTTTCGGTTAATGAACAGGAGTTCCGAAGACGTAGCAAGTGGCTTAGATGATATGAATGATTTTATTTTTCTTTGTGTTAAATGCCTATGTCAACATATTCATATGTTGAGCATAACATTATTTTCTATGTTGTATTATATTTTGACCCTTACTTATGTGGGCACGAGGTTGGAAATAATCTAAACACGTAAAATTTGATGATGAAGATGTTATGTGATATTGATTTGTTATTCCGTTTACTTAAAACCGTATATTATAACTGATCTCACCTTTGTCGTCGAGAAATAATTTCAAGATGACCAGGGCCAGTCCTAGGAGTTTTGTTGCCTAAAGCCAAAACTAAAAACATGACCTTCATACAGAAACTAATGGTACTACCGTTAGTTAAATCATCAAAGTAATTTATATTGTTTATAAATAAGGAAAAGAGGAAAGAAGAAAATAACTTTATCCGTAATAATAATCTAAGTTATACAATAAAATTAATATTAATTACTTATGAATATTTTTCTAGCCTTTTGACTTGCAAAATTACTAATAATATTATCATATTCAAGTTCGTTGACCATATCTTGTTCAATCGACAAAAGTGTCAAACCATTTAATCTTTCTTGTGACATAATGGAGCGAAGATAAGACTATCAATTTTAGCTTTGAAAATAAATTATGAATGTGGAATCTACTACTACTACTAGACTACTAGTGATAATTGATTAAAATTATTTTTAACGATAATTTATTATGTCAAATATCAATTTGAATATACGAATACAGCAATACCAATTTTGATTCAATCCTTACTAATTATTTAAAAAAATCACAAATGTACAAATCAATCCTTAAAAGTTAAATTAATATGCAACCAACTAACAATATTTTATTACACAAATTACAAATATTGTTTGATATTATCAGAGATTCAAACTTCAAAGAGACCAAAATTGGTATAAATCATAATATATTGTGCGGGAGTAAATTGAATTTGTGTACAACATTGTTACATAGAGGGAGATTGCAATTTTACCTTCTGCAAAATTACATAATTATAAAATTTAAATTATTAAATTGAGTTTGCAATTTTACCTTCTACAAACTACAGTTCTGCCTTCAAGGGAATCAAGCTTCAACTTCAAGCTTCAAGCGACAAGCAAATCAAGCATTCAAGCCTTCTGTCTAGTTCGGGGCTTCGTCTTCCATCTTCAATCGTGAAGCGACAACAAGCGACCGGCCCTATCCGCCTTCAACCGTCTTCCGTGAATCAGATCTTCTTCTTCTGTCTTCGTGATCACGAATCAAGCGGAGCAGATGGAAGAGCGAACCACGAATTTGGACTCGCGATGGACTTATGGAGGCTGGAGGAGCTATGCCGCTGGAGGCTGACGGTTGTGCCCTAAATCGCGATTTCAATTTTTTTTTTGAATGTCAGTATCGTGAATTATGGTGCCCCCGATGTTATGATGCCCTAAGCGGTCGCTTCTCCTGCTTTGGGGAAGGGCCGGGCCTGAAGATGACTGCAGCACATTGGGTTTCAATCTTTGAGTTTCAGAATAAGGGACATTGTAGTAGTATTTTATTTTGTATTCCAAACTACTAATATTTAAAAAAAATGTACTTTTTATTACAATTTTTCTGCTATTTCATAATTTCTAAATAATATAAATTTATTTGACTATATTATTTAAAAATAATTAAAACAGAAATAAAATAATAACAAAAAAAATTATTCATAACAAAACAATTAAAATACCATTTTCAAATGTTTCTTGTGCAACACAAGAACGCATTCTCCTTTCATTAAACAATCTCATTTCGTGCCCCTTCAGTCATTTAACAAAAGAATGCACCCTATATCTCAACGTCTTCGGTCCTCGTATTCTGATGTGTGTATTTCACATTCTTTTGAAATCTACACCAAACCTCCGATTCGGCCATCAAAACCGTTGACCATTAACCATGATAGTCCAGAAGTTCAAAAAATCCGAATCAATTACATCCTAGTTCGGTTGAACCATAAATCGCTTCATAAAACTACGGTTCAACGCTTGAGTTAAGCATATTATCATGATTTGTATGGAGATTTGAAAGTACTGTTTGTGTTCACTGAAGAATGAGGGTGAGGGAAGAAGGAGATGAAGGATAAGCTATGATAAAAGCAGTTTTGCATTTATATCCTCATTATTTGTTACTTCTTGTATTTTGCTCCACTTTTTATTAAAATTTGTATTTTCTACAAACATACATACAAAAATCAAAAAACTTGATTCGCATAATCTGACCGATTTGATCATTGAAACCTCCAAATGTCGATCATCAAGGTTTTATCCATGGTCCGGTTTTCAAAATAATGGTAACTCGTTTTTAGGTTATCAGAATTTAATTAAATGATTTAGCATGATAAGAAGTAACGACCAATGGGATCAATTGAACGCACGAAATGGGAAAAAAAGAGAGCTGAAATTTGACTAAGAACTTGCCTTCAAAGTCCAAACGTTGCAATATGTTGAATAAACGTGTCCGCATTTATATTCCTCATTGAAATGATCTCTGCAAGAAAAAAACAGCAGCAGACAGAGACAGCTGCAATTAAAGAGAGTGAAATTGGTCTACAAAACATTAACGTCCTCGCCTCTAAATGTTCCTTCTAAATCTAACAGTAGTACCGATACATTGTCTCCATGTCGGCATCTTGCTTTCTTTATACTTACTCCTATATATACACACACACAGTTTCATATTTTGCATACAAAATGGAGCAACAATTAGGTCTTGCTCATACCAATAAACTACTTGTACAAGTATTTGATCATAGCGAGATATCGAATTCCAAAAGGAGGAGTTTTGGCATGGAAAAAAATGATGATGAAGAAGGAGATGACAAAGAGGGCAACGACAAAGAATGTAGGTTATCGAAGAATTCACACAACGTTAACAAGTAAGCACTTTTACTTGAATATCCAGAACTATCGATATTATAGTACTACCGCTAACGTCAAGAATTTCATTATGTATGAAGGTCGCAAAAGTCTTTGGTAGGTTGGCCTCCCATCAAACGTAGGCAACGAAATGTATGATCACATTTCTTATGTGTTGACTCTAAACGTGTTACTCAAAACTACGTACGTACCTACATTATAGTGCATTATATGGTGTAGTGGTCTTTTAAATATACTGTTTACATATAACTTTTAGCTCGAAGGTATTTCCATAAGCTCCACTTCATTTTTCCCACCCCTCCAAAAGTGTCAAAATAGAAGAGTGCGCAAAGTGTACACTCATCTTCTTGCAGAAGCGAAAAGCTTAGTCATAAATGAAAATATCCAAAAGGAATTATATCATTTACAGAAAAGTTTAATTTTATAATCTCAACATTAATCTTTCAAGTATGATTAAGCTGCATTTCCATGACTTTATTTCTTGGATGATAGCTGATTCATCGTACCAAGAAATGTCAAAAATAACAGATTTATATGTACTTACTGAATTATGTAATGTTTGAGAATAAATGTATTCGGCCAATATTAAGGTATATGCATAAGTGTCTCACCGTTCATAGGAATAATGAATTATGGTAAAAGATTGTATAACATACGGCAAGACCTTTTGTAAACTAAACTTCTGCTATTTTCCAGAAGGAAGAACGCTAAAAGTTAAAGGAATGCAATTCAACATATAATATGTCTGTCTGTGTATGTATACGTATATAATAGATGTACAGTGCTTCAGCACAAGCACAAACAACACTGTACACATGAGTTTCAATTCTAAAGCAGAACAAACAATCATGCAAAGTACTTCAGAAGAAAAAAAATATAAATAACGTATTCACGTATAGCCTTTACTGGATTGCCATCCTGATCATCCCAGCTTTTTACTACTCCTTTGATCTTGGTCTTATGTAATACCATCATTTAGATGATTTCAGTAGAGTAATTTGAAAATCAAATGTGCAAAATTGAGCTTCAATGAGATGCTTTATGATAGTAGTCGATGCCTCTAAACTGTCTGCCAAAGAAAAGATGTACTGTATACAAAGAACACAGCCATTATGCATGTGTTGCCACTTGTGAGAAAACAAATATCAATTAGGTATGAAAAATAAACAGAGTTGGAACATATGCTTGATAACAAATGACCTAATGTAATCAACTTCTAGATGAACTTGATATGGTTCAAAAAAAATTCTCAGTGAAGGTCAGGAGATTTCTAATGATGGGCAAAAGAATTGTTTTTGTGGTGGTAAACAGCAGGAAAACATGGCATGAATGCAGTTCTGAATTATTGATTCTTCATTTCCAGTTGTGCGAATGTCTGCCCATGGTAATAATGTGCATGTTTTATTGGTTAATTTACCACCAATCAACATTTTGTCAAATTATTCTAACACCACGAATGGAACATAATGCATCTTCCCCACTTAGAGCAACAGCAATGGGTCACTGGCACTACAAGAAAAATGCTACTTTACAATGTGGAATTTACAACGGTGCTGCAAAACGTTGCAAAATAGTAATATCTTTAACAACTTATGTTGAAGGAACCGTTGTAATAAGTTTATAACAACATTTTTGCATAAATGTTGTAATAAGTATATTTTTTACAACATTGATCCAAATAGTCATTAAAAACAAATATTTGACAATTATTTTTATGTGCTGTATCATATTTGGTTTTATTCATAACGTTTTTTGTAAAGTTGTTGAATTTTAAATTCTAACAATTTCTTTTAATGTTGTAAACTTATTGCATTCAACAATATTTATCAAGCACTATACCTGTTGATTCAACGATAAAATTTTAAAAGGTTAGCATAACGTTTTATTAATTTAGAACCAAAACAATATTTTTATAACATTATTAAATTTAATACGTTTAACAAGTTCCAATAAATGTTTTTAGTTCCAGTAAGTTAAGAAAAATACTACAATTAGATGGCATTGCAGACTCAAATAAGACATGTTCTTCTTCTTATTTCCATGTTTCTTTATAAACTTCTAAGAAAGATAGAGCGGCGGTTTGTTCCATGTGTGGTGATACTGAATTTTTAGAAAAAATTGTTATGATGTACAAGATGTGTCTTAGTTTTTGTATGAGTTTATTTTCTAATTCATAACTTATTATGTGAATGATATAGTGATGGTGGCATGCTAATACAAGTATTGCAGTGACCAACTACGTCGATTCTTCAAAAATTACTATATAATTGTTACATGGTTGATCCCCTTGCCAACCACACACCGATCTACTTCATTTTCTTTTTTAGTCCAGTTGCACCGATCCACTTTAGAAATTGATGACCACTCTTGCCATGTCTGCACCGATCCACTCCGTTTTCTTTACCAACCCACATGAATTAATGAGGGCTTCTACTTCTGCTGGATCGATCCACTCAGTTTCCATTGCCTGATCCACGTTCTGGTTAGCTCTGGCAAAGGACTTGGTTAAATATTATTCCATCTAGACACTCCTCCTCCGATATTTCAGCAAATATCTTATACGCACTACATTAAAATGCGATGTACTTTCCAACGACCAAAATCCCTCACTCATCAATCGAAAATTGATCTTCGACGTCAATTGACGATTATACAATTATATACGTACAACATACAAACACAGTACACCAAATTGTAGCCAAAACATCAAAATATCAATATGAGGATGAACTAACTCTATGTGGTGTCTAATTCTAGCATTTAATATCAACATTATAACAAACATCCTAACATAATAATGATGGAATCAATTATGTACATCATTTATAACTTTATTCATTCATAATTAACATAAACACGAAAAAACCAATTCAATTACTTATTTGTAATGAATGCACTCACTTTGGATAAAAATGGAAGACTTTAACTTGATTGAATCTTTTAAAATCAACCACTATGATTCAACACCAAAAATGAACTCTTTGTTGTCCATAACATATGGATCGAAGTAAGCTCATTAGATGAACTTGAACAGTGGAAACTGCTCATTGCATAATACCTCATCGCACAACTCACTGTGCATGTATATCCCTTAGAGGAATGTTCGAATGAAATTTAGTACCTATCTTCTAAACTTGAAAATATATTAGAGGTTTCTAGTCAAATAAAATCGATTTCTTTATCATCGAATTCATTCCTTTCTAAATCCAATTAAACCATTTTTCTTTACTCAAATTTCCAAAATCAAATTTAATCAATACCATTTTATATCATCAACTTAAGTTAGATTATCAAACTGACTGTCTCGTAGGTTTCTCTTGCCATGGTCTCAAAATAATTATTTCGAAGGAAGTTAAATTCTATCAACCGCTATTTTTTTCTACAAATGTTCAAATCTATATATAAAAATTCATATCTCTTTTTAAAAAAAATTGGAGCTTCCCAAGGTGGTTTTAAATGGATATACACTAAGACCAAAATATTTGAAAAAAGAAATCGACATAATTCAAAATTATCAAAAATCAATCAAGAATTTTCAAATTTTGGAAATAAATATAGAAAAACAATTTTCTATAAAAATATATCAAAATTTATATGAAAACTACCTAAATTTTCCAAAAAGAATCAAATTTTAAAATAAACATTTAAAAAGTTTCATGTTTTCATGGTTTTAACATAATCACTTGAATAAAAAAATATTGATTATTTTACTAGTATTATACAAATATGCAAGTACAATGCAAATATTCATCATTTTATTAACGTTAATGATACATATTACAGCAAAATTAAACACGTAAGGGCTCATTCTTTTTCTCATTTCAACCCGATGTAATGGAAACCCTCATCCCCATTCTCCTCCATTTTCTTACCACGTTTCTATCAATAACCCCGTAGAAGAACAATTCTTTCCCCTCAAATTTTTTCACCAAGATGACATTCCCCATTACTCCATGATTCGTGGCAAGTAACTCTATAAGAGTCGAATCCAATTTCCTTTCGGATTATGCGGGATTGGTCCTGATTTCTAAGAATTGAGGCAATTTATTAATTCCTCTATTTATTACTTAAATTTATAATATTTTTAACCATGGTAGTTTTGCTTACCCTCTTAGTTGATTTTAATCTTCAAAGTTGAATTTTGAAAATTGTTTTTATGTAATATAAGTTATTTGATGTATATTTGTTCTATGAATCAAGATTAGTAAAATGCTAAGCTTCTTGCATAACTACAACGAAACTTACTTTGCCTCAGCTTTTACCATATACATAAATAAATTATTTCAATGATGTTCATTCAACCGTGCAAGTTACTCTGAAAATTTGATCGAATTGAAAACTTATGATAGGTGAAAGGATTTACCTCAAGTTTGTATATCATTTGACTTGTTTATGAGAGTAATAAGTAGGTTTTGATCATAATTTTTGTCTCATATTGTATTTAGATTACAATAGTCAAAACATAAGACTGTCTTTATGTATTAACAGTGTTTGCTGCCTATTAAGCTGCTTGTTACTAATTTTTTGTTAAAGTGTATTATCAATAAACTATCATTTGGGTAGCATTCCATAACCACGGTAATCATTGATTTAAGTGACTGTACAAATTTGATATATATATATATTATTTTATTAATCTTAGCATTTAGTGTGTTCATTAATGTAGGGGGTATAAAATGAAAGATTAATAGTTATTGACATCTTGATTTGTTTGTAGATATATGTAACATTCGAAGCATTTGTCTGATAAAAATTATAAGTTATTGCGGGCATTCAATCAAATGTTTGCTAGTTATGGTATATTATATTTCTACGTATTAAAAGGAAAATATTTTTAGAATATGTTAATCAATGTATAGGATGATAATTTTTCTAGTTATGGTATATGGTATATTATTTCTACATATTAATTATTTGTTGTAGCTAATAAAAAAATATTAAGATTTTACATACTTTTAACTAGTGGGCCACTAATTATTATCTAATGTTTTGATTAAATTTTCATCATAATATTATCTACCACTAAAATGTTGAATATAATTATAATTATGTTTAGTAATGGACAAAAGTACAAATGCGTGCAAAATTTTCTTTTTATTCACAACATATATTGTTTGAAAAAGAAACGCTTATAGCATAAAATTCAAATATTGACCAAAAAGTTATGTCAGATTTGGTAAGTTACAATTGCACACGTACAAAAGTTATATGTATACATAACTTTTAAGTTTCCAGTTGCATGAGTATCAAAATTGAACTAGTTGACCTAGTTACTAGAATCTATGATAATTCATCTCATTATATACCTTTTTTTTCTTCTTGAAGTGGATGAAATAGGAAGTGTAACGTGTAATGTGCATGTGGCGTGTTATGTTACTAAATCAAAACTATCAATTGTTTAATCTTGTGCTTTATGATCAGCATTAGATAAAATTCTATTTTGATAAAAAGTTGAGTTACAAAAGCAGATAGTTCTAGTTTAAGAAATGTAAAATGTTTTGTTTGTGTCCAAGGGTGTACAAGTGGAAACGTGGTGGGGGACTTTTTGGATCCACAAATGAGAGTTTTTGTTGTATTTAATTAACCCAGGTTAGATGCCTTTATTACTGTCTGATTTTTTGTTCATTTAACACAAAACGTATATTATTTTCAGAATCATTCTCACTTAGTGGATAAAAAAATAATGTAATGGAATTATTTATGATATTCAAATTTATGGGAACATTAAAATACAAATCTTAAGTATATTAACACTACAACTTTTTGGTGTTGTTATTTTATTAATTCACTATGCATTATTGGAAAAAATATAGAAGTCCTGTAGTACAATTACAAAAGAGTTTCTATTTGTCTTTACAAAAGAGTTGCCATTTGCCTTAATCAATATTTTCAAAACATGATTTAAATCGTAATTCGTAACGTTCAAATTTTAAATCGAAACGGGACTCAAATCGTAAATCGTAGATTCAAATAATTTGTATTTTAAGGTTTGGATACAATTTGAAATTGCTTTTGAAGTTTGAACTTCTACAATTAAACATAAAAAGTCAATTTTATCTCTTATTCCATTTTTGTTTTGTTTTGAAAACATTATAATTAGAATTGTGAATCTGGATAAACATATTAAATATGTTAGTGTGAGTTGAATGTTTTTTAATTGCGGTTTTGGCTAAGTTTGAATTAGAATGTAAATCGAATCGTAAAGAGAGAGATCCGATCTGAATCGAGATTCAAATCGTAAAATTTTAAGATTTTTGACAACAATGGCCTTAATATATGAGGAGATGATTGATTAAATTTATTTATTTTCCTTCAAGGTTTTGCATAATTTAAGGAGCACATAAAAAGTTTTGCAACATATGCTGAGAATGATGAACAGATGCGAACTTCATGTAAAATGTAAAATGGTTAGTTAAATCACTTTATGTTCAGATTCCAAACATAGTTTCATGAATCATTTGCTGGTTTTAGTTAAATAACTTTGAATGCACAAATTAATGAACCTGAAGCCAACTGGTTGTTAATAAAAATTAGGGGCAGAAAAGCCAGTATTAGGAACGACATGCACAAAATATAAACTGTTGCTTTATGTATAAAATAGTATATAAAGAATTAGCTAAGATAGTTTTATGTTTAGTTTCCCACTCAACTTTCAAAAGCTTTACGTTACATAAATGGGTCATGATGAAATAGGAACTCTAAAGGCAATATTAATAACTATACCTTTCTGGTTCATTGTGTTAACGGACCATTATGGTAAAACATAAAGCCATTTATGTAAACTATTGAACCACTTGGTACAAATTCTTGGTGTTAATTCCTTTTATCTTTCCAAATGTTGGATATGCATTCTGTTTTTAATGTAAATTGCATTTAATATTTGTTGATGTTGAGATAAAAGTTTTTATTGACTGGTTGATTAGTTTAGTTAAAATCTTTAATATATAGGCCACAATTTAATGATTTTTGGGTATTCATATAGCTTCATCGAAATTCCTCTCTATTTATTTCAATACCGATGTATTGATTCACATATACCTTTTGAAATAGGAGACAACCATGCAGTGTTAGTTTACGAGGGATTTTAATGTATGACTTACTTTGGTTATTCCAGGTTGGTTCTGAATATTTCTTAGTTTTCACTCATTGAGAAGATATTTTGGTTCTTGATAGATTTAAAATAGCTGGTTACTGATTACGAATTATAATTCTCAAGTTATCGTCTACTAGTCTAACTTTCATGTGATGAAAGTTTCTTGAATTTTTTTCTAAGTGAAATTTAAAAAAATTCTCAAATTTTATTCCTTTCTAATCATTAAAAATCAGAAGAATATAATAAAAAGTTGTTCACAAATTTGAGCCAAGATTTTGGGTTGTAGTGTGCATGTTAATTTAAGTGCCCATGTGTTCATGTTATAAAGAAAAGAAGCTTTGTATAAACAAGGACTAGTTAGGAAAAAAGTGATAGTCTTATGTTATAGATAGGGTAATTTTTGCGATATTTTATAAAAACGGCTTTGTTTTTTTGTACTTATTTAGTTGAATCACTAGATTAGCTACTTCTCTATTGAGCTGTTAATTATCTACCCTTAAGTTTTAGATAATATGACAGTTAAGATGTATTTATGTCTATTGAGTTCAACCAAAAACTGATTTTGTGGCTGATGTTACTTTCTAAATATATTCGGTGTTAGTTTTTATAAACACTGTGTAATTGAGTACAAATGATAATTGGTTACTATGATCAAACAGTTTGCAGCAACTAATAGTTTAAGTGGTGATGGATTCAGGATATTCTTCCATTACTCATACAACGGGCACAAAATGCGATGGAAGATGTGCTTACGTATCGAGATGAAGTCGAGGTTATGTCTACTTCACTTTTCATTTGTTATTTCATTGATTGTAGTACGGATGTCTTGAAGTTATTGGGGATTGTTATGACATTTCAATCTGAATTTTGGTATTATACGCTACCAGTACACTATTCTAGAAGGAAAAGTAAATGAAGGTGTCAGAACTGCCATAGATGTGGTGCTTGTTAATGGATAAGTTGACTCCCTTTAAGTTTTGCTTTTTCGTTTCAAATATTATGTAAAAAATGATCATACACCTCTTAACTTAATCAATGTTTCAAGGTGTTATAAACAAATTTCTAATAATTTTTTTGACAATTATTCTTTCCATTTTGTAGTTTCCTACTTATGTTTTTGCATTCACCCCGCCAATGGAGTATAGTTAACCTCGTTGATCTGGACTTATTAGTCGATAATCGAACAATTCAGATTTTAGAGTAGATCCCTGCTTTAGTAGTTTTTGAATAATTAATGAATGAAATAAGCACCATATCATTTTTTTTCTGTATTAGAACATTTTCATTACACAGTTTTAACAATTAAAATAATCATAGGTAACAATGTCGAAGGCAGGTCTTATTGGCATGTTTGTGGCTCTAATAAATGATTTGTCCTGTCTAATTTCATCACCATAGCAGTGCTCTTTCCAATGCCAATTGCCATCCATCGGATAACTGTTTGGAGTGTGGACGCTGAATGTTTGGCGATGTTGAACACGTCCCTACTACTATTGGATTTTGTGTTGTTTTTGCGAGTGTGACTTTTTTTGGACGGGATGGATGCAAATTGAATTAGAGTGGGGTTGTTAATGTTTGGATATTGCACACAAATAAGGAAGTGTTGAGTGCGAGGGAAATAAGGCTTTGGTTGGAGTTCATCGATGTGTAGGGTGATCTTGCATAACGTCTTAAGTATCAAAAGAATTCAGTTAGCACTTTGTGTTTGAGAGGCGAACTTAAGCAATTGTTGAGGGGATTTGGGTGGACAATTGGATGGATGGGCTTTGCCCAATGAAGATTTTAGGTCATAGTATTTTTTTTTTTTAACTTTGTTGTTTTTGTCTTTCTTTTGGATGAATTGCATGAGCTGGAGCTTTATTTGTTTATTACAATTTATGAAGTGATCAGACATGAACAATGTTAAAGATATCATTTATAATATTTGTGAAATGTTATATAGAATGTGTATTCCATTTTATGGAATGTTGTAACTAATATATTTTATAATATTTAAAAAGAGTTGATAAAATTATATTTTCAATGTTTGCTGAACATGGTTCAAATAATAAACACAACGATTGAAAAATATTATATTAAGCTTGTTAACAATGTTTTAAAATTGTTGTATAAGCTTTGAACATAACTCATTTTAAACGATGTATATATTACTTCTACAGCATTTCGGTATTGTTTTGAAATTGTATTTACAACAAATAGAAAACATTGTGAAAGAATACAACGCCTTACTAGTGAGGTAGAAAAACCTTCATCGTTGTTTATAATATGTTGTAGAAAGTATATTTCAAGACATTTCAAAGCTATTGTGCATAGTGTTATTAATCAATGTATGAGATATACACTACAATGGAAAAGGGTTGTAAATATATTATTTACAACAATCTATGCAACATTTAATAATTATTGTAAAATATTTTATGCAACTATGGATATGACAACGGTAAGATAAATGTTGTTAAAGTGCTTTAACAATGTTACATTCACCATTGTAAAAGTGTTTTTTTCTTGTAGTGTGGGGTTGGGTCAGCCAGTGACCCACCCCAACAAGGCTTTGATCGGTCATTTTTGACCAACCACCTCAAAGGTTGCTAGCTTACCGGGCATTTAGAATGCCGGCTAAGTTAGCCAGCATTTATAACGTTTGTTAACTTGATAGGCAACGGTAAAAGCATAACCAACACTGGAGTCGGTGGATTGCTTCCACATCGGCAATCTACCACCCACTAACATCCATCAATCCCCGATGAAGTCTAAGTTAGTAAAACCAATAACAAGTTCATCCAACATTTATAATGCTACATAACTCTATGCATTTCTAATTGTTCAGATGGCGATCCGTGGATGTAATCATAACCGAATATTTATTCGGCGATATAAATTACAAATACAATGCTATATTATCCAGGTGAATTCCATATTTGGCATTCTCTCTTCATTCTCATATTCTCTTTCATTTTGCAGCCTAGTTTTTACCTAAAAACCCCAAAAACTTGCTAACTTTTTTCACCATTTTTCAAAAACTTGCTATTCGCGATAGCGGGAGTTTCGGATCCAATCCGAAGTTGAGGGCCGTGGAGATGACATCGGACATGGTGATAGCGGTAGGGGAGGTGCATCATTGTGTGACTTTTGAGAGATTTTCCAGCATTGGTGGTAGGAGTAAAGCCACAACTTCGCACACCCTACTATCGAAATCCAATTGGCACTAATTTTTCTTTGGATTTGTGCATGGTCAAGAGTGCATGGAGGAGAGGTTCGTCGTGTTTTCGCCGTTGCACGTAACCAAATAGAGTTACGATTGATTTAGTCATTTGGCCGCCTACCATGGTTCTTAGTTTTTAGGATATACTCTTCCACATCTCACGTTGGATTCCTTTCTACCAAACGATTCGTTTTGGTTTCGTCCCAACCCATTGCCAGTTGTATGTGATATCAGACCGACATTGTTGGCGCCAACTTCACCATTTTGAGCGTTTACTCTCATGCATCTCTACATATGACAACGGCTTTTCATTATTCCAACTGTTACTAATACTGTTATTCTCAAAGATATGTAGCATGCAATATAGTTGTGACGTCGCACCAATAACCAATGTCGAACGAATGGGAGTGAGCCAACGCCGACAGTACGAAGGACTGCGATGCCGCATCATGTCAATGAAAGGTCATATGCAACGTCGCATATCATTAGTAAAGCTAAGGATGTTGGACGTCAATGATGTCGCATATCATCTATAAGGTGAGATGGTTAATACCAAGTCGTTGAGTAATGCCGAACGGAATCAATAGCGAAATTCATCAAGGAAGCAATGATGTCGAACGCGATTGATATCGTAAGCCATCAATGTCGCATCTCATTGATATGTCCTATCGACGTCGCTTTTGACTTATGAAAATGGAACGGATGTTGCACTCACTTTATCAATGTCACTCATCATTAATACCGCCTATTACTAATGCCGTTATATATTGATGTCAACTTATTGTCGATACTGTTCCAGTGATACAGCCCAGAACCAATAACACCATTATTGATATCGACACTATTTCATGCCGTCACTCTTCAATGTCATCTTTTAGGTAATACTGTGCTTGTTGATACCGTCCATTACTGATGATTGTCGATAGCCAATATCGTACCTCGCTTATGGCATTTCATCAACACATAGAGGACACCACACATCTATATATGCGATGTTGATGTCGAAAGCCATCAACATTCACAAGGGTTATCGAAGCCGATATCATACAAGATGATACCACTTCATGTCAATGTTGCCTCATCCTGATGCAACTGCATACTGATGCCGCTTATTATCAATAAAGAATGTCGAAAGTCATCTAAAGTAAGGAACGAAGCCTGACGTCATTGAGGTTGCTGAGAGTTACATGTGTCGAAGGATGAGCATGTCGAATGCGGCATTGAGGAGTTGTGCCGGACCCCATACCCCCTATAAATACGGACCTAGGGCATGGAAAATGGACGGACAATTTTTTTCTCATTCTCTTACATTTTAAACTTTATAACCCTAAATTGATTTGAGGATTTTAGTGCCAAGAGGACTAATGCACATAGGACTGAATGTTCAACATTATATGTAATAAGAATAAGATTTCTTGAATTATGGCTTACTTCGAATTCCAAAGCACTCGTGATTTCTTAATCATAGTTTGTTTCGAATTCCAAAAGTACTCGTATTCTTGATTTTTATTTTTTCATACAACTGTCTACATGAATCAACTTCAAGTATATATGACTTCAAATGACTATGCATGACTCCTACATAGATTTAAACCTGCTTGTTCACTCCTCTTAAGCCTTAACTCAACCAAGTGTCACTTTTTGCCAACACTCGTTGAGGTCAAATCTAGGCTCTCTAAATTCCTTCATTAGAGAAGGTTGCCTTACTTGTACTTTTTGGAGTTAACGAAGAAATTCGTTAACATTTTGACGCTAGAAGGAGGGCTCGAACCTCTGTCTCCGTTAACGCCTTAAGTGGAACTACCCTAACTTGCATATATATGGCTTAAAGGACTTGTCCCTACCAAGTATATCTCATTCCAAGCTAACCTACCATTGATTCTTAACACTATTTAATCGCATCAACTAATCTTTGCTTAGTCATACCAATTAAAATTAAACGTGTTAAAATCTCTGAACAATGATCCTCTGAGCCTCAAATGACAAGGCCAACTTACCAAATTATTAATCATCCCTGGCTTCATGAAGAGCAAATATTAATGCTTACGGCACTGCAAGTTATGGAAGAAAAGAAAAGACAAATAACTCCTTACGATCCAGAAAAATGGAGCTTGAATCCATTTCATGTAGGGCCAATGCTAATCTTCGTCCTAGGGAGGCAATATAAAAAAGATAGCATTTTCATTAAGATGAGAAGAAATCCAGCTCCAGGCAAGGGGAACAATTTTTGAAAAAGAGATAACAAAAGGGTTCGATCAATTCACTAAGAGATGGAAGAATGTGCTAAGTCATTCATATAGATTGAACGAAGCTCAAAGCTCTTTGAAGAGAAAGTTTGCTATAGAAATTAAGGAGCCCATCACATATAACAAAAAAGCTAAGAAAGAATCGCCTTTCAAAATATTAAGGCTTTCCAAGAATTATTCCCTTACTACTTCCTATGAGAATATCTACCTCTTGACCAAGGACGAACATAACTATTGACCTTTTCAAAAGAAGCGACCAAAGAATGAACGGAATCTCGAAGGATTATATTGTCATTATCATCGCTCTAATGGGCATGACACAAAACAATGTCGAAGTTTAAAGGTCTTGATCAACAATTTTCTAAGGCAAGAAAAGCTTAATGAATTTGAAAGGTGTTAAACAAATTATCAATAAAACGAGATTTTCTTCACAAAATAAGTGTATCTACATGGTTAAGAAGAAAAACAAACTCCTAAAATAAAGGAAAAAGCCTTTGTTCCACAAAGATGGCCTGGTCAAAACACCTCCTAGAGGGAGATTAGAGTAAGTCTTTGGTTTCGTCTGGGCCTAACCAAAGCATCTGTCAGCCTTCAGTGCCATCATCAAAGGCTTCACTGAAGCATCTCCTAAAGGGAGATCGGGTAAGTCTCTGATTCTGCTTCTGCTTAAGATGGTTACCCAAAGCACTGGACCAGACTTTAATGTCGTTATTAAAGGTCTCACTAAAGTGCTTCCTAGAGGGAGGTCGAATAAGCCTCTGGTTCCGTTTAAGATAGCCACCCAGAGCGTCGGATCAGCCTTCAGTGTCGTCATCAAAAGCGACTTCGTCATCAAAAGCGTCACTGAAGCGTCTCATAGAGGAAGATTAGATAAGCCTCTAGTTTTGCTATCACCCAAAGTATCGGACCAGCCTTTAGTGCCGTCATCAAATGCCTCCGCCTCCTAGAGGGTTCTAGGAGGTCGGATAAATCTACGATTCTACTCGATACAGTTAACCAAACGCACCGAAACAAGACCTAAACTATCACCTAAGATAGTGATAAGGGGTTTGATCCAAGTTGAGATCATCACGTAAAGATGGTGACAAGAAAATCAATTGAGTCGGTTAAACCCTATCCTAAAGAATGGATCAAAGCAAATCTTTTAGAGGAAGAACGACAAAACATGGACAAAACAATCTTAAAAAAAAGGAGATCTACCATCCGTATAAGGAAATCTATTGCCATAAAGATGTTCTGGACTTCTATAATTGCTAGAAGGTTTTCTGGTCTTCTATTATTGCCAGATGGATTTATGGTCTTCTATTTGTGCTAGATGGACTTTCTGATCTTCTATTATTGCCAGAAGGTTTTCTGGTCTTCTATTCGGATTATTATTGTCAGATGGATTTTCTTGTTTTCTATTATTGCCAGAAGGATTTCTTGGTCTATTATCGCCAAATGGATTTTCTGGTTTTTTTATTAATTACCAAAAGGGTTTACTAGTCTTCCTTTATTATTGACAAATGGGTTTTCTGATCTTCTACCGCCAGATGGTTTCCAGATCCTCTATCCACACTATAACCAAAATGATTCTCTGAACTTATATTCAAATTATTATCAGAAGGATTTTCTGACTACAGAGCTTCAGATTGAAATTCAATTTTCTTATTAAATGAGAATCTCTGTTGCCAAACAAGTTGCGGTATATCTATTACTGAAAAGGCACTCTTGCATCAGGATAAAAATTCATGGTCCACTGGATTGCTGAACGCTTAATCAGCCAGACTTTCAATTCATTTATCAAGCAAATTATTGGCTTGAATGGTAAAGACTCAAAACATTGCCAACAAACTTGAAAGGGAAGTACATATGATACATTCGAGGTAACATGCGTTCAAATACAGATTTATTTACAATCTAATACATTATGTACAAAGTTGCAGGTATAAAAATTAGACAAAAGAGGAATATGTTTAAAGCAATTCTTTGCTAAAGCTCAAGGCTATGTGCTACCTTGTCCAAATCCTTAGCAATTAAAGGATCGGTAATGTGGCGAATGACCACGTCCAGAAGTTCTTTGGATTTCTTTTCCTTTTTTCGAATAGTATCAGAATCATCAACTAAATCAATTTGAATTTTCAAAGCGTGCTGGAGAAGTCTTATTGACTCCTCTTAAAAATTTGAACCATGCTCTTTAATTCTTCAATCTTTTGCTTAACGATATACTTCTCGTGCCCAAGCTTTTCAACTTGGCTTTCATAGTCATTGAGACGTTGAAATACTTTCTCATTCCATTTCTTACTGAAAAATAGCATGCACTCGAATTTAACTTATCTACTCTATTTGGAGATTTCTTCGTTACTTAGACTCGGAGGAGGGTTTAACAAAGTAGGAAATTCTTGACTAGCTAAAGATAGAGATCTAGTCATTCTATCAAGAGTAGAGGTAGGAAGGCCGAACTCGCCTCCGCTTGCGATAAGCTCTGAGGACTGGCAGGAAACTTGACTCTTAATTAATTCCACTTCAAGATCATTTATTTGTTGATGCAGTCTAGTCATTTCGACATCAATATCTACTAAAGGTCTATATTCTAAGGCTGAGTTTATCTTTTCTTTCGGCTATTGAACTCTTTTGTCCTTCTCTTTAATCTCCCCTTCTAAGCTAGAGGTTTAAAAATCAATCTCGGTTGGAAATATTTCCTGTGTCATTCGGGTGCTTCTGGATTGTCCAGAAACCGTAAAATTGAAGCGTCTTAAGAAGAACGCCTCTTTTCAATATCGGCTATTAATCTATCTTTAATCTCGTTTACCCGTGAAAGAACATCTGAAGGATTGGGTGCAAGTGCTAGTTGGTTTTCCTAATCAAAGTAAATAAAAAAAATTAATGCATGAAAAACAAGCTCTTTCATTAATAGTAGCAGAGTTTACAAACCATAAGAGAAATCAAATTACATCAAAATTTCATTCTTCGAATATTTAACCAACTCTTAAAGTTTTGAAATAGCAGCTTCAGCCTTTTCACATGAACCAACAGATAGGGTAAGGGTAGAATCAAAAGAAGTTTTAATCCCTTCTGGGGTGTTAATTGAAGGGAATCGATGATACTCTCATTCCACGACTGGAAAACTAGCATGATCAATTTAGCGTGATAGGTTCAAATTTCACTAAGTAGTTTCTCTTTCTCATCACCCAAGAAGTCAAAGCAAAGTGAGAAAATCGCATATAAACCTCTTGCAGGTCTCTAAGAAAGCGGTGTTTCGCTAACTGAGACATCTTGAAAGTTAGAGATTTCTCTTGAAAATCCCTTCTTAACTTAACTTACTCGGCAATTCCATAGGATCAGGATTATTTGGAGGTTTCTTAATCTGTATAATATGTTCAAGTTAGACTAAACACAAGAAAAAATAAAAGCGATAAAGTTTATGAGCTACTTGAGTTGCATAGTACAATTATACAATCACTCTGGTTCATATAAAATCGATTTCTTTTTTAGTTCAGAAATAAATCTCTTCCTATTGTATTTGAGTTTTTCAAGGGGAAGAGAGCGAGAAGAAAGAGAAATAGAGGCAACTCTTGAGAGATTCCATCATGCCCCGGGATGAGAATCAGACCTATATTCATCTAAGTATATGCGATGGAAGCGCCTAAACAAAACCCCTCAGTTGTCGCTCAAATAGGAGAAGTCGACGAATTTACCCTAGAGTAAACTCTATAGAGAAGCCCCTCCAAGGCATTCCTGTCATCAATCAACATCCAAAAGAGGGTCATTACTCTGCATTCTCCGTCAAGAGTCTTTCCCGATGAAGGGGTGCTTTATTCATCCGTGGAGCAACTTGCCTCTCTTTAAAATATCTTTGTTTTGATGCACTAGCAGCAAGACTTTTATATTTCTCAGACAATTCATTATTTCAATTGTTTATCCAATTCTGTATTCAATCGATCTATTTTCATTTGTCTCTTTTCGAGCACAACTTCATAATGATATTTCGATTTTCTCCTTGACTAAAATAATTAACGTATTAACTAAGAATTACTTGATAACTTAAGACATTTAAATAAAGAAATCCATCTTTGAGAAAGTGGAATTTGAGATGAGGAAATCTGCTCCTACCCTTTGGATTTGTGACTTTGGAGAGCACCATCCTTCTGAGGAGAACCCTTCCCTGAAGGATCAGGAATATCAACGACCTCTGTGTTTTGGACTGTTGAGTCCAGGTTAGCATCTCCTGATTCATCTTTTGCATCCGACGGTCTAGGGGGACTCCTCCTATTACCATCACCATTGCCATCATTATTATCATTATCATCATCATCACCATCACCATCATGATCATCATCATCTTTGTGCTCATCATCACCCTCCCCCTCATCATCAGATTTTGTTTCACTATCTGTTGGAGGGTCATCAAAAGTCGGTAGTTTCTTGGCATCAATCTCCTCCTCCTCGGAAGATTCCTCTTCAAATACCTGGGCTTTATCTAGCATGACTTTGAATTTCTTCTTAAAACCCTCGTTCCAAGCTGAAGGGAGAGATGGAAAGTCCAAATCTGGACACTTGTGGATGTTGTTGGCATATGCTATATAGAGTGTCTTCTCGTAAGATTTCTCGATAATAGTATCAAGAGTTGTGTCGAGGAAGAAAGACCTTTTGCTTTGCACCTTTAATTATGTTTGTCGATTTTTTCAGGAGAGTTCTTTTCCTTCGTAACTTCTCTTTTGAAAATTCATTTTCCTCCACAAGCTTGACTTCCTTCATAGCGGGCTCTTCAGTCCTATCTCTAAAGCTTTCACGTTATCACCTAAAGTCTGTATGGCGCTTTTCTCATCATTAAGTAAAGTTTTACTTCATTAAGTGAAGTAGCAAGTTTTTCTTTTTCTTTTACAACCTCGTCCTTCGTTGTTGAAATATCAGTTATATGATCATTAAGTGAAGAAACTTGCTCCTTAAGTTTGGATACTTCACTTGAAGACCCTAGAGCATCTTCTTGAAGAAGAAACATATGTTGAGCTGCTTGGAATGAGTAACATATATGATTCAGAATAGTATGTAAAAGATTAAGAGCATGAAACAGCTGAACAGAAAAAGTACATACCGATAAGAACTGTTTAAGAATAGTAAAGCGATTGTCTTGAGAATAAGATGAGGGTTGTGGTGGCTTAAGAGCAGCAAAAGACGGGGACTAGATGACCAATTGAAAAAGATCATCAGAAATTACTGACAGGAGTTAGTGATTGAGACTTAGAATGAAGCGGGTCATCTAAAGTAAGACATAAACCAAGCTCTTCGCAAAGACGAATCATAACCTCGGGGGACCTGAAAGAGAAATATAAAGAAGTGGGGTTTTGAAGCTCCCTCGCCTCAGTTGATTGTTGAGCTTTCTCCACGGAGGGGTTAAGATTTAAGACCTCGGGACTCAGGTCAATATTCACAAACTGTTCCTCCTCCAGAATAACAGGGGTATGCTTGTCCCCGACCTTGTGCTTCTTGCTAGGAGTTGTGGCATCAGCGGAACCGTCACTTGGTTTTCTTTTTAAGAACTTGAACGAGCTAACAATGATGTCCTTGAAAGATTGAAATTCATGGGCTTAAGTCGGGGCAGAAGTACTATCTTTACTCTCGTTTTCTTTGGGAGCATCACTTGCGATCTCCTTCTTTTTAGAGATAACGATTGGGGCAGATGAGCCTGAATCAATAAGAAAAACTTATAAGAGGACATCACAAGAAGTTTCATATAAAATGCAATGATATATTACAAGAGTCTCAGGCTGAACTGGAGAATTAAAGTAAAAGATTTTGACTTGCCCATTACCAACGATCGTTTTCCTTGAGCGTTGCCTTTGACCATCGGAGGCTCCCCCAAGATCTTGTGGTGATCCAGAATGATAGAGTACTGAAGGGGCTTTGCTGGAGTTAACAGTTTAAGCCCGTTCCCCATATTTTCTACGGCCCAAGTTTGGGACTGCATAGTTTCTTGATCAGCGGAGTTAGCTTTTTGGGAGCAGGATCTGAAGGAAAACATTCATTAGCAGAGAATAAATAAATATGAATAACCAAAGATAGAAACTTAATGGCAGTAGAAAATGTTCCTCTAATATTAGAGTAGCATTTGACGTAAAAGAACTGTGTCTCTCATTCTCTTGTCTTATTAACACCCTCAAAGATTATGCTTTCTGGGAAAGGACGAATCCGATATAGTGGGTGATCTTGTTGTTCACCAATCTTAGCGAGACCAGCTATGAATGGAGAATCTCAGCGTTAAGAGAAGGGAGTCTTGCCTCCCGAGCTAAAACTTCAAGACATATCAAATATGTATACGAAATGGGAGAGAACTGAGTTGGGGCGATGTTCAAGCGCTCCAAGTATTTTAGAAGAAAAACTGAAAAGGGAAGATAGCCCGTGTGCCAGATATGTATCGGAGTAAAAGAAAAATACCCTTTCGAAGGATTAAAAATATTGTCTAAACGGCCGTCGGGAATGGCTACCGTGTCGATAATTCCAAATTGCTTCAAAATGGAGTCCACTTCGGCTTGAGTTGTGATATACGATGGATTAAAAAGGAGGTCTCCTTTCTTGCTAGTGGAAGGTGAAGCATTGGGGCCTGCACTAGCCTTTTGGACGGATTTTGTGGTTGTCTTCTGATATTCAATTTGCTAAATGTCAACGCTCGTTATGTAGATAAATTATTATATGCTAAATTAAGAAATATCCAAGTGATTTATCCATTATCTAGACTATGACATCAAAATGTTTAAAGTGTGGAATTTGACATAGCATTTACCCAAGTCAATGATCATAATTAGTAAATGTCGAATTCATGAAGAGCTTGAACTTTTAGATTGATTAAAAGTGCACAAATGAATGATAAGCCCGTGATAACAAGGGAATTTCATAATAATTTATATGAAAATTAACATAAAGGCATTCTTGATATAATGTGGCATCAATGAACTCATATTGAATGGATATATCGATGACGAATGTCATACAGGTTATATTATAAAACAATAATGAATACCGTAGTTAATAACCAATGTCGAAGTGATAAGGTTATCGACATTAATGAATAACGACGACATAGTTTGACAATGTACTAATCGTTTATGTATAAGGTGTTAAAATATCAATGTCGTAAGTAACAGTATCATGTGAAACTCAATTTATAATATTAAAAGTGGCTACAGAACGATAATAGCGAAGAGTAAGACTGTCGGTATCAAACTATAACTTCATAAATCAACAGCGAAAGTAAGCGACACCGTTTGTAATTAATACCTGATTAAGTAATACCGCATCTAACCGGTATACATTTTCTTATAACAATAAGAGATTGTCGCACCTCATCTTAGAGTTTTGCGCCCTAAATATTAACTATTGAGGTAATAGGTCAATAAAGAACTTTATTGATGCCGAATATCATATTAATATTGCAAAACATTAATTTCGACATAAGATAAAGAAAACGAGTCAATATCAAATGTTATAATAATGTCGTGGGACATCACTGTCGGAACAATGTCGGGTTTCGGGTCTAATGGGTCAACTTCTTTATCATTAAACTAAGAACACCCAGGTTTTCATCAATGTCGATTAAACTAAAAATTCATCAACGTCGATTAAACTAAAATTTCATTTGTACGACATAGAAATTTAACGCTAATTCAATCTAAAATGACAATCGATTATTAACCTAATTAAT
This sequence comes from Allium fistulosum, assembly GCA_030737815.1. Taxonomy (NCBI): domain Eukaryota; kingdom Viridiplantae; phylum Streptophyta; class Magnoliopsida; order Asparagales; family Amaryllidaceae; genus Allium; species Allium fistulosum. The sequence goes on along the minus strand of CM060905.1, from coordinate 181,780,581 downwards.
GATATAAGCATCAAGACCCCATGATCGAGCCCAAATATCAATCTGTATTCGGAGAACCCAAACCAAACCCTAGCAGCGATTTCTGCACCAAATCACCTAATTCAAATCACTAATTTAATCGATATAAAGCAAAAATCATACCTGAACATTGATTCAAACGCTTGAAGGTTAAAAGTTTTGAATTTCTTTGAGAATTTTGATTTCTCGCTTGAGCTCTCAATTGCAGGTAAAGGAGGAACGAAAGAGAAATTCTGCTATTTATAGAAAAGAAAACGGATGAACAAGCAATAGGTGATAAAGTTTATTACCGAGATTATTGACTTGAAAAGTCTATGGTTCCTCTATACTAGAGAGCAAATGTTACTACTATTATTATTCTCAAAGATATGCAGCATGCAATATAATTGCGACGCCGCACTAATAACCAATGCCGAAGGAATGGAGTGAACCAACACCGACAGTATGAAGGACTACGATGCTGCATCTTGTCAATGAAAGGTCATATGTAACGTCGTATGTCATTAGTAAAGCTAAGAATATTGGACGCCAACGATGTCACATATCATCTATAAGATGGGATGGTTAATACCAACTCTTTTATGTCATTGAGCAATGCCGAACGGAATCAATAGCGAAATTCATCAAGGAAGCAGTGATGTCGAACGTGATCGATATCGTAAGCCATCAATGTCGCATCTCATTGATGGCATGTCCTATCGACGCCGCTTTTCATCTATAAAGATGGAATGGATGTTGCCCTCATTTTACCAATGTCACTCATCATTAATACCGCATGTTACTAATGTCTTTATATGCTGATGTCGTATACTATTGTTACCGAAACCAGCTTATTGTCGATACTACTCCAGTGATACAGCCCAGAACCAATAACACCATTATTGATATCGGCATTATTTCATGTCGTCACTCTTCAATGTCGTCTTTCAGGTGATACTGTGTTCATTAATACTGCACATTACGATGATTGTCGATAGTCAATATCGTACCTCGCTGATGGCGCATTTCATCAACACTTAGAGGACATCGCACATCTATGTATGCAATGTTAATGCCGAAAGTCATCAACATTCACAAGGGTTATCAAAGCCGATATCATACAAGATATCGCTTCATGTCAATGTCGCCTCATCCTAATGCAGCTGCATGCTGATGCCGCTTATTATCAATAAAGAGTGTCGAAAGTCATCAAAAGTAAGGAATGAAGCCTGGTGCCATTGAGGTTGTCGAGAGTTAAGCGTGTCGAAAGATGAGCATGCCGAATGCGGTATTGAGGAGCTATGTCGAACCGCATACCCCCTATAAATACGAACCTAAAGGCATGGAAAAAGAGCAGACAATTCTTTTCTCATTCTCTTACATTTCAAACTTTGTAACCCTATAAATACAGACCTAAGGGCATGGAAAAGCAGTACCGAACCTCATATCCCTATAAATACTAGGGATGGGCATTTAACCGACCATACCGACTTAACCGTCTTGACTGACCTATACCGAACCGACTTAACCGATAAAATCAGTTAACCGACATCATTGGTTAACCGACCGGCCTTAACCGAATATTTTCGGTTCGATCAACGGTTAACGAAATTTTGGTCGGTCGGTTAACCGTTAACCGACCAGTTCTTTAATATACGCGGCCCAGCCCAATAGTATTATAGTGTCCAAACCCATTGCAATTTCCTCCAATACCTGCTTTCTACTTTGCCCTAGGTCAGCCGACCTCTACAAAGTAACAAACATAAAACAAATGAAAAAAGAACGAAGGAATTGGAATCAAAAACCCTAAATCTATTCGTCAATCAGTCCAAGCCCTAAATCAATCGACGCAGCCTTGAAGGCGGCTTCAACAATTGTTCGAGACTTCGAGTTCGGGTCGACTATTGCAAAAATTTAATGGCATCGAGATCAACGAGAAAGAGAAAGCATGTAAGTATGAGTTATTAAGTTAAAGTAATTATTGATTTGTTCTATTTTGAAGTTTGTGACACTAATTTTGAATTTGCTTGCTGTATTATCTAATTTGTTTGTTGTATTATTTAATTTGCTGGTTGATTATTAATTTAAATACTGTTATTGCAGTATGAAAATAAATTTATAAAATAAATTTAAATAAACTGTTATTTGCATATATATTGCGGAATTATCATATACATTTGCAACTTTGCATATATATTGCTGAATTGTCAATTACCATATACGGTCATAGACTCATAGTGTCATTCTATATGTAATGTGCCTTGATTTGCATTTATCGAAAGAAACTTTGATGGCTTATTTGTTTGCTTGTGAATCTTCTATTAGCTCCGTCAGACCTTGATTATTCGGCACCATTGTATGGTGGTTGGCTGCTATATATTTGTGAACTTTGTTCCCAAGGAATTGATTAGATTTTAATTTCACGAGGCATGCATTGCTTTTTTGGGAGATATCATCAGCATCCAAAGAGATAATATACTCAATGCGGCCACCATTCCTAGTTTTTTAAGCTGCCAATATAAACTTACATTTTCCCACCAAGGATTTCCTTAAAGAAAGGTATAAATAAAACATTGAATTCTTCTCATTCCTGTTAATGAAACAGGCTCCAAGGTAGCCTCACCCCATCTCCTACAAACACGGGCAAATTAACCCACTTTTTCCTACTGTTGGTTATGTTAATAACCAGCACGACGGTACGTTGGTTGGAAGTGTGTAAAGAAAAAAAGTGAGAAACTTATTATTTGAAATGGTTCTTAGATGTGAATTTGAATGGTCCCGTAACATCTTATCTACCAATTTGCTGAATTCCATAAGTAGGGATGTGTTTAGCAATCTAAATATCAATTATCCTATACTATTATTGTACTCTTGAATTATTTATATATTGCTAAGTTTAGTCAATTTATTAATTTAATGTCTCTTACTCTTAATCTGATCAATGTTTATACTATTAATTTCAGTTGAAAGTTGGCACCGCTGATGATTTACTAGACAGAGAGTGGATGGAGGAAGAAACAAATCTTGAGGACAGTGATGATGAAGAAGAACCGTTCGTAGAGCTTAATAATGAAAGAAAGCCTCTGTTAGCTCCTGAGCGCAAAGCCTTTACTAAAAAACCATCTATGGTATTGGAACATTTCACTAAAGATAATCCTTTAAACCCTTTAAATCCTAAGTGCATTTGCAATTATTGTCATGCACAATTTGCTTGTGATGGTAAAGCGAATGGTATTTCACATTTAATCTATCAATAAGGCAAGCTTGTAGGTCAATTCCTCGAGAAAACGATAAGAGACAAAAAAGTTTAGCATTTACAAAAAATAATGAAAGTGAAGGAAACATTTAACGAAGACGAGTGTAGAAGGTCTCTACCTCGAATGTTAATTATTGGTGAGCTTCCTTTTAGTTTTGTTGAGGACTCATATAGTTGAGAGCAATCGCTCCCAATAGTTTTGATGAGATGAAAGAAAGCGATGATATTTATGTTGCCTATTTTAATAATGAAACCCAACCTCCGAATTCGCTAGATTGGACAAAATGCTGAATTTTTTGTAAAAATTTTGAAGTTTTTTTATAAAATTACTATAAAGTTCAACGGCACTTTATCTATTACCTCAAATGTGTGTTTTACAAAGTTGAGTGGAATTCAAAACGAATTGCAAGAGTTTGTTGAAATAACGGATCCTAATCTTTCACAAATGGCAAGAAGTATGAAACAAAAATTTGGTAAATATTGGTAGCATGAACAAAATTTTATGTAATACTTGTGTGCTTGATCCTAGATATAAATTACATTTTTTGAAGTTATGTCTTGAAGACATGTATGATAAAGTAACAGAAGATATATTAGCTGATGTGAAACGCATTCTAGTAAGATTTTTTGATTTTTATACCACTGATTCTACATTTGGGACGCAAATTTGTGATGAACCACAACCTAGTTTATCCATTGCTAGTGGAAGTACCGATAGTGGTGGTAGTGTTTATTCTAGAAGAATGAATAATTTTCTAAAACAAGTTCAACAACAAGTAATGAAAGTAATGAATTGATAAGGTATTTAAATGAGCCGGTTGAATTGCCAAAAAGTAACTTTGAAATTTTTATTATGGTAGAAGGTAAATAGTCCAGAGTATCGTATTTTATCTATAGTTGCACGAGATAATCTTGCAATTCCAGTATCTACGGTAGCTTCAAAATCTGCTTTTAGCACCGGAGGACGGGTTATAGATCCATTTCGTAGCACTTTAAGTCCAAGGACAATTGAGGCATTGGTTACTACGCAAAATTGGCTAAAATCTAAACCTATTTTTGTAGACCATCGAATTGAGGTTCCTTTCAACAATGTGAATTATTATGAGTTTTTTCAGGTAATATTTGTATTTCTTTGATCTGTAAATTATTATTATTTAATCATTACATACAATACGCATTATCATTGACTTGTTTGGCTTTAGAGTTCATACATGGGTGTGGTTCTGCAACTTCTTTATCATTGGATATGTCAACGGAGAATCGATCGCCATCCATAGGGTCGAGGTGGTCATACGAGCATATCAATTGATTCTTTTCTTGCTGGTAAGTTTTTATGTAAGTTTTATATAAGTTGATTCTTTTATTGCAAACTTCTTTTAGAATTTAATTGGATGTTGGTTAATGAATAGTCATTTAGCTTAACATGAATTTTGTGTAGTGTATAGTCATTTAGCTTATAACATGAATCCACTATGTATCCCACTGCCACTGCCAGGCTTAACCTTGATTGCTTTTCTCCTATCTCTCAAACTTGCCAGGCTTAACATGAATTCACAATGAAATAATGAACTATTTAGACAAAGCAAACTTGATACTATACACTTTATGCCAGGCAAATTACACTACACATCATGATTATGTGGTGCCACTGCCAGGTTTGTGTTAACTGCCTAACTGGATGTTGGTTAAATGACTCATATTTATGGGTTTTTTCCCACTTTGAGTTTGAGTACTTCAGTTCAGTAACCAGTTAATATTAGTATGTTACTTTGTAATTTGTATTATGATCTTCACTTCACTAGTTAGCTTTGGATAGGCTTGGAGAATGGGGTGAGTGATATGAGAATGGAGATTGTTGCCACTTGCCAGCAATGTCAACAACTTAATCTTAGTTTCAATGCATTTGTCTCACTATTAGTTCTATTAGTCATGTATGTTTATTGTTTATCACTATTAGTATTTAGTACTGGACAATGGACTTTGTAGTTTGTAGGCTGTAGCCTTGTCATTTGTTTGTAACTTTGTATTGTATTTTCTTTGGAGTCTGGACCGTTATTTATATTTGTTGAAGTCTGGACTTTAACTGTAGATGTAGCAAGTGTTAACTTCTTAAGCTTGCAGGCCGTAGCAAGTGTTAACTTCTTAAGTGTTATTTATATTTGTTGAAGTCTGGACTTGTAACTGTAGCTGGCTAGCTGCTTTATTTATATTTGTATTAGTATTACTATTAGTAATAATAGGTGTTTTTATTGCATGAAATCATCAGCTAGTTATTTATATCTCCAGTTTATAACAGTTAACCGTTTGATTTAAACGGTTAACCGCTCAATGTAATCGGTTAACCAGCCAACGGTTAACCGATTAAATTGGATGGTTAACCGTTTAAATTAAATGGTTAACCGCGGGTAAAATTTATCGGGTCGCTCGACACTGTTCATCACAAATTAACCGAATAACGGTTAACCGAAAATATTAACCGATCGGATCGGTTAACCGACCATGCCCACCCTAATGGAAAAGGACCTAGGGGCATGGAAAAGGACCTAGGGGCATGGAAGAGGGCTATTGCACATAGAACTTTGTACGTTCAACATTATATGGAATAAGAACAAAGTTTCTTGAATCATGGCTTACTTTCGAATTCCAAAGAACTTGTGATTTCTTAATCATAGTTTGCTTCGAATTCCAAAAGTACTCGTATTCTTGATTTCTATTTTTGCATACAATTGTTTACATGGATCAACTTCAAGTATATACGACTTCAAATGACTATGAATATGACTCCTACATGGACCTAAGCCTACTTTTCACTCCTCTTAAGCTTTAACTCAACCAAGTGACATTTTTTGCCAACACTCGTTGAGATTAAATCTAGGTTCTCCAAATTTCTTCATCAGCCAAGGTTTTCTTCCTTGCACTTTTTGGGTTTAACGAAGAAATTCGTTTAACACAAACCATGGATTATCTTGAGTTTTTGCATTGCTTTTACAGTTCCGTAGCATCAACATATATTACTCATGCGAGTGCTATAGATTTAGTGGGATCATTTGTCATCCGTCGGGGTGTTGCAAACTTATCGCAGCCTACACAGATATATGATGCTTCCCGCATAAGATTCCACCATGAGGATATGGATGGAGTGTAGCTATATCCATGAGCTCTAGACAAGATCGATATGTTGATATACCTCGTCCAGAGATCACCGAGTGTCCTGATCCAACATCTCCATATGAAGATTTGTTTCTGATGCAGATTGGTCTTCACGATGTTACTGGCAGAGAACAACACCATACTATTATGTATTTAACGCAGCGTGACAAGAAGTATAGACGGAGCATCGAAGAGTACGAGCAGAGACCACATGATTTGCCACGACGTATCTAGGAGTTGACTACACAGAACGAGGCTCGATATCATCATTAAACCTAGATTCGATAATCCACCTATTCCTCCTATAGACTTAGGTCAAAATAACTGCTTATTTTCCTTTACAATTCAACTAATTAATTAAAGACAACTCCAGTAAATGATTAATTTTGTTACGGTCAATTTTAATGAACGTTTTGTTGTTAACTATCAATTTAAATAAATGTCAAATTAAATTTATAATAGTCCATTTAAATATAAAATTAAACTTACAGTAATGTCAATACGAGTGAAACATACACTTGTTCAGTGGGATGAACACGAAAAGTCGCCAACTTCTTGTCCCGTCTTAAGTTCTGATAAATATAGGTGTCCAAAGTGGCATGTTTCAAAACTACGCCCATCCGCCTCCTTCGAGAGTCGATGGTTCCATCGTCCACCTTACGTACTCTGAAAGAGCTAGAGCCTACTCGATCTCCTACCGCTATCACCATGTCCGGCATGAACTCCGTTGCCTTCAACCTCCTGATTGGATCCGCCGCTCCCTCTACAGCGAAGGGCAAGCTTAAATCTCCTTGTATTATTGAAAAACGGTGAAAAAATAGGCAAGTTTTGAGTTTTGTAGGCAAAACTAGGCTGCAAAATGAAAGAGGGGATCAAAAAATGAAGAAAAGAGAATGGCAGCTATTGAATTCATTGGGGATGTGTGTGTGTATAGCATTTTATCCACATTTATAATGCGGCTGTGATTACATCCCACGTTGCACTTAGTTATCTGACATTATAAGTACCGGATAAACTTGTTATTGGTTCTACCGACTCATTCATTGTTGGGGATTGGTGGGTGTTAGTGGATAGTAGATTGATGACGTGGCAGCAATCCACGATCTTGCTAGCTTTATTAGAACTAAAACAAGGATATAGCAAGGAAGAGAAACCAGAAAAACAAAAACAACATAGCAAAAAAAAAACCAAAAGTCCAATATCAAATCACTAGGCCCAACCTGAAAATTGCAAATAACAAAATAATGCCTCATTAAAAGGGGTATTATCTTTGTTATATAATCTCCAGATTTCCATCTTCACATCCATTTTTCCTTTGACCAATCTCATCAATGCCAAGGAGGATAAACGTTTTTGATTGAAAATGCAGTTATTAAGCCCATTCCAAGTAGCCTGCACCATTTTCTTCAGAAGCGATAGCAGTATTTGAGCTTTAGGTGTTCGCCATCTTGTTGCTTTGAAAAGGCGCTGCCATTCTACTAGGAACAATAAAATAAAGCACTTTCTTCGTTCAAGTTTGAAGGTATTTGCTAATTCATTAGGTTTAGCATTTATTCGTAGATAGTTCTTCTAAAACATTTTTTAAAATAAAAAAGGGGAAGAAAGAAGAAGAATAAAGGAGAATCTGGAACTCAGATGGTGATTATGATACTTCAGCTTAATAATTCAACATCATTGAAAAAAATGCATGTCAAAAGTTCTGTTAAGAAACAAAACTATAATTTGAATTGCTGCAAGAGTTATGGTGCATGAATCAAAATGTTCAACACCTCTACGAAATATAAAAAGAGAAGCAAGCATTAAAGAATATTCATACATCTCTATAATAATATGTCTGCCACACCTTCCAATCAGAATATTCTACTGCAGCTGAGCTAAAAATAAACTACCGTCCATTCAGTGAATGAAGTTGTAACAAGAAGTAGACAAATGTACAAGGTACGTATATGTTTCTTGGAAGACCACATGTATTAGATGACGTTTTAAAGCCAGAGTCATGCCAACAAGTTGCATCAATTTAAGGTTGTAATTACGAAATAAACATGCCATGTCGAATATAGCAACTAATTTTATAAATAGAAAGAATGTGTTAACGAGGACACTTACCTAAAGAGGAAAGGAGATGCCAATTCTATAAACCCCTAATCAGGTTGCAATATTCCAGGATTGAAGCTAAAACGTTTTCAGCCTTTTTCACCTCCTCATATTTCTGGAAGAAGTTATGCCTTAGTTCTTTTAGGATAGGATTTTCTCCTTTTGTTTCGTCCTCAAATGGAAAAACAACGGTATGGCGCCTTCTTGTAGCTTCTTGTAACTCAGCAGATGAAGTAGACACTTCTTCTCTAAGTTTCATGATCTTCTTTTCTGTTTCAATAATTGTTTCTGCAACATGAAATTCTTCCCAAAGAAGTGTAATGGAATCCATCTTTTCAAGTTCTGCTCTACTATGAAATTTCATGTTGCAGACCTGAATAACTGAATCAAGCGAAAGTAATTAATATAGAGTAAACAATCCACGCAAACAGTTATAGTTTTCAAGACTACGAAGACATGCTTACAGCTGATCTGTATCAGCAATGTATATGGGCCTGTAGTATTAGACGAATTAACAGAAAAGTAGAATAAATTTCATTTAAATTACTACTGCACACCATGAACAACAAATTGACTAGTATAATTTTGAAATGCTGGTAAAAATCAAAGCTTGCATGGAAATTTGAACTTCAGGTATTATTTCATTTAATTTATTATTAGTAGTATTATTTGTTTTCGCATTTCGTTTTTGTTTCAGTAAAATCTAATTTGACCAGTTTTGGTAAAAGTAGTAACTATCAAGACAGGTTTTAGATTTTGAAATGAGAAGATGTTAACAAATAATATTTTCTCAGAATTCAACCATAGAATGTGAAAATTTTCAATCAGTTTCAAGTTGATCGGTTGCATGCAGTATTGATTCAGTATGTAAGTATGTCACTCATTAAATATAAGTTGATTAAAAAATGAAACAATGATCACATGAATATTTCTCTAAAGATCATTCACGTCTACATTCTTCGAGACACTAGAGAGCATCCAAGATTTACTTTACAACTTTGGAGACAGCTGCTACTTCAGTAAAGTGGTTTCATCATACACAAAAGCATTACAGTTCATATTGTTGATTTTGTTTATGCAAACCTTACGTAGAATATTGACTTAAAAGGGGATGCATGAAAAATTGGCAAAATGAGAAAACAGTTGTGTGTATTGGAGGACGTATGTTGACCGAGTTTGGCATCCATCCTCTTTGCTTAATACAGATCAAAAAATCTTCTCATGCATTTCATGTCTATTATTTATTAAATAACAAGATCAAAATAACGTACAAGTAGTTTCATGTCATGGTATCGCTTAGATTGTTACTGTATTGTATTCTGCAAAACAAATAATTCACCCAATAAAAAGAGATAATGAAATGCATGGTTAAGAAAGAAAATTCGTTATAGGAAAGATTTGTGAAACAACCTTTTTAAGTTTCAAAATCCACAGTCATCCTCCTAAAAAAACATGTTATAAAAAAATCCATATTTTTAAGCTTCATGATATTTGTTGCAGAGAAATTTGCAAATATTTGCAAAGTTTTATGCTATGCAAATATTTGCAGATTTCTCAGTAAATACTTGCAGTTTTCAAAAAAATTCAAAAAAAATTGTTTCGATCGTAGAAACATGCGATTCATATTTAGATTTATTTTTCGACAAAAGACAAATGTTTTTTACCGAAATTAGAAATAGGGACGTAATTTAAAACAAATTTTTAAAAAGGGTTTTTCACGTATCAAATCTGAAAATAAGAGACGGATCCAAATTTCCACTATAAATAAATGGACCCTTAACTCAAGTTGATATATCTTCGTGTCAGCCAATCAATGTAATTTTTTGTGTTGAAATGCATCATAGAGATTAGAGGCATAGACTGATGCCTCAAAGAGTATACGTAAACTGGAGTATGGTTGGGTTTATTTTCTTTTAATGCTTGAATTTCTGTGTATACATATAGTCCTTTTAAGGATTTTGTATGTGAAACTTGAACTACAAATCAATTTACTCTTCCAAAGAAGTGTTGTATTTTCTAAATACAAAAGAAGTCATCAGAGAAAACAAAATCTATGTTGTTAATTCATATGTTCTTGTGTTATTAATTCCCAACCTATGTTATTATTCCTAACCTATGTTATTAATTCATTGTCTTATACATTGTTGATTATCTGTAAACTAGAGATTGAAACAATAAAGTGGGATGTCGAGTAAATATGTTGCTTGTGTTGATTAAATTGATTATTCATGTTGTTTGAGATTTGAATGATATCATATAACTTGCTTGTTTCATATTAGTTTGTTGTTTTTCTTTTTTCTTTTTGAATGATCAAAAATCTTTCAGAAGAACTAGTTTTGTTAGGTTTTAGTTACGATGACAGTCCCAGATTGTTAGTGCTATAAGAGTAATTATACACGTTCATGGTCAACATCTATGTTTCATGTGGTCAAACAACAATTATAGCAACAGTGTAGTGAATTAAAATTTGTACAAGGAAAGTTATAGCATATGAATGACATGAGTTTGAATGCTGCTAAAATATCCAAAATTGTCTTCCAAATGTTCTTCATGCATTTAGGTAAAAGTATGACTATGATAAGTAATATATCCCCAGGCATTAAACATATCCTATAATTGTGACTAAAACTTTTCAATTCAATATACCATGTATAAACTCATGGATAAGACCTATAAATTTTTAATGAGTGGCAACATTTTTACCTTCATCCATGGTAAGAAAACATCAAAAGTCAAACAGTTACCTAAACAAATTCAAAACAATGGATCAATAACCATTCACACATTTATATTGGTTTAGAAATTCATATAAAATAAGCAAAATATCTTAAAACCCTTTAAAACTTTTTGTACACTGTTAAATTTGAGAAAACTTAATGCTCCCACTTTTGTCTATATTACTATTCTTTTTCCCCCTCTTTACAAATTGTAACTCCGCGTAAACAAAAGTTAGCTTATACTCTCTTAGAAAAACAAATTTCCACAAATTTTCAGGATTATTTATGCATTAAGAATTGTATGAAAATCCACAGTTTACCATGCATGGAAATTGACCTTGCAATAAAATCACCACTGTAATCATAACATTGCGCTGATTTACGTAGTTTGGGGATGCAATTCAGATTGGCATTTGCGCCATTTGAATGGGTATAGTTATCTATGTCATGCTTTTATATGGACTATAAAAATGTTCTCATTCAGCCTACAAGTGATTGACATATGAGGTGTATCTTTCTAAAACTAGAAATAGGCAATTATAATACATTTTAATTGCACTTCAGACAATCTCTCCTTCTTTTTCTAAGATATAATTAATGTAGAAATATTATTTTTAAAATTTTATGTATTGGATGTTTTGCACACATCCACTTTAATCTGAATACTTGCAATTAGAAAGAGGATTTAAGTTTGAAAAGACATTTCCAATTATATAGATGACAATTAACCAATGTTAAAGAGTAGAACTAAGTAGGATGTGTAAGAGATTCCATGGGACTTGTACAGAATTTGGCATACAATATTAAGTGGGAATATAGAAAACTAACAACTGATAAATGGAACTGAAAAATATACAAAAGGAAATGGTCATTTTTTCATTACCATATTTCACCGGATTCCTTAGTTTAGTTAACACTTAACACTCTCTTCACTTACATACAAAGATCTTTAATACTATCAATTGTGCTTCCCTATAAAAAAGGAAATAGGACCATTAATGGTATATACGCCAAAGTTTTCAAAATGGGGTTTAAATCGTAAATCATAAAATTTTAACTTTAAATCAAAAACGGGATTCAAATTGTTTATCGTTGATTAAAATATTCATATTTTAAGGTTTTATACATACTTTGAAATTGATTTTGATGTTTGAATTTCTACATCAAAAGTTCAAACTCAAATTTCTCCCTTGTTCTATTTGTATTTGTTTTGAAAACATTAGAGTTGATATTGTGGACTGAAATAAGTATATTAAATAAATTAGTAAGGACTAAATGATTTTCCTAAATTGTTGTTTAACTAAGTTTGATCTTTGAATAGGAATATAATTTGAATCGTACGGGAAGAGATCTGATCTGAAACGGAATTTAAATAATAAAATTTTAAGATTTTTGATAACAATGATATACGGCAATCAATAAAATTTTGTAACAGTGCAAGTGTCAAAGAATATGTATTCATTAACTCATCAAAAATCTAAAGTTTTTAGCTTTAGCTTGGTTGAAACTTGGATGGTTGCACAAAATTTTAGGTTTTAATACCTCTAGTAGACGTTAGTTTACACGCAGAAAACATTTATTCCTCCGGTACCAGTTTAATACCAAAAAACAAAGACTGGCACATGGAGCGTTGAAGATTACATCAAAAAACTGAACAAGATAACATAAGCTTCAGATGTTTAGTTTGGTTAAAAGTATCTGAAGTAGAGAATCACATGTAATTCTGTAACTTTTTTTGTACTTTTTGGTTAACGTACATCATCTGCAAATCTATAGAACTGACTTTAGACAAGATTAAACACACACAAAAGCAGTAGCGGCGAACACCCTAGTTTACTTGGCCAACGGAACTGTAGATTGTCGCTAAATGCACAAGTTTATTTCACGCTTACAGATGTATAATATAAAATAATATATGTACGTATGTAAATATGGTATTTGGATGACTTTTTAAAGTCTGTAGCTTGGTGCATTTAGCACCACTCTTTTATGATAAAGAATCAAGCCTAATTCTATAGGCACCCCCAATTTTGCATTTCCCACCCCACTAACAATTAAAAAGAATATATTGACTATTTTATCCTTGTTGAATAAGCATAATCTTAAATCTCTTAAGCATTTCATTTTCTACTTTCTTTTTTGATAGGAAGAGTGATAGTGTGTTCAAGCAGAGCACTCGTTTGATGTCTCAGGAGTTCGACCTCTAGAACCTTGTCTAGAGCGTGATACCGCTAACTAATTGAACAAGTGATCCTTGACCATTTCGGTTAGTTGAACTAATGATCCTTGACCATTTCATACTTTCTTATTTTGAAACATAACAGTGAATCAAAATAGTAGAGAAGTTTTCATTAATTTTGAAGTAATTTTGAAGATGATGGTGCTGTTTGTTTTTCATTCTCATTTGTTCCTTTTCTCGACATCTATTTTGTAAAGACAACAAACTACTATTCTTCTTCGGTTCTTGTCCCTTAATTTTATGTAATTTGCTTGGTATACAAGGGAAATGTATTGTTGTGTTACTAAAAGTTGATAGAAACCAAATTAACTAAACACGTGGAACCAATGAGAACCTTGCATGCTATGTAGCTTTGATTGATGAAAAACCTAGTATAAAGTGCACTATGATTTAGTTTAAAACTAGTATGAAGCACTCCATATTTCCATTAAAACCTACTGCACTTAATTATAAAGTTAGGTATCGTTTGTTTAGAACAAGCAATCACTTAATTGGCCACTTATTCATGAATAAGCACTTAAAAGATGTCCGTTTTCATTCAGCATTAAGAAATAAAACACTTACTTGATGAATGAGTGATCAGCACTTTAATATTGCTTTTTCTAATGCTGAATGCTTAATAATAATTTTTTCCCCTGCATACCCTTAATTACATCTATTGAATTATTTTAAGGTTAAATATAAAATATTCAAAACTTTAAAAAATACGAACTGTTGAAGTTCGATATCACCTGAATTTTTCAAAAGTTCAAAATTCGATAACTAATTTGTTTAAAAATTATTTTCACTTAATTTTAAAAGTTCATTTTATTTATTATTAAAACTAAAATTATGGAATATAAAATTTATAAATTTAAATCATTCAGACTAGACATTTCCACCATATTTAATCCACTAATCATTATTATTTTTCAAAACTAAAATATTTTGAAATTCGAAAATTTTAAAATTAAAGCTTTCTGATAATAACAAGTTATCATAATTTGAATTCCTCGTTCTAAATATATTATGTGAAAAAACTAAAGTAGAGGGTAATATTGTCTTTAACTATCGTATGATTTAATTCTAATCAAAAGATTTTAAAATATGAACAAACAACTATTCATAATTCAGTGTTTAGCAATCAGCAGTCAAAATTCAACATTTAGCGACAGGTGTTCAGTATTCAGCTTTCAACGTATTAAACAAACGAAGCCTTAATCATTCTTTGGGTTTATAAAATCAATTGCTGGACAAAGATTTAGAAGAAGGAGAGAGAAATAAGGATGAATGAGAGATAAATTTAATCCATAAAAGAAAAAAGAAGGGTATTTGTGGAATATAGTGGATGGGAAAAGGAAAACGTGGGTTATAAAATAAAACTGCCATATAGTGGATGTGGAATATAGTGGAGAATAAAAGATCACTGCTATAATGGTAACAAATCAAAATGCCACATAGTAACACAATTAGATACACATAACGAATCCACAGTAGCCACCAAGATGTTATCTTTTATAATAACAAGTCAGTAGTTAGAGACATTAGCCCTCTTCTTCAATGTCAAACTTGCAATTGGAACAAAAACTAAAACAACAATAACAGCACTTAAAATAATTTGAGAAGGTCCCTGAATTGACAGAGATTGCCTGCACAGATTCATTTCAACTTACAAAGACATTCTGTATCACTGGACAATCATTAACAAATGGTTAAAGCATTTATTTCAATCACCTTAGCTAGCATCCAAATTGAGCAGCCTCGAAAGCAGAGGAATTGAGATTGTATGAGCGAAGATAAAATTACTTGGGTTGCGTTGAGGAATCTGCTGCGATTAGAGGAAAAAGGGGAAAATTTTATTTTTCAGGGATGAAGCGAAATCAGTGTTAAAATGGGGTAGAAAAGAATGAATGTGCGTGGACTAGTGGGTGGTTTTCAGAAAGTTTGAGGAACGATAGAAGGGGAGAAGGAAAAAAAGCAGAGGAACGAAGCAAAGTTTAGAATTTTGCTATGGTTTGGCCTTGTCGATAAGAAAACGGTGATGCAGCGCCGAAGATAGATTAAACTACAGATTCTGGGGAGAAAGAGGAAGAGAATTTTGATGTTGGAAAGATCTGAGACTGAATGGTAAGATTAATGAGGAGTTATGGCATCCGCAGCAAATAAACCGACGGATGAATGATATCGCAAGGCAAACGAAAAATTCACCGTCAGTTTAATTAGAGCCTATGTACCGCTAACCCGTAACCCCGATTAGGGATGCAAATGCTCCAAATGTAGAGCATATGGACTTCTTTTCAAAACAAAATGACCTAAAATCACCATTTGGTTCACTTGCACATTTTCATTCATTTTTTAAGTAAAGTAACAACTTTTGCATCAAAAAGAAGAGCCAAACACGGAACAAAGTTTAGGAAAAAATTCACAAACGAATAAAACAGCAAATTGTTTGTACGTTTATTGAATTTGTAATGAATGGAAAACTTTTTGTCATTTTATTCACTGATGTGTTTGTTTAGTTCACCAACCACATAAATTGATTGAACCAGCCACACAGAATTGAGCAAGTTATATCTGATTGTGCCGTGGCTAATTAGATTTAAATTTTTCATTGAGAAGTCATTGTTGGTCGTACGATAAGAATGAAGATTAAATAAATACAAATAGAAACAAAATATAAGAGAAAATGAAGGATTTCAATATATTTAATTGTTATACTTTATATTTCGATAAAAAAAACTGAGTATTTTGTTTAAAAACATACAAGTTTATCCTGATTTCTAAATATATTTTGGAGGTCATCTCCTTTATCATGTAACCTATTCCAATCCAAATCTTCAATTTTCTATCAAGTTTATGCAACTGTTGACTAAAAATTCAACTAACCTCGAAATTATGATTAATGTTTGATACTTATCAAAAGTTACTTGCTAATACCTTAATAAATGGAAAATGATGAGATAATATCTGCAAAATCAGCAAAAACACGCAATGTAAAATTGTTCGATCAACGTTGATCTATGTTCTATAAAGAATCTCTTATCACATTACGTCTCTTACAATATATGTGGTTACAAGAGATAATAATAAGAAATTACAATGTTTAAGAGCTTAGACTCTTCAACCTTTGTGAAACGTTTTGGTTTATGTGACACCCCATATTTTTGGTAACATTATTTAGGATATTTAATTAGCTAAATTAAATAAAAAGATGTATTGATTAGGGGATTGAGATTTGATTTAATCAAGGGTAGTCGTGTCATTTAACAATGAATTAAAAGAAGAGTTTAAATTGAAATAGAGGAGGGGTAAAATAGGAAAGAGGCCATTCTTATACCCTAAACCCTTTGGCTGTGTACCCCTTCATGTCCATTTTATTTCATCAAAGTTTTTAAAATAAGAGGTCAGCTACCATTAACAAGGAAAAGAGGAAGAAAAGCTAGGAAGAAGCTAATTCAAATCAAATCTATTCACATCTCAATCTCTTTAATCTCCAAAGCTAAGGTGAATAATGTTTACATCTCAAAAAATTTATTATTCTCGATTTTTAGATGAATGCTGAATGTTTTGCATTGATTTGCCATGCTTTTGAATAATGGAATGATTATATATACATGTTGATGATTTATGTATGTTCATATTGATTTTATGATATGTTTTAAGGTGAAAACCTTATAAAATGACATCCAAATGTCTTGCGTATTTTTATGAAGATCATAAATATTATTTTGAAAATGGGTTTCGATTTTCAGAATTTCCTGAAATTATGTGGAATTTATATGAATTTTCTAGTATGTTAATTTAGGTTAATAATTATTTTTGGTTAAATAATAGAAGATTTGGGTCTGGAATTTTTATATGTTGGAAAACATATTAAAATAGATTTTCTGGAATTTTTGTAAATTTTTCCTAAGTGTTTTAATTGTTATATAAAATTATTTGAGGTATGAGACTTAGATGTTTTATATAATTAAGAGAGGAGAAGGGGCTTTTTATAAAATAATTTAAATTGTTAGATCTGAAAAGTTGGCAGGTATGGGACTTAAATGTTTTATATAATTTAATGGTTATATAAAATAATTTAAATTGTTAGATTTGAAAAATTATAGTACTTTTTATTGGTAAAGAAAGAGGCAATCAATCAAAATCAGATACGTGAAACAAATTAGGTAAAAAGAACTATTCGCTACATGTTTTTCACTGTTTCGACATCGTCGGCACGAGGTTCTGCCTCCTCATCTTCGCTTTCGACATAGTCGAAACCAATGCACATGGTATCGGGGAATTGGTACATAGTGAATTGGATGTAGGCGGAAGGTATGGAGTCGAAACCGGGGGTTTCGAAGGGGTTGAGGCATTACTTTGTTTTTACAATAAAGATTCGCCTGCTTGCTTTCGACTATGATGCTTTCGACCTGGTTAGCTTTCAATTGGGTCAAATGGTTTTAAAAGGAATGGTTTCGATAGAGGTTGCGCCTCTGTTTTTAAATAATTGCTTTCGACTAAGTCGAAGCCTTTTTACTGTCGCTTTCTACCTTTCGACCTAAATGGTTTGGAAGGGGTTGATTAGTTTGTTTTCTAAAATTCTGGCCACTTCTCTAATGCTTTCGAAGGGATGGTTTCGACACCATCACTTCATTACTTAGGAAATGGTTTCGAAGCAGATGCTTTCGGTTTAAATGTTTTAAGACCCTTTTTCTATAATTGAAGTAAAACCCAAATGGTTTTGAAAGAGATAGTTTTAAAAGGTTTCGAAACAGATGCTTTTGACTTTAACTGGTTTCTGATCCTTTTGCTCTACTTGAAGGCAGAATCCAAATGGTTTCAACCGAGACGTTTTTCAAAGGTTTTGAAGGGGTAAATTTTTGATTGATTTCGAAAGGTTTTCATATGTTTTAAATTGAACCCCACAGTGCTTTCGAAAGGATTGAGTTTGACTTTTTCGAAAGGTTTTAATGAATGGTTTCGAAAGGGGTGGTTCCATAGGGTTTTGAAGGGTTGAAAGGAAGGGTTTTTCCTATGTTTTCGAAAGGCAATATTTAAAAGGTTTTAAATGAGGATATCTGGTATTTTGAAGCTTTCAGAGAAAAGAAAGGTCTTCCAATGTGCTTGAAAGGCTTTTAATGGTTTCGAAAGGGTCACTTTCAATGGTTTCGAAGAGGCTACCTTCAAAGGTTTCGAAAGGGTTGTTTAAAGGTTTTTAAACAAATGTTAAAGAAAGTATTAAATGGGCAATATAACCTAAGTATTTTCAAGTTAAAAAGGGTTTTAACTTGTTTTGGAAGGATAGTTAATCCTTTTTAAAATTCATCAACAATATCTTGAGTAAAGTATATATAACATGGTAAAATAGCTTATAGTAAAGCTAAGAAAATATTTTACTTGTATTAGTATGATTTAAAAGGTTAAATCATTTTGAAAAGGTTTTTAAGGAAAAGATAAATGGTAGTTAACCCTAAGAAAATGATTCGGACAATCAATCCATTTTGATCCGGATAGTTAGTTTAGTTTGTGGGCAGTCAGGCCAGTTTTATGGACAGATAGTCCATTTGTTAGCATAACGAACTTTATTATTATGTTGTGGCTAGATAGTCTACTTATTACCAGTTTTATGGATAGATAGTCCATTTGTTAGCATAACGGACCTTGCTATTATGTTTTGGACAGATAGTCTACTTGTTACCTGTCTTATGGACAGATAGTCTATTTATTAGCATAAAGGATATTGCTATTTTGATATAATTAGTTTGATTGCAGGAAAGGATTTGCAAAATATATGTTTTAAAGAGGATAGTGGTAAAGGGAAACCCGTTCCGCTAAGCGGCATGGTCTCACTTAATATCAGTAAATCGAGATGTAACAGAATTATTCACACCAAGCTTTATGTTTGACTCGAAGTTTTTGTTTTCCCTTAAACTCTCGGGTGCTCAAAATTGATTTGAGTAGGTTGAGGTTTAAGGTTTTCAGGTTTTAGTCTTTTTGGCGAATAAAGCTTCCGGAGACGAGCAGGTGGCTGACGGATAGCTAATTAGGAATTGCAGATTGTTTTGTTTATTTCCGCTGTGTATTAAGTCGGATATGACTATATTGCTTTGGTTAACCAAGGGGGCATCGTCATATGTCGCTCTTGGCGTATTTTTGTAATGATTATAATTAATCTTTACCTAGGAAACTATATGAGATTGTGTAACTTGGATATGAATTTGTTTTGGAATGTAATCAGTAAAATATTGTTTTTTGAAATCTGTGATTTTGTTCATATTCAAGTACTTCTGATATTATGGATACCATTATCATTACTGTATTTTGTCACCATAAGTTAATACTATGGACGACTGCAGCATCTGTAGTACTTAGCTTTTAGCCTCCAGATACGGGATGTTACATTTATCTATAGCATTCGAATAAGTATTTAATGACTGAGGTTGCGCGGTTGAGATACCGAGATCATATTGGATTGTGATCGTGTCGCCTAGTCGGATGTGTGACAACTGAAGAGCAAGTTTGATTATATGGTTAAGAGGGTGCTAGCTAGCTAACCGTACTTTGAGCATGCTTTCTGCAAGGGCAGGTGGTGTGAGATTAAGTAGTGGTTGTGTAGTGGCACTTTGCTAGGGTGGCGGAAAAGGATATGGAGTGCTCGATGTACAGTGATGCTTTTGTCAGATGAACAACGATGTTTATGTCGATCTTTGCATAGAAACATTGCAGGCTAAGCTTCTTTTTGTAGGGCGTTAGGTGTCTATGGCCAAAGCCTACTGAGACGAGATGAGAAGATTTCAAAAGGTGCTGACGGTCGATGAAGAGGGCGAGCAAGGGACCTTGCTGGAGAGTGAGTCCTTAGCCAAACGACTC
Organism: Allium fistulosum; assembly: GCA_030737815.1. NCBI lineage: Eukaryota > Viridiplantae > Streptophyta > Magnoliopsida > Asparagales > Amaryllidaceae > Allium > Allium fistulosum. The sequence goes on along the minus strand of CM060905.1, from coordinate 181,760,294 downwards.
AACAGCCGAGTAGGAGGCCTCATGCTGGTCCATTGCTCGTTGTCATCGAGGAGCCTGACCGGCCTTTAGGTCGGTGGTCGCGTCGATTAACCACTAGATAGTGCTTCATGGATAAGTGGGTATCTATTTTTTCCACCTATAGGTATCCATGTAGGTGGAGTTTGGCTTGCATATGTTGATAAAGTTAGCAGTATGTCCTAGGGGCAATTATGTAATTGTTATATATATCTAACTTGTTGTCCAATCTTGTAACGACCAAGAATTTTTATCGTTTTAATTTATGAATATTAAATTTAGTTTAAATATTTAGTTAGTGGTTTTACTAATGTAATAACCTTCTTTTAATTTATAATTGATGATAGGAAATTTATTTTTAAATTTGGTTTACATAAATAGATATTTCAACGAAAAACTGGAAATGTGATCAAAACGCAATTTTCGAATTTTCAGCTTTTTATCGAACTATAAGTTATTTAAAGTTGTAATATCTTTGATTTCTTTAAAGACAACTTTTAAAATGTAAGGCACTTTTATTTAGAATAATATTAATAAGTGTTTAAATAAAAGGTTTTATTTAAAATTTGAAAACATGAAAGATTTGACATGATATGAAATCTTAAGTGTAAAACTGAACTAAAGTACTGGTATTAGACTATTATCCAATGATTTGAATACAATGGTAGCTTGTTTGAGTACTACTGAGATTGTTAACCCTCTTTCCATATTAGACAAGTTATGGATTTGTAATCAATTTAAGTTTTATAATAATTTAAAGTAAATGGTTAAATTAATTTATAATGTTTAATTTTTAATTTAATTAATAATGGTTCGAACTTAGTTTAAATTAAAAAGGTTTCAAGTTAATTGTTATTTTGAAATTAACAATGTTTTGAGTTAATTATTATTTAATTAACAAATGTTTAAGTAATTATTATTTAAATAATAATTGGTTTAAGTTAATTATTATTTTAATTAATAATGATTAAGCTAATTATCATTTTTATTAATGGTTGTCTTAAGTAATTAATATTTTGATTAATAATGTTTTAAAAAGTTAATTAATTATTTAAATATAGGCATTTAAGTTATTTATTTATTTAGCAAGGTTTACGTTAATTAATTACTTTATTAAATGATAATTTAAGATTAATTATTTGATAATGATGTTTAAACTTAATCAATCATTTCTTAGTTGGTGTTTAAGTTAATTAATTTATTTATTTATTGATAGTGATTAAGTTAATTCAATATGCTTTTAAATAATGATATTGTTTTATAAACATGTTATAAAGCTTACAAGTTTGTTTATAAAAAAAGTTTTACTTAATAAAAGAATTAAGTAAATAGTTTTATGATTGGAAAGAGATTTTGGAACTTGAAAATAAATGGTATATTGAACCTTGTTTTAACTGAAGTGTGTATGGAATTTATAAATTCAAGTGTTATTTCCATATACGATATAGTTTGAATCTATGTCAAGTTAGTGAATTAATTAAATATTCTTCTTAATTATGGTGGTATGAGAATGTTATTTCCATACTTAACACCGAAGGATAAAAGGGTTTTGGGTTTATAGTAAATGGTGTTTTTGAATGACATTGTTTTTAACACATTTAATATGATTTTGAAATAAGAAACCTTTCTCAACTGGTTTGTGAATATACTTATACCAGAGAGATAAGTATATGAATATTTTAGGTAAACAATTTAAGAGATTTAAGTAATAAGAGATTAACCAAATGAGGCTTAGTGGTTTCCATGGGAAATAAAACATTTGCTTGATTGTTGCCTATTTGATAGTTAAATAACCGACTATCAAATCTTGGCCAGTTTTAACTCTGGAAATATTTAGGGGAAATAAGGGAATTATATGGGATAGTTATCTTAGATGATACTACTGTATGTATAAACTCGTTGTGTTCTTCTAGGACAAATGATAAGGAGATCCGTCCACTTAAACGGTTAGGGAGAGATCCCTGATCTTATCATGTCTGCTTATTTCCTAGAGAACTGGAGTTGAGTTAACCGGAAACTATCGAATGTTGGTTCGAAGAGACCAGGATCAGATAAGTATGAATTATCTGAAAAGCACTTCGATCCAACTCAAGCGACGTATTGAAGATATCTTGAAGATGATGAGATCGAAGATGGAGCTTTTAAAGTGTAAGGGCTACTTGCTACTAATCCCGAGGCTGATTCCTAAATGGATGTATTAGAAGTAGTGCCTTCAATTTGTTCATATTCTGAACAAATTGTATGGATGTATGGATGAATGTTGGCACTGCATTGCTGCCAGGAGAGCAGTGTTAGCATTCTAAGTGAGATTGCTATATAAAAGATAAAACATAGCCTTAAGCCTCATCAACCGGGGATGACTAAAATCAGGGGAGATGCAGCCAGGCTAAGTGGGTCGCACCCATTAGGTTATGTCATCACCCTTCTTGATATATATGTGTATATATATACATCATATTTATGGATTTGATTGTGCATGAGAGCTCTCAGGAAAAGGTTGCAAAGCAACCGGGGTAATGGCATATTTGATACTATCCAGTAGGGGTAGGTCGGTCCTGTGTTGGCGGGGGGTCTAGGCGAGGCCCTCGGTACATTTCCTAGATATGTATTGAGGTAGGTGGTACCCCGGTGCCTTGTCATTGTATGGAATCCATTCTCTAATAAGCGTCGTATGGACTTAGTTATGCCCAACTATGTTGACATGTAAGATGCAAGCATTTTAGCTATATTCAATAATTATTTTAAACCATAGACATTATAATAATATCAATGGATTTTCTAAAGAAACGTTTTGGTTATTATAAGGTAAAAATCAGTCTTTGTTTATGTGCGGCGTGGTCTTACAAGATACCTTTATTTTTAGAGGTTTTCATAATATTCATAGTCCATATGATTGTGTTTCTTACGCTGGTTTTACCAGACTGATTCGGGTGTTGTTTTCTTATAATGTTCGGGTCAAACTGAGCATGTTTTTCAGATTAGCTTTGGATGCATTGGAGCTCAGAAGACGAGCTAGAGGCCAAGACGTATCTACGTATTTCTTTATGTTCCACTGCATGGCTTTGTTGTATTTATCAGAAATTATAAGGACAGGTGTTATAACTGTTCAAGTTAATGATAGGCTATTACTCTGATGGACGTATGTATATAAATGTTTTCTTTGTAAAAATCATTGTTATATTATAGATTATTCGTTGCAATGTAAGATTCTGTGTTGTTTGATTTCTTTTTTCTTCTTTCTTTTTTTGCCCTAACCATTTGTCTTTCTAGCACTTGGTTGTTTGGCATGTGAATACCATTAATATATTAGTGTCGATTTATGAGGGTCGAAAAGACGGGTCGTTACAGCTAGTATCCAAGCTTAGGTTGAGCGAACACATAGGCTTTCGTGGGGATGACTCATTTGAGATAGAGTAAGTGAGACCGTAGGATGAGTTTGAGTGTATGATATATGAGAGCATGTATTTATTAGTGCTATAAAAATGTTTTATATTATGTTAATTTATCGGTTGAGTGGTTTATGAATCTAGTCGAGACGTGGAACACCACGGTGTCAATAGGGGTTTCTAAACACTTAAACTAGGCAAATCGACACAGTATTGTTTTGGAAATTAATAAATGAAATAATTTTACCTAGGATTATACTTTATATATGAAGGAATAATTTTCAAATGATAATTATAGTTATTTTGTTGTGATTGTTTGTTAGGGAATGTTGATATTTATTTATCATCATTTATTTGTTTGCTTATGCTCAGTTAGTTATGGGCATTTATTGATTTGTTAAAAAAGTTGATATAAACACCTTGTGAATTCAGTTTCATGACTTGACTATAAGGCGTTAAATGTTAATGTTGGACTAAAATTTAATCCGAATAAGAGTTGTTTATTATAATAAACAAGGATATACATTTGTAAGTATGATTTATAAATATGGTTTATAAATAAAATGGATTTAAACTGGGAATTTGAGAATTTAAATTCCAGTGCTTTAAAAAATGATTCCAAATTTTTGGAAAAAATAATAATAGTATTATTTGACAATATTATGATTATAAATATTTTAAAAGGATTTTAAAGGAATAGCATTGAACTCACTTCGGTTGTTGGAAAATAATCCTGGTGATGATTGTAGCATCATTGGTGTTTATTTCAAGTTTCTAAGTAGGGAAATGCTACCATAGTAGTTTGTTCAAGTGTTTTGGTAAAACAAAATCTCGATTAATGATCCCAAAGGTATGATTTGATATAACAAAAGTATAAGAATATATATGTTTATTATTCTGATTGATTTAAAATAAATCCCGGGGTTTAGTTCTTAAGTTTCCCTTAAGAAAATATTAAATTAAATAGTATTACCTTTATTAAATTTTCCCATAAATAATTTAAACAGAAAAAAAGAATTAGTATCGGTGAGTAGCAATAAAATAAGTACGTAAGTTGTACGTAGATCATTTCTCTTTCTCACGTAATTCTGATCCAAGATTTGAGTACATGATTATGAGGTGTTTCATACCATTCCAAATAAGGATCTATCACTCGATTCTTGATGGCAAACACTTGATGAGGGTTTTTGGTATGGAACCAAAGTTTACTATCATAGTATATGGCTATGTAAGAAGAATGGAGGTTTCTAATCAAGAAGCCCGATCGAAGTCCGCACTACTAGTTCGGAAGCGAGGTTATGTATTCGAGTAAGGAACGAATCGGATTTTTCATGTGGATGGTCTATGGACATCATGCATATTTAGGAATAATGTGGGTATTCATGTAGTGAAATTTCGGAGTCGAAATTCTTTTAAGGGGGGAAGAATGTAACGATCCGGAATTTTTATCATATTAATTTGTGAATATTTAATTTAGTTTAAATATTCAGTTAATGGTTTTATTAATGTAATAACCCTCTTTTAATTTATAATTAATGATAGGAAATTTATTTTTTAGATTTGGTTTACATAAATAGATATTTCGACGAAAAACTGGAAATGTGACCGAAATGTAAATTTCAGATTTTCAGTTTTTTATCGAACTATAAGTTATTTTTAGTTATAATATCTTTGATTGCTCTAAAAACAACTTTTAAAATGTAAGACACTTTTATTTAGAATACTTTTAATAAGTTTTTAAATAAATGGTTTTATTTAAAATTTGAAAACATGAAAGATTTGACATGATATGAAATCTTTAGTGTAAAACAAACTAAAGTACTAGTATTAGGCTATCATTCAATATATTTTCAAAAGTTTGTACTTTGATAAGTTTGAGAAATGATGGCCTAGTTGAAATTTAGATTTAAGGGCAATTTAGTTTCTCCCCTTTCATTTTATTTTCATCTTATATACATATCCGCCTTTCATTTTCTTTTCATTTTAAAAACTTCTTTTTTTCTTAAATTCTTCCTACATTTTCTCTATTTCTTTTAAATTTAAAAATCTCATCTTTAAACTCAAAATCCTAATTCACTCAAGATCAAACCTTTAAAGCTTAAGGAGGTTGGTTTAGCAATTTTCAAAAGCGTGGAAAAGAATGTGAGCTTACTAATCTTAATCTTGTTTACACTTTTATAAATAACATAAGCTGTATGAAATATTGAATCATTGTTTAATATAAGATCATATATTTGGTTTTATAGTTGGTTTTAAAAAGGGTTTATGCATGATTTAGTGATTGATTCAAAAATTCACTTACTGGAATGAAAATACTCACTTAATAGATGCAATAATCACTTACAAGCTATAATTTTTCATCTCCGTTCTTAGTTGTAAGCTCAACATACAACATTTCAAGTTATAAAAATCAATATCTTCTTAATTACTCAATATTAGCTCGAGCGGTCAATTGCAAAGATGATCATTTAGGTCCATAGTCATTTTTAAAATTGTCTGTTCAATGTTTTGTCAATTATGGCGACAGCAATTGATTTATTATAGTAAGCAAGTGTTAACGCTAAAATTGGCGAACGCTAACACCCCGTGTGAGTTGAGACAAAGTGAAAGCACCACCCGTTTGCACGGGAACTAAAGGTAAACAGAAAATGGCAAAAAAAGTAAAAAGACAACGATTTATAGTGGTTCGGCCCAAAGTCAAGCCTACATCCACTTTATCTCTTCTTTATTGCTGATTTGATTACAACTTTTACAATGTTTACAATGAATCTTCGACTACAACACAATCAAAACAAGTAGCTAGAACTTTGACGGTGAATTGCTCTTCGGATTCATGTTGAATGTGGTCGATCTCTTCTCTCGGCTCTTTGAAGTGTTGTTGGCAAATGAAGTGTTGTAGAGGTTGAGAAAGTAGCAGAGCTTCGACGCTTCCAAGTCCGGAAAGAAGTCCCCTCTTAGTTGGAGTAGATGGGATATTTATAGGAGAATTCTGGAATTAGGTCGTAGGTCGTGAACGACCTTGGATAGGTCGTAGGTCGTGGGCGACCTAGGGAGCACGGGCCACGGATTAACAGGGAAGTTGTAGGTCGCAAACGATCTAAGGGTAGGTCGCTAGGTCGCCAGCGACCTAGGGGATATGAGCTATGACTTATCTCAACTGCACTTGGTCTTGTCTGAACGAGTTAGTAGGTCGTGAGCGACCTAATGGAAGAGGTATGGTACGCTTCACTCTGTTATAGCTCGCTAGGTCATTACATTACTAGGTCGCTAAGTCGCTGGAGCTTTAGGTCGCTAGGTCGCTTTGTGACATTAGGTCGCTAAGTCGCTGGAGCTTTAGGTCGCTAGGTCGTTCCATCCTTTAGGTCGTTAGGTCGCTTGTGATGTTAGGTCGTTAGGTCGCTTGTGATGTTAGGTCGTTAGGTCGCTTGTGATGTTAGGTCGTTAGGTCGCTGGTCTTTAGGTCGTAGGTCGAGAACGACCCAACAAGGACTTGCTCTGTTGAGATGCTAAGTTGACCAATCTTTGAGACGAACTATCTTTGGTTTCTCGGTCGATCTTTTGGTATCGCGGCCTTGCTAAAAAGGCGGGATAACACTTGCCCCCCAAAACATGCCTTGCGGTAGGAAGGTGTGTTTTGTAATGCCATAAGCTGGATGTTCATATTCTGTTGATGACCTGCAAAGGAACTGACAGTTTTATGTGGCCCCAAATGACGACCGTTCGGGATCGAGCTATTTGGGATGAAGTGCGGCCGTTCACGGTCAAGCGCCTGACTTCAAATGGCGATCGTTCATGATCGAGCCATTTGAGGTGAAGTGCGACCGTGCGCGGTCAGGTGCCATTCATGGTCAAGCGCTTTACTTCAAATGACGACCATTCGCGATCGAGTCATTGGTGGTAAAGTGCGACCGTGCGCGGTCTAGTGGCGGAGCTCAGATGACGACCGTTCGCGGTCAAGCGCCTTACTTCAAATGACGACCATTCGGAGTCGAGCCATTTGTGGTAAAGTGCGACCGTGCGCGGTCAAGTGGCGGATCTCAAGTGACGATCATTGGGATCGAACCGCTTGAGGTGAAGTGCGGCCGTTCACGGTCAAGCGCCTAACTTCAAATGACGACCGTTCGGGGTTGAGTCATTTGAGGTGAAGTGCGACCATTCGCGGTCAAGCGCTCATCTTCATATGATAATTGTTCGGGATTGAGTCATGTGGCATGAAATGTGACCGTTCACGGTCAAGCGCCTTACTCCAAATGACGATCGTTCGGGATCAAGCCATTTGTGGGAAAGTGCGACCGTGCCCAGTCAGGGGCGGACCCTCAAATGACGATCGTTTGGGATCGAGCTATTCGAGGTGAAACGTAACCGCTCGTGGTCAAGCTCCTTACTTCAAATGACGATCGTTCGGGATCGAGCCATTCGAGGTAAAGTGCGACCGTTGGCGGTCAGGGGGTGGACCCCAAATGACGATCGTTCGGGATCGAGCCATCTGAGGCGAAATGTGATCGCTCGCGGTCAAGCGCCTTACTTCAAATGACGATCGTTTAGGATCGAGCCATTTGAGGTAAAGTGCGACCGTTGGCGGTCAGGGGGTGGACCCCAAATGACGACCGTTTGGGATCGAGCCATTTGAGACGATTTTTTTGCCGTTCGAGGCGAGTTTTTGCCGTTCAAGGCGAGTTTTTGCCGTTCGAGGTGATTTTTTGCCGTTGGAGGCGAGTTTTTCTGACCTCAAATGACGACCATTCGGGATCGAGCCATTCGAGGTGAGGTGAGCTGATGTGTGCCCGGCGGGGCATTTGAGGTGAGGTGAGTTGATGTGTGCCCGGGGGGACTTAATGTTGGAGGGACCTAGCGTTACCGATGCCAGATTCACGTTCGGGTGAGTTCCTGGATCGTTGGTTATGGCGGTTCAACACCATCTCAAAGCATGCCTAGGGACCGTTCGTGATCCCATACATGTGTAAGTGGCTTAGCTGTTTTAGAATCACAAGTAGCATTCTTTTACTGAAAATGAGTTTTTAGTAGATATGTCAAACAAAATCAAGTCCAATCATGAGAATAGAAAAACAGAAACAAAACGGGGACGTCCAAGTGCAAACACCTACACTGCTACGATTAAGAGTCATTTCAGAGCATGCTTGAGGATCGTTCGTGATCCTATACATGTGTAAAAAGACTTAATCGTGTTGGTGTGGGGTTTGCTACTTATTCGTCATTACCCCAATTATTCAATGATAAGTTGACGTCTCGATCCCGATACATCGCCAGTAGGTGCAGGTGGTGGCGGTTCCCGTTCCACAACCATCGCTCCCCTTTTCACATATTTCGATAGTAGGCCATTGCGGACATGCCCTTCAATTTCATCCTTCAAATGTCTGCAATCATTTGTATTATGACCATTCATCTCATGGAATAAGCAGTACTTGTCTGATTTTCTTTCATTGCTGACCGGATCCCTCCTTACTGGCTTGCGATAAGAAATCTGTCCTTTAGTATCTTGGTAAATTCGTTCCAAACTTTCGTTTAATTCCGCATAAGTGGTGAAACGCGGCTCCCTCCGTGTTCGCTTTGACCTATCATCGTCATCTTCAGCTTTTCGTATTTCTTTATCTTTGCCAAGATCCTTTTCAAGAGGTTTTCCGCCTTTGAGTGCATAAATTTCTATTCCTTCTCCTTCTTCTCTTTCAACTCTTGCATCTTCTAATCGTAAGAACCCTTCGGCCTCATGGAAAAATTCTCCTAAATCCATAGGGGGATCTCTGGTCAATGAATTCTTTAACTCTGTACCGTCAGCTATGCCCGACATAGCTGCCATTAGAACCATGGATGGATCTGGTCGATCCACCGATGCCGCAGCTGCGTTGAATCGCGTCAAAAAGCTTCTCAAAGATTCTCCAGTTCTCTGCTTTAGTGCTATCAAACTCATAACATTCTTGGGCCTCGAGATGTGGACCCTGAATTGCCTCATAAACCTTTCAATCAAATCATTCCATGTCCCGATAGATCCACTCTCCAGTTGTCTGAACCATAATGCCGCAATATCTGTCAAATACAATGGAAAGCACTGGGCCATAACTTCCTCTGATGCCCCCAGTACTTCCATATGCCTCATATATTTTGTTAGATGAACCATAGGGTTTGTCCTTCCATTATACATATCCAACGATGGTAGCTTAAAGTCTGGTGGGTTCTTAGCTCGCCTGATTGTTGTGGTAAAAGGACTCCTATTCACATCTTCCAAGTCCTTGTTTACCAAACCGCCTCTCATAGCCTTTTTGACCATTTCCACCAATCTGTCGTTGTCTCCTAGTTGTAGTCCTCGCCCATTGCTTTCGTCTTGCCCCCCGAGTTCATGAGGGGATGGTGGAATCTGTTCTTCTGGCTAGGTTCCTATTCCTCTTTGATTCTGTGCTCCAAGTTGTCCAATCTGATGAAATAAATTCTGGATCAACTCCTCTTGCCTTTTCATCATTGCCTCCATCTCGTCCCTGGTAACAAAGGCTGAAGTTTGGTTTGCTCTTGAGGAAGCCTCTTGACTTCCTTCACGCTGACTACTCTCTGGTCTTAGCCTTCTACTCGATCGCCTTGCCATAACTTTCCAGATCCAAACCAACCAATTCTCTGATCTAACCCTTAGTTGACGAAATTCCTGAGTTCGGTTCTCAGTGAAAGCACCAAAATGTTAACGCTAAAATTGGCAAATGCTAACACCCCGGTGTGAGTTGAGACAAAGTGAAAGCACCACCCGTTTGCACGGGAACTAAAGGTAAACAGAAAATGGCAAAAACAGTAAAAAAGACAACGATTTTTATAGCGGTTCGGCCCAAAGTCAAGCCTACATCCACTTTATCTCTTCTTTATTGCTGATTTGATTACAACTTTTACAATGTTTACAATGAATCTTCGACTACAACACAATCAAAACAAGTAGCTAGAACTTTGACGGTGAATTGCTCTTCGGATTCATGTTGAATGTGGTTGATCTCTTCTCTCGGCTCTTTGAAGTGTTGTTGGCAAATGAAGTGTTATAGAGGTTGAGAAAGTAGCAGAGCTTCGACGCTTCTAAGTTTGGAAAGAAGTCCCCTCTTAGTTGGAGTAGGTGGGGTATTTATAGGAGAATTCTGGAATTAGGTCGTAGGTCGTGAACGACCTTGGATAGGTCGTAGGTCGTGGGCGACCCAGGGAGCACGGGCCACGGATTAACAGGGAAGTTGTAGGTCGCAAACGATCTAAGGGTAGGTTGCTATGTCGCCAGCGACCTAGGGGATATGAGCTATGACTTATCTCAACTGCACTTGGTCTTGTCTAAACGAGTTAGTAGGTCGTGAGCGACCTAATGGAAGAGGTATGGTACGTAGCTTCACTCTGTTATAGCTCGCTAGGTCGTTACATTACTAGGTCGCTAAGTCGCTGGAGCTTTAGGTCGCTAGGTCGCTTTGTGACATTAGGTCGCTAAGTCGCTGGAGCTTTAGGTCGCTAGGTCGTTCCATCCTTTAGGTCGTTAGGTTGCTTGTGATGTTAGGTCGTTAGGTCGCTTGTGATGTTAGGTCGTTAGGTCGCTTGTGATGTTAGGTCGTTAGGTCGCTGGTCTTTAGGTCGTAGGTCGAGAACGACCTAACAAGGACTTGCTCTGTTGAGATTCTAAGTTGACCAATCTTTGAGACGAACTATCTTTGGTTTCTCGGTCGATCTTTTGGTATCACGGCCTTGCTAAAAAGGCGGGATAACAGCAAGCTACAAAGGTGAAAATTTTAACAATCGTAATTTGGCAAATGGATTGTACCATCGCGCTCATCACATCGATTCATGATTTTTAGTGGTATCTGAATGGTTTTTAAGATTGGGATTTGGCTTTGAGAATAAGTTGAACGGAATTGGGTTTAATTTGAAATTCCGACGACTTGGGTTGTTTCGGGTCAAGCGACTGTTATGGAAGAAGGGTCGAGGCAAGGCGAAGGCATGGGTATAATCGGAGGCGGTGATGTATTCGTTGGTGGCCAGGGAGTTTGAACTAGGTTTTAAAGGCTTGTTTTGTGATGATCAGGTTTTGTTCGTGGGTGGTGCAGGGAGTCGTCGAGTTCGACGTGGGGGCTGCTAGTGACGTGCACGTGGATATGGATGCGGGCGATGGTGGTGGCTGAGGTCAAAGGCCAAGGTGGTGATGGCGGTGGAGAGTTTTTTTAGTCGCGTGTGTTTTCCAGGCTTTGTCGAGTTCGGTGTGGATGGCCATTTCATGCTGGAATGCGTCGATGGGGAAGGTGTGAGGTCGTAGATGGAGGCCGGGGTGAGGTGCGTAGGGTGGTGTCGGCGTGGTGGTTACCGGTGGTGAGATGTTCGTGTGCATGTGCACACGTGTGCACGTTCGTGCAGAAGAAGATGGTGCCAGTTTAAAAACCTGGAGATAGCTTGTGTCTTCTTTTTCTTGTGTTCGTATGGAAGGGAGAAGGGTAGAGTTCAGTCTTGGTTAAGTAGGTTGGGCCTTGGCCCATTTGTTTATAAAAAAACCTTTTAATTACTTAAACTTAGGAAGACTGTATCTTCTTCGTCTGGATCCCGTTTGTTCCATGGTTTCCAACGTTAGAATCATATTGACATGTAGAACACACTTATAAAATCATTTGATCCATATGTCGTAGTTAAATTAAATGGTAAAATAATACGGTTGTGGTTAATTACGTCATTTAGTAATTAAAATTAATCCCTGACATTTCCGTTAGCAGAATATAACATCGTTATGCTATAGTTAAACCGAAGAGATTTTATTGGACATTTATTTAGCAGAATAAATCTCTATTCTGCTATTATGTGAGTTTGGACATTTATTTATATGCCAGTTGAATTATATTGATTGTTATCCATCGATTGATCATATGGACTTTAATTATATAGCTGTTGTTTTTTTGTAAATATCTATGTTGTGACTTGAATATCAATTTGAATATAATGGTAGCTTATTTGAATACCATTGAGATTGTTAGCCTCTTTTCAAATTAGACAAGTTATGAATTTGAAATCAATTTAAGTTTTATAATAATTTAAAGTAAATGGTTAAATTAATTTATAATGTTTAATTTTTAATATCTTATATATAATGCAAATACTTGGGAAGTGAAGCCTTTTTAGATTTGCCAAAACTACCCTTTCCTCATTTAAAAGAAAAAAAATTATATTATTAGGTCAGATTAGTCTTTTCTATATACAACACGTACTCTACCCATTTCGTTTCCACGTTTTTAATCCATTTTTACCATTTTCGTTCTTGCTCACCTTAACCGAAATGTCCCTTTATCAGTAAATGCGTTTGGAAAAAGAAAATGTCGGTTGGGTTACTTCTGTCATTTCAACGATTAGAGGGAACGATTACCTTTCATTTACAATGACAAAACTCATTTTCTTCTCCCTTTCACGTTTTACCTACGTTCAGGTTTCTTTTCCTGATCCTATTTTCTTTTTACCTTCCCACTTTTAAACATCTACTCCTATAATTTATAATCTGCTTTTATTTATTTGTTGCAGATAACGTGGATCACTGTTCAAATTTCTACCTTGACATAGAATTGGTAGATTTGTTCATTAAAAGAGGTAATCTTGGATACTTTTGTAATACAGACTATTTCAACCTTTCGTATTCTGGGCTTTTTAAGTAGTTTTCATCTCTCATGTGATTACTCTTTGTTAACATGATTTGCAGATCTTTTTTTAGAACAAAAATAGCCGCAACACTTGTTTCCTCAGAACAATATTTTTTTTACCTGAAAGGAGCACTGGCGTGCGTTTATAGTAGGATCAAAACTCAAAATTCTCTACATAAATCATGAATGGAGGATTAGCTTCAACATCCAACAAACTCTTTGATGAAGAAGACACAGAGAAACGTTAATTGAGGCAGACATGTTGAGTTTTGGCATGCTTTGGTTGAACAAAATGAATTGAATCGGTACCATTTTACATTTTATGAACTTTTAGTCTTCATTTTTGCCACCATATCTTAAAAAAATTTTACTGTTTACTTTTGTGCATGTTGCGATTATTTGTTTTTTCGAAGACTTGCACCCTACATGCATAATTTTATGTTTTAGACCATGCACTCAAACTGTTTGATGAAATGATTGACAAGTATTGTACAATTGTTTTAATACAAAGAAAGATTGGATGCATATTTTTTTGTGTGTTTAATAACATTTTTCCATTAAATATTCACATGTGGTTGACAAAATGACCAAACTTTCATTATTTTAATGGCATGCAACCAATTGATCTATGATATGATTATACGTGACAAAGGAACTGATTTTGACACACTTGATTATTGTTATAGGAAATCGGGCAAATTTATGTGAAGGTTCATATGTTCACAAACATGAAAAATATTATCATTATCCACTGTAGCTTTAAGTTCAAAATGATGCAACTAATTATTATATAAACATTAAAAAATATCATGTGATAAATTTATGTGAAGTTCAAAACCTGTAAAAAAAACTTCCAAGCGAAATCTAAGGATTTTCTTTTCTTTTAGCTAACTATTATATAAAATATATTTTATGTATTATTTAAGGTAAATAAATCTGGAGATGGCTCTATAATGCAACAAAAGCAATATGTTCTTGAAACATGCTTGAAACTGTAAATGATAAAATGATGTTATCATTATGATATTATTATTATATGACCATCTTTGTTTATTCTATTTTAAGTATCTTTCTTTTCAATATTTACAATTGGTTACGAACTGTAAAACTCTGTATCTAGATAAATAATAATATTATTTGTAATTAGTTCACACTGTCTAGCCCAGCTGCGTTTTCTGGCTTGGTCACTCTTAAAGAAGACATTTTTAAGTCATCACAAATAAACAACATTAAATGTGCTTAAAAACTTTAACATCAAGTCAGACTAAAAATTCTAAAGTCAAGGCTCGATCCATGAATACAACATTTTTTCTTGAATATTTTGCAACGTTATGTTTGCATTTGTTAATGATTTCGTATGCTTATGTCTGTATTTTATATGTTTTTTTCTCTATTTATATTTGGTAAATATGAAAGATATTTCTTAATCCATTTAGACATACGTCTAGATGAGCACAATTAAAACTTACCAACTTTGATGCAGCTTTCTCCCCTACCATCTTTCATTTAGGTTAAATTGGTTGCAAATGAACACTTATCTATTTTGGTGGATTACTTTACTAAATAAATTATTCTTAATCAAGCAATGATTTGAACTTACTTTCCATTATTAAACACTAAACCACGTGGCATAAGTAAACTGTGCATGCAATTAAGGCATAGGAAAATTATATATGCACGTTGGTACATGTTATAGAATAGGATTGAATGCATGTATATTATTGAAACATGGAAGTACATGTTATAGAATAGGACCTATCTTGCATGTATTACACAAAATTAGTTGAAAAAGGAAAGTGGTCACAATTGGGTACAGTTTGAAGGATACGTGTATAATTATGAAGTAAACATGTAATATGAAGAGTTTTTTATGTTACAATAGTGTTTAATAGCTTTTATGCATATGTTGAGAGTTGTTGGGATTAAATACTACTGTGTTGGTACGAGATACCAAAATTCAATTCAACATACTGTTTGTTTGGATATATGGACTACCATTTGAGAGTTTACGCAAGTTTTTTTTAAAAACAATTTGAACATAGTGTAGTCACCTAAAAATAATTTTTGACATGCGAATTGCAGGAGGTTGCAAAAAAAGTTGGTGAAGCAATTGCTAAAAAATGTATGGAAAAAGGAATAACAATGGTTGCTTTTGACCATGGTGGATATCCATATCATGAGCGCTTCGAGGCACTTACAGCTACTGCAAGAGAAAACGGGCTTCAGTTTCGAAAATTCAATTTGGAGTTGATTGAAGTGAAAGAGTTCTACAAAGGAATTTGATTTTTATAGTTATTTCACTGTAATTTTTTTAACATGTTTTCATATGTGAAATTTATTAGTATCTGAGACCTTTTATATAACAATTACATGTGTAATAGTATGCCTGATTATGGTATGGAGTTTTGGAATTCAATAACGAGAATTCAAGAACACTATTTGCTCTCTAGCAATGCCTATATTTTAATTTCTACTTACACTTGATAACCCAAAATTGATGCATGGATGGTTTGAAACCCAAAGCTTATTTGAACTAGAGTTTTATGCATGTTTAAAGATATTATAACAATTATGTTTTCTTTTCAAAATAGGTGTAAAAGCGGTACAAAAATGCTCGATATATTAATATCGTGGATTAATACTTTTTAAAAAGAGAGATGATGTAAGTTTTCTAAGTTTCAAACTACAGGAAGCGCTAATTCTAATATTTGTTACATTTCTCTATATATTCATATAATAGTTGATTACTTTCTTTACCTGTTTGATTATTTCATAAAATAACTTAGTCTCATTCATATTTTGATAAACGATTGATTTGTGCACGTACATGCATAAAAAAATCCAACATTACATGCCTGTCAAAGTCATTTTGAAAATCCAAAAAACTTACAAACAATGTTTTTTTAACACCAATTACTCCTGCGTACGTGCATCGCACGTGCCAAAGTACTTGTAATTAACAATGGTACAAAGTTAGTTTAAATTAAAAAGGTTTCAAGTTAATTGTTATTTGAAATTAACAATGTTTTGAGTTAATTATTGTTTAATTAACAAATGTTTAGTTAATTATTATTTAATTGATAATTGTTTTAAGTTAATTATTATTTTAATTAATAATGATTAAGATAATTATCATTTTTATCAATGATTCTCTTAAGTAATTAATATTTTGATTGATGATGTTTTAAAAAGTTAATTAATTATTTAAATAAAAGTAGTTAAGTTAATTATCTATTTAACAAGGTTTACCTTAATTAATTACTTTATTAAGTGATAATTTAAGATTAATTATTTAATAATGACGTTTAAACTTAATCAATCATTTTCTTAATTGGTGTTTAAGTTAATTAATTAATTTATTGATGGTGATTATGTTAATTTAATATGCTTTTAAATAATGATATTGTTTTATAAACATGTTTTAAAGCTTATAAGTTGGTTTATAAAAATAGTTTTACTTAATAAAAGAATTGATTAAATAGTTTTATAATTGGAAAGAGATTTTGGAACTTGAGAGTAAATGGTTTATTGAACTTTGTTTTAACTGAAGTGTGTATGGAACTTATAAATTCAGGTGTTATTTCCTTACACGATTTAGTTTGAATCTAAGTCAAGTTATTGAATTAATTAAATATTCTTCTTAATTATAGTGGTATTGGAATGCTATTTCCATACAATTTTGGGTTTATAGTAAATAGTGTATTTGATTGACATTGTTTTCAACACATTTAATATGATTTTGAAATAAGAAACTTTTCTCAACTGGTTTGTGAATATACTTATACTATAGAGATAAGTATATGAACATTTTGGGTAAATAATTTAAGAGATTTATTTAATAATAGATTAATTAAATAAGGCTTAGTGGTTTTCATAAGAAATAAAATCCGTGTTTGATTGTTTTTGATTTGATAGTTAAATAACCGGCTACCAAATCTTGGCTAGTTTTAATTCTGGAAGTATCTAGGGGAGACATAGGAATTATATGGTACAGTTATCTTAGTTGATACTACTGTATATACAAACTCGTTGTGTTCTTCTAGGACAAATGATAAGGAGATCCATCCACTTAATCGGTTTGGGGTAATCCCCGCTCTTATCTTGTCTGCTTATTTCCTAGAGAACCAAAGTTGAGTTCACTGGAACTATCGGATATTGGTTCAAAGAGATCGGAATCGGATAAGTATGAATTATCCTTAAACCACTTTGATCCAACTCAAGCGACGTATTGAAGACATCTTAGGGATTGAAGACAGAGCTTTTGAAGTGCAAGATTACTTGCTACTAATCCTGAGGGTGACTTCAAAATGGATGTAGTAGAAGTAGTGCCTTCGGTTTGTTCGTCCGAACAACTTGTAGGATGAATGCTGGCGCTACATTGCTGCTTGGAGGGAAGTATTAGCATTCTAAGTGGAATTTCTATATAGAAGGTAAAACATAGCCTTAAGCCTCGTCAATCGAGAATGACTAAAATCAGGGGAGATGCGACAGGGCTAAGTGGGTTGCACACATTAGTGTATGTCATCACCCTTCTAGATATATATCATATTTAAGGATTTGATTGTACATGAGAGCTCTCAGGAAAAGGTTGCAAAGCAACCAGGGTGATGGCATATTCAGTATTATCCAATAAGAGGTAGGCCGGTCCTGTGTCGGTAGAGGGTCTAGGTAAGGCCCTCGGTTCATTTTCCAGAGGTGTACTGTGGTAGGTGGTACCCCGGTGCCTTGTCATTGTATGGAATCCATTCTCCAATAAGTTTCGTATGGACTTTGTTGTGCCCAATTATGTTGAAATGTGAGATGCAATCATTTCAGTTATATTCAATATTTATTTTAAACACTAGACATTATTATAATATATTGGATTTTCAAAAAAAAAAATTTGGTTATCGTAAGGTAAAAACCGGTCCGTGTTTAATTGCGTCGTTGTCTTACGAGACACCTTTATTTTCAGAGGTTTTCATAATATTAATAATCCATATGATTGTGTTTCTCACGCTGGTTTTACCAAACTGATCCGGACGCTATCTCTTATAATGCCGGGGTCAAACCGAGCATATTTTTAGATTAGCTTTGGATGCATTAGAGCTCAGGTTGACGAGCAGAAGGCCAAGAGGTATCTACGTGTATGTTTTGCTTTGTTGTATTTATCGGAAATGGTGAGGACGGGTGTTATAACTGTCCAGGTTGATGATAGGCTAGTACTCTGATGGATGTATGTATATAAAAGTTTTCTTTGTAAAGATCATTGTTATATTATAGATTATTCATTGCGATGTGAGATTCTGTGTTGTTTACTTCCTTCTTGTCTTCTTTCTTCTTTTTACTCTTCCAACACTTAGTTGTTTAGCACGTGAATACCGTAGATGTATTAGTATCGATTTTTGAGGGTCGAAAAGGCGGGTCATTACAAATCTTATTCGAAATAAAGGTGTTTTCTTCCTATTATATATTTGATATAATGTGTTGCATTAATTAATTAAAAGTACATTTAATAGAAAATCCATAAATGATATATTTAATAAATTAAAAAAATTTAAGCTGGAAATGTTCTGAATAGAAGAGATTGTGGTTGATTCATTGACTTAAATAGCACCACAATCTCTTCTATTTGGAACATTTCCAACTTAAAGATAATTAAATTTACAATTGGTATAATTACACACACATAAACACACATTTAAATTCACATATTTAAAAATATTTTTGATATTACAAATATAATTATAAATAAATACACATGTATATGTGTGTGTGTGTTATTGCTATAAAATATACATGTATAATATATATATATATAACAACTTCGCATTATATATATAGTCATTTATCAAATCAATATCTAATTTAATATATACAATATATATATATATATATATATATATATATATATATTGTAGGGACAGTTTGGCACAGGTCCCTAATAAGTTTCAAAATACACAAAAACCCCAGTAAAATAAAGTTTGTAAATTAGGTCCCTAGAATTAAGTTACTGAATAATGACATACACTTATGCAATTATTCAGTGAATAATTGCAGACATTTATGCAATTATATCAAAAAATTGCGGAAAATTCCGCAATTATTCATCCAAAAAATTGCGGAAATTTACGCAATTTTTTGAAAAAATTGCGGAAAATTCCGCAATTATTCACCCAAAAAATTGCGGAAATTTATTCAATTTTTTCAAAAAGTTGCGGAAAATTCCGCAATTATTCACCAAAAAAATTGCATAACTATATGCAATTACTTAGTAACTTAATTCTAGGGACCTAATTTACACACTTTTTTTTACTGGGGTTTTTGTGTATTTTGAAACTTATTAGGGACCTGAGCCTAATATTCACTATATTGTATTTATGAAATACATATTTTATATATACATGTGTATGTAAATATTTATATTGTTTTAATACTCATTTAAATAACAAGTTTGTACATATAAATACATACATATATTTGAACAAGTTTGTATACATACATACATATATTTGAACAACATACAATACATATAAAATGAGCTAACGTGTCTGTTGCGATGCAAATTTCAACATTTATATACTGGCATGTTATACCTTACAAGGATTATTATGTTATACATGCACACACACACATACATATGTGTATATGATATATACGTGTACAATTATATTTAATTTAAAATAAGTTAGATAAAACTCAATCCATTAGTTATAAATTTAATTGAAATAAAAGATTTTATTTAAATTAAATTTAGATATGTTCTAAATGAATTAAACTTCATAGGACCAATAAAGATCTAATAAGGTAAAAAAATTGAAATTCACCCATAACTTCCACTGTGGGCTGGCTTAGTTTCAACATATGTGACATTGCTGGGCATGCCAAAGTGTTGGCTTATGGAAACGTATGGATCAAGTAGTGGGCCAAGATGCATATCATCGCAACCGTGCGGGCTGGTTGGACGACGTGGGCCGGCCTATTCCATACTTGCGAGAAATGCGAGCAACAACAACCAAAATCAATTTCAATCTATTTCAATTCATTTTAGATGAACATATATTTTCGTTGAACTAGGCCAGCCCGCAGCAGAAGTTATGGGTGAATTTCAAAAAATAAATTACCATATTGGATCTTTATTGGACCTATGAAGTCTAGTTTATTTAGAACATTTCTAAATTTTATTTGAATAAAATCTTTTATTTTATTTAAATTTCATAAAATAATATTGTATTATTTAATTTTATATTACATTGAATATATGATGTATCATATACATACATATATATATAAGTGTGTGCATGTGTAACATATCAATCCGTGCAAGGTACAACATGCTCGTACATATATGCTGGGATTTACATCGCAACTGACATGTTAGCTCATTCAATATGTAAATATATTGCCCAAATGCATGTGCATATATATATATACACTTTTGATTTTATAATAAATTATTTCAATATATATATATATTATTTATATATAATTTTGTATAAACATATAAATGTTTATATATGAATATAAATATATAACATTGACAATATATATATATATATTAATTACTATATACATATGTTTATATAAAAAGATATATTTTTTAATATCGACAGTGGTACTTATACCAATACATACATACAAACATAGACACACACACACACATATGTATGTATGTATGTATGTATAAAGAGGAGTGCTCAATGGCACCCTCTATAGCCTTTTGTTTTCCACCACACAATCTGAATTAAATAATATGGCTAGTGGGAAGAGAGAGAAAACTGTATTACTCAATTCAGAACTTATAGTGGAAATCAAGGGGCTACAGAGGTGCCACACTATCTAGGGTGCCACTGAACACTCCTCATACATAAATGTATACGTTAAATACACGTACATATATCTACATACATATATATATATACACACATATACATATATTGATCTGGTCTTGCGCATGGCTCAAGATATATTTTCTTAAATTTAAAAAATATATGTATATAAACAAAACCATATAAAATTATTTAAAATAAAAAAAAATTATTTTTGAAAATAAATTTAAGTTTAAAATTTCTAGCAAATTTCACACGAAATTTTATAGTTTGATAAATTAATATACAATTTTATAATTTAAAATGATTTTAAAATTCAATTTTAAATTTAAATATTTAAAAGTCAATTTTTTTAGATCGGATCAATAAAAATAATATAGTTTGATTGGATCAATACAAATCTTATCTTTGATATTTTTTTGCTTTTCGCCGTGAGCTTAATATGCACTAATAAAATTTTATAAAATATAAAACACGAAAATAGGCACAAAGACAAACTTAGAAAAAAAATTAGACTGAAGGACAACAAGTTTGGTTTTTAGACTGAAGGACAATGCTAGTTATAACTAGCATTTTGTATAGTGTAAACCTGAATATAATGCTAGATATAACTAGCATTTTGTATAGTGTAAAAGTTGAATATAATGCTAATTATAACTAGCGTTTGTCTTTCAGCCTAAAAATGAAACTTAGTGTCATTCTGCCTAATTTTTTCTTCAATGTTTGTCCTTTTTCTTAATTCCCTCAATATTATATATATTTTATAGTAGATAAATGAATTTATATAATTATTTATATGATAAATTAATTTAAATATTTTTTAAAAATAAAATATAAATAAAAGAATTTCTTTCTGCCAAAAATATTATATTTATTAATCATCATATTGGAAATTTTATTTTCATATTTTATACATGTATAATATAGAATTTAAATTATGAACTGTACAAATATATGTATATATTATATATTAAATTTATTTAATAGTAGAAAATATTTTTTTAATTTTGAGTCATTTTATACATAGATGAATTATTACAAAAAAAATTAATTTTTTATAATTACATATACATATACATACAACTAACAAAATTTGTGACTGTATATTTACATATTCGAATTGTCACTTAACTAGCAATATTATATACAGATAAGTGAACATTATAATTAATTAATGTTTTTAATTAAATTAGAAATGTACTTTACAACCAAAGCCCTTAAGCACACCTTGAATCGATGTTATATGCTCCTAGAAACGGTATCTTATCCAATATAGTACTAGTTCTTTAACCGTCGACCACCGGCTAACGAATAACAATTGAATTGATTTGATGTGGGCTTGATTAAATGGAGAGACTAGTGCGGATTTTCGGCCAGCAATGGAATAAGATGGAGGCTCTAAAAAATTATGATCAAATAGGGAATGAGATGCTTAAATAGAGGACGGAAAAGAGAAAATTTAAGATCTTGTCTTTTACTCTATCTCCTTTAATCTTGGTCATCCATTTTAAGGCTTCTAACCTATATCCTAACCGATCCCAGCACTTTGTTTAACCCAATCTTATCAGGCTTATAATGGACCTTAAACCCCTTTGAGCCTGAATGAATACCTTGCATTTTAAATCTAATTTAAAACGCTTACCGATATGGTATATTGATTGATGTATTTATAACTTTTATATATACATTTAATATTCATTTATCAAATCAAAATCATAAATAATATTTCATAAATATTAGTTAATTTATAATAATTATAAATTAATTAATCATTTGGTCAAAGGGCTATTCATCATTTTCGGTTTTGTGACTCTTCGGGTGTAAATTCGGTCAGCGATTGATATCGAACTATTTAAATATTAATGTTCGCATGTTACTTAGCAGGTGGTGTGACATTTTTGGCCAAATTTATCGCTTACTTGGTTTCGCTAAAATCCAATTTTACTTTATTAAGTTTTACCCGGTTGTGACTGTTATTTACACTAATTATCTTCGTCAAAACTATATCACTTTGGACTTATGAAATTTGGTAATGGACAAAATTTTAGTACCGTCCATATTCAACTCTATAGTCCAAACACGAAGTCCTTGGTTCAATAATAACAATTATTATTAACCGAATTACTCTAGCTAGAGACTTTGACTTTGACTTTATTTGAGTTGACCGTGATACTTGTTGGAATTAGTCCCGCCGACAGCGGAAGTTATTGTTGAATTCCAAAAAAAAATCCCTTATTGGATCTTTATTTGGCCTATAAAGTCTAATTTATTTAAAATATTCATAAATATTATCTAAATAAAATCTTTTGCTTTATTTAAATTTATAAATATATAGTTTTATTTAATTTATGTCTTGATATATATATATATATATTGATGTGTATTATGTACATATATATGCACACGTGTGTGTGCATGCGCGCGCATGTGTAACATATCAACCCGAGCAAGGTATAACATATCAGTGTATAGATGCTGGGGTTTACATCACAACGGACATGTTAGCTCATCTAATATGCAAGTATATATTGTCCAAATATATATATATGTATATATACACACTATTGTTTATATAAATATTATAAATAAATAAATATGTATGTATTATGTTTTGTTTATACAGGTACATAAGTGTGTATATATACAATCATATGAATAAAATACAAATATTTATATACATATTATATGACAGATTTATTTAAATATAAATAAATTATTTATAAATATTAAAAATATTTTTTTTATAAACCCGTGAGTAATACATAAATATATTATTAATATATTTTTGAAATATATGTATATATATATATATATATTTATACAAACATAAATATGTGCATAATGAAATATATTACTATATATATATAAATTAATAAAATACTCAAAATAATATAATTTTTAATATAAAAGTCTACGTCTTGCACACAGCTCATTTTTTTTAATTTTAAAATACATTCTAATTAAATATTCATTTGAAAATTAAAATAATATTAACTAAAAATGATTTTGAAACTTTCTTTTTACATTTTATTTTTCCATTAAATCCTAAGTGATGTTTTAAGGTTGTAGAAAAAATTTCACAATTTTTTTAGTTAAAAATAATTTTAAAATGAATTTTCTTTTATTAGTTGAAAATTAAATATTAATTTAAATTTTTTGAAAAATGTTTTTCTGTTTTTTATCAAGAGATTCTTTATAGTTGATATTATTCTAAAAAATAAAAAATATATAGCTTTCATATATAATATATTTTAATTAATAAATTTATTTATGTAATAATTTGATTTAAATAACATTGAATAATAATAAAATATTTATAAAAGAATATTTTTTTGCCACCAAAAATTATTATAGCTTTAATTTTTTATACATAAAATTATATGACAATTTTGGATCAAAGTATGATGTTGTAATTAATTATAAACTATATATCTATGTAATTAAATAATATATATTAATTTGATAAAATATAGAAATTATTTTTTTATTCAAAGCTGTACCAACCTGATGCATATTTGATATGTATGTGTGTGCATATTAAACGCATATACATGCATACAACCAAACATCTTTGTAACTGTATTACTTACATATCAAAAAATCTACACCTAACTAATAATATATATATATATAATATATACCTATATGATAAAACATTATGATTGAGAATTAATAATTATATTTTAATTAAAAACATACCTTAATCCCAATTCTTAAAGTACACCTTAAAAGGTTGATTTCTTCCCCTTTAAACTGTTTTCGATTAACAAAAGAGCTCGTCTTTGAACCGTTGACCGTCGGCTATCGGGTAGCGACTGAGTTAACTTGATTTGAACTTGATGAGATAGAGAGAGACTAGTTGGAATTTTAGCCAAGGTGGAGGCAACAAAAGATAAATTCAAATTAATTTAGAGATGCTTATATAGTGGATGGAGAGGATAGAAAAGTGGTTCTTGCTCATACTCATTCTCCTCTAATCTGAGCCATCCAAAATAAAGCCCTTTCCAATCCAATTTTTAGTCGCCATCTAAACATGGTTATTGTCGAAAATACTACCCCTATAATGGATCTTAAACCTATTCAAGCCCAAATAAAATATTATACAATTAAATCCAATTTAATCATTTATCGATATCATATATCGATTGATATATTTATAACTATTATAAATATATTTAATAATAATTTCTCATCAAACCATAGTAAAATTTAATAATTAATATTTCACAATTATTAATTAATTTAACTAATTTATAATAATTATAAATTAATTGAATTGTTTAGTCAAAGGAGAATTCATTAGTTCGGTTGTGTGACTCGTAAGGTGTAAATTTGGTCAACGATTAATATCGAACTATTCGAACATTAACATTCATACGCCACTTAGCAGGTGGTGTGACATTTTGACCAAATTTATTGTTGACTTGGTTTTGGTAAAATCCAATTTTACTTTATTAAGCGTTACCCAGTTGCGACTTATATTTACACCAATTTTCTTTATCAAAACTATATCACTTTGGACTTATGGAATTTTGTAATGGTCAAAATTACAATATCATCCATATTCAACTCTATATGCCAAACATAAAGTCTTTGGTTCAATAATAACAATTATTATTAACCAAACTACTCTAGCTAGAGATTTTGACCTTGAGTTAACCTGATTTGACCGTAATACTAACCCCAATAACCGAGAAGACGAATCATCTCTTGAATGGTGCTTCACTTCCAATACTTCCACTTGACCCAACTATAGTCACTCGATCGATGTCATGTCATGATTTGACTATAATTAAAGTAGGGCTTTCATGTTGAAGATCCACAAGTCGAGAGAACTGTGAAAATCAGTCCCATCAATATTTTCTGTTTGACCTTAGTGATATTGACCAACAAAAAACTACCGTGAGTGTCGTTCCATAGTTATCAAATAACTATCAGTACGTAACCCATAGGTGCCCTAACTGTCATTAGTAATACACTGCCCTACGGTTGGAAAGCGTTACATACTCTAGTCTCAATGGATATATCGATATACAGTCTCGATGCATCTTGACTAGGAACGTTTAAAATGACGTGCTTTATAATATTGTGATACAATACTCATGATTACAACTATTTATAATTACTATCACATACACACCATTTATGGATTTTTTGTTAAATATATTTTAACTAAGCATTTAATTATTTACAACACATTATAACAAATATATATCAGAAAGAAAAACCCCTTTATTACATATGAGAATTGACTAT
This sequence comes from Allium fistulosum, assembly GCA_030737815.1. Classification (NCBI taxonomy): domain Eukaryota; kingdom Viridiplantae; phylum Streptophyta; class Magnoliopsida; order Asparagales; family Amaryllidaceae; genus Allium; species Allium fistulosum. The sequence goes on along the minus strand of CM060905.1, from coordinate 181,734,197 downwards.
AGAGTTAATTGATTTACAATAAATTATACAATTGCCCCCAGAGCATGCCCCTAACTCTATCAGTCTCCCACTTGCACTTGGGGCCAATTATGGAATATAAGTCTTATCCTTTAATCAACTTCTCGAGAATGACCGAGCTAGGCCCATAGTGAATGGATCTGCTATGTTGTCCTTAGTATCTACACTTTGTATCACGACCTCTTTGCTCTCTACAAATTCTCCAATGAGGTGAAACTTCCGAAAAATATGTTATGGCTTCTTATGTACTCTAACCTCCTTTGCGATCTGCATCGCTACATTATTATTATAGAATAATGTCATAGGATTATCGGTATTGAGATTCGCTTCGAGCTTGCTAAAAAACTTACGCATCTAGACTACCTCTTTTGCTGCTTCATTGAGGGTGATGTACTCAGCCTCTATCATGAAATCAACAGTTGTTTCTTGAGTGGAACTTTTCCAACTACTAGCTCCGCTATTAAGTGTAAAGATATAATCAGACACTAACTTACTATCATCTATATCATTTTGAAAACTTGAATCTGTATATCCCTTCATAAAGAGGTCGACATTCCCGTATATGAGGAATAAGTACTTAGTATTTTATTTAAGCATACATTTTATGGCCGTCCAATGATTTTCTTCAAAATTAGACTGGTATCAACTTACGCATCCTAATGTAATGCATATGCCACATCCAACCTAATACATAGCACAACGTACATTATGGATCCTATGACCGAAGCATACTGGTTCATCTTCGTACGCTCTTTCTGCTCATCGGTATAAGGAGCATAGTTCTTAGAAAGGACGATTCTAGACTGCGTTGGAATGTTTCCAGCTTGGAATTCTCCATACTGAACCTTTTCGGTACGATGTCTATGTACAAGGATTGGGACAATCCAATGGCCTCTTAGACCTATCTCTATATATCTTTATACTGGTATATTGGCTGCTTCTCCCAAATCCTTCATAGAGAAGTTCATAGAAAACCTAGCTTTCATTGATCACAACAACGAAGTATCATTGCCAATCAATAATGGATCATCGATATAAAACACTAAGAAAACAATAGCGTTGCCTTGTTCCTTTATATATATGCATGCTTCCTCTACATTCTAATAAAAATCAAATGTTTGATTACTTTATCAAAACACTTTTTCGAACTTCTTGAAGCTTGTTTAAGTCCATAAATGGACTTTAAAAACTTGCAAACCTTGCCCTCACTCCCACTGACCACAAAACCATCAGGCTGTGACATATATTTCTTCTAAATCACTATTTAGAAAAGCATTCTTTACGTCCATTTGCCATATTTCATAGTCATAGAATGTAGGGATGTCTAGCATGATCCGAATGGAGTTAAGAATGGCTACAGTGAAAAGGTCTTGTCATAATCAATACCTTTAATTTGATGAAATCATTTCGCAACTAGCATTGCCTTATAAGTATCTACTTCCTCATCTGTATTTAGCTTTTTCTTAAAAATTCATTTGCAGCCGATGGATTTTATCCCTTCGGGTACGTTTGCAAAGTCCAAACTTTGTTTTAGTACATGAAATCCATCTTGGATTTCGTTGCTCCAAGCCAGAGTGTAGAGTCTTTACTCTACAGTGCTTATTGGAAGGACAGAGGATTGTATTCATCTAAGATGTAGTCCTCCTTCTCGCCATCTATGAGGAAACTTTGGTTTCTCTCTGGTGCATGAGATTCCCTACTAGACTTTCTAATAGGTTGCGTGTTTTAGTATATGGGTGAACTTTGTTCTCCCATTAGTTCGGGCTTAGTGTTAATTTCTTGAATCTCAGCCAAATATACAATCTCGTTGTTAATTTCTTTTGATAGAAATTCCTTATCTATAAAGACAGCATGTCAAGAAACAATGACTTTTTCTTCCTCGGTATTGTAGAATATACATCTCATCGAGTTTACGGTATACCCTATAAATTTACATAATACCGATCTTGCCTCTAGTTAAATCAAACCAACGTTCTTAACATATCTTGGAAAACATCACACCTTCAAATATTTGAGTTAGGGTTTCTTGCCATATCATATCTCATATGGTGTTTTAGGCACATATTTAGTGGGTAACAAGTTCAACATATGCGCGGTAGTTTCTAGCGCATATCCCCAACAAGACAGAGGTAACTCAGCCTTATTCATCATGGAACAAACCATATCTAATAGGGTTTGGTACCTTTGCTTCAACACACCATTGTGTTGCAAAGTACAGGATGGATTAACCCGAGAGATAATCTCATTGTCTTTTAAGTATTATTGGAAATTCTGTATAACATATTCACATCTTCGATCTGATAGAAAATTTTAATCTTACGGCCCGTTTGGTTTTCTACTACACTTTTATATTCAATAAATTTCTTATACATATCGAAATTGTTCTTCGTAAGATATACATATCCTAGTCTCCAGAAATAATCAGTGAAGGTAACAAAGTAAGAACTATTATCTTTGGTAATTGTAGATATCAGGCCACATATATCACTATGTATTAAACCTAAGAGTTCATCAATGTGGGTTATGGTGTAACGGATCATGATGCCACCTTAATAATAAAGGAGGGTGAATGGTGTTTTATAACTTTTATGAATCTTTGTAAATTAGTTTCAAGTTTTAAATTAAATCATAGATTATCTACACAAATTTATACTAATCAAGCATCAAACATAGATAAATATATAAGCAATAACAAAAAGTAAAGTAAAAGAGATGATACATGAATTTTATACCGGTTCGGATTAGCCAATCCTACATCCAGTCCCGTACAATACTGCATAGATTCTTTTTAATCATTTACTTTAACCCGGTAGCAAGCAAACCAGAATACAGTCTCGATTTCAAGGCTACGAGATACACCTTCCCGTTTCACGAGTCCAAGATAAACTCTCTTGATTTACCATGCCAAAAGATCACCCACTAGATTTAGATGGGGTACTAAGCACACCCACTTGATATCAATGGGCAACAAGCACACCCAAACAAATAAGAGTAGAGCTGTTGATTTGCAAATACAAACAGCTGTATTTGGGGTACAAGATATCCTATAGCCCTTCTGATAACGATTTGATCTTTGAGTCTGTAGAGAGAATGCTTCTAAAATAGTAGATAGTTTCTAGAGAATCAATCAAGTATGGTATGGACTGATTGTACATAGATTTTAAAGAATATAGAAAGTAGTTCTTAAGAAATATTTTAAGGGAGTAAGGAGTAAGAAGAAAGTAAGATAATTAGTTAAAAAATTCGTTTGCAGTCCTTTTTATATAGAGAATGAATAGAAGTATCAGTTCGTGAAGTGGTGCATTCAAAAGCCACTTTTATTCAAAATTAAAAGAGCAACCAACGGTCACTATATCGACATACCTATGTGGTATATGTTGACATACACATGTACGTGTTGAAATATAAAAACATTTGAAAAGTGTTTCAAAATTTTGAACTTTTGTAAAATTATTTAAACATAGATTTAATATACTTTGAACTTATAGAAACTTTTATAAAATATATGTTAAAATATAATTTGAATTTTAAATAATTTATTTTGATAAAATATCAAAGATCAGGAAATTGCGATAAAGACCGGAATTTGTTATCAGGGACTTTAACAATTTGTTCTAATGACTCATACTAAACACTAGAGTCTTGAGCTCTTTAAGTATTTTGTATCTAAATTCATGATTATTGATCATCATCTCTAAATCTTCATTCTTGGTCTTTATACTGATCGATTATCAAGTTTAATCACATGTGTAGTATTCTGCAATATATACTATACAACTTGACAAAACATTAGTATTTATATTTATTTAGTTGTTGTCCTCAAAATCAATATCTGAGGGTATTAACAATCAACTCTTTCATTGCTCCCACTGAAAGGATACTTGATCATTTTACTTTTGAGGCACGTCACATGTGTCAAATGATTCAGAATCAATTGATAAGAAAAAAACCTTCGGTTTTCAAATTGTGTAGTCGTTTCTCACTTATATGACTCGGCTACTGTAACGACCCGCAAATTTATCAATTTGATAAATTTTATTTATTTTTTAGATATTTAAATATAAGCTTTTTAAAAACATAGATTATGATGTTTTGAACAAGAATGAAGATAATCTTATTTCGAAAAAGTATTTACGAAAATATAAAATATCGATAAAATGATCGAAAATTGTTTTATTAATAAACAGCTCTATAATTATCAGATGTCGAGCATGGAGCTGGATACACACTTATTTATATATTTAAACAAGAATATGAAATAAAATTATTTATTTTTAGGAAATAAAATGTATTTATGACATCATCAATAATGACATCATATTTAATAATTGAATTATGAATTTAAATTAAGATTTAATGATTATTATAATTATTCAAATAATTGTATTAAATGATAATAATTCATTTTAATTAGTTATAAAGTGATAATAAATCATTTATAATAGTTTTTTAAAGATTTATATTTGATTTGAAATTATAAGAAAAATTGATATCGCTTTATCGGTATAATAACACTTTTTGTGGACAGTTATTTAATATTAATTTATATGGTTTTACAATTCAAATGAGATTCTTTTAATTAATTAATAATGATGGGAAATTAATTTTCAAATTTTGTTTATATTTATATGTAAATTGATTTATAAGTGAAAATGTGACCGGGAATCGGCTTTCTGATTTTCAACGGTTTAACGAACGAAAGTTGTTCAAAGTTGTTGCAACCTTGTTTATATCTCTTGTGCACATATATAACATACACATGCACACTCTAACATATACATGAACATATATATATATATATACATACAAATATACATATATACTTATATATATATTACAAAAGATCCAAGATATTTTTCATAAACTTCATTCTTAAGCAACCCAAAGTCAAACTCTTACACACATCAACCCACACACATGGCTACACACATGGAGGGGGTACTTCGACCGTGCATGCTGATGGAGGAAGAGGAGGGGTGGTGGTGATGAAATGGTGAGGTGTGTGCACATAAATATCATGATATTTTAGTTCACATTTTTTCATATAAATACCACCATCCATCTTCACTTCAATTGTTCATAAATTCCTATGCTTCTTCACCTCTTTATACTTCAATTTATTGGCTTCCTACCTTAGGAAAATTATGAAGAAAAATTAGCAAAAAGAAAATAAATTTACGTAAGTATATATACATTAGCAATCCACTTCAAAACAAGCTCAAACCACTTCCTCTTCTCTCTATACTCATGGCCACCACCTCTTACCACCAAAGCCGAGCCCATTCAAAGGTCCAATGCTTGATTTCATAGGCTTTGAATCGATTGTAGTGAAGCTATAGTGAATTTTTGTAAAGTTAAAAACCAATGAAGGTGAGTAACTCCATTTATATTATGATATATTTGATGATATATATGTTTGGCTATGTTTGGTTGTGATGATTGTGAACCATGTTTGGATATGATAATATGTTTTTTGGATGTGTAAATGATTCACGTTTAATACACGTCGAATATCACAAAGGAAATCACTTTCCTTTAATAAATGAAATGATGTATATAAGATGGCTAAACCACTTGAAATGATTGATAAATGTTTCTATGCGGTGAAGTTTTGACAAGTTAGAAAAATTGAGTCAAAAATAGGCACGTCGCGTAATGGCAGTTCGCGATTTCGCGCAGTAAAAGTTTAAATCCATTTATAAGATGGATTCAAAGTCAAAATTCTTTGTAATAAAACTTTTCCAAACTCTTATAATCATATTCTTAAAACAACAAAAAATGATTGAGATTTCATTTAGAAGATTTTGAAATATGAGCAAATCAAGTTTTCAAAATGTCGCGTTTTCGCAGTTCGGAAACCAAAGCAATAAATCCTTTAAAATTAATATTTTTAATTCTTTAAAAATATGAAATAAATTCTATAAATATTTTAAAAGAGATTTTGAGTTATAAAAATTAATTTCTAAATGGTAGAAAAGTTGTTTGGATCAAATAAGCCTCAAAAAACTATTAGCAGCACTTTTGGCAACACTTTTAATAACTTTTGAAACATAGCTTTAAACTTAAGTATTCTTTTATAAATGTTTTCAAATAAGTAATTAAGTATTTTAAAGATAATTTGGAGGTTTTATAGCTTATTTTTAAGAGTTTAAATAAAAGATTTAAAGAAAAGCTGTTATAACTGAGTGATTTAATCTTGGCTCTAAAAGCCGATGAGTAGACTGGATTTTTATATTCGTGGGGTTCGGATGTGAGGTGCTTAAACTAAGGATATGTTCAGGAGCAACCAGTACCTTAGCTCACCTGGCCTCTTTCTTGGGCGAGGAATAGATAAGGCCGAAATGCGAAAATATGACAAGTATAAAAGATTCAAATTTACAAAGTTAATTTCATACAACTTAGATTATATAGAAATAATCTTCTTATGCTTGGTATTAAATTTCGAGGATGGATTCTATACTATCCATGTGAATTTAAAAGGTGATTTCACTATTATTCAACAAACAGTAAAGGTTGAATATGGAAATTGATATTGAATAGAATTAGTATAATTTCTATTGACCCTTTTTACTCAATAAGGTTTTGCAATGTGATTTATAAGAGATGATTTTGATTTGGTATTTCCAAATTTAAAGATAGGTTTAATGAATTCGTATATACTGAAAAAGAATATGATTTAAAGATTTATATCTCTAAAAGAGATATTTTATTTGATAAAAGATATTGATAAATGAAATGATAATCACCCTCAAACTTAACACCTTTTATCGATGATTGGTTGGAAGGAACCATGGTTGGATTTGGGTGATTCCTATCTGAAAACCACTTCGAACCAATTTACGCATTTGAAGTGAAGATATGGAATGATAATAAATTAGAAGATGGAATATAGGGCTGCTTTATCACTGACCCTCGGGGGAAATTGCCCAAATCATTTATAAGTGGTAGTAGTATCTTCATTTGATCTTCGATGCAAGGGCTACTCACTACTAATTCTAGGGGTGATTCCCGATAGGATGTAGTAGGAGAGTTCCTTCGGTTTGTTCTGTTCCTAGACAACTCGTATGGACGAATGTCTGACATGGCATTTCTAAAATGCACGTACATTGACTTTTACAAACATACATCTATTTGGTGGTATACGAAGTAACTCCCTTACACTTAACACCCTTCTCTGAGATGTATGAGCTCATAGGTTGTACATTTGTGGAAATAAATAGTATATGATGGAATTGGCAATGTGGCATTCAAAGTGGAAAATGCTATGTGAAAGTTAATCGTTACCTCAGGCCTCATCACCCAAAAATGGCTTAAACAGGGCATGCCATAAGGCTATGTAGTTCGCAAACAATAGTGTATGGTCATTACCTTTCTAGATTACCCTCTATATATCGGGTATGTTGTGTATGCTATGAGAGCTCTCGGATAGGTTGGGAATGACCAAGGTGATGTTATACTCGGTTTTATCCGCCACCATATGGGTCTATGGGTAGGCCGGTCTTGCCGGTGCAGAGGTTTCAAAGGTGTTGATCCTCGGTACATCCCTTTAGAGATGTATTGTGTGGAAGGTAGTTCCTTACCTGCCATTGTATGGAAATCCATTCTCCAATAAGTGCCTTCAGACATAATTGTAGAACCTCTTATGCTGGAATTTAATCAATGTAACAATTTTGGCTATGATTATATAAGTTTACTTGAAAAGCGTTTTCAAAAGGATGTCATTAAAAATAATATTGCCAGATTTTGTGTAGTAATGATTTTGGTTATCATAAGATAAAACCTCGTTTCGTGTTTATGTGCGGCGTGGTCTTATGAGATACCCTTTGTTTTCAAAATATTCGTAATTTGAGTTTCTCACACCAGTTTCATGACTGATCCCGAGTTTTTTTTTCCTTAAACACTAGGTGCCCTATTTTTTCAGCCAGGTAAGTAGTCAGGTTTAGCTTGGAGCATTGTGATGGAGCTTGAAGTCTGGAGCTAAAGGTGTTCATGTAGATAGTTTTCCATTTCCATTTCCACTGCATTAGTTTACCGATTATATTTAGCATTTATAAGGATAGAGATTTATAACTATCCAAACTGATTTATAAGATAGACTCTGATAAATATATTTAAACTTTCCACTGTAAAGATATATATTAAAATAATATTTGTTATTCCATTCATGTAAGATTTTGTTCTTTTTTTATTTCCTTTTTATCCTTTACTATTCATCCTTCTAGCAATAATAGGGGTAAAGTCTCATCAAAGATAGGGTTAATGATACCCTAGGATGAGTAATTCATTAGAGATAGTGTAAGTGACATCCTAGAATGAGTTGGGAGTATTATATAAGAGTGCGTATTTGTTGATGATATATAAAAAATGATTCGTTTTGAAAATTGGTAAATGAAATAGTTTTACCTAAGGTTATATTTTAATATAAAGAATATATTTTGGAAAATATAGTTAATTATGATATTAAAGTCATAAATTGGACAATCATTTTAAAAGCAAGTTAGTTAAATCAAGAATAAACATCATGTGGTTAGAATTTCACAGTTTGATTATAAGATGTTTAATAATGGTATTGAGAGGATTATGAATAGAGGGAAAACCTAAGATTTGGATAATGAGAACTTTATTTGAAAGGATTTTGAAAGTTGACGATAATAATGTTTGTAAAACATTTTTAAAAGAACCAAAAGGATTTTTGGAAAGAGATAAAACATTTTCATAACGATCTTGATTTGCTTCCTAAGTATTGACCAAACCTTGGTTTAAAAAGCATTATGATTGCAAAGTTAGGATAAATACTTATTGTCTTCTTCTAAGTATTTGTGTTTATATTGGTGGAATCCATACAGAGGGTATTCAGAAGGAGAAACTCAAGAGAAAATTGGGGTGAGAAAGATAATCTAATTATTCTTTCAAGTGATGAGGAAGAACCCATAGAAGAGGAATATGATCCGAATACTCGTAGAGATGGAGATGGTTACCCAATAGTGGGAATGCTTATACCTCCCCTAACTCCAGATTTAGTCATAATATCTAGTGATGCTGAGGCCGCTCTGGCCTTTAGAAGGAAAGGGGATCACTGACCTTGCAAGTTCAGAAGTTGAACCTGAAGAAGAACCCATGGTGGAAGAGTCTGAACCAGAGGAGGACCCAAATGATATATTATCGAATGAATCAAACCACAGTAATGGGGGCAGCAATATCATATGGGAGATGGAGGGGGATCATGTTATTTTGCATGAGGAGTCATCAAGTTCATACATTCAGTGGGATAATATGGAAGAGGATGAAGTGGAAACTGAGGAAGAAGCTACAGAGGAATTTGAAAATCCTAGGGAGATGGGAATACAAGGATTGGTGGAATTAAAGGAAGGGGAAATATTGCAGGAAGTACCGGTCAGACTTAGACATGTTCCATGGAATTAGCCTTGGCTACCGTATGAAGCAAATGAAGACGAAAATGAAGTTGACAATGAACAAGAGAGCGTGGATGAGGATGTGGAGGAAGTTTCATTGGAGTTTGGATATTGGAGTGCACCATCAGCAACAGATTCGAAACGATGATTGAGAGTGTGATTGAAGACTAGTTACATCTATCCAGTATTAAGTATTAAGTAGTAGCTTATAAGTATGGCTTGTGATAGGGTGATGTTGTGGTTGGCTATATATTTGTATTGGTATTATGAACTTACATATGATGTCATTTGGATGTCATTTAATAGGTTTTTCGAATCTAAAATTATCATAAAATCTATATGAAACAACATAATTCATCAACAAGCATATATATCCATTTAAACAATCAAATCATGGCATATTATTTGCAAAATCTATTCAGAGCTTAACTAGAAACCAAAAGCAATAAAAATGAGATGTAAGAATCATTATTCACCTTAGCTTGGTGTTAAGAAGGTTGAGATTTGTTCTTTGTTCAATCCCTTAAAGCTTCCTACTTGTTTCCTTGTTTATCTTCCTTTTGATTTCTTTTAATGGTGGCTGGCCAAACTTCTATATATTTAGTTTAGTTTGTGAATGTTGTAAATGAAAATGGAATAAGGGTTTAGGGTATAAGAACATAGCATATTCCTATTTTGCCCTTACCTTGTTCCCCTTACTTACTTCATTTTAAATTTTCATTTGTTTATACATTAATTAAGGCACGACTACCTATGATTATACAAATCTCAATCCCTTAACCACTTTAGTCTTTACATTATTCTATTTAATTTATCTAATTAAATCTCATGAACAATGTTATTTAAAATTAGGGGTGTTACAGGCTCCCCTCCTTAAATAATTTCGTCCTCGAAATTATGATAAGGTACCCATAATAATCAAACATAAAGGTAAAACATACCATGAAAAAAGTCAGGATAAGTATCTCTAATCCTGCTCTCATTTTCCCAAGAGTCTCTCCCGTCGTCACCCCACTAGACTTTGACTAATCTGATTGTCTTGTTCCTTAGTCTCTTCTCATCTCTCGCGACTATGCGAACTGATTTTCTAACTATAGTCATATCCAGTTCCACTACTAAATCATCTAACCCAGTCGGTTCCATAGTAGTTTATGGATATTGAATACACTTCATTAGATAAGAAACATGAAAAACATTATGGACTCCTGCCAAACTATTCGGTAACTCCACTCTATATGCGCGTTTCCCAATCCTTTCTAAATAGGAAATGGTCCAACGAATCTTGGCATCAATTTTCCTGAATTCCCGAACCAGATTACACCTTTCGTCGGTGATATCTTGATGAAAACATGATCTTCAACTGAGAACTCTAAGTCTTTCCATCTTCTATCGGCATAACTCTTTTGCCTAGACCGAGCTTCCTTCATTCTAGCTCGAACTAACTCAATCTTTTCTGCAGCTTCTCTAACCAAATCCAGACCAAGAACTAACTTATCCCCATCTCTAACTGACAAACGGGAGATTTGCATGGCCTTTCATACAAAGCTTCAAACAGTGTCATCCCTATACTAGTCTGATAACTGTTGTTATACGAAAACTCGACTAAATATAGGTGGTCTTCCCATGATCCTCCAAAATCTAGCACACAAGCCCTTAACAAATCCTCTAAGACTTTGTTAACTCTTTCCGTTTGTCCATCCGTTTGTGGATGGTAAGCATTACTCATCTTGAGCTTGGTAACCAAAGTATCTTGTAGACTCTTCCAGAACCCGCTAGTGAATAAGGAATCTCTATCACTTACTATACTACTAGGAATTCCAAGCAGTCTAACGATGTTCTTCATGGATAATTTAGTCAAAATAGATGTCGTCGTGGTTGACCTAATTGGAATGAAATAGGCACTCTTGGTCAACCTGTCCACTATGACCCATATACTTTCATTTCCTCGATTTTACCTCGGCAATCCATCTATAAAATCCATTGAGATAGAATCCCATTTCCAAACTGGAACATCTAAAGGCTGAAATAACCCACTTGGTTTTTGATGCTCGGCTTTTACCTGTTGATAGTTCAAACACTGCCTCACCCATAAGCTACATCTCTCTTCATGCCTTCCCAAAAGAAACTTATTTTCATGTCCTGATACATCTTAGCTCCTCTCGAGTGAATAGTGAACTTTGAACGATGGCATTCTCCAAGAACTTCCTTCCTAATGTTTCCCACATTCGGAGTACACAGTCTTCCTTTCTTCCTTAACCACCCATTCTGGTCAAGATTGAAAATTTTCAAGTCATCGCTCTTCGTTCCATTCCTTAACTTTTTGATTCATTCAGCCAATAATGGATCCTTCCCTTGCTTAGAAGAAATCTTTCAATCATCACCGATCAAACTTCTAAACATGACAACGTAGCAGTTTCTTTACTAGAACTACCTTAGATCTTTATGATACTCCGCATGTGGTCAATGCTTCTAGATCTTTCCACTTAGCTATCATTGCCAATACTGCATTCTGATGTTTTCTACTAAGTGCATCTGCAACCTTATTGCCTTTTCCTGGTGTATATTCAATACCGAAGTCATAGGCGGATAAAACTCTAACCACATCTGTTGTCTCATATTTAACTTCTTCTGAGAGAATAAATACCTCATCGACTTATGATCCGTATACAACTCGAATCTTTCCCCTAAAAGGTAATGCCTCCACACCTTTAATGCAAAAATTACTACAACTAATTCCAAATCATGAGTTAGATATCTTACCTCATGCGGTCCGAGCTGTGAGAAGCGTAGACAATCACTTTACCTCTTTGCATTAACACAGCTCCTAAACATGCTGCGCATGCATCTATGTACACTACTAAGTCTTGATTCTCCTCTGGAACAACTAATATATGTGCATTCATCAATAAGTGTTTCAGTTTCTAGAATGCCACCTCACACTTATCAGTTCAGACAAACTTCACATCTTTCGGCGTTAGTTTAGTCATCGGTATCGCTATCCGTGAAAAATCCTTAATGAATCTCCGATAATAACCAGCTAATCCAAGAAAACTCTTTATCTCAATCACTGTTTGGGGCCTCTTTCAGTTATTCACCACTTCAATCTTAGCCGGATCTACGGACAACCTTTTTTCTGAGACTACATGACCAAGAAACTTCACTTATTTCTTTCAGAAATGACACTTTGAAAATTTTGCTTTTAGTTGATGCTGCCTCTGTTAGTCCATGAGTTGATGGTTTTGATGACAACAACCTTAGAATAAGATTATAAAATATAAATACTAACATTATAGTTTAGATATATGTATATGTAGGATTTAACCATGTAGGTACCAAGAATGAAGACTGTACAGTATAGAGATTCAAGATATCAAGATTGAAGACTCATGAGTATCAAGATTATCAAGAGTTCAAGATTTCAAGATAAGTATTGAGTCTAGAATTTTGTTAAAACTACACAATAGCACTGAAATCTTCACTCCATTTTTCTTTTGGGATGGAACCCATTTCTACCTTTTTAGTGGCTTACAAACCCACGACAAGTAGCTTACAAACCTACGACAAGTGGCTTACAAACCTACGACAAGTGGCTTACAAACCCACGAACATCCTAGTTTTGTACAAGTTCTCGAGTCCTGACATGATGAGATACTCTGTAGGAAGAAGCTTGCAAAACTACTTCAAAATGTTTTTTCAAAACAACTTCGGAATGATTTTCAAAATTGTTTTTCAAAATGTTTTAGCCTTAAAAATTATCTTTCAAATGATTTTTCAAAAAGATGTTTTAGCCTTAAATATTCTTGTTTTTAAACTTCGTCTGTTTTAAACTATCTTTTAATATAATATATTTATACTTAGATTTAAATATAAAATTATAGTAAAATTATATATATAGTGTTCTCTATATTTATCTATATATCTTATCTATAGTCAGTATATTTATAAAGTTTAAAATAGTTTTAATAAAAGATAAAGGTTATTTTCAAAGAAAATCAAACTATCAAAAATTGCTTTGGGATGTCGACATGCCTATGGTGACCATGTCGACATGGTGACAGTTGAGTTCAAAATTTAAATTTCAAAAGAAGTGTCTATTCGTCATAACCTTTCACGAATGGACATGACTGTTGTTCTTCTATAAATAGGGGTTAGTTTCAACGAATTTTAAAATCAGATTTTCTGGTTTTTCACTTCTCTTCTTCTTCCACATTTTCTTAATCAAAATCCTATCATCACTCTGCCGAAATCAACATTGAATCTAACTAGATTATCTCTGGTTTGATTCTCTATCACTATCTCAACAAGATCTAAGTGCTATTCAGAGTTATAGGCTTCTTTGTAATCTATCTAGCAAGAAAAGGTGTGATTGTAGCCTTGGAAATCAATCAAGCGAGAAAAGGTGGATTGTAGCCTTGGAAATCAATTGGGTGAACTTGTTGCCCCGGAAATCAAGTATCTCAACCCAGAGGATTGTGATTCTGGAGGGTGTACCTCGTAGCCTTGAAACCGAGGGTTGTAATTGTTGAATTGCTTTTGAAAGGAAATCTGTACTTAGTTGTGCGGGATTGGATGTAGGGTAACCCCGAACCAGTATAAAATCTGGTGTGTTCTTTCCTTTACTGCATTTACTTTATTTCTGCATCTGTGTTTGTTTCTATGATTATATCAGTGTCTGAATATTACATACATTTGTGTTCAAATCAACAATAACTGAAAAAGATTTAGCAATTTCTTAAAAATACTATTCACCCCTCCTCTAGTGTTATTCCTAGCCTTAAGATCCATATTCCGCATTCCTTACATTTGGTATCAGAGCAAGGTTTTCAAAAGTTTCATAATTTGATTTTTGAAAATTTTTCAAAATGGCTACCAACACTGGTACTGTTATTAACACTAGTATTCCTGTCACTAGTTCATTTGTAGAAGGTCAGTCTACTGCTAGACCATCGCTTTTTAATGGCAGTAACTATGCATATTGGGCGTGTAGGATGAAAATATATTTACAATCTATAGGATTAGATACTTGGAATATCACACAAACTGAATATTCTGAACCCACAACTAATTTTGCACAGTGGACCACTGAGCAAAAGACTGTTGCACAAAATAATTCTAAAGCAATGAATATTCTGTTTTGTTCACTTGATAGAAATGAATTTAATAGAGTGTCAGTTTGTAAGTCTGCATATGAAATCTGGAAAACTTTGCAAGTGACTCACGAAGGAACAAGCAAAGTTAAACAGACCAAAATTTCCATGCTCACAAATCAGTTTCAGTTATTTAAAATGAATACTAATGAGTCTATTTCAGATATGTATAGTCGATTTCAATATATTGTGCATTCTTTAATATCCTTAGGAAAGGAATTTTCGGAAGAAGATCAAGTCAGAATTTTTTTGAATTCTCTCACTCCAGAATGGGATCATAAGACACTTGCAATTGAAGAGGCAAATGACATCAGTACTTTAAAGATAGAAGAATTGATTGGAAATCTAATGTCGTTTGAAGTTCAAATGATCGGGAGAAGAGAAAGCAAAGCATCTGAAAAGAAATCAATGGCATTCAATGCATTAACCGATGGATCAGACTCAAACAGTGATATTATGAAGAGATAGCATTTATGACCAGGAATTTTCAGAATTTTCTGAAATATAGAAAGATGAATAATCTCAAGAGAAACAACTATAAGAATTCTGGAAATCAGAATGCAGTGCCAAACAATGTCAAATGTTTCAACTGTGATGAACCAGGCCATATCAAAAGAGACTGTCCGTATCTAGAAAGGCAGAATCCTCCTATAAACAATGATTCAGTAAAGAAACGGAAGCGTGCATTTACTGCTACTCTAGATGACTCAGACTCGTCCTCAAGCGATGATGATCAGAAGACAGATAACTCAAATTTGTGTTTTACGGCAGTTCACGACTTCAACAAATTCAAGGAAACGGACTTAGAAAAAGGTACACATTTACAATACAATTGATTGAAATTGCATGCTTAGAATTAGATGATTGATTGCTTGTTTGATTGATTTTGAATTGGTGTGTTGATTGAATTTTAATTTTATTTTATTATATTATAATTTTATTATTTTATTATTATTATTTTTTAATAATATAATAATATTTTCTGGAATATACTATAATTCTAATAATATTCGAGATATATATATATATAGACATTAAAATAATAAGTATATATATATTAGAGTATTTAGGAAAAATAAATCATAAAAATTCACAGGCACATGTCGACATGGTCCCTACCATGATGTCGACATGGGTACAAATTTTGAAATTCAAAATTTGAATTCAAATGATTGAATTTCCCTCCATCTTTTCACTCCATTCAACACTCTTAAAAGGCATCTTTTGACCAGAGAACAAGTCTTTCAGAAATCTATTTAGTCACTATCTTTTATCACAACTTTTCACTTTCATTTTCAAATTCAAACTCTCTCTTAAAAACTTCAAGCTCTCTACTCTCTACTTTAATGGCTTCTTCAAGCAACCCCTCCACCATGAGACTTTCCAGAAACTTGAAAGGGCAACTCCTCAATAATCTGGAGGCAATAAAAGCATACATCAATTATGCTAATTATGGAAAAGTCCATCCCGAAAAGTTTGCTATTTTTCAAGATTTTGCTTCTTATGAAATTGATACTCTTTTTGCAAACAATCAAATTCTTAGTCTTGTTGATTCTTCTCAAAATGATTTTGTTTGTTACCCAAATCTTGTTAAAATTTTCTATGCAAATCTCAATCGAGAATTTTATGAAGGAAATGATAATGAAATTTGGAGTAGTGTCAAAGGCACTAGAATTGTTTTGAATTGTGATCTAGTTTTCAAATCGATGAACATGATCGTGAGACATTTCATCATATTTTTGAAGGAGATGAAAACTTTGAATTTAAAAACCGAAACTTTCGTCCTAAAGCAAGAATTGTCAATCTTCTTTTACAACATACTTTGACCCCAAGATCAGGAAATTTTAACAATCCTACTTCAAAAGTGTGCAAAGCACTTTTTGCTATTTTCGGAAATTATGATATCAATTGGGCGCAAGTTATTTTGGATGAACTTCGTCCTACAATTTTTGAAATGGGAGAAAACACTTTATATCATGGAATTTACCTTACTCGGATTTCAACTATTTTGGAGTAAATTTCAAAGGAGAAGAATTTATTTTAAGAAAAGTTTTTAATATCTCAAACATTTCTCTCATGAAAATCCCATATGTTTTTTAACCTTATGAAACTCTTGCCGAAAAGGAAGAGCGTTTGGCTCATGAAGAAATGGAAGAGGAAGAAGAAGAAGAAAGGGATGAAATGGAAATAGAAGAAGAAGAAGAAGGATAAACATCCCTAGAAAGTATTGAATATCCCTCCAATCCTTCCAACAAAACTCTTCTCAAAAACCAAAAGATTATTGTTGAGAATCAACGGGTTCTTAAAAGATCCGTTAGTAAGAAGTTGGACAAAATATCATCCAAGATGAACAAGTTTTTCTCCAAAGTCGGCAAGAAACTTGGATTATCTTCATCTTCATCATCCTCTAACTAGTTTTATATCTTCATATCATATCGAATTAGTTTAAGTTGGTTTTAATTTGAGTGTTTATGTAGTTCTTTATGTCTAATCATTGTATTATCCTATTATGCAATGAAATTGAATTTCCTTTCTGTTATCTAGCTTATCTGATCTCTTGAATAAATGTTAGTATATTATATAAATTTATATATATACACAATTATTCACAAGGTCAAAATTACCATCAAAATTCACTGTAGTATGTCAACATACCCTCCTTGACCATGTCGACATATACTGGTCAGAAATGACAATTCATTTTGAATTTGAAATTTGAATAACTACCATATGTCTATTCATTTCAAACGAATTTCTACACCTATAAATACCCATTTCTTCCAGAAATCATTACTGAATATTATTTCTTATCTATTCTATTTCTCATTCTTCTCTCAACTTCAAAAATGGCTAATCCAATTCATAACTTATCCGAGAATCTTAAAGAAACTCTTAATTCATTCAAGAATATTCTCTCGTTCATTCTTCGTAACCAGCGACACTTAGAGTTGAGTCAAATGCAGATGATCAAGGAGCAAGAAAGGCATTTCGATGCAATTCGATGGATGATTTCTTCCCTGCACAAGGATGATAATGAGGCACATCCCCCTGTCTCTCTCACAAATGACAATGAAAATTGGGATGCCATCAAAGCAGACCCTATTTTCGAAGAAGAAGGATGGGTGGAAGTTCCCCGTAACGTTTAATTTGATTGCTTTATTTAATTACTTTGTTTGAATTGATTGTTTTGATTGAAATTGGTTGTTTTGATTGATTTGATTAAACACTTGGTGTGGTGTGATGATTGTATAAATATACATTAATACATCGTTGATTGAATATCATATCCATAAGTATAGTTATTTATTAATATACTCTATTATATAGTTTATTAATGCAGGTACTTGAGTACAAGAATGAGGGGGAGTTTTATAGTTTGGAGTTAGTTTGTTTTTGTTGATGACAAAGGGGGAGAAATATAAAATAGGAGAGTTAGGCATAGATTAAAGGGGAGTTATTAGATTTAGGGGGAGTCAATAGGATAGAAGTAATATTTTATAAACAAAGGTTGTCATCATCAAAAAGGGGGAGATTGTTAGTCCATGAGTTGATGGTTTTGATGACAACAACCTTATAATAAGATTATAAAATATAAATACTAACATTATAGTTTAGATATATATGTATATGCAGGATTTAACCATGCAGGTACCAAGAATGAGACTGTACAGTATATAGATTCAAGATATCAAGATTGAAGACTCATGAGTATCAAGATTATCAGGAGTTCAAGATTTCAAGATAAGTATTGAGTCTAGAATTTTGTTAAAACTTCACAATAGCACTGAAATCTTCACTCCATTTTTCCTTTGGGATGGAACCCATTTCTTCCTTTTTAGTGGCTTACAAACCCACGACAAGTAGCTTACAAACCTACGACAAGTGGCTTACAAACCCACGAACATCCTAGTTTTGTACAAGTTCTCGAGTCCTGACATGATGAGATACTCTGTAGGAAGAAGCTTGCAAAACTACTTCAAAATGTTTTTTCAAAACAACTTCGGAATGATTTTCAAAATTGTTTTTCAAAATGTTTTAGCCTTAAAAATTATCTTTCAAATGATTTTTCAAAAAGATGTTTTAGCCTTAAATATTCTTGTTTTTAAACTTCGTCTGTTTTAAACTATCTTTTAATATAATATATTTATACTTAGATTTAAATATAAAATTATTGTAAAATTATATATATATAGTGTTCTCTATATTTATCTATATATCTTATCTATAGTCAAGTATATTTATAAAGTTTAAAATAGTTTTAATAAAAGATAAAGGTTATTTTCAAAGAAAATCAAACTATCAAAAATTGCTTTGGGATGTCGACATGCCTATGGTGACCATGTCGACATGGTGACATTTGAGTTCAAAATTTAAATTTCAAAAGAAGTGTCTATTCGTCATAACCTTTCACGAATGGACATGACTGTTGTTCTTCTATAAATAGGGGTTAGTTTCAACGAATTTTAAAATCAGATTTTCTGGTTTTTCACTTCTCTTCTTCTTCCACATTTTCTTAATCAAAATCCTATCATCACTCTGCCGAAATCAACATTGAATCTAACTAGATTATCTCTGGTTTGATTCTCTATCACTATCTCAACAAGATCTAAGTGATATTCAGAGTTATAGGCTTCTTTGTAATCTATCTAGCGAGAAAAGGTGTGATTGTAGCCTTGGAAATCAATCAAGCGAGAAAAGGGGTGATTGTAGCCTTGGAAATCAATTGGGTGAACTTGTTGCCCCGGAAATCAAGTATCTCTACCCAGAGGATTGTGATTCTGGAGGGTGTACCTCATAGCCTTGAAACCGAGGGTTGTAATTGTTGAATTGCTTTTGAAAGGAAATCCGTATTTAGTTGTGCGGGACTGGATGTAGGGTAACCCCGAACCAGTATAAAATCTGGTGTGTTCTTTCCTTTACTGCATTTACTTTATTTCTGCATCTGTGTTTGTTTCTGTGATTATATCTGTGTCTGAATATTACATACATTTGTGTTCAAATCAACAATAACTGAAAAAGATTTAGCAATTTCTTAAAAACACTATTCACCCCCCCTCTAGTGTTATTCCTAGCCTTAAGATCCATATTCCGTATTCCTCACAGCCTCAAGGTCTCAAGCACCACTCTAAGATGAACTTTATGCTCTCTCTCATCTTTAGAGTATATCAAAATGTCATCTATGAACACTAACACGAATCTTTCCAGATGCTCCCGGAAGATCCTGTTCATCATGTCCATGAAAAATGCTGACGCATTGGTTTTTCCGAACGGCATTACTAACCGTTCATACGATCCATATCTTGTTCTAAACGCTGTCAAATGAATACTATCCTCGGTCACTCTAAGTTGATGGAACCCTATTGCCAAATCCAACTGGGAAAATACTTTGGTTCCACTCAACTGGTCAAACAAATCGTCAATCCTAGGTATTGGATATCGGTTCTTTATCATTTTCTCATTCAACTTACGATAATCTATACACAATCTTAACGATCCGTCTGATTTCTGTATAAACAATATAGCTGCTCCCCAGGGCGAACTGCTTGGTCTGATAAAATTCATCCCTTCTAAATCCACCAGCTGCACCTTTAGCTTCTTCATCTCGATAGGTGTCATTCTGTTTGGCGGCCTACTCACCAACTCTGCCCCTGGTACTAAATCCATCCGAAACTCAATAGCTCATTTCGAAGGTAGTCTTACTACGGGCTCAAAGACGTCTGTGAATTCTCTAACAACGAAAACTTGGTTTAACTCGTCTTCTTCCTCCATAACACCCAACAAAGCATTTACCCCAAATCTAGGGTTTTCTACGGAGTTTCGATCACTACTACTAGGGTGTCTAAGTGATATTTTCCTATCATGGCAAAATATCATAGCATCATATTTACTTAACCAATCCATACTCAAAATAATTCCGAACCCTACGAAATCAGATACATGCAAATCGCAAGCAAATATAAGACCTAACATTTCAAACTCTAGGTGGTCACACCTCACCTCAAGAGTCACATACCCTCCTATCGGATTTGCAACCCTTAAGGAAGTAACTAGGTACAATGGTTCTAGGTTAAGCTTATTTACCAAACAATGAGATATAAAAGATTACAATGCACCAGTATCAATAGAACTCTAGCTGATACACCATGAATCAAAAGCACTCCCAATACAGCTTTTCCTTTCTCCTCAACTGTTGGCCTTGAGGTAGCTGGTTCCATTGCAAACATCTTGCCTTTTCCATCCTTGGCTGGCTCTTTGCATTGGTTCTTATAATATCCATTCTGACCGCAGTTGAAACATCGTACTCCCTTCTTGTCAGTAGCTTTCTTCCCTTTTCCTTTCCAACACTCATGAGCATAGTGTCCCTTCTTATCACACTTATAACAAACTACATCAACCTTTCCTTTATTGGCTGCTCCACTCTTCAAAGCGCCCTTATTTTGGAAAAACTTTCTCTTCTGGTTTCGCCCACTCTGAGCCTCCCTTGGTTTGCTACCATCATGAAAAGCAAGCATTTCCTCCTGCCTTAAAGTCATTTCAACAACTACATTACACGGATCCTTGATATGCGGCAGAGTCGCTTTAGCTAGTTCAGGTTTCAATCCGCGGAAGAACTTCTCGTTCCTTTTGAGAACCATGTCAACTATAGCATATCTATATCTCGATAGCTTCTAAAACTTGGTTGCATACTCAAGCACCGTCATGTCTCCCTACACCAACTCCATAAACTTCCTGAGCAGAGTTGACTTAGCAATTTATGACATGAACCTCTCCTCAAACCTTCTTCTACATTTAGCCTATGTCATGGTCTCCTCATTAACTCCCACAGTAACACTATTCCACCAGTACAGTGCTGCTCCTTGCAACTGTCTGGAAGTAAGTCTCCTTTTCTGCACATGATTAAGCCCTAAATCAGCAAATATTCTCTCACAATTAAGTAACCAATTCTCCACTTCAATTGCGTCTTCAGTCACGATAAATGGTTTTCCTCTAAGCTTGGGATAATCTCTGCTCAATACTGCATAATTATTGACTACCGGAGCTCCCTTATTTCCTCCTTCAACATTTCCTCCAACTAAACCTGCAGCAACTCCAACCTGCATCATATTAACAAAGAACCGATACATAGCTCCCATATCAGCTTGCGGAACTCTAGCACCCACATTGGCATTTGCATTTACATTTGCATTTGGGTTATCATTTGCTGGTCGATCCGGGTTTCTCCTGTTTGGTCGAGCGTTTCCATCAGTTGTTGTGATTCCCTCACTAATGTTAACTCTTCCACTATTAGCATCCATATCTTACATCTGTAAAATCTACATTCGAGTCTTTATAAGATATAGACGAATTGCCCAAGAGAGTTGAGAGAATAGAGATAAAGCGTATACTTATATATAGCAAATACAAGTACGTTACTACATCTTTATCCCATACCCCAGTCTTTTCTCTAAATTCCTTAGGATTATGTTTTCAAATCGGTGAATTTTAAATTTTCTTTTAAGTTTTCATAAACCTATGCTCTGATATTAAGTTGAACATCCCTATCTTAAGGCCCAAACCTAAGTGCTGCATATGCTGCAATCATCTATAGTATTTAACTTTCGGTGACAATATATGGTAATGTTAATAGTATCCATAATATCAAAAGCACTTGAATATGAAATAAAATCATAGATTTCAAAATATAGCTTTTTCTGATTACATTTCAAATCCTTTTTTTTCATATTCAATTACATTATCCCAAAATGAATCCTAGGTTTTGATCAAATATTATTACAAATTATACTAAGAGCGACATATGAAGATTCCCCCTTGGATGATCGAAGTACTTGATAGACATATCAGCCATAATTACATCATAGCGAAAATAAAACTAATTGCTCCTACCTAGCTAACTTTGCCTCCTACTCATCTTCGAAAGCTTATTTGTCCAACCTATTAAACCTGAAAACCTCAACTGTCAATCTACTCAAATTAAATTTTGAGCACCCGAGAGTTAACAGGAAAACATAAACTTCGAGTCAGACATAAAGCCTAATGTGACTACTACTATTACATCTCGGTTAACTAATATAAAGTGAGACCATGCCATCTAGCGGAACGGGTTTCCCCTCACTAATATCCCTATTTAAAACATATCTTTTGCAAATCAGAATCCTGCAATCAAGCTGATTAAAATGATAATAACAAGTAATATTTATGCACAAAATTAGGAAACCAATGGACTACCTGTCCACACTATTGTTTTACTTGGCTAACTATTAACCATTGGCTGACTCGAGCCTACCAGACATAACCAAAAATCTAACTTCTATTAGACACAATACTGGGCTGACTGTCCTTAACTTTCTTTTTCTAGAATCAACTGAACCTAATGGTTTTGCGGGCTCACCAATAACCTATCTTTACCCTGTATATTCCTTTCGGTGTGCAACCTCAATTTAGTCCCACCTGTGACAAGCCCTACACACTGGAATTTTGGACTTATTTAGCAAGGGGCTAGTAGCTAAAGTATAGGATACGAACCTACACCAGTCCTATCCGGTCTCCTAATTTCCAAGCCATAAACTTAGGGTTAACTACCCTACTCATGTTTCATTTCCTGTTTTATAGTTAACTACCCTGTCAAAATTTTATTTCCTTGTAAAAATCATTTATAAATGATTTACCCCTGAAATCATACTTATATAATACAAGGAAATCATATACTTTGCTTTTCTCAAAATGCTTATACTATGATATGTATACTTTACACGAAACAACGTTGATGAAATCTAATGGGATTTTCTATCCCTCCAAAGTAAGTTAAAAATCCTTTTTAACTTAAAAGATCTTAGCCATGAAGCCAAGGTAAACCATTCGAAACCTTTGTTTTAAAGCTTCAAACAATCCCTTTTGAATCCATTGAAAGTACTCCTTTCAAAATAAGTTAACTACTATACCTTGAAACACTAAGCCGAAAGGCCAAAACATACCTTTCAAAACCTTTGAAAATTGACCTTTCGAAATCATTGATAATAACTCTTTGAAAGCTTTATGAAAACCTTACACATCCTCTTTTCAAAACCCTTTAAACTTGCCTTTCAAAAGTATTGGAAACCTTATACTCAAATACTCTAAGTAAACCTTTTGAAAACATTAGGAAGCTCCCCTTCGAAACTTACATTATAAAACTTTCGAAAACATTAAAACTCCTCACTTAAAACATACCTTTCGATAGTATTGGGTTCAAGTAAAAGTTTGTGGAACATAGCTTCGAAACCATTTACAATCATCTCTTTCGAAACCTTTGGGTTTAAAATTTTAATATAAACAAGGGTCATAAAGAACTGGGGCGAAAGCATTGCTTTCGAAAGCATAATTACTAAGTAGAAGAAAGATGGTAGTTTCAGAATCAACCCTTTCGAAAACATTAAGAAGCGACTTCCAAGTATAAAGGCAAAAGCACCCTTTCGAAAGCATTGGTTTGAAGGGTTGAATGCGGCAGCATGAGTTTTGACCACTTTTGAAAGCTTCATTTTAAAACAAAAAGGCGGCAACCCTTTCGAAAGCCCTTCTTATATGAACAAAAGCAACTTGGCTATGTCGAAAGCTAACCCCAACCCTTTCAAAAGTATCAGTTGTAAACAAAATAGAAAGTTAATAAAAGTGACCTCTACCCCTTCGAAAGCATGGTTTCGACCTATACCTTTCGCCTTTCTCCAATCCACTACATACCAAAGTGCTGATACCATGTGTATTGGTTTTGACTTCGTTAGTGGTGGAAGTATGGGGTCGAAAGGTAGCTGAAGGAAGTGGCGAAGCAGTAAATTTTTGCAAAACCGATTATTAGCCTTTTAAAGTAATTTCTTTCCAACTAACTTGCCTTATTTGTCAACATATAATTGTTTACCAATTCTTTTTCGAAATCTTTTTCTAAAAGTGCTGCCGAATTTAGTAATTAATAATTTAAAACATTTAACAAATTAGCCCTTCACCATTTTGAAACATATAAAATATTTAAGTCCCTTACCTTAAATAATTTTATATCCATAATAAAATACTTAGAAAAATTCTCCAAAATTCCCATAAATCACTTTTAATATGTTTTCTAACATATTTAAATTTCAGACCCAAGGCTAACATATAACTGCCGAAAATAATTTAAACCCAATTCTAGCCGTTTTCTTTCATATAAAATTCATAATAAATCCACAATAACTTATAAAATTATGAAACTTGAAACCCACTTCTAGAATAATGGTTTTGACCATCTATCAAAAATTCAGGCCATTTGGATGTCAGTTAATAGGTTTTTCAAACCTAAAATTATCATAAAATTCGTATGAAACAACATAATTCGTCAACAAGCATACATATCCATTTAAACAATCAAATCATGGCAAATTATTTGCAAAATCTATTCGAATCTTAACTAGAAACTGATAGCAATAAAAATGAGATGTAAGAATTATTATTCACCTTAGCTTGGTGTTAAGAAGGTTGAGATTTTTTCTTTGTTTAATCCCTTAAAGCTTCATACTTGTTTCCTTATTTATCTTCCTTGTGATTTCTTTTAATGGTGGCCGCCAAACTTTTATATATTTAGTTTTGTTTGTGAATGTTGTAAATGAAAATGGAATAAGGGCTTAGGGTATAAGAACATAACATATTCCTATTTTGCCCTTACCTTTTCCCCTTACTTACTTCATTTTAAATTTTTATTTGTTTATACATTAATTAAGGCACGACTACCCTATGATTATACAAATCTCAATCCCTTCACCACTTTAGTCTTTACATTATTATATTTAATTTATCTAATTAAATCTCATGAATAATGTTATTTAAAATTAGGGGTGTTACATACCTTATTTCTCCACTTATCACACGACGTCAATTCCTAAGCCCCTGTAACGAATTACATGTATGAGTAATAGATCCATTATTTTAAAACCATGACATTTTATTGATTACAAAGCAATATGTAATCATAAATGTACCTAAGGGAGTTGCAGAACCATTTTACTTCTTTTTAATAACAATCTTCAATTAATCAAGATAATTTCTTTTTCAGTGACCTTTCTTGTAGCAATGGTGACATTCACCCTTATCATCGGTCTTCTTACTTTTCATTTTCTTACCCTCTCTTTTAAGCTTCTTTGAACTCTTTGAAGATGATGCACCACCCTTAACAATAAGTACAACCCCTTGATCCTTAGATTATGACTTGGCCAACCTTAATATATTGAGGAGCTCCAAGAGATTCACATTCAATTGATTCATGTTATAGTTCAGTATGAACGGTTCATACTGAGGAGTAAGTGTACCAAGGGTCAGATCTACTTGCAATTTGTTGCTTATTTGTACATCTAATTATGAAAGTCTATTAATATCGCTATTCATCATTAGCATGTAATCATCCACTTTTTGTCCTTTGGTCATCTTGGTAATAAATAGCTTATTCATAAGTTTGTACCTTGCGAAATGTGACTGTTCACCAAATAGTGCCTTGAGACTATTAAATATCTCATGGATAAACATATTTTCATGCTGCTTCTGCAATGGCTTGTCCATATAGACAACATGAAAACTTGGGCGGTATGTAGGTTTAACACCCATCTTTCATAAGCTAATCCTAGTTTGGGGTCCACATCATCGACGGGTTGTTCTTTAGGTTCGCATGTGATAACAGTCCAAAGGCGCTCATAAGTCAACGTTATATCAGTCTATGTAGTTAGGTTCGGTAAGCTTATCGATTTTAGAAAACAGTTTTGGACTTGTCATTTACTATAAGTCTAAATGGTAGATTATTAGGACAAATCATAATAGATGTTCTTATAACATTAGTAAGATTAAACTTTATGTTTCATTTTACTAATAAGTTCCCGCTAATCTTTTATGTTTCAAGAAACCTAAGTCGAAATATAGAAATCTATCGACTTCACTAATAAGTGTTAGAACTCGTTCGTCTTGGAATTCTGACCTTGAGTTTTCTCAATAAGTCATAGCTCCATGGATGATTGATAACTCCTTATTGGTTGTATCATACACAACCCTAACCCATGGTACCTTGTCCTAATTTCACTTTAACCTTGAATTTGTTCAACAAATCGAAATGAAATCATTCACTTGTATCTACCACACATGACGACCTAAGTATAACACATATACCTTGAGTTTGCTCAACAAATACATATAGTTATCTTACCTCATCTAATGAATATTCATAATACTATACATAACATCCCTTTCTTGAGTTTACTCAACAACTAAGGAGTACGCAAGTAATTTATTAATATATATATATATATATATATATAAGGTAGAGGACAACATTATATTGAAGAATCATAATATTCAATATATATTATATTGAGTGATATCGACTTATGGAATAATGTATTTTTTATGAATTACTCTCGTGATTCAAGTGTCAGACACATCAATCATAGTATATGTACATTAATGTATTTTTTCCTTAAGTCTATTTGGGTTTCTTTTGTGTTCCACCTTTAGTTTATACATTCATATTATATGATTTTTATTATTATATAACTTTTATATTTTATATTACTTAAATAATAGTCTTATGCATAGAATTATATTAATTAAATCTTATTTAATTAATTTTAATTAATTAACATTTTAATTAATTTTATACTATATTAATATATAACATTTATATTCAATATTTATTATATACTAAACTTTTATAGTATAACACATGTATCATATAAATGTGTATATTAGTTAATTCATCAACTTCTAATTGATTTATTTAATTAAAATATTTTAATTAAATTATATTAATTTCAAAATTCAATTTATATACATACATGTATACTTATGTTATTTTAAACAATTTAAACAACATAACATATATCTTAAAATATAATACATTCATATGTTCATTAATTAATTAACTTATTTTATTAATCTTATTAACAAATTTAGAACTTTTGAAATTAATTTGAATTACTTTCAAACATTTTGAAAACTTTATTATATTATAAATTTTATAATACATGTAAATCTTATTTTAAATTTAAACTTAAAATTTAAAATCTTATATTTTTAAATTTTCAAACAATTTTGAAAATTAGCTCAAGACCCAATTCAAATTGTGACCCTTATATTAGGAGCAACCTTTGGGCTATGTCCAAGCCAGTAGCCAGGTAGGGCAGAGTACTTGATTACCCAAACCCAATCCTAGACGGTACCTTTTTAAATGCCCTACTATCTGGCCTGTGAGTGTAACGACCGGTAAATTTTAACGATTTAAATAACGTAATTAACTAAATTTTTGTGAAAATTTAAACAATTGAATTGGGTAATACAAATTTGATATTTGGTATGCGTCTATTTAAACATAGCAAATGACAGATTTTCATTCGAAAATATGAATGTTAGTTCTGTTGTGTAATTTTCAATTGCAATTTAAAATTAGTTAATTTGATGAAAATAAAATATTTTCGAAATCTGAATATTTTTACATAATAAAAATGTAAATCATTTTCTGAGTGAGACGTCATGTTTCGTTTCGTCAAATTTGGACTGCTCTAGCTCCGTTTATTTTATTTTCGGCGAATTAGCAGTAGTTTTGGTAGTGAATATCGACTTTTGACAGGATGGTCGTGTTGTGGGCATTTTCGCCCACTACATGGTGAATACGAGGAATCAGAGAAAAATCGTAATTGTTTTAGAATAGACTCAAACTAGTTTGGAGGTATTCTCGAGATCAAGATATGGACATAGGTCAAAATCACGTCTCAATCCGAGCTACGAATTGAGAGATATGATCATCTTAAGATTTGTCCACCACCGTCTCATTGGGCCGATACCGAGACGCTCTACCACCATTCAAGGATGACAGTCCAACAGCAAGTCAGGATCCCCGGTCTGATGACTGAAACAAAAATTTAGTTCGACGCTTGCTTGGAGTCGGGGCTTGAAAATATCAAGACTGCTTGGAGTCGGCCCGATGACCGAACCAAAACTTTGGTTCGGCGCTTGCTTGGAGTCGGGCTTTGAAAATCTGGAGTCTGCTTGGAGTCGGTTGGATTACCGAACCAAAACTTTGGTTTGGTGCTTTATTGGAGTCGGGGCTTGAAAATCTCAAGTCTGCTTGGAGTCGTCCCGATGACCGAACCAAAAATTTGGTTCGACGCTTGCTTGGAGTCGGACCTTGAAAATCTAGAGTCTGCTTGGAGTTCGGCGCTTACTTGGAGTCGGGCCTTGAAAATCTGGAGTCTGCTTGGAGTCGGTTGGATTACCGAACAAATCTTTGGTTCGGCACATGCTTGGAGTCTGTCTTTGAAAATCTTGAGTCTGCTTGGAGTCGGTTGGATTACCAAACCAAAACTTTGGTTCGATGCTTGCTTGAAGTCGGGGCTTGAAAATCTCGAGTCTGCTTGGAGTCAGCCCGGTGACCGAACCAAAACTTTAGTTCGTTGGTTGCTTGGGGTCGGACATGAGAAATTTAAGGATTTACTTGGAGTCAGCTGGGAGTAATTTTGCATGGAGTCAGGTGAAGGTTTGCTTGGGGATCAACCCAGGTATAACTGATCTAAAAAAAAGTTAGAGATTTTCGTCACGACACGACGATACTTCGGGGATTTCTTCATGACGCGTTCCGGGGTTCTTGGAGGTGTACGGCGGTCATCACAAGTGGAATAGCTTGACAGTCATGTAAGGAAGGTTGAACCAAATCTTGGAGGAAGGAAGGTTGAACGAAATTCCAAATACTATATGTTTGCACAAAAAATGGACAAACACCTCCAAGTCGTATGATTTAATTGATTTTAGGTTGTTCTTGGTGATTTGGGTGATTTATGCAAATATATGAAAAGCAGGGACTAAACTGTAAAAGACAAACAGATTTATAGTGGTTCGGCCAGAATGTGCCTACGTCCACTTTATATGTTATTCTCCTTTTCTATTAAAATTACAAGTACAAAGCTTTGATACAAGTATATGAAAGTTGTTTGAAAGTTCTATCCGTGCTTGAGCTCTCCAAACTTGTCCTCCATTGTTGTACCCCTGCCCCTCTATTTATAGAGTGAGGCTGGGGGTAGGGGTCTTGGATGTATATAGCTACTGGTGGGTCTGGGCTGATACAATCTGGCCTGGCAAAGTTGGTCCGGAACGCCTTGGTCCGGTGGGATCTGGTTCGGTAGGTAGGCGAAGTTGTTGGTCCGGTGGTATGGGAAGTAGGTTGATTCGGTAGTGGGTGGACCGGTGGAGTTGATTCGGAAGTAGGTTGACTCGGTAGTGGGTGGACCGGTGGAGTTGATTCGGAAGTAGGTTGACTCGGTAGTGGGTGGACCGGTGGAGTTGATTCAGAAGTAGGTTGACTCGGTAGTGGGTGGACCGGTGGAGTTGATTCGGCAGGCATGGGAAGGAGGTTGATTCAGTAGTGGGTGGATGGTCTGGTTTACCCTGGTTCGGCGAGGACTTACCTCCCCTCTTTGGTTCGGTGAAAACATGCCCAACATTTGCCCCCCAAAGTGGGGCATATGCCAGTCATATGTCCCGCTTTGTTTCAGCAGTGCCCCCAGCTCAGTCAGAACCGGGACGTCATGGGCCCACCCCGAGGTCACTAGTAGATGGGTACGGCCCTCAGGAGCTTCTGAACTCACCTCCTAACTGTTTCCCTAGCTCTCTCAAAGGCGAGCAGCTTGATGTTATCTCTCGCTCCTTTGGGATTGACAGAGCGCGCATGCTATTGCCGGGGGAGGGTGTGATGCCATATAATCCCCCCGAAGGGTATTTCGCCTATAGTCGGTACCATTGCATGTGTGGGGCCATTCCCCCAATCAATGCTTGGATAATCAGTTTTATCACCTACTTGAAGGTAGCTCCGTTTCAACTTCAGCCTAACCCCTACGCCATCCTGGTGAGCCTATTTGTCATTTTTCAGAGGAGATACGGGCGTCCTCCCTCCAACCGGGAGATCCGGTACTTGTACAATTTGAGAGGCTATAAGAAGGGGTCTCCATACATTAGCTTGGAATCAGCCGTATCTTTCAAGCCGATCCTGGACTTATACTCGAAGTTCAGCATGTTTAAGAAAGAATGGTTTTTTATCAGGGATGACTCTGTTTCCATCCGTCGCTTCACTTCTGGCTGTAAGTCTTAAGCTTATTTATAATTTCCGTTCTGACTGCAATGCCTCTTCTTATGTGTTTTTATTTCTTGCTAGCGACAGGTGGCTTTGCGGTCGTGGAGAATGATCGCCTGGTTCAGATGGCTGCGGTCGTGGAGGAAACAGAGAAGTCCAAGAAAGCTGGTAAGGTTGGGACCGGCGCCGATTTATCTTCCGGGAGCGTTTCTACTGAGGCAACTTCTGCGATTCAAGGTGAATTCCTCTTTATTCTTTTTAATTCTTGAATGATGGCCCAATACATGCTGGTGACACTTGGTTTTCATTCCAGGAGCGGGCAAAACAGCCAAGACCTCAGATCTTCGGCACAGGCTTGAACAATACAAACTCCTAAAAGCTTCCGCCAAGCCGAAGCCTCCTACTAACCGTCCTGGAGACGTAGTCGGCTATCGTCCTCTTCTTGGTGTTATTGAAGAAGATATATAAAAGAGGAAGAGGAGTCGATCTACGTTTGAATCTCTTCCTGGTCCTCCGGTCCCACTCCAGCCTATTCACGATATTACGGAGGATGATACTGAGTTTATGCCTTCCCCACATCCATCTGAGAATCCAACCTTCACCCCGATAGATCACCCTGGCTTGGTTCGTAACCCGTTTGCGGGCCATCCAGATCTGGACCCAGCCTCTCATGACATCTCCTTCGATGAGGTTACTGGTGAGCATCTTCTCCCTCGCAATCCTATGGTACGGGTGCTTGACGAAGCTAAGTCCCTGGACCTTGATTGCTTACTACACGGGTTGTAACTCTGGGGGATGAAGCTAAGGCGAATATTGACCGAGTTGCTGAGGAGACCAGGAAATTGATGGGGCATCATGCCCGACTAGTCAAGGCCGGGGAGGAAATTGGGAGTGCCAACATTCGGCTACGGTTAATGGTCTCCGACCAGGCTAAGCAGCTTGCCGATCATGCCATTCAAATTTCTCAGCACGAGGCCGCATCCAGGCAACTGAAGAAGACTATGGAAGAGGCCAGCAGGGCAGAGTTGCGAAAAATGGAGGCCGCCTGCAAGGAGAGAATTGACATGGCCATCACGACGGTGGATGAGGTTCGACAAGCGGACCTCGAGCGGGCGCAGGAATTATCGGGGAGACTTGAGGCCGCGGAGCTCGCTCAGTCCAGGTTGAAGGAGGAGATGGAGGCTATGAGGATATCCCTTCAGGCTGACTGCTCACGATACCGATCGGAGAGGGATGCTGCCGTCGCTAAGCTGCATGCTTTTGAGGCCCGAATGAGGGAGCTTGAGGAAAATGAGGGGATGATGGATGAGATGCTCCAGGACATGTATTTCCGCACTTGGAAGCAGGGTAATTTATCCTGGATGGATGATTACCCCCGAGTTATGGCCAGGATTTATCTCCGGGCCCTGGAGGAGGCTAGGGATGATGCGGATAAAGAGGGTGGTGTAGTCTTCAGAATGGATGTGGTCACTACCCAGTTTACCAAGGAGGAGAAGGTGGCGGTGAAGGAGGGTATGCGGCTGCTTGCTGCTGAGGAGGCAGGTGTGCAAGTAGAGGATGATGACCAGGATGGTCAGGAAGCAGGTGCGGGTAAGTCTTCCTTTCTAGTCTTTGCGTTAACTTGGTTGCTTATCACTAATGAATCCTTTCTTTGACCGGGCAGGTGGGCAACAGGACAAGGAAGAAACTCCGACGCAGCCGGCTCCTTGATTTGACCTGGATACCTTTTAGTGGACTTGACATTGTTGTATATGTTAGTCTCAAAACAGTAACTTAACTTTTAGGTTGTAATTATGCTACTTGTAATAAACAACATTATTCTTGACGTGTAATTTTTTAACTTAAGCTGATTCTATCATTTTTGAATGTTTTTGCTATTTTGACATGTTGTATGAGAAATGTAGCTATGTATATGCTTGCAATTCAATTGCGTTTGATGTCAAGTTCTTGCTTAAAACATAATTTCATGCCTTGCAATGTTAGTGTGACGTGTGAATAAATTATAGCCACATGGTTATACATGAAAGAAGAAAATACCGCCCTTCATATTTTACTTGTAGATGGCAGCTTTGAATGTCTCGCGCGACTGAGTGTGGAATGTGGTCAGTGTCCTGCTGTAAGTATCCGCTTCTATTAGCGAATGTCTCCTATTCTATGTCCTGTACTTTAGGGATTGTTACAGAGGATAGGAGAAAAGTTTTTTAAGTAAAATTGAAATATGAGAAAAAGTAAAACTTCCAATCACGGAAGGCCTTCGATGTGTTTAAGTTCGTGGCAAACGGGCTTTGTAGTCACTTTCCCTAGCTGTGGGTCTTGGAGACATTTGTCACCCATCTTACCCCTCCGCGGGGAGTTAATCGTTTTTACCACAGCCGTACTTAAGACACATCGGAGCCGAGATCGCGCACAGTAACTACCCGGGCCATTATGGCCCATAATCGTGGTTATTATTCGATTCACTGTGGCCGGCTAGCGTGGGTGCGGATCGTCAACCGTGAACTGCCCCTGGCTGGCCACACCTTATGTTGGGGCTTAAAGTAGGTTCACAGTTTCCGGCGAGCCGAACGCCGTAATGAGCTGCCTTGGCTATAGTCGGCCTTCTTGGTGGCTTATAATTGGCTCATTACAGTTGGCTTTGAGGGCTGTCGCGAGCAATGAGTTAACCCGTAGCAGAGGGATGCCGGAGCAAAAGTGTCTCATTGGCGAGGGCATAGATTCGTATAGTACCTGTTAGGTCTTGTCCAGGTGAAGTCGCGCTGTGGAGTGCCTTGAATGGAAATGCTATATGCACAGGATTTTGTTCAATAGAAAAGGATAAAGTTAACAAGCAGCCAAGATATAAAGGAACAAGTTAAAAAAGAGACAAGGTTTTTTAAAGTGGTTCGGCACGAAAATGCCTACGTCCACTGATTCTCTTTGTTAATTCACTTCATATGGGCAGTACAAGTTAAGAAAAGTATCGACGGAGGTGTTGGATGTTCCATGCCCTCTGGAACACCTCTTCGTCCACTGTTGACAAAATATAAGCTCCATTGTGGAGATCTTTATGAATTACATATGGTCCATCCCAGATTGGGTCTAGTGCTCCGGGGCGAGGGAAGATTCGCTTGAGGACAAGATCTCCTTCTTGTAAAGTACGATGCTTGACTTTGGAGTTGTAGTGTGCTGCCACTTTTTGCTTGTGGGCTGCTGCTTTGAGGGCTGCATCATTTCTTCTTTCCTCAATTAGATCCAAAGACATGTGAAGGAGTTCTTCGTTCTCTTCTGGGTTATAGTGGATCCTACGGTGGGAAGGCACGATGGTTTCAACCGGGAGCATAGCCTCCGATCCGTATGCCAAAGAGAAAGGAGTATGCCCTGTTGATGTTCTGAAAGATGTGCGATAGGCCCACAGTGCCGTAGGGAGCTCATCCACCCAAGCGCCCTTTGACTTTTCGAGCTTCTTCTTGATTAGAGTTTTCAGAATTTTGTCGACGGCTTCGACTTGTCCGTTTGCCTGGGGATAAGCTACGGATGAGAAGCTCTTGTGAATTCCGTGCTCTTGGCACCAGTTGGCGAACTCCTCGCTGTCAAACTGAAGTCCATTGTTCGATATAATTTTGAATGGGACTCCGTACCTGCATAGAACATTTTTGATCAAGAAGTTAATAACTTTCGCTGAAGTTTATTCAGGGGTTCTGCTTCCACCCATTTGGTGAAATAGTCGACTTCCACTATAGCATATTTGGCCCCGCCTCGGCCCATTGGCAGTTCGCCGATTAAGTCAATTCCCCATACTGCGAAGGGCCAAGGGCTGGTCATTTGAGTAATCTCAGTTGTTGGTAGCCGCGGAATCTTAGCAAACTTCTGGCATCTGTCACATTTTCTGACGAAATCTAAGGCGTCCTTGCTTAAGGTGGGCCAGAAATATCCATATCGGAGTATCTTTTTTGCCAAAGTCTGCCCTCCGGTGTGATCTCCGCAGCTTCCTTGATGAATGTTGGATAAGATTTCCTTGGCTTCCCTTCCAGCGACACACCTTAATAAGGGGTTAGAGAAGCCACGCCGATAGAGGGTGTCCTCTTGTATTGTGTAGCGGGAAGCTTTCCTCAAGATTTTCTTGACTTCGTTACGCCCGTTGGGTAGTGTGCCACTTTGTAAGTAGTCTCGGATGGGAGTCATCCAAGTTTCTTCTTCGGTTGAACCTGTCAGATTCACTTGCTCAAAACTTGGGGTCAGTTGCTTTGAGATGGCTACTGCTCCAGAAATAGCACCGTCTCTCATGCTAGCTTGCTTCGCCAATTCGTCGGCCTCTTGGTTCTCTTCCCGAGGGATGTGTTTGACTAAGTAGTGGTCCAATCGACTGAGAAGTAACTTGGTCTTCTTTAAATATGCTATGAGTCGTTCTCCTCGAGCTTGGAATTCTCCTAGTATTTGATTAACAATAAGTTGAGAATCGCTATGAAGACACAAAGAATTGGCTCCGATTTTTAAGGCAAGTTCTAATCCAGCTATCACTGCTTCATACTCTGCATCGTTGTTGGTGGCAGCGAATTCCAACCTTATAGCATAGTGCAGCTTATTTCCCCTGGGAGTGATTATTACCACACCTACCCCCGAGCCTTGTTCGTTTGATGCACCATCCACAAAGAGGTTCCACCTGATGTCTTCTGCTATTTCTGATTGCTCCTTACCTTCGTTGGTAGTGAATTCGGCAATGAAATCGGCCATGGCTTGCCCCTTGATGGCGGTGCGAGGATGGTAGGTAATATCATATTGACTTAGTTCAATGCACCATTTAAGTAGTCGCCCAGAAGTGTCGGAACGTTGGAGTACCTGCCTCAGCGGTTAATCGGTCAGAACTCTGATGGAATGGGATTGAAAATAGTGTCGTAGTTTTCGTGATGCGATTAGTAGACAGTATGCTAGTCTCTCAAGTTTAGGATATCTGACTTCTGCCCCTGTAAACTTCTTACTTACAAAGTATACTGGCCGCTGCGTGCAGTCGTCTTCTCTTACCAAAGCAGCACTTAGAGCATGAGATGATACAACAAGGTACAGGTATAACTCTTCGCCTTCGTTTGGAGTCGAGAGTACTGGCAGTTTCTGGAGGTGTTCGATTAAGTTAAGGAAGGCTGTTAAGCATTCGTCAGTCCATTCGAACTTTCCTTTGTCTTTCTTTAGAGCTTCGAAGAAGGGGACGCACTTGTCCGTAGCTTTGGAGATGAATCGGCTTAGGGCGGCCACTTTCCCATTCAGGCTTTGCATTTCCTTTTGAGTGGAGGGTATTTTGATATCTTTTAAAGCTCGGACCTGTTCAGGGTTTGCTTCAATCCCTCTGGCATGGACGATGAATCCCAAGAACTTTCCCGATGATACTCTGAAGGAGCATTTTAGAGGATTAAGTTTCATTCCATATTGGCGAAGTACTCGAAACATCTCGCCCAGGTGGTTTACGTGATCGTCGGCTTTCCTTGACTTTACCAGCATGTCATCCACATACACTTCCATAGTTCGTCCTATTAGCCCTGCAAACATCTTGTTGACGAGGCGCTGGTAGGTGGCTCCTGCGTTTTTAAGTCCGAAAGGCATTACCTTGTAGTAGTACAATCCCCGGCCAGTGATGAAACTAGTGTGGTCTTGATCGGGAGCATGCATGGGAATTTGGTTGTATCCTGAGTATGCGTCCATGAAAGATAAGAGTTCGTGCCCGGCTGTGCTATTTACAAGTTGATCGATTCGGGGAAGTGGGAAGCAATCCTTCGGGCAGGCGTCATTTAAGTTGGAGAAGTCAATGCATGTTCGCCACTTCCCATTAGCCTTCTTTACCAGCACCAGGTTGGCGATCCACTCTGGGTAGATGGCTTCTCGTATGAAGTCATTGGCAAGTAGATTCTTTACTTCTTCGTCGAGGGCTGCTGATCGTTCTGCCCCCATACTTCTCTTTCTTTGTTTTACGGGCGCCTTGGTAGGATCAATGTTTAGTACGTGGCATGCTATGTCAGGGGAGATTTCGGTCATGTCAGCATGTGACCATGCAAATACATCCAAGTTGTGGTGGAGAAAGTCAATGAGTTGTTCCTTCAACTCTGCTTTTAGTCGGGACCCGATTTTCAATAGTCTACTCGAGTCATGTTTGTCTACGGATACAAATTCCATAGCCTCTGCAGGCTCGGCGGTGGCCTCCTCCTCTTTGTCCCTGGGGTCTAATTCATTGAAAGGGTCACTGGTATATCGAAGAGGAGGGGCTTTCTTTAGTTGCTATGCTTCCAAACTTTTTGTGCAGAGGGCAACCTCTACACTCTTCCCTTTATCCTTCCTGTGGTTGTTGCGAAGTTCAGTTACATAGCAATCTCGAGCAACGTCCTGGTCTCCCTCTACTTCCCCTACTCCATTGTTCGTTGGAAATTTCAACTTTAGGCACCATGGGGCCAGGACAATTTGGAAGTCAGACAAGGATGACCTTCCTAAGAAGGCGTTGTAGGCCGAGTGGTTTTCTATTAGCACAAATGTTTGTTTTCGCACAGCGGAGCGGGGATGACTTCCAATTTCAACAAAGAGGTCCAGTTGCCCGAGGGGCATCTTCGCATCTCCAGTGAAACCGTGTAGTGGTTTATTGCAGGGAGAAGCACCCTTTATTGATAGTTTCATTTTGTCGAATGCATGCTTGAATAAGATATTTACTGAGCTTCCAGTGTCTACTAGAATTCGGAAAACTTCGGCTGGACCGAGCCGGGCAGAGATAACCATGGGATCCATGTGAGGGTACTGCCTTCCCTCTAGGTCACGCCTACCGAATGTGATGTCATCACTCTCTTTTCGCTTCGGGTGGCGTTCTTCTATAACAGAATTAACACAGTCTTCATTGTTTCTAAGCGACTTTCCATATCTTTCCATCTCTGCCCTGCTTCTGTCGGCGATGTGCGGTCCTCCCGAGATGGTATGGACCACTATCTTCTCTTGACTGGAGCCGCTAGTGTTGCGATTTCCTCTGCCTATCTCTGGTGAGGGTAGCCTTGGGTTCTCATTGGCAGGAGCTGGAGTCCTGTTCTGACTTTTTACATAGCGTTACAGTCTCTTCCTTCTGATGTGTTCTTCAATCAAGTCCCGGAGATGATGGCATTCATTGGTATCATGCCCATGAGATTCGTGGAAGCGGCAAAACTTTCCAGACTTCTGTGCGTTATCTGATTCCTTCTTGTACGGTGGGCGTTTGTATCTAACTTTGTATTGGGTGGCAAGGAAGATGTTTTCGACGGTTTCATTCAAAGGAGTGTAAGTGTCGAATCTTGGTCCTGGCTGATATAGGCGCTTTTCTCCCTTCTTGCCCCCAGCGTTGTCTCTAGAATCATTTCTTCGAACGTCCTTTGCTACAGCGGGCGTGTTGCTGTGAGTTGCCTTATTTTGTTGCACTGACTGCCCCTCAGTGGCAGCGTCTTCAAGCCTCATATATTTCCCGGCTTCATGGAAGAAATCGGGTAAAGTAGTTGGTTTTTCTTTTGTCAACCTTCTAGCAAATTTAGTGTCCGGGTGCACGCCACTACAGAGGGCCATTAAGATAAGCTTCTCATCGGCATCTTGGACTACGGCCGCTGCGGCATTGAATCGGGTTAAATATTGCTGCAGCTTCTCTCCAGGTTTCTATTTGATATTGGATAAGGAATAAGCGTTCTTGGGTTGTTCCACATGAATGCGAAACTGGCTGATAAACTTTTCTTTCAACATCTCCCACGAGCTGATGGATCCTTGGGGTAGATGGCAGAACCAGGAGGTAGCTAGATCGGCTAAGAATAGTGGAAAGCATTTGCACAGTACTCCCTCTGTTGCCCCGCTCATGAGCATATGCTGTGTGTATCTCTGCAAGTGTACAACGGGGTCAGAGGTTCCTTTGTAAGGTTCCATTGTTGGCATTTTCCATTCTCGGGGGGTGATAGCAATTTCGATATTGCGGGCGAAAGGGCTGGTTACCCTAGCGCCTATCCCTTGGTCTCTTTGATCTCGTTGGACGCACTCTCTGAACAAGCGTGCCATCCTTTCATCAGAATTTGGAGCAGATAGAAACGAGTTCGGTTCGGTTCTGTGGGATTGATTCCGTCCAGATGACCTGTAGGGATGGTATCGTCTATCATCCTTCATATTTTCCAGTGGCTGCCTTTGGTCTTCTGGGAGCATGTTAGGGTTAGCTACAGTTGGCCCTTGCCTTGATCTTCCCCTGCTGGGTTTTGATCTAAGCACTTCCTCGGGTCCAACTTCGGGCTGGACTCTAGCTCGGCCCCGTTCATTGGTGTTTCCGTGGTTAGGCAGTACGACCGGCTCAGCTACAGTTGACCTCCGCCCGGTACCTCCCCCGTTGGGTTCGGTTCCAAGCGTTTCCTCAGGCCTAACTTTGGGCTGTGCTCGGTCTCGGCTCCTACCATGGCCACTTCTGTCGTTAGCTCCTTCGAAGAAGGAAGATCTTTGCTGTCTCTGAGATCCTCCAGACTGGGACTCACCCCATGATTCAGTGTTGCGGTTGGACTCTTCAGCATCCCTTAAGCGTGACATGAGATGGTCCACCAAGGCTTCCTGCTGGGATGTGAAGCGGTTAGTCACTTCAGCCACAACCCTGTCTAGATCTGCCCTAGTAATTGCTGCAGGCTGTTCTGTGGCAGGGGTTGTCGGATTTGCCTAGCCTTCATTTGGTACTGCTGCTGGAAGGGGACGACTTACTTGATCTGTGACCACTGGATCTGGAAGACTGCTGGTTGCGATGTTTTTTCCTTTGTTAACATCCTTCTTCTACTTGGGAGGCATGTTTTCCAAGCAATGAACGACGCTGTTAGGAAGAAGGTTAAGTGGGAGAAGTTGAAGCTTCGAGCTTTCAGCTCTCAACGAAAGCACCAAAAATGTTTGCACAAAAAATGGACAAACACCTCCAAGTCGTATGATTTAATTGATTTTAGGTTGTTCTTGGTGATTTGGGTGATTTATGCAAATATATGAAAAGCAGGGACTAAATTGTAAAAGACACACAGATTTATAGTGGTTCGGCCAGAATGTGCCTACGTCCACTTTATATGTTATTCTCCTTTTCTCTTCAGATTACAACATCCATTTTACTACATTGAGAAATTCTCTTGTCCACTTTTTAGATCTTAGTTTTACTATCCACAGACACTGTTTATTAGCAAAATAAAAAATGTCATCTCTTAGATCTGAAATCCTTATATATTACTTTTACTATTCCGGATCCACAAACACATGTCCCTTGACCAAAAAGAGACATGCACCCATTCTTTGGATCTAAAATCAAGTCACCTCTCTTTTCTCATTTGGAATCCAAAAACATGGTTTCTTGGCATAAGAAACCCCTTTTTCCCTCTGTTTAGATCTGGATCATTATTTTCTTTCACAAATGAAAACCTGTTTCTAGTCTTGAGATCTGAAATTGCATTTTTCAATAAAATTTATTCCTTTTTCTTTTCAGATCTAAAGTCATTGTCTCCTTGGCAAGAGAGATTCTCTTTTTCTTACTTTCCCAGTTTGAGATCATTGTTTGTTGGATTATACTCTATATCTCCCAGATCTGAAACCGTTACTTTAACAAAATCTATTTCTCTTTTCAAATCTGCAATCACTATTCCTTGAAGATAAAAAAATAATTCTAACTTTCTTTTCTCTTATTTCAGATCTACAAATGCTACTCCTTAACCAACAAGAAACATGTATTCACTTCTTAGATCTGAAATCACTATATCTCCTTTCAAATCTGCAAACACCGTTTCTCAACCAAAAAGAAACATGTATTTATTTCTTAGATCTGAAATCATTCTGTCTTCCTTTTCTCATTTCAGATCAAAAAAACACTGTTTTGACCAAAAGAAACACTTAGTAATTTTTTAGATCTAAAATAATTATAGATCTTATTCTCTTTCCATCCGGAAGCATTGATTCTTTAACATAAGAAAACTTTCTTCCTCTTTTGTATAAGTGGAATCTATTCCCCTAGTAAAATATAAAATTACGGTTCTAAGAAAATCTTTTTCTCCCTCCAAACTCGAAATCCTTTCTCCTGATCTAAAGTCATTGTCTCTTTGAAATTAGAGTTTTTCTCGTTTTCTTTTTTCAACTTTGTAATCACCATTTCTCGAATTGAGAAGATATACCTCCTATTTGAAGATTCTCTCTTTATTTTAAGAGTTGGACCATCAACCCTTCGAAGCTACAAAACCTCCCAATCCTTTTCAAAAATTGAATTATCTTTCTCGAAAAGTACAAACTCTCTAGGAAGGGAAGGAGAACAACTTCTTGATATGCCGCTTAAAGTGAGAGAATTCCGCTACAAAGAATGCAATAGCAATCCAGATGTGAAAAAGCAGGAAGACTAGTCTAATAACCTCCCGGTGTTAAAAATTATCGGACGTAATTTTAGCATAGTTGTGATTGAAATCAGTAAACACTTCACTGCTTAACATAAAGATTTGGTGGATAAACTCTTGACACGCTTAGGGCAGACAGAAGTATTCGACCTCAACGTCATAATACAAGGAAAGTACCAGTCTAGTGAACACAGGAGGCATTCCACATAACCAAATTAACCCCAAGCATAGTTCTTTTTCCATCCGGCATCAAATCAAAGTACTACAATTGGGATCCCACTGATGGATCGAAATATCACAACTTGAAGACCGAAGTCATGATGATTGAATACTCAAAGTCTAGATATGACAAGCACGACACTTCGTCACTCCTATCATGCACGAAGGCATCACCAATCCAACGCGTACTGGACATGGTTCAAATAATGTCAATAGCTCTTCTTACCTAGGGATATGTTCAATAAATATGAAAAGAGAAGGAGATAAGACCAAGAGTTACTAGTCCACCATCCAGGAAAACAAAAACTTATAAGTGCCCACTTCAAACCATTATAAGGGGATAACCCGGGCCCCTAGACACTTGCCAAGATCTCCACACTTGCCGATAAACAGGGGCCACAAAGGAGGTACCATAACAAACCTCTTCTTTTGTTTTTATCTAACTCGGTTGTTGTCATTTCAGGACAATGCCATCGGCTCTTAGGTTCTCCACAGTCTTATAAAAATACCAAGCGAGAATTCCTATCCAAGAGAACATCTTAAACCAGGCATACTACACAACCTGGTACTTTGCGCTTCTTTCGAAGCGGCAGGTTTGGTCTAAACTACTCTTTCCCTTTGATCGAGACAAGAGACTAATGCATTCACTTAACACATATGCAGTTATATTCACTTAACACATATGCAGTTATATTTACTTAACACCTATGCTGTTATAACCACTACTCCTTTTGTGATTAGCAACCCAAATCACAAGCATGTGTTGGCAGTAGTGAAAATAAGATAGCCATGACTAAGGGCACTAGCTTGGGCAGTTCACTGCTGACGGCCGCCCCTTTCCCTGGCAATGACATACCAGTCGGGCATCCGGGCACAAATCTAGCTTGATTAACTCAATGAATAAATGCATTCGAAGCCTAGTGTGGATTGACTTATAATAGGAGTTGCCCCAGGCCAATGGGCTGGTTGAAGCTGTCAACAAAGTCTTGCAAACACTAATTAAGGAAAAACTAGATAAATCCAAAGGAGTGTGGGTTGACGAACTACCCATGACACTGTGGGCCTACCAAGCCTCCTACAAAATAGCAATAGGACATATTCTATTTGCTCTAAGCATGCGGGGTTGAGGCCATGCTTCCGGTCGAAACAGTTGTCACCTCACATCGTAGGACACATTATAATCCGGAAGAAAACGAGGAGCTTCTCAGCATATCCTTAGACTTGATTGAAGAAAGAAGGA
The DNA here is from genome assembly GCA_030737815.1 of Allium fistulosum. Lineage (NCBI taxonomy): Eukaryota > Viridiplantae > Streptophyta > Magnoliopsida > Asparagales > Amaryllidaceae > Allium > Allium fistulosum. Next base: position 181,691,724 of record CM060905.1, on the reverse strand, counting down.
ATAGCACTGCTTTCAACATCGCCGCACACAGACGAAAAGTGGCAAAATAATACAAATCTAAAGTGAAGCCCCAAGAGTTACAAGAGGGAGATATTGTTCTTAAGCAAGTCTTTCCCCATCTAGGCGCACTAGATCCAGTTTGGGAAGGACCATTTGTTATTCATAAAGATCTCCACAATGGAGCTTACATTCCGTCAACAGTTTACGGAAAAGGTGCTTAAGAAAGGAAGGAATCTCCAGCATCTCCACCATTACTTCTCTCAGCTTGTAAAAAGCATGTATCACCTGAAACAATAAAAGAAAGACAGTGGACATAGACATATTCTGGCAAAACCACTGTAAAATTGATGTTTTGCTCGATTGTTTGTCTGATATTTTTCCTATTGCGATCAATCACAAGCTCTCACGAGCATCAGTGAAAGTAAGATAACCATGACTATGGGCACAAAAATAGCCTGGGTAGTTCACTACTGATGATCGGCCCCCTAGCCAGCAATGATAAATCTACTATAAGCCACAGATTAGGAACGATTATAGCTTAGGCAGTTTATCATTGGTGTTCGGCTCGCCGGCAACTGCGAACCGATAATAAATCCCATGATTAAGGCATGGCCGCAGCCAGGGATAGTTCGTAGTTGACGATCGGCACCCATGCTAGCCGGGCCACAGTAAATCGAATAATACTCACTATATAGGCTATAATGGCGGGGGTAGTTACTGTGTGCGAATCCCAGCTCTAAATCTTAAGTACGGTAGTCGCAAAAGTTACACTCCCTTGGAACATAGGTTGGGATGACAAACTATATGTTACCAAAATCCACAATCAGGGCAAGTAACTTACGTTCCATGAATCTTAAGTTTAGAAGGACTCTCTTGACGGAGAATATAGTTCGTTGTACTTAAACTAGAAGCATCTAACAATTTCTTTTAGTCTTGTGGCATTACATATAGATAATAGAAATATGAATTCCACTCTGCCAACCACAGCAGGATATTCATTCGCTTCCACTCCACTAGAGGAAACAGAGCATCGACTCAACTCCGTCAGAGATAGCGGAACATCAATCCAACATTGCCATAAGAATTAGAATATCCCTTCCAACTAACTTCGCTCAAGAAACTGTAAGGATTCTCCTAAAGCTGAGCATACTTATGGAACCTGAGAAAAACTCAGTGCAAAGGTATGACTAACTTTTGTAAGATAAACTAAATTCGATAAATAAAAATACTTGAGGGCATAGCACCACCTCACCCCTTGATTATACACATACACTACCACTCAGCTTGGTAATAACACGTTGGAATCATGACCTTAAGTTCGCAAGTTTAAAACCTATTCATGATAAAAGGCAGCATGTTGTGAGAAGCAACCAAGTGCACTATAATAGGGGCAAACCTAGACAAATAATGAGCGCTCCCGGCCGACTTTTGACAACATCCCTAGAGGGTGCTCTGGAGGATGTGATGAGTATTTGTGGACTTCCACATCCCCCAAATTACTCTCTAAACTTTAGTAATAGGGAATCACTTCGAATGATAAGGACCTCTCTAAACAGAAGTGATTCGATCTCTAACCTTCCGAATGTAATTAATTCATATCAAAGTCTATTTTAACACAAATAGCTTGATACCTTTACCTAATAAATCAATCCCGAGGACACGCGGGGTGACTGTAACACATATCTATGGTAAAATTCCAAATAAAAATGTATTAATAGTCTGTAACTAATTCTAAGGAAAGGATGAAAGTCCTTGACCACAATAGTCCCGAAAGGACCCTAAACTTGTAGGTAAAGTCAACAGAATAAGACGATCCTCTATTGCCAAAGCCAATGGGACATTTGAATTAAAAGATTGATTCTACCTTACGAACAAGAAATAATAAACCGATACTAATCAAGGTTTCCAATGTCCAAAGATTATTTCAGCTAAACACCACATACTGGGGTAATCCAACATCAGCACTAGGCATAACTCAAACCAGCAATAATGAATCACTCTTACCCACAATCAGAGTATGTTTTCCAATCGAGCCATCCATAACTCACATTTTGCCGCGACCATGACTTTGCACGAGAATAATGAAGTACTCCTAGCATGGAAAATTCCTCGAAGACCCTAGACAGAAAAACCAATGTCGCTCTCTCAAAGGTTGGTTTAGTTATAGTCTTGTGTTAGTGCCAAACCAAAATTTTGACTCAGTCACAATTGCTAGACACCAAACACAAGCTTATGATTGGCATAGGCAGTGCACCAGATCATTGTTTTGACCTAGGACCATGCAATCTACCAACACTTTCATCTGACCCCTTTTTGCATCTCGGTCCGGCCTCTTTTCATGTACCATGCCTAGTGGTTCGGCTATCATCTTCCACTCTCGAACAAATTGTTTCAATCCACTAAACTCCACCAACCCAATTCCGTGGTCCGACTATCCTTGCTCCTTCACCAAGCTTCTTTATAATCCAACACTTATCCGTCAACAATCTAGTCTGTATAAGTACACTGAGGATTATCAAACCAAGCTAGTGAAGAAGTTAGTAAAACTGATCATCACTTTACCAGAATGTATGCCGCACAAACCAATTACACCTTATCAGGTATGAGGATTCCAACCAAAATTTATATAAAATATACATTTCTTTGTACAAACTTCCGGGCAGAAGATACAAAACATGTGCTAGGGAAGTCATAACCGACATTCACTCGATAATACTCCGCATCATCTCCTACATACAAAGACCCTTCAACAGAGATTCTTGCTCTATCAAATTCATCAATGATTGATCTTGTCAAAGCATGCACAAGAGTCGAGAAAGGATTAGTAGAGAAATACACAAACTTGGCGATCACATCAGATGGTTAGGATAGCTTGACTCAACCATACAATAAACATAACCGGAGTACCACATCACAGATCCAAAGTCAATAATGAAAAGTATACATCAGTTGGTCCATATACTATATGAAGCCTCGACATAGAAAACCGAAAGTCGAAGAAAAACAACATCCTATTGGATGAAAACTAATCAAAGACGACTTCAAAAATTTAGCAAGTCCTCCTCAGAACGAACAAAGTCCCACATCAAACTAGCAAAAGGAGTCTAATCAAAAAATCAGAGGCGAAGATGAGATATAGATACTCAAACAATATGACCATTGCAAGACTAAGAAGACAGTCTTAAATTAAACAAAGCACACTTTGTATTCACGAAAGTATGCTTTGGGGGGCAAATGTTATGGGCATTTTCGCCCACTACATGGTGAATATGAGGAGTCAGGTGCAAAATTGTTATTGTTCTAGAATATACTCAAACTAGTTTGGAGGTATTCTCGAGATCAAGATATGGACATAGGTCAAGATCGCGTCTCAATCCGAGCTACAGATTGAGAGATATGATCATTATAAGATTTGTCCACCACCGTTTCGTTGGGCCGATATCGAGATGCTCTACTGCCATTTAAGTCGATGGTCCAACAGCTAGCTAGGATCCCCGGTCCGATGACCGAACCAAAAATTTGGTTCGGCGCTTGCTTGGAGTCGTGGCTTGAAAATATCGAGACTGCTTGGAGTCGGCCCGATGACCGAACCAAAACTTTGGTTCGACGCTTGCTTGGAGTCGGGCCTTGAAAATCTGGAGTCTGCTTGGAGTCGGTTGGATTACCAAACAAAAACTTTGGTTCGACACTTTCTTGGAGTCCGGACTTGAAAATCTCAAGTCTTCTTGAAGTCGGCCCGATGACCGAACCAAAAATTTGGTTCGGCACTTGCTTGGAGTCGGAGCTTGAAAATACCGAGTCTGCTTGGAGTCGGCCTAATGACCGAACCAAAACTTTGGTTCGGCGCTTGCTTGAAGTTGGGCCTTGAAAATCTGGAGTCTGCTTGGAGTCGGTTGGATTACCGTACCAAAACTTTGGTTCAGTGCTTTCTTGGAGTTGGGGCTTGAAAATCTCAAGTCTGCTTGGAGTAGGCCCGGTGACCGAACCAAAAGTTTGGTTCGGCACTTGCTTGGAGTCGGAGCTTGAAAATATCGAGTCTGTTTGGAGTCGGCCTGATGACCGAACCAAAACTTTGGTTCGACGCTTGCTTGGAGTCGGACTTTGAAAATCTGGAGTCTGCTTGGAGTCGGTTGGATTACCGAACCAAAACTTTGGTTCGGCGCTTGCTTGGAGTCGGGGCTTGAAAATCTCAAGTCTGCTCGGAGTTGGCCCGTTGACCGAACTGAAACTTTGGTTCGGCGATTGCTTGGAGTTGGGCCTTGAAAATCTGGAGTCTGTTTGGAGTCGGTTGGATTACCGAACCAAAACTTTGGTTCGACGCTTGCTTAGAGTCGGGCCTTGAAAATCTGGAGTCTGCTTGGAGTCGGTTGGATTATCGAACCAAAACTTTGGTTCGGCGTTTGCTTGGGGTCGGGGCTTGAAAATCTCAAGTTTGCTTGGAGTCGGCCCGATGACCAAACTAAAACTTTGGTTCGGTGCTTGCTTGGAGTCGGACCTTGAAAATCTAGAGTCTCCTTGGAGTCGGTTGGATTACCGAAGAAATCTTCGGTTCGGCGCTTGCTTGGAGTCTGACCTTGAAAATCTCGAGTCTGCTTAGAGTCGGTTGGATTACCGAACCAAAACTTTGGTTCAGCGCTTGCTTGGAGTCGGGGCTTGAAATCTCGAGTCTGCTTGGAGTCAGCCCGATGACCGAACCAAAACTTTAGTTCGTTGGTTGTTTGGGGTCGAGCATGAGAAATTTAAGGGTTTACTTGGAGTCAGCTGGGAGTAATTCTGCATGGAGTCGGGTGAAGGTTTGCTTGGGGATTAACCCGGGTATAATTGATTTTAAAAAAAGTTGGAGATTTTCGTCACGGCACGACGATACTTCGGGGATTTTCTCATGACGTGTTCCGGGGTTCTTGGAGGTGTACAGTGGTCGTCACAAGTGGAATAGCTTGACAATCATGTAAGGAAGGTTGAACCAAATTCCAAATATTATATACTCAGCTGCCTCTCCTCATACCTTCATTCTATAAATACTAAGCACATGGAATCATACAAAAAGGACGCTGAAGAGCGAAGCTTTCAGCAACAATAGCAGACAACTTCGAGACGGAAAAATCTTAGTTCTAATAGCATGTTTATTCGTATTCAAAGCTTGTACGTGTAATCAGAAGTGAAAGGGATAATAAAAGAGGAACAGTGGACGTAGGCACATTCAGGTCGAACCACTATAAATTCTGTGTCCTTTTACATTTAAGTCCTTTACATATTATTTATTGCAAATTAATGATTTTCTACCTTAAACATCCGCAACTAATTTTCATCGTACAATAGCTATATACTACAAACAATATTCACAGCTGTACAACAACGATTCGAGTGTTTGCCCATTTGTTGTGCAAACAGGTCGTATCGCTGATATCTGTGTACCATTCTGTTCGTTTCATCGTGCTGATCTCCGTAGTATATTCATTTGTGCATTTTGGTGACTGGTATGCGGTGAAATCGACAAAAGGATTTGTCATATATCGGTTCCATATTTGGGTCTTTTGGGTTTCCATGACCTTTCATTTATCACCGTATAATATCAATAGCCACTAGTCTTTTATTTTCCCAGAATACCACTGTTGGCTTTTGTCATTCCATCACTTCCAATTTATATCATCTGCTGGTCTTCTTTCTATCTGGTTTCAATGGAAAAATATATAATAAAATAATATAAGTTTATATTGATACGAATATTTTTGCACTGTTCGTCTTCCTTCTTTGTGCCACATGACAGTCTTTGATCGCCTGCATCTGTCCCCTTAACAACGCCTTAGCTCCGCCATCTCACCCTCGCCAGACACCACCAACAGCCGAACAAGTAGCTCGCTGTCATTTTTTGATCTGTTCCTTGAAATTAAATAAATAAATATAATAAAGCTATATTTAAGTTGCATGCCTCTATCGCTACTCGTGCTCAGCCTCATCACCATAGCCGACCTAACACCCAAGCATCCACCACCCATTCTATCACCGCCTGTCACACTGCAGCCCCGACCCACCGCATCTCCTCCGATCAACCATTTTCAACCTTCCAACTGTGGCTGTGCCTCGCCAAACTCATCCACATGCTCCTCCCTCCGCACAAATGCCTTGCTCCGACCAATCACGCAGTGCGTACAACACCTCTCTCCATCTTTTCTCATCTCCCTCACGCAAGCCGTACCATCATTTTGATGCCCCACGTTGAGACCCACATTAACAAAGAGAATTACATAGTAATCATGTCTGCTAATGCGGAGAATAGGGCTGGTTAAAGGCAACCATCTATAGCCTTGTCTTAAATATCTATTGAATATGTCGACAATTGCTATCTATTTTTTTCTACTTAAGTGGATCGATATATCCAATAAATACTTAATACAAAACTATAGGTGGCTAACGGATCTATCAGAACAAAATACCATAACTAAATGAATAACTCATCACAGAACAACAACATATATATATATATACACACACACACACACTCACATATACAATGATACATCTTAATACAATACCAATGATACATCAAAGTGGTATGACGACCACTCTATATACATGAGTCAAAATAATATACAATACAACTCATAAGGACAATAACAGCTAAAGAAGATAACCCAACATCCATGCGGAAGCATCATGTAATAGCTATATCCAAAAGAAATGCTTAACCTGAAACATACTCGGTCTGACCCGAGTGTAAAACACACAGGTCAGTCTAGCTAAACAAAATAGTGAATAACTATAATAGATAAGGTAAAGCATAGGAAAGATAAGGTATCCTCTAATACAAGAGATACCATACCCATAAGCATTATATTACCATCATAAGGAAAGGATGATTACTCCTCTTAATAAGAAGAAGAGGTTACAAGAGTATAGCCATAACTTAAGTATGTGAGCCATCGAGAATGAGATTCTAAAGATAAAATCCATCTAAATATTATATTCGCCTCATATCGTCGGCGGAATCTAAATGATATCTCATATTTCAAAGAACTCAATAAGAGTTCAAAACATCATAAATGAAATCACCATATGTATAACATCTTATGTAGCGCTAGGTTATCGATGTAACAAACATCGTAAAATGGTGAAATCACAACAAAGCAAAAAACTCAGAAAAACTCAGAAAACCCGGATTGGCCAGATCCCCGACTGCAATGCCGAAGCAATGCTGCACGTGCTAAACTCAAACGGCCGAAGCCTCTGACAAGGTCGCTAACACCTCCCAAAGCAGTTTGTCCTCATGACAAGATCGCTGACACCTCTCCAAGCCATTTTGTCAGCCCTAACAAGGTCGCTAACACCTCCCAAAGCAGTTCGTCCTCATGACAAGGTCGTTGACACCTATCCAAGCAGTTTTATTAGGTAAACATTGTGAATGTGTCACAAACTCACGGATAGGAACCCGAAAAGTGTTAACGTGTGTCCCATACCACACATTCGCACTTAGCGGTTTACTAGCCACTAGTCGATGCCACACTAGGAACATCATAAAACTCAGAAAATCATATCTCGCCTCATCTCATTGGCGAGTGATAAAGAGACACCATACTCGTCTCATCTCAACGACAAGTATTAAATGGCATTGTAACTTGTCTCATCTCATCGACAAGTGAAAACATCGTGATGGTTCCTCATAAACCATAAATCTCAAAATATGAAATCATATACTCAAGACTTGCCTTATATCATTGGTAAGTAAATAAAACATCGTGATGGTTCTCATCGACCATACTCCTACATAGGAGATCTCAAACCATAATACTTACCAAATAATTGACCATCTTAAATAATTCTAATAAATAGGAATTATAAAACTCAAAATACGCCATGAAATGGAAAAACATCTCAGAATCAATAATCTCAAATAGCTTCGATCGTACAAGTCCGGAATTAACCGAAATAGTAAACGCACATGTCCCATACCACGTGTTTTAATAAATCGTTTAATTCTCTTTCTCATACGTTTGAATAGTGCAAAAGTGTATGCTTTATATTTAAAATAGTTTACTAGAGAAAACAAGCTTTTAAAACTTTTTCCCGAAAAGATTAATAAAACCAATATTTGAAATTCCTTTATTATAAGAAATAAATAGATTTTATATTAGAAAAATAATTTTAAAATACTATATAATAATAATTTGAAATGTCCATTTATTTCAAAAATCACATCAAAATGGTTTACTGAAAACCGTGCTCGAAAACAATAAAAACAAGAAAGATAACTCAAGACCGATAACTTGAATTCAATACGAATTCAATTCAAATTTAACCCAAAATAAATTCAAATTTAACCCAAAATCAATTCAAATTCTATTTAAATTTGAATTTCAAATTCTCCAAATATAGCTAGCCTATTGATAGGCATCATAGCTCTCAAAAAATCTCAAAAACAACATCAAAATCGAACAAGAATGAGAGCAAAAATAAGTTAATACAATTCTCAGGTTAATGATTGTTATTGCTGTCGTTTTGCTCTCGGGATAGCAACAAACAAACATAATTTTGACCAAGCTAACTTTGAGATTTTAGAAAACTCAAAACATGAAACTTTTAGCACAAAGTCTAAGTTTTCCGGAACATCTAAAATTATTGAATTTGGATAAGAAACATGAAAGATATGGCCAATATAATTCTCAAATTTTATATTCACTGTCACTGTGGTTTATTCTCAGGGCAGCAGCGAAGAAATAAGGTTTCGACTATCTTAACCTTAAATTTTGTAAAACTCAAAACATGAAAGTTTTAGAAAATATTCTAAGCTTTCCAAAACATCAAGAATTATCTAAATCCAACTAGAAACGAGAAAGATACGCCTAATTTACTAACTATATTTAGTTTAGATAGTGTAATTATCAAAGTGACAGAGCTGGGAATTTATGATAGAATTTCAATCAACCTATGCTCAAAATTTTCAAATATGTTCAACATCAAAGTTGTCATATATAAAGTAAGCTTTCCAAAACATTAAAAATTATTGAATTCTGATTTAAAACGTAGAAGAGATGGCTAAATCAATTTCAGATTCAAACTTAGGAAATTTAGTTAAAGACAGAATTGTACTCTTATTTTCAATTCTATTTCAGGTCAATAAAATTGCGAAATCTTGTAAAGTAACCAAAATAAAAACTGTTCCTTATTGAATCTAGTTTCTAACAGAAAAAGATTGACCTCAAACAGATAAGAAACGTGAAAGTTATTGTTGTTTTACTTCAGCGCATTCCTATTATATTTCAGCAATCATCCAAAGTAAGCATTATGTATAGTTATAGTAAACGATTTCTTCCTCATCTTTGCAATTACAGTCAAGATTTAGCTAGAAATGTGAGTTAATAAACTCATCTTTGCAAATAGAAGATCAAACTTGAGCAAAGTTGAAGAAAGTTGACGGCTTTGAGTTAGAACAAGCTTTAGGAACCCGTATAATAATAGAACAGAGACGTGCAACCAAGAAAAACCAATTACAAACAATCAACTTTTGCAAAATTAAAATTTGATGAAGTAGAAATGGGTTTTTTTAGTGATTACCTGAATATAGTGCCTTAGTTTGATTAATTTCAGCAAATAATTGAAAATTTTGGTGGATTTGAGCCTAGGTTTGAAAGAGGAAAAATGTTTTCCTGTTTTCTCTTTTCTTTTGTTTTCTGTGAATGAGATTGTATTGTACGTACATTATTTTGAGAAGAAAGACTTTCTTATTCAGGCCAGTTTAGGTAAATGGGCTTAGACCCAATAACAAAAAGAATTTGTTAATTCTAATTATCACTTAAACACATGTACACTTGTATAAACGAACCAAAACAACATATATTAACAAGATTTCAACACAATAAAATTATACAATCATATTTCCATATTTAATAAAATATTTTACAACAAATAAAAGATAATTTTATCTATAAAAATTATTTTTCATTATTAAAACTCTTATTTTAACTAAATACACAATTTACACTATAATTTACACAAAATACTATTTTTAACACCAAAAATTACACAAAAATTATTTTCTTGCATAATTAAATTCAAATAACCATATTAACATCATTTTTACCTTCAAATATTATTTTTAAACAAAATTCCATCTTTTTATCTATAATATACATCTATTAAATTTTAACACTTCACTAAAATTTACAAAAATCAATATTTGGCAATAATTTGCAAAATTATTGCATTTTATCAAATTAAAATCCTATAATGCTCATTTTCTTCCAAAATAACATAATAAAGTTTTTAAAACTTTATTTTCAATATTTTACATTTATTTCAACAAATTATATAGAATTAATCCTTTTTATCTTTTATTTAATTCAATAAATCACCAAATTAACATATTTCCATTTTTCACCAATTTCCTTCACCCTCCAGCATCCCTTCCCACCTTCCTCCTCCTATACTTCTAGTTCGCCCGCCACTAAGACAACCACCGTGCCTTCGTCACCCTTCAACCAGCCCACAACCGAACTCTAAAAAAAATGAAATAATGATAGGTTGCATGAAATAACTGTCACGTCTTCCCATGCCGCCGAACAGTTCGCCTTCACTCCTCAGCCCGACCAAATCAGGTGCAGCAACACCCCTTTTGCTCTTCTCACCTCTTTATATATATAGTGTATATGCTGCTTAGTTTGCTTCCATATCTAGCCTTCCCGCTTGTTTACTATTTTCTTTATAAACATATATACTAAGTTTATTTGAAGTTATAAACTGCAATGTTTTGAAAACTGCAATGTTTTTGAAGTTATGGTTTATACATAGTTAATTTTGAAAGCAAGAAGGCTTTTAAAGATTATCGACTGTGCATATATAAAAAAAGGGAAAGAATGTATTTCATATTTTGAGTATATATATATATATAAATATAGTTATATATATATAATGTTTAAGGATTTATATCAATTTATGTTAATACGTTTGAAATAGATTTTGTGACAATGAATATATGTATAATATGTTAATATGTATTTGAATTTACGTTATTATTTTAAAATAGATTTTTGTGATAAATTTTTTATATATATAAAAATATATTATATATATATTACTATCTGTTTTCATCGAATTCTAGATCGTGCTGTTTTGTTTCACCGCTGTCCGGATTCGTTCAGCAGTAGTTTTCTAGCCTTGTCGCTTATCCGTGTGCGTGTCCGTGTCACTGTTCCCATTCTCTAGCCTCGAAAGGTGAGCAATCACTCACGATTAACATTCTTATATTCAGTAAATTTAATTCACATAAAATGACGATTGAAATATGCTGTTAAATTTGATTGTTCAGTTATTTAATTGTTAAATATGATATGCCATTATCTGCAATTTTTTACCTATGACATATGACACCACAACCTATTGTATATGTTATATTTAAATTTGTTACTGATGATATATGCCTGTTGTTGATATGTTATATATTATTATCATATTGTTCTCACTCTGCAAGTTCCCTGTTGTTTAGAATTCCCTATGGGTTGAAATGATACATACCCAAACAATCTTATAGATTAGAGGAACATCATTATGCGTCGAAATGATAAACCCAAGCGATTTTCATTGATTTTAAATTTTGGGATTGCGGGTTGAAATGATATATACCCGTAAATATTAAATTTAAATGCGGATTGAAATGATAAATATCCGTATCGCTTGACCATAGGATAGAAAATTATATACGGACACCATTGGTCTATTTTTGAAAATGATTTCCAAGGTTTGAAAGGAAATATACGGGTTTTGATAAATATTGATTTTTAAAAATAAGATAAAGATTTTAATTTTAATATATGTGTAAAAGTTAGATTTTTAAAATTATATGTTTTGGATATTTTAAAATTATAAGTTAAGTTCTAAAATGAAAATTATAAAATTTTACTTATAACTTTATTATTTTTAATAAATATATATAATAAGATTTAAAAATAGATTTAATAATAATAGGATTTGATTTAATAATAACTAATATAATAAAATTTATTAAAAATTTAATTTAACTAATAATATATATAATATGTTAAGTATTTATTTAAATTATATTTTTGTAATAACTTTTAGTAAATGGAGGTTGGAAAGATAAACTTAAATAAGAATTGATTTATAATTGAATTTGTTTAGAACTGAATTTAAATAAGGTTTGATTTAAACTTATTGATTTTGAGATTTAAAGATATGTTTTATAACTTGATAAATTGATTTTGATTAAAGAGGACTTAATGAATAGTTTTAAATTTAAATAAAATTGAATTTGAATATTTATTTTTGATTTAAATTTGTAATTTGATATTTTATTTAATGTTTAACTAAAGCTGATTAAATGAATATTTCAAATTTAAATAAAATTGAAATGATCGAATATTTAATTTTGATTTAAATTTGTAATCGAGGATTTTATTTAAATGTTATTAAAAGCAATTAAGTGAATATTTCAAATTTAAATAAAATTAAAGTTGAATTTTGGGGTATAAATGAAATTTATCAAATTGAATTATTGTAAATGGTCTGAATATTTAAACTTTGAAACCTATTGGATTGGAAGTGGTTTAAATTTCAAATCGATATAAATCAAATATGGTTTAATGAGAAGTTGAATTGATTTGTGGAATTGGATGAAACCATTCTAATTTGAAACTATTTTTGATAAACTCTTTTAATATAAACTAATTTTTATATATATGCTATTTTTTCTAAATCTATTTTAAATATATAAACTATTTTTAGCTTATAAATATTTCAATATATATACTATTTCAATATTAAACTATTTAAGTTGGAACTATTAGAATTTAGATTTAATGGATTTAAATGCGAATATTTGATATGATGGTTTAACATATTTCATGATTAATATTTTGGAAGCGAATTATAATTTAAAGTAAATTTTAAATTAAAGTGAATATGATTTCGAAAGTGATACGATTTCGAAAGTGATACGATTTCGAAAGTGAATATGATTTCAAAGTGATGTGATTTTGAAATGAATACGATGTTTTGATATGAAGTATGAATTGTTTAAAATAATAAATTAAGTGATTTTATAAAACGACTACGGTGTGAAATAAGCGTTTGGTTGTTAAAGAGACCGGGATCAGATATTGTCATACTCTCTGCCAATACCGAAAATCACTTTAACAACTGTGTACGTGGTGGAGATTCCAAAACGAAGTAGGATGGTTGGCGATGATTCTGTATGAGGTATTAACGTAGCCTTGACTCCCGCAAGTCAACTTGATGTGACTAAAACAGGAGCCACGCCGGGGCAAGTGAGGTCGCACCTCCGATCGGGCACATTTCTTCGATATCATTCTTTATACTTTGTGATTTGATTGGGTGCGCCATTGATTTTGGGAGTGTGTTTCGAGGTGGGCGGTAGTAGCTGCTATGCGTTACCACCAGTCCGGATCCGCAAAATGGTAGTATCCTACCCTGGGCATTGCCTTGCGTGCCTTGTCACATGCCTTATCATGCCCACTACGACTTTGGTTTGTACCGTACCTATGGAGTGCTCCCTGAGTAAACCACCAGTTTGGTGGAGCTAACAGTATCTGTATAGACTACGGGAATATATAAAATGTGTTAAAGGGGATATGGGTAACGCCTTAACGCTATTTTAATAGTTTACTTTACTTTAGACATTATATATGTAGCGTATTGTACTATGTATGTAGATAGTTTAACGGATCCTTAAAGGATGGGAATCCTGAATATCCTTTAAGTTATTTTGTATTTCAGTTCGCATTTCACTCGAGTTGAATTTACTGGTATAAGAATGTTAATCCTGACTCAAGTGTTTTGTGTTTTGCTTTATGCTCGGGTCAGACTGAGTGTCATAGCATTTGACTCACCTTTGGAGTTTGGAGCTTTGCTTGAAGATCTGCCTTTATCTATTCAGCTTCCAGTTATTTCCAGTTGTTTCTGTTCAGTCTTGTCAGATTACTTTTATATTTGAGACTACTCTGTATTTGGATATCTGTTGTATTTTGTTTTAACTCTGATGTTTATATATTAGCTTCATGAACTACTATTTATCTATTCCGCTGCTTATTGTTGTATTACTCCATGTTCATGATTCTGTGATTGATTTATTTACTGTATATGCTAAGTTTTGCAAAATATAAATTAAAAATTTGTTGTTTTGAGCAATTCAAGTTTGATATGAGTGGATGTTTGTCGATTTGAATGGTTCGAAATTGCAGTTCGGTACAATGAGCTTAATAGTTAACTCTAACATGACTAGTTTAGACCACATGGGCTGTTGGGCTCAAATACCATTGTTGGAACTAGGCTAGCCTTTAGCGGAAGTTATAGGTGAATTTTAAAAATAATTCTCTTATTGGATCTTTATTGGGCCTATGAAGCCTAATTCATTTTAGAACATTTCTAAATATCATTTAAATAGAATCTTTATTTTATTTAAATTTGTAAATGTATAGTTTTATTTAATTTATGTCTTTATACATACATATTACATAATTTATTTATTTAAATATAAATAAATTATTTATAATATTAATATTATTTTTCTATAAAACTATGGGCAATACATAAATATATGTAAATATATTAATAAATTTATATATATTTACACACACACATAAATATGTGCATAATGATATATATTGCTATATATATTAATAAAATACTAAAAATAGTTTTTTCAATATAAATGTCTAGGTGTTGCGCACGGCTCAGTAAATTTTTTAATTTTAAAATACATTTTAGTTAAATATCTGTTTGAAAATTAATATAATATTAATTAAACATAATTTTGGAACTTTACTATCAAATTTTAAATTTTCAATAAATCCTAACTGATATTTCATGTTTTAAAAAAATTTCAAAATTTGGTATAAAATGATTTTTCCTTTTTCGATCGAAAATTGAATATGAATTTAAAACTAAAATAATTATTTTTATTTTATTTTTGCTAAGAGCTTCTTTACTGTTGATATTATTTTACAAAATATGAAATATAATTTTCATAATATATTTGAATTAATATAATTTATTTATGTATTAATTTGATTTAAATAATATTAAATAATAATAAAATATTTATTAATTACTTTTCCATTGCTGAAATTATCATTGCTTTAATTCTTTACATAAAGAATTATATGATTATTTTTTACTAAAGTATTACGTCGTAACTAATTATAAAATATAAATTTATATAATTAAATAATATATATATTAATTGAATAAAAGTTAAAATTTATATTTTTATTCAAAGCCGTATTGAACTGATGTATACTTGATACATACATACATACATACATACATACATTTACATGCATACAACCAAACATCTTTTTGACAATATTACTTGCATATTAGAATCGCCCCCTAACTAATAATACATATAATATATACATATATAATAAAACATTATAATTGAGAAGTAATAATTATATTTTGATTAGAAACATACTTAATTCCAATACCTTGAAGTACACTTTGAAAGGATGATTTCTGCCCTTGAAACCGTTTTTGATTCAACAAAGAGCTAGTCTTTGAACCATTGACCACCAATTATCAGATAACGATTGAATTAACCTTATTCGAACTTGATTAGATGAAGAGAGACTGGTACGAATTTCGGCTAGCAAGCACAGAGGAGGAGGTAGAAAAAATTCCAAATCAAATTAGGTTAGAGATGTTTATATAGTGGATGGAGAGGAGAGAAAAGTGGATCTCATCTTATACACATTCTCCTCTAATCCGAGTCATCCAAAATCAAGCCCTTTCCAACCTAATTTTTAGCCAACCTTTGCACATTGTTTCTTCCAAAAATACTATCCCCATGATTGGCCTTAAAACGATTTAAGCCCAAATAAAATATTATACAATTGAATCCAGTTTAATCGTTTATCGATATCGTATATCGATTGATATATTTATAACTATTGTATATATATCTAATAATATTTACAAATCATAATCAAATTTTAAAATTAATATTTCACAAATATTAATTAATTTAATTAATTTATAACAATTACAAATTAATTAAATCCTTTGGTCAAAGGAGAATTCATCGTTCGATTGTGTGACTCATCAGGTGTAAATTTGGCCAGGATTAATATCGAACATTTCGAATTTTAACTTTCATGCGTCACTTAACAGGTGGTGTAATATTTGGCCAAATATATTGCTTGCTTGGTTAAAGTTCAGTTTTACTGTATTAAGCGTTACCCGGTTGTGACTTATACTTACACCAATTCTCTTCGTTAAAACAATATCACTTTGGATATATGGAATTTGGTATAGGACAAAATTCTAATATCATTTATATTCAACTTCATAGTCTAAACACAAAGTCTTTGGTTCGATAATAACAATTATTATTAACAAACTACTTTGGACAGAGATTTTGACATTGAGTTGACTTGAGTTGACCATTATACTAACCCTACATAACTAAAGAGACAAATCCTCTCTTGGATAGTGCTTCACTTCTAATACTTCCACTCAACCTAACTATAGTCACTCGACGGACACCGTGTCATGATTTGACTATAATCAAAGCAGAGCTTTCATATTAAAGATCCATAGTATTCTCAAGTCGAGAGAACCGTGTAAATCAATAACATTGATATTTTCTATTTGACCTTAGCTATATTAATCAACATGAAACTATCATGTGAGTCATTCAATAGTTATCCAATAACTATCAATATGTAACCCCTAACTGCTCCCAACAGTCATGAGTAATACACTGTCTAACATTTGAAGAGCGTTATATATTTTAGTCTTAACAGATACATCGATATCCACTCTCGATGCATCCTGACTAAAAACATTTAAAATGATGTGTTTTATAATATTGTGATACAATACTCATGATTGCAACTATTTTAATTATTATCATAAACACACCATTTCATGATTTTAGATTTTCTTTTACATATATTTTAATTAAGCAATTAATTAAGAAAAACACCTTTATTTTGAACAAGAATTGACTACATAGTTATTTAATTTACAATAAATTATAGAATTGCCCCCAGGACATACCCCTAACTCTATCAGTATTGACCCTATATAATTGAGGAGATGCGGCCTCTCTTGAATAGTGCACCACTTCCATTACTTCCATTCGACCCAATTATAGTCACTGGATGGATACCATGCCATGATTTGACTATAATCAATGCGAAGATTTAATTTGAAGTTCCATAGTATTCTCAAGTTGAGAGAACCGTGTAAATCAGTCACATCGATATTTTCTGTTTTGACCTTAGTTATATTAACCAATAGAAAATTATCGAGTGGGTCATCCTACAGTTATCTAATAACTATCAGTACGTAACTCGTGGGTGGCTTAAGCAGTCATAAGTAATACACTATTCAATATTGAGTGTTATGTACTCTAGTCTCAATGGATACATCGATATCCAATCTCAATGCATCATGACTAGGAACATTTAAAATGATGTGTTTTATAATGTGATACATACTCATGATTACAACTATTTGTAATTACCACCATATACACATCATTTATGGATTTTTTATTAAATATATTTAAATAAGCATTTAGTTATTTATAACACATTATAATAAATATATAAGAGAAAGAAAAACACCTTTATTACGAATGACAATTGGCTATAGAGTTAATTAATTTACAATAAATTATAGATTTTCCCTTAGTGTATATCCCTTACTCT
The DNA here is from genome assembly GCA_030737815.1 of Allium fistulosum. Taxonomy (NCBI): domain Eukaryota; kingdom Viridiplantae; phylum Streptophyta; class Magnoliopsida; order Asparagales; family Amaryllidaceae; genus Allium; species Allium fistulosum. The sequence goes on along the minus strand of CM060905.1, from coordinate 181,674,040 downwards.
ATCAATCTCTCACTTGCACTTGGGGCCAACTACGAAATCTCAATACCATCCCTTCAATCAGCTTCTGGAGATCCGACCGAGCTAGGCCCTTAGTGAATGGATCTGCTATGTTGTCCTTGATATCTTCCCTTTGTATCACTACCTCTTTCTTCTCTATGAATTATCCAATAAGGTAGAACTTCCGAAGAATATGTCGTGATTTCTTATGTACTCTAGGCTCTTTTGTGATCTGCATTGTTGCATTGTTATCACAGAACAATGACATAGGATTCTAGGTATTGGGAATCATTCCGAGCTCACTTAAAAACTTGTGCATCCAAACTGCCCATTTTGCTAACTTCATTGAGGGCAATGTACTCGGCCTCCATTATGTTTAGTATATATTGACTAGAAATACATTATCACACAAACTCCTTCATTACTTTTGTTTGATTAACATATTCCTAATTAAATTCAATCTATTTATCAGTATCTAATTTCTTAAGCAGAAATTTAATCAAAATATCTCCAAGTTAAAATGGGAAATGCATGTTTAGAAGATTATCACTTTTTGTACATGTTACAAATAACTAGACATTCCTATTATAAACATGGATGACAAATCAATGTATTTTTTCCAATCTTGTTTCTAATATTGATGTAAGGTACTTTTCTTTAGATTAGCAATTCTTTATATGGGGGTTGAACTTGTTAATTAGCTTACCACTAATATTTGTGGTCACTGCCATTGGTACCATTGAAGTAGAAGCTTTAAAGTGGTAGTTATGTAACGAGTCGTATTTTATGATCGAAGATCGTAAAATGTTATTTTTAAATTCATAATGGGTTGTATGATGTTATAATTTTGGTTGATATTGAGTAGAGATTGATAGAGTTAGGGGTATGTAACACCTTGCAAAATTTAGCAAGAAATTTAATAAGTAAAATAAGGCAAAAATGGAATTTCTGTAAATGTCATAATTTGATCACTAAAGTTGCACCATTGCATCCGTGATGATTTTCTAATCAACTCTCATATATAAAGTTTTGAAATCGGAGTTCAAATGGAAAAGTTATGAATGTTTATAGTTTTCGAGTTTAATATAATTAAACGGATTTAATTTGAAAATTTAAATATTTGAAATTTGAGATTTAATGTTAAAAGAATTTAACATTGAAGTAAACATTAGAAATAATGTTTAACGTAAAAAATAATTACGGATAATAAATATACGGAATTGGAAACAAATCGACTCGTTCCTAGGATAACTGACTGGTTGACCGCCGTAACAGTCATCCAATGGATGGCTACAGGTAATGAAAATCCTAGGCCAAAATGGCCTGGATTTGTTTTTCTTTAAATCTAACGGCTCTCGTTTCTTCCCATCTCTATAAATAGATTCTTATACCCCCATTTTTCCTCATAAAATTTTAAGAGCAGCAATGAAGCTCTTTCAGTTTCTTCTCCCTTAAATTTTTAGAAATGGTTAGGTTTTTCCTTGGTAATTATTTTAGATCTATAATTATTTTAAATTCCTTCTACTCCTCTTTGGTTTCTGATTTTAAATCTAATCTATATGCAATCCACTTGTTGTATATTCAAAAGAGGAAGATCTGAAAGAGAAGTAGAAGTGGTATTAATCAAATCAAGTCTAATAATAGGAAATCTTATGCGAGTAGAATTTCAATTTTTCCTAATTAGTAATTGTGTGGTATTTATTTGAATTTGATATATATGCCTAGAGGAGTTTGTGAAAGCAAACCCTAAACAATAAAATCCCAGAATTCCCCTAAGTAAAATGTCAATCTTATAATATGTTGGAATTGCAATTGTTTTATATTAATATATGACAATCGAATATGTTGTTTGGAACTAGATAATTCATAGTCTATTTAACTTTATCCTTTTAATTTCGCTTATAGTGTTAAGGGGTTCTAAAAAGTAAATGAATTAGAAATGGTGTGTAAAGTATGGATTAGATTAATTGTAGTTTGCACTGCTTGTTTTTATAAATTAAATAAATATAAATCTCTTTCACTCCAAGGTCGTATGTGCAAAAGTTAAATGGAATATAAAAGGCTAGATTGTAAGATCCATTTCTCGAAAATAGAAAGAGCAATTCTTATATATTAATATGAAACAAGTGTGGTGATATTCCATTTTTATTCAAGTCTAGTTTTATTGGTTATGTATATTAGCCGTTCTTATTTGGAATTTGGAGATTTGTATGAGTTCGACATTTTAATAAATTTTACAAGCAAATTATTACATGTATGATTAGGAATAATCTTTGAATCTTAGACCCTGTGTGTATATACATATTTATAATATTAACGTATTGATAACTAAAGTTAAAAACGTAATGATTATAACATATTGAACGTATCGATCAGAATTAATAGGGTAGTAAATAGTATTAATTTCTTAGGATGGTGGTTAACGGTAATTATGGAGTTTAATCCATAAATAAAAGCATAATAAGGGGTTACCTTATATGGCCTTAATTATTAATTATATAGGATAGTGTATATATACAATTAGTATATATATGAATTCTAGCTAAGTTATAGGGATGCGTGGTCCCTCTAAAGTATACAGAAGCCTATCTAGTTAAATCCGGCTACCAGCAGTGTTACTTTAGGGACCGATATAGGACACTGTCAATAATAAATAACCTCAGTAGATGCGAGGTTAGTTCCAATTCTGTAGGATAAGTCTGCCCAGTCAATCTGGCTACCAGTGCATACGAATAGCCAGACTAATTTGAGATGTCACTGTGGGTTATGGGTCATAATAATGCTACTGATACGGTCAGAGGAATCTTTAGAGGGATCCGCTTTGGGTTTAGAGTTTTTAAGTGACTATTGTAGTGTCCACTTATTTCCTATAAGAGAAGTATTAAGTGATGTGATAAGATTCCTTACGATGTCAGTTAGAAAGAACCATGGAGGAACCCGCCTTGGGGTTAGATATTAAATGACGGGGACCTGCCTATTTTATAGGTATTAAATAGTCAGAGTCTCCCTAATTCCAAATAAAAAGGTATTAAGTGATTTGGGTGCCTTCACTTGCATCGTACGCAACATTTGCATTAGAGTTTTGGTAGTTGGACTGGAAGAGCCTTTGGGCATACAGTTGAAGTTATTTGTATAGTATAGTTTTGAATACGTAAGAAATATTACTTATCTAGATGATACTGTCCAAATACTACCATGGTAAAACTTGAGATTTTATTTCATCAGACTTTGTTGTTCTGACTCCCTCCTCATTACAACATACATGTTAGAGGAGACAAAGCTGATTTTGAAGAAGAAGGTGTGATGAAGACTATGGCAGTCATCTATCTTTAATTTCTTTTTAAATTATTTCCATGTGCCCAATTTCAGACTATTATGTCGTCGTCGTTGTTTTGAGATATTGTACTCTGGAGGTTTTGATGATACGTTGTAAGACTTTATGATGATAATGTTATGTTCTGAAATGATTTTCTTTATGCAATGGGTACATATTTTTAATATTATTTTTTATATTTTCCACTATGAGATTCTGAAAGTATAGATAGATAGTTCTGTGTACTATGCATTGTTTAAATTTTATTAACCAACAGGCAGTCTTGGAATGCGTCTAAGTTTCGATGGGCTTTTTCAAGGTCGGAATTTAGGCCTGTTTCGAGGCGGGTTGTTAAAGGGTATGCCTTAAGGGTAGTTTTGTAATTTGTTGCATATATCTAAGTCGATGACCAATCTTGTTTAAAATAAAAGATGTTCATTTTCTATTATTGTAATGATCGCCTTTTCGATTCTTAAATGTCGACACTAATAAATCCACGGTATTCACGCGCCGAACATTCAAGTGCCAAAAAGAAGAAAAGTTAGGGTGAAATAAAAGGATAAAAGAAAAGGAACAAGAAAGTGGAGAACAAAAACACTTGAATCCCATAACAAAATGATAACATATAATATCAAAATGATCTTTACAAAAGAAAACTGTATGAATACGATAATTAGAACAAACTAACCTATCGTCAGCACAGACAGTTATAACTGCTTGTCTTCATAATTGCTGATATAAACATAAGTAATGCAGCGAAAATAAAAACTACGTAGGTAATCATCCAGCTCCTCTCCAAGAACTCCAATGAACATCAACGAAATCTGGAAATATACATAGGGCAGACCCGAGCATTATAAGAAAATAACACCCGGATAAGTCTGGTAAACCAGCGTGAGAAACACAAATCATATGGATTATTTAATGTTATAAAACCTTTCAAAATAAAGGTAATCTCGTAAGACCATGCCGCACATAAACACTGGATGGGTTTTACCTTATGATAACCAAACCATTTCATAAGAAAATTTATTGATATTAAATAATGTCTAGAGTTGAAAATACATAAGAAATAGCTGTGTTGTGCACGAGTGTACAACACAGCAATAATAAGTATACAAATCAAACCGCCAAGGCGCATCTTCTAATTGCGTAGGATTCCACGGAGACGCCCTCGTTGCTATGAGGCAGATCTCCTACACAAGGATCAGAGATATCCATCCGAGCAGCATTGTAACGACCCCAGATTTTTATTTAATTTAAATTAATAATTCATTGAATTTTGGAGTTAAATTAATAATTAAATGAATTTTTGAATAAAAATTGTGAAATTAAATTGATTAAATGGAGCGAGTTTCCCCGATATCCAAGTATATTCTGTATGAATCATTTCAATTTAAAATATTGTAAATATATAGATATATATTTTGACTTGAATTTAAAGTGTAAGTAAATGGTTTTAAAAATAAATAAAAGAGTTTAAAATTTAGAAATGATGATGATTTGAATTTAAATAACATTAATGGAAATAAGATAATTTTTATTAGAGTTAAATTATAACAAATGGAATAAATAAAATAAAATGAATATATAGATAAATCCAAATAACACGTTAATAAACTTTGTAAAAATATAAAGTGAATACATTAGAAAGATTTAACAACAAATAGAAATGTAATTATATTATAAAGTAGTATGAACAAAGGCAAAGCAAATATATTCAAGTATTCAACAAGTAAAAGATAAATGTGAGCAAAACCAACTATATAAACATATATGTGCACACCTGTCAAAGAATGAAACAAGAAGAAAAGAAAATATCTAGGAACACATAAAAATATCTAAGATCTTATAGACTAAGTATATGTTGCAGGTAAGAATAAAGTGAAAGCATAGGAGACAAGTAAAATAAAATAGATAAGTATGCAAACATGAAAACAAGTAAACAAAAGCTTGTAAAGGAAGACATCAAGATATATTCATATTGTACAGCCGAAAAGAAAAAGTAAATATCACAAGTATGGGAACATAAAGGACATGTGCATTAAATGTTTACCTCTCTAAGTATATACAACATCATCAGCCTCCATACGAAAATCTCTGGCTAAAGATTTAAAAATAGAAGCAAAGGAAAAAAAATCTTGTACTTGTTGTACAAATATATAGCCTGTACAACTCTTCCTCTATATCAACTACTCATTTCATTTTAGTCTCGTTCATCTTCAAAGCTAAGTGAAATCTGAAAGTAAAAATATCAGTTCAAAACTCAAACAAACAAACAATTTGAACCAATTCAAACTAAAGATCAACTCAATCAGGGAATCAAAAGAAGATTTTAGCTTGAAACTACATGCCTGGGTCAAAAATTTGATGGGCTCTGTTCTTCATTTTCAGAAAACTTGTGAGCAACTCTTCCAGTGAGTAAACATAAATTTTAAAGAGTTTAAGTTTATATAAAACAGTTTAAACTTCATTTATAAGTTGTTTGTATATGCTTCAGTTTATATATATATGATTTGGTATGCTCTGCATTCTCTGAAAACTTGATACAGACTGTATTTTGGTTAGGATACTCAAACTATCCTTATTTAAAGCATTGTTAAGTCTTGGTTCCTCAACAAGCAAGATCATAAACTTTAAATTTAGATTTTTAAAGGTTGGTTTAAACCCTGTTTTATAAGTTGTCATCACTGTATTATGTTCACAGGTATTCAACTAAATTTGATGAAAAATAAATTGTTGAAAAATATTAATTCGAGTTACTATATTGAATCTATACTAAAAACCAAGAATTTTAAAACAAAGATCAAGATTTTTAGATTAATATTGAAAGGGCAGTTCGTATATAAACAAATTTTGCATTTCTACAAATTTCTGACGACTTAATCAATTTTAAATGCTGAAATTTGTTATACAGCAAGTTTAATCATACACGAATCTAAGAAAAATGCTAAAGAATTTTTCTAATGCGTAGATTTTGAGGTCGAATTCAATTTAGGGTTTTACTTCGAGTCCTTACACTTGTCTGTAATGTGACGAGTTCGATTCCTTCTCGTGATCGAGCTTCGCGATACTTCGGGAAATGGTTGCTTGGGGTGTTGTCGAGGTGTGGTCGGAATTGGGTCGACTCTGGTGGCCTGTGCAGCGAAGACGAGACGGCAACGTGACGATCGTTTGGGGCAGTTTGGTCGCGATGGTTCGAGCTATGCTCGAATTCGATTCCAGGCGAATTAAAGGGAGCTGGGTGGTTGCGAAGCTTGGTTAGGGCGTCGACGATGTGGGGATGGTCGTGGTGTTGGTCGGAGGTGGCCAGTGTGATTGTGCACGTGCACGTGCATTTTTGGGTATCTGGGTAGTATTTTGGGGAAGACGAAGTTCCTGTTGCTCGAGTGTTTGAGGAGTTCGACTCGTGAGTGCCTCGGGTGTTTTAGGGGTTTTACTCGAGTTCGTGCTCGAGAAATTTGAGGGTAATAGCCTGTTTGTTTTAAACTGTAGAAAATTTATATAAGTTTTGAAAACAGCGGGGGGAGGAAAAGGAAAAGACTCGGGGATATACCCGAGTATCATTCGGGTAGGACCCGAAGTGGGAGAGATGCCCAGTTTTTATAAAAAGTTTAAAAATGTTATTTTTGAAATTTAAACAAATTTTATTATAACTTTCTTTAAAAACATTACTTTATAATATCAAAGAGTTTTTAGAATTTATTTAATCTAAAATTTGTTTAAGTTAATTTTAAAGATTTAAAAGGGTTTTAAAATGTAAATGGTAATTAGTGTATTTAAAAGATAATGTATATTAAGTTAAAAGGAGTTTTATTATCTTGGAACGTACTTAAGTTAATTAGGAAATTAAGTATAATTAGTTAATTAATTAATTAAAGATAAAGGTTAATTAAGTGATTTATGTAAGAATAATTAAGTAATTTAATTAATTAATGGTTATAATTGGTTAACTAATAAATTAGAGATAAATGAATTGGGAATTTATTAATTATGAAAATTTAAGGTTAATTAATTAATGAAGGTGATTAAAGAATGATAATTAATTGAGGAATAATTAATCAAAGAAATTAAAGATAATTAATTAAATGGTGAATTAAATAATTAAAGAGTAATTATTTAATAATTAAAGGTTAATTAATTATTAACGGTTAGTTAATAAATTATTTAAAGGATAATTAATTATATTGGTTTGTAATTAATTAATGATTAATTAACCCGGATTTGAAATTCATAAGTAATTAATCTAATTTGAATAAATCAGATAATTAACTGACCTTACTTATGAATATTTGGATTTGATTGGATGATTGAATTGTTTGATATTCTGATCTATGATGCTTTGTGATATATTCTGATTTGTGTGTAATCTTTACTGTAGTTTATTTATCTGAAATTTATATATATCTGTGATCTGTGAGTAAAAGATAAGCGATATAGTTTATATCGTTTATCAACTATGTTTCTGTATTCTGATATGTGATGATTCATTGTGTTGCACTATTGTGTGAAACCCTAGACTACACCTTTACACACACAAATATGGATTTCACGTGGAAATCGGTTAAGTCACAGATAATTTAAAATTTGATGTTTTTGAAATTGAAATTTTAATTTCAATTGATTTTGAAATTAGGAATTTGGGTTTAAATTGAAAAGCTTTTGAAATGGAATTTCAAAGTTAAAAGCTATTTTGAATAACTTAATCGAGTTTTGAAAATTTAAATAATTTGATTTAAATTTGAATTCAAGTTTGAAATTGAATCCTATGATTTGAAACTAGGGATTGAAAATGTTATAAATGTGTTTATCTGAATTTAAACCATTTAAAGGTATAATTTTGAGAATTTGGATTTAACCCAAGGATTTCAACTCGTATGAATAAATCAGATTTTCTGAAATGAAACTATTTGTTTTCAAAAGATAAAAGCTTTCAGATAAGAAATGAAATTCCAGTTTAATTAAAGGAATTTCAATATTGAAGTGAAGATGGTTTTCCAAGTTATGAATGAATTGTTTTGAAAAGCTATGATTTGAATCTGTTTATTTTTAACAGATTTAAAATAATGATTGGTTTAAATCATTTGAAATGAGATTGTTTTGAAAGCTGTAAGTTAAATCTTTGATTTAAAGATTTAACGAGTTAAACTGAAATGGAAATTGATTTCGAAAATCTGTGAATGAATCTTTTATTTAAAAGATTTAAATGTGGAAATTGTTTAAATCGTTGAAGGTTGTTAAAATAAATCTTTTTGTTTAAAGATTTAAAATGGTAATTTGTTAAACCATTTGAAAAGAAAGATTTTGGGTAATAAGTTGTGACTTAATTGAAATCCCAATATCCATATGTTTTTAAATATTTCGCTCACTATTCGGTTTAGCCGGGAGAGGACCTTTGGGTCGTATAACCCATTCCGAATATGTGATACGTCGATATGGATGGCATTTGAAGACCGGTGTTGAAGACCGGATATTTTTGAAAACGGAAGGATTACCGTCGAGTTACTCTGCATCGGCTGATCCCCGATATAGAGGTTTTATCATCCTTAGTGACGGGAAGTCCGGACGTGATTGGAAATTATCCGGATTTGCAAGGGCTTCGTGAGAAGTGCCTTCGGTTCTGTTCGATCCCGGAACAGACTTGTATGGATTGTATGTCTGACATTACACTTTGAGATATAAAGCCGATTTCTTTCAAATACATATCTGTTGGTGGCAGAGAATTTATTCTCTTAGCTTAACACCCTTCTCTGAGACGTACGAGCTCAGAGGTTATGTAGTTGAAATTTATCAGCGATATATCCCAATTTGGTAATGTGGCATGCTGAGTGTTGCTGTGTAATGATCAGTGTTTGATCATTTGCGATATGATCATTTGTTTGATCTTATATCTTTGTGATCATAGGTTGATCATCTGTTGACCCAAAGCATGGCTTTGTGAACAAAGCGTAGCTTTGTGGACGAGACTTCGTCAGGACCTCACAACCCGGAAATGGTCGAAACAGGATCGTTGCGGCAAGGTTATGAGGGTCGCGCCCTTTAGGGTATGTCATTTCCTTCTGGAAAGGGGTGGTATCATGGTATGGAGCCCAGATACTTACTCATGTGGATACACCTTCTTTATGATGTGTGATGATGGTTACGAGCGCTCGGATAAAGGTCCCAAAGGACCGGGTGATGGCATATTCATGAGTTATCTGTTACAGGGGTAACCCGGCCTTGTTTGGCAGAGAGCAGTTTGTCTCTCGGGACGTCCCGCCAGAGGCGTTCCCATGCGGCGGAAGGAAGTTCCTTAGCCTGACCATTTGTTGGAAAATCCAAAGAAACAATACGCGACGTGTACGGTTTTAGTTGTATTACCTGCTATGGAATGTGGCGGTAACCTGCTATTGAACATAGTAGCTATAGTAGGCATACGATATTGGTCGTATGTTGGCTAAGATTAATATTATACTTTCGAAATGTTTCTACACACTATGCACTAGTAATAATATCCAATGATTTGCGTAGTAAGCATGTTTGACTATCATAAGAAGAAATCTCCTCCAATTCTGCGTTTGCATTGTGTGTGTGGCGGGAGGTCTTATGGTAGTTTCATTTTCCAAAAGCATTGCGGATTTCAATGTTTAAAATCTTTTGTTGATTGTTTAAAGATAAACTGTTTTTGTTGCTCACACCAGTCCCATGACTGATCCGGAGTTTATTGTTCCCTTCCTAAACTCTGGGTGCCCACTATTTTCCACACGGGCAGTCTAGAGTTTGGTTTTTCAGATATTCAGGTTTAGTAGATTATCTGGAGCTAGTTCATTCATCGGAGTTGCTTATCTTGGAGTTGTGGATTCATTCTTGTCTGAAGATCATTTTGGGGTTATCACTTCTATTGATATTGTTCCACTGCTGTTGTTATCTTTTTTTTTTCCGCTGTTATTTGTTGTATCATCCCTGATGTATATTGATATTCATTGTATCACTCTGTTATATCAGATATTATATATCAATGTATTATTCTTTTCTTCCGCTGTGTTATTTACTTAATTGTGTTATAGCTCCGGGAAGCCAGATTCGGCGTTTGAATCTACGGCATTTTGAGTACAAGTGAAGTACGGGTGCCGATTTTCGAAGGCCGAGTTTTTGGACTCTTACATGTGGTATCAGAGCTAAGGTTGAACTTTAGCTCAGGAGTATAACACGTTAAGTAGCTCATTAGAGATAGAGTGAAGTAAACTCTAGAATGAGTATTCCTCAGATATCCATTCGTATGCCTCAGTAAATTCTTTTGCTATCCACTGATAGTGAGTGTGAGTGCAAGAAGAGGATGAGATAGGGGACAGGGGAATACGACTATAAATGGTCAATACCCTGTAACAATAGTGGAAACAAATTTTCTCTATCAGTCTCTTTGTTCGTCATTTTTTTTTCTCAATTCTTCGATAGTTTCTGGTAGATCCAGAAAGAAGATTCGATATATTAATATGGGACATAAACTCCGGATAGACCATAATTGTTTGTTTGGATGTATTGGTTGTTTTGTTTGCTATGGTTGGTAGGTATACTTTAGTTCTAAACTGAGATTTTTGAAATTTTATCCATATATCTATCTATTCTTTGGGATTCCGGATATATTCTACGAATGGTTAGTTATCCATTTGAACTAACCGATGCCCTGCATATTTCGTAGATCTGGATAACCCGAGTATCTTCTGAAGTGTTAAAACAGATTCGTTCTTGTATCTGTTATTGATGTTCTGATTTGGTAAGTCAAAGGCAGAATAAATATTCAGTTTGAGTTGATGAAATATTCTCCATCTATCTTTTTGTCTCCTTGGTAATTTCGAGGACGAAATTCTTTTAAGGGGGGAAGTTTGTAACGACCCCATATTTTTATTTAATTTAAATTAATAATTCATTGAATTTTGGAGTTAAATTAATAATTAAATGAATTTTTGAATAAAAATTGTGAAATTAAATTGATTAAATGGAGCGAGTTTCCCCGATATCCAAGTATATTCTGTATGAATCATTTCAATTTAAAATATTGTAAATATATAGATATATATTTTGACTTGAATTTAAAGTGTAAGTAAATGGTTTTAAAAATAAATAAAAGAGTTTAAAATTTAGAAATGATGATGATTTGAATTTAAATAACATTAATGGAAATAAGATAATTTTTATTAGAGTTAAATTATAACAAATGGAATAAATAAAATAAAATGAATATATAGATAAATCCAAATAACACGTTAATAAACTTTGTAAAAATATAAAGTGAATACATTAGAAAGATTTAACAACAAATAGAAATGTAATTATATTATAAAGTAGTATGAACAAAGGCAAAGCAAATATATTCAAGTATTCAACAAGTAAAAGATAAATGTGAGCAAAACCAACTATATAAACATATATGTGCACACCTGTCAAAGAATGAAACAAGAAGAAAAGAAAATATCTAGGAACACATAAAAATATCTAAGATCTTATAGACTAAGTATATGTTGCAGGTAAGAATAAAGTGAAAGCATAGGAGACAAGTAAAATAAAATAGATAAGTATGCAAACATGAAAACAAGTAAACAAAAGCTTGTAAAGGAAGACATCAAGATATATTCATATTGTACAGCCGAAAAGAAAAAGTAAATATCACAAGTATGGGAACATAAAGGACATGTGCATTAAATGTTTACCTCTCTAAGTATATACAACATCATCAGCCTCCATACGAAAATCTCTGGCTAAAGATTTAAAAATAGAAGCAAAGGAAAAAAAATCTTGTACTTGTTGTACAAATATATAGCCTGTACAACTCTTCCTCTATATCAACTACTCATTTCATTTTAGTCTCGTTCATCTTCAAAGCTAAGTGAAATCTGAAAGTAAAAATATCAGTTCAAAACTCAAACAAACAAACAATTTGAACCAATTCAAACTAAAGATCAACTCAATCAGGGAATCAAAAGAAGATTTTAGCTTGAAACTACATGCCTGGGTCAAAAATTTGATGGGCTCTGTTCTTCATTTTCAGAAAACTTGTGAGCAACTCTTCCAGTGAGTAAACATAAATTTTAAAGAGTTTAAGTTTATATAAAACAGTTTAAACTTCATTTATAAGTTGTTTGTATATGCTTCAGTTTATATATATATGATTTGGTATGCTCTGCATTCTCTGAAAACTTGATACAGACTGTATTTTGGTTAGGATACTCAAACTATCCTTATTTAAAGCATTGTTAAGTCTTGGTTCCTCAACAAGCAAGATCATAAACTTTAAATTTAGATTTTTAAAGGTTGGTTTAAACCCTGTTTTATAAGTTGTCATCACTGTATTATGTTCACAGGTATTCAACTAAATTTGATGAAAAATAAATTGTTGAAAAATATTAATTCGAGTTACTATATTGAATCTATACTAAAAACCAAGAATTTTAAAACAAAGATCAAGATTTTTAGATTAATATTGAAAGGGCAGTTCGTATATAAACAAATTTTGCATTTCTACAAATTTCTGACGACTTAATCAATTTTAAATGCTGAAATTTGTTATACAGCAAGTTTAATCATACACGAATCTAAGAAAAATGCTAAAGAATTTTTCTAATGCGTAGATTTTGAGGTCGAATTCAATTTAGGGTTTTACTTCGAGTCCTTACACTTGTCTGTAATGTGACGAGTTCGATTTCTTCTCGTGATCGAGCTTCGCGATACTTCGGGAAATGGTTGCTTGGGGTGTTGTCGAGGTGTGGTCGGAATTGGGTCGACTCTGGTGGCCTGTGCAGCGAAGACGAGACGGCAACGTGACGATCGTTTGGGGCAGTTTGGTCGCGATGGTTCGAGCTATGCTCGAATTCGATTCCAGGCGAATTAAAGGGAGCTGGGTGGTTGCGAAGCTTGGTTAGGGCGTCGACGATGTGGGGATGGTCGTGGTGTTGGTCGGAGGTGGCCAGTGTGATTGTGCACGTGCACGTGCATTTTTGGGTATCTGGGTAGTATTTTGGGGAAGACGAAGTTCCTGTTGCTCGAGTGTTTGAGGAGTTCGACTCGTGAGTGCCTCGGGTGTTTTAGGGGTTTTACTCGAGTTCGTGCTCGAGAAATTTGAGGGTAATAGCCTGTTTGTATTAAACTGTAGAAAATTTATATAAGTTTTGAAAACAGCGGGGGGAGGAAAAGGAAAAGACTCGGGGATATACCCGAGTATCATTCGGGTAGGACCCGAAGTGGGAGAGATGCCCAGTTTTTATAAAAAGTTTAAAAATGTTATTTTTGAAATTTAAACAAATTTTATTATAACTTTCTTTAAAAACATTACTTTATAATATCAAAGAGTTTTTAGAATTTATTTAATCTAAAATTTGTTTAAGTTAATTTTAAAGATTTAAAAGGGTTTTAAAATGTAAATGGTAATTAGTGTATTTAAAAGATAATGTATATTAAGTTAAAAGGAGTTTTATTATCTTGGAACGTACTTAAGTTAATTAGGAAATTAAGTATAATTAGTTAATTAATTAATTAAAGATAAAGGTTAATTAAGTGATTTATGTAAGAATAATTAAGTAATTTAATTAATTAATGGTTATAATTGGTTAACTAATAAATTAGAGATAAATGAATTGGGAATTTATTAATTATGAAAATTTAAGGTTAATTAATTAATGAAGGTGATTAAAGAATGATAATTAATTGAGGAATAATTAATCAAAGAAATTAAAGATAATTAATTAAATGGTGAATTAAATAATTAAAGAGTAATTATTTAATAATTAAAGGTTAATTAATTATTAACGGTTAGTTAATAAATTATTTAAAGGATAATTAATTATATTGGTTTGTAATTAATTAATGATTAATTAACCCGGATTTGAAATTCATAAGTAATTAATCTAATTTGAATAAATCAGATAATTAACTGACCTTACTTATGAATATTTGGATTTGATTGGATGATTGAATTGTTTGATATTCTGATCTATGATGCTTTGTGATATATTCTGATTTGTGTGTAATCTTTACTGTAGTTTATTTATCTGAAATTTATATATATCTGTGATCTGTGAGTAAAAGATAAGCGATATAGTTTATATCGTTTATCAACTATGTTTCTGTATTCTGATATGTGATGATTCATTGTGTTGCACTATTGTGTGAAACCCTAGACTACACCTTTACACACACAAATATGGATTTCACGTGGAAATCGGTTAAGTCACAGATAATTTAAAATTTGATGTTTTTGAAATTGAAATTTTAATTTCAATTGATTTTGAAATTAGGAATTTGGGTTTAAATTGAAAAGCTTTTGAAATGGAATTTCAAAGTTAAAAGCTATTTTGAATAACTTAATCGAGTTTTGAAAATTTAAATAATTTGATTTAAATTTGAATTCAAGTTTGAAATTGAATCCTATGATTTGAAACTAGGGATTGAAAATGTTATAAATGTGTTTATCTGAATTTAAACCATTTAAAGGTATAATTTTGAGAATTTGGATTTAACCCAAGGATTTCAACTCGTATGAATAAATCAGATTTTCTGAAATGAAACTATTTGTTTTCAAAAGATAAAAGCTTTCAGGTAAGAAATGAAATTCCAGTTTAATTAAAGGATTTTCAATATTGAAGTGAAGATGGTTTTCCAAGTTATGAATGAATTGTTTTGAAAAGCTATGATTTGAATCTGTTTATTTTTAACAGATTTAAAATAATGATTGGTTTAAATCATTTGAAATGAGATTGTTTTGAAAGCTGTAAGTTAAATCTTTGATTTAAAGATTTAACGAGTTAAACTGAAATGGAAATTGATTTCGAAAATCTGTGAATGAATCTTTTATTTAAAAGATTTAAATGTGGAAATTGTTTAAATCGTTGAAGGTTGTTAAAATAAATCTTTTTGTTTAAAGATTTAAAATGGTAATTTGTTAAACCATTTGAAAAGAAAGATTTTGGGTAATAAGTTGTGACTTAATTGAAATCCCAATATCCATATGTTTTTAAATATTTCGCTCACTATTCGGTTTAGCCGGGAGAGGACCTTTGGGTCGTATAACCCATTCCGAATATGTGATACGTCGATATGGATGGCATTTGAAGACCGGTGTTGAAGACCGGATATTTTTGAAAACGGAAGGATTACCGTCGAGTTACTCTGCATCGGCTGATCCCCGATATAGAGGTTTTATCATCCTTAGTGACGGGAAGTCCGGACGTGATTGGAAATTATCCGGATTTGCAAGGGCTTCGTGAGAAGTGCCTTCGGTTCTGTTCGATCCCGGAACAGACTTGTATGGATTGTATGTCTGACATTACACTTTGAGATATAAAGCCGATTTCTTTCAAATACATATCTGTTGGTGGCAGAGAATTTATTCTCTTAGCTTAACACCCTTCTCTGAGACGTACGAGCTCAGAGGTTATGTAGTTGAAATTTATCAGCGATATATCCCAATTTGGTAATGTGGCATGCTGAGTGTTGCTGTGTAATGATCAGTGTTTGATCATTTGCGATATGATCATTTGTTTGATCTTATATCTTTGTGATCATAGGTTGATCATCTGTTGACCCAAAGCATGGCTTTGTGAACAAAGCGTAGCTTTATGGACGAGACTTCGTCAGGACCTCACAACCCGGAAATGGTCGAAACAGGATCGTTGCGGCAAGGTTATGAGGGTCGCGCCCTTTAGGGTATGTCATTTCCTTCTGGAAAGGGGTGGTATCATGGTATGGAGCCCAGATACTTACTCATGTGGATACACCTTCTTTATGATGTGTGATGATGGTTACGAGCGCTCGGATAAAGGTCCCAAAGGACCGGGTGATGGCATATTCGTGAGTTACCTGTTACAGGGGTAACCCGGCCTTGTTTGGCAGAGAGCAGTTTGTCTCTCGGGACGTCCCGCCAGAGGCGTTCCCATGCGGCGGAAGGAAGTTCCTTAGCCTGACCATTTGTTGGAAAATCCAAAGAAACAATACGCGACGTGTACGGTTTTAGTTGTATTACCTGCTATGGAATGTGGCGGTAACCTGCTATTGAACATAGTAGCTATAGTAGGCATACGATACTGGTCGTATGTTGGCTAAGATTAATATTATACTTTCGAAATGTTTCTACACACTATGCACTAGTAATAATATCCAATGATTTGCGTAGTAAGCATGTTTGACTATCATAAGAAGAAATCTCCTCCAATTCTGCGTTTGCATTGTGTGTGTGGCGGGAGGTCTTATGGTAGTTTCATTTTCCAAAAGCATTGCGGATTTCAATGTTTAAAATCTTTTGTTGATTGTTTAAAGATAAACTGTTTTTGTTGCTCACACCAGTCCCATGACTGATCCGGAGTTTATTGTTCCCTTCCTAAACTCTGGGTGCCCACTATTTTCCACACGGGCAGTCTAGAGTTTGGTTTTTCAGATATTCAGGTTTAGTAGATTATCTGGAGCTAGTTCATTCATCGGAGTTGCTTATCTTGGAGTTGTGGATTCATTCTTGTCTGAAGATCATTTTGGGGTTATCACTTCTATTGATATTGTTCCACTGCTGTTGTTATCTTTTTTTTTCCGCTGTTATTTGTTGTATCATCCCTGATGTATATTGATATTCATTGTATCACTCTGTTATATCAGATATTATATATCAATGTATTATTCTTTTCTTCCGCTGTGTTATTTACTTAATTGTGTTATAGCTCCGGGAAGCCAGATTCGGCGTTTGAATCTACGGCATTTTGAGTACAAGTGAAGTACGGGTGCCGATTTTCGAAGGCCGAGTTTTTGGACTCTTACAAGCATACATCTCCGGTGATGTACCATAGGTTAACACAACTAGTCCCAATGCCAGAACACTATTGTGAACTACACGGCCACCAAAAGTCAACAACTCCGGGTCCAACAATCGAGAGCATTTCTAGATATGGGGTTGATGTATCCCCTTCGGAGTTAGCTAAACCCGAGATTGTGCCTCCTTACTCTGGTTTTTTTCAATACCGATGATGAGGCTACGTTTGACATTCAAGCACATAAGCCATAACTCAAATAGATCTCGAACCTCAATAGGTCTCGGAATCACACATGGATTCCCACATCTTAAAATAGATCATAAACAACTACATGTGTTCAAGCATCTCAAACAGATCTTGAATCTCCACATAAATTCCAGCATCTCAAACCAATCACGAATCTTTTCCAAAGCATAGAACATGTATATGGTTTTGGAGTGGTTATGGTTTCAAGTCATCTCATATAAGTGCACCCCCCTCTTATTGGGCATTCCAAAACAAATCGTTAGTTTCTGGTAATCTCAACTTCGGTTCTGTGGGAAATAAACTGACAATACATAAGAGCGAAGATCATCTCCTAATTGTTCAAGCAGAAAGATTTCCTTATCATTTGTCCTAAAAGAGCAAAACCAGTTTATATATACAGTATAACATCATCAAAGATAACTGTACCATATAATTCTCATGTTTCTTTTAGATATTTATAGAGTATATTTTGTTAAAGTTTGATAGTCGATTATTTAACTATCAAATATACAATCAATCCAATTAGAGGTTTAATTTCATAGGAAACCAAGCACGATTAAACACACAATCACGATCATGTCATATAAATGACTTTTAATCCCTTTTTAATCAAAAACCCTTTTTGTTAGTCAAACAACTTTTTACCTAATAAAACTTCTTTCCTTAATCAAAACTTCCTTTATTAATTAATACTCCTTTATTAATTAAAACTTCTTTTATATGCTTGTAAATATATATAATTTCTCTTTATAAAAGATGTATACTTGTATTCCACTATTTCACTATTCACTTATACTCTTTTCAATACATAAAAAGTATTCATTTACTTATCTCAACGGTATAAGTATATTCACAACTTACTAACAAAGTTTTCCTTACTTAAAATATAATCAAAGTGGTTAAAAACAAATGTTACTACAACATTGTTGCTATAAACCCCTCCTCTTTTATTAAACATATAACCTTTTTCTATCTTTTTATAAAAGATTTCAATACTTGTTACTATCTTTGAAATTCCATTATTAAAAATCTAATTATATTTATAATATTTTTCCACTTTAAAATATAATTCAAGGGCTTACAAACAAACATTACTAAAACATTGTTTACTACAAACCTGAAACACTTCATATTTAATCATTATTTTTAAAACTCTCTTTTAAAGTTTAATTACATTTATAAGAGCTTAAGACAAGTGTTATTTAAACATTGTCACAACAAACCCAAATCATTTCATATTCTAAAACCTTTCTCTTTAAATTTTCTTTTTAAAGATCTAATTATACTTAGGTTTTAAGACAAGTTTTATTTAAAATATTATCATAAAAAACCCAAAACATTAATTTGTACTTAACCTTAAGGTATTCATTATTAAATATCTAATTATATTCCTAAGTATAATTAACAATAAGGGTTAAAAACAAATGTTACTAAAACATTTTTTACTACAACCCAAAACCATTTTTATGCTTATCATTAACTTTAAAATATTTATTTAAAGATCAAAGCATATATGCACTTATTAGTTAAGGTAATATACTTTTAAGTAATTCCACAAAACCATTTATTTTAACTTAAACGTTGAAGTCCAAACTTCCTTTATTATATTTATAAAATGCTTAACTTACTTTTTAAAACCTATTTATATAGGAATACCTTTAAAATGCTTATTGATATATTATAACACTATTAAAACTACTTAAAAATTTATTATAATTATTTATATAGAATATTATGTAAGAATGAGGAATTTTGAAATAAATAGAAAAACCAAAATAAACATATTTTATTTTAAAAGCCACTTTGTTTAAAAATTATAATTAATTGCTAAAATATATTTAAACTTGAAACCAATTTTAAAACACTCTATTATATGTTATAAGATAACCTTAAAAAGATTAAAGAAAAATAATTAATTTAAATACCATTTTTATACAAATTATAGTTCCAAATAGCAAAGATAACAATTTCTAAAATGCCTTTTACTGTTCATTTGCATGTTTTAACATGTTGTGCTACAACTTTGCGCCTAGTTTTCGACGTCTTAACAAATGATTTTAGATCCATTCCTTTTACACTAGTTAGTATACTTTGGGTACTTGAAAACCATTATAACGACCCGCTATTTCGAACTATTCAAATCGACAATAATCCACACATGTCAGACTTGAATTGCTCAAAACAACAGATTGTTATTTTATATTTGGCAAAACTTAGCTTATATAGTAAATAAATCGATTACAAAATCATAGACACAAAGAACACAACAATACGCAGCAGAATAGATAAATAGTAGTTCATGAAGCTACTACAGAAACATCAGAGTCTAAAGCAAATACAACAGAAATCCCAGATACATAGAAGTCTCTAATACATAAGCAAATGACAATTATGAACATAAGTAACTGGAAATAACTAAAATAACTAAAAAGCTGAATAGATAAAGATAGATCTCTAAGCAAAGTTCCAGGCTCCAAAGGTGAGTCTCAAATGCTGTGATACTTAGGCTGACCCGAGCATAAAGCAAAACACAAAACACTCGAGTCAAGATTAACATTCTTATGTAAGTAAATCAACTCAAGTGAAATGTCCAAGTGAAATGCAATATAACTTAAAGGATGTTGGGATTCCATCCTTTAAGGATCCGTCAAATTATCAACATACATAATACAATACGCTACATAGATAATGTCTATAGTAAAGTAAAGTATTAAAATAGTATTAAGGAGTTACCCATATCCCCCTTAACACATTTTATATAAATGTCGTAGTCTATATAGTACTGTAAACTCCACCAAACCGGTGGGCTATCAGGGAGCACTCCGTATGTACGACACAAACCAAACTCATAATGGGCTCGATAAGGCATATGACAAGGCACGCGAGGCAATGCCCAGGGAAGGATACTACCGTTTTGCAGAACCAAGCTGGTGGTAACGCATAACAGCTACCACCGCCCACCTCGAGACACACTCCCATAATCAAAGTTGCGCACCAATTAAATCGCAAAGAAATAGAGATGGTTTCGAAGAAGCATGCTCGATCAGAGGTGCGACCTTACTTGGCCCAGGTATAGCTCCTGTTTTAGTCATATCAAGCTGACCCGAGGGGGTCAGGGCTACGTTCATACCTTATACAGTAGCGTTCACCAAGCCATCCTACTTCGTTCTGGATTCTCCACCACATGCACAGTTGTTAAAATGGTTTTCGGTATTAGTAGAGAGTATGACAATATCCGATCCTGGTCTCTTTAACAACCAAACGCTTATTTCACATCGTGGCCATTTTATAAAATCACTTTTATAAACATTTAAATAAAATCTCAAATTACACATTTTAAAATCAGAATCAAAAATTAAATATCTAACTTCAATTATATTAAATTAAAATATTCAGTTAATCACCTTTAATAAAAAATCTAGTTATAAAATCATATCCTTTACAATCTCAAAATCAATAAGTTTCAAATCAATTTTTTATATTTAAATTCAATTTTTAAACAAATTAAATTACAAATCAATTTAAGTTTATCTTTCCAACCTTAATTTATTAAAGTTATTACAAAAAATATTTTCAAAATATTAATATAAAATTTAAAAAAATATTTTAAACATATTATATATATTAGTTAAATTAATTTTTTTATTAAATTTTAGTATACTAAATTTTATTAAATTAAATCTTATTATTAAATTTATTTTATTTTATATATTTTAAAAATAGTAAAGTTATAAGTAAAATCTTAAAATTTACATTTTTCAAAACTTAACTTATAATTTTAAATTTTCCAAAACATATAATTTAAAAATCTAAATTTTACACACATATTAAAATAAAATCCTTTATGTTATATTTCAAAAATCAATATTTATTAAAACACATCTATTTTTCAAAATTCTGGAAATCATTTTTAAAATAGACCAACGGTGTCCATATATAGTTTCTATCCTATGGTCAAGTGATACGGATATTTATCATTTCAATCCGCAATAATTTAAATTTTACGGGTATATATCATTTCAACCCGCAATCCCAAAATTTCAAATCAATAAAATCGCTTAGGTTTATCATTTCAACCCATAACGATTTTCCCTAATATATAAGATCATTCGGGTATGTATCATTTCAACCCATAGGAATTTTCTAAACTAACAGGGAACTTGCAGTGTGAGAACAATAGAATAATAACATAAAATGGCATATATATCAATGACAAGCATATATCATAATCAACAATTAAAAATATGATATATATACAACATTTTATGGTGTCATATATCAGTTAACATAGGTAAACAATTTTAAATATTAACATATCATATTCAACGATCAAATCACTAACCAATTCAAATTTAACAACATATTTCAATCATCATTTCATGCGAAATAAATTTACTAAGCATATGAATGTTAATCGTGAGTGATTTCTCACCTTTTGAGGCTAGAGAAACAACGAGAAAGAACAAGATGCCTACACAGATACAGACACAGACACGCGGCAAAGCAAAGCAACCGAACTTGAATTCGAGAATTCAATGAATCAATATATATATAATATAATATAATTCTTTTTTTAATAAAGAAGGAGAAAAGAGGCTTGGGGAGTGGTCGGGTTTGGCCAGGTTGCGTTCAGAGGTGGCTGTTGGGTGCGGAGGGGAGGATAGTGCTGCGGCTAGGGAAAGAAATGGTGGAGGGAGGCGGGAGCGGAGAAGGCCGGAGGGTTTGGCACGCATGCTGGGTGAAGAGGTACTACGGTGGAGGAGAATGCGGTAGAGCGGGCTGTGGTGGAGAGGCCCGTAGGATGCGGGTGGTGGTTAGGTTTGGCAGTGAGGAGTAAGGTGGCTGGAGGCTGTTGTGATAGAGGGGATGGGTTCGGCGGTGTGGAAGGGAATAGGTGGAAAAGGCTATAGGCGAAGAGGCGGAGGGTGGAAGGCCGAGGGGTGGTGGGTTCGTTCAGTGATGGGAAAGTACTGGCAAATGGTCAGGGAAGGAGAAGTTTGAGTGGCAGACTTGCGTAGGCGGACTGGAGCGAAGGCGGAGGGAGGTGAAAGGGGATGGGAAGGTCTCGCCTAGTTTGGTGAAGGGATGGTGGCTGTCGGCACTAGAAGGAAGACAAACAAGGTTTCGGCAAAAAAAGTAGGAGGAGCAGGTTCTCTTCAAATATAAGAGCAAACCGATATATATAAACTTATTTTTTTTTTCAGAAGCAGGAACAGAAACGAAAGGAGCAGGGAGAGAAAGAAAGTGAATGAGTGAACCGATAAATATATTGAAACAATAGGAATAGTAAAAGCCAATTGTTGAACTCTGGGAATATTAAAGCTAATGGCCCTTTGTTTTCTCACGGTGGATAAATGAATGGCCACAGGGAAACCAAAAGGCTCCAATTAGGTATCGATACGGCTAACCATTTCGTAGATTTCACCGTGTATCAGATGCTGAAATGCACAAATGAATATACTAAGGAGGTCAGCGCGATGAGACAAACAAGATAGTACACAGATATGAGAGACACGACCATCTTATCAAAACTCCATTTTCGCTGCCGAAAATGATGCTAAATCGCCGAAAATAAGATAAACTGGGCTAGAGCATTCCAAATTTGGCGAAACGAATTATGACGTCAGACTCAAAAAATGTTTTACATTTTTCTTATGTAAAAATATTTAGATTTCAAAAATATTTTATTTCCAGCAAATTTTTAACTGAGTTTAAATTAAAATTTCACAACTGAACAAACTTTCATATTTTCTGATAAAAATCAACCACTTGCTATGTCAAAATGGACGTACCCCAAATATCAAATTTTCATTGCTAAATTTTATTGTTTATTTTCATGAAATTTTTTAGTTAATTACGTTACTTAAATCGTTAAAATTTTCGAGTCGTTATACTCTCCCCCACTCTAAACTTTTCATCCCGAAAAGGAACGAGATAAGAAACAGAATCAAACAGAAAGATAAGATAAATTCAAACAAATGGTACCTGAGACAAACAATTCAGGATTCGAAGCACGTATGGACTCCTCAGTCTCCCAGGTGTAATCCCGATCATCTGTGCTCGACTGTACTTGTACCAGACTGATGGATTTCCTCCTAAGCTGCTTCGTACCTCTATCGACAATACGAAGTGGCTTCCTCTCGATAGTGAGATTTGGCTCAACATCCAAATTCTCTAATAAAGCTGGCTGAACAATCAAGGATGGATCATGAAGATATTTGCGAAGGTGAGATACATGAAACACATTATGCACACCCGATAGCTTCTCCGGCAAATCCACTCTATAAGCCCGAGGACCAACTCTTTCCACGATGCGGAAAGGACCAATGAATCTAGGAGCAAGCTTCCCTCTCTGACCAAAGCGAACCACATTCTTCAGTTGCGAGATCTTAAGAAAGACATGATCACCCACTGAAAATTCCAAATCCCTTCTACACCTATCAGCATACTTCTTCTGCCTTTCCTGAGCAATCCTCATCTTCCTCCTAATCTTCTCAACCTTCTCGGATGCTTCTAGAATAATATCTGGCCTAAGAACTAAACGATCACCGGATTCAATCCAGCAAGATGGAGATTTGCAAGATCGTCCGTAAAGAGCGGCAAACGGAGACATCTCGATACTTGCCTGAATTCAAAAGAATGGGATTTAATTGATTTAATCTTAAGATGATATAAATTCAAATTAAAGTTATACCTGTTAACTGTTATTATAAGTGAATTCAACGAGATGGAGATGATCTTCCCAAGATCATCCATATTCGAGAACACATGCACGAAGAAGATCTTCTAGAATCTGATTCACCATTTCCGTATGACCATCAGTCTGGGGATGGTAGGCAGCACTAAGGTTCAAACGAGTAACTAAAACTTACTGAAAAGCTTTCCAGAACTTGTTGGTAAAGATAGGATCACGATCATAAACAATGCTAGACGAAACACCATGAAGTCTAACAATCTCTCTCATATAAACCTCAGCTAAGCTCGAAGTGGTTCGATTCGACTTGACCAGGATAAAATGAGCGGATTTGGTCAATCGATCGACAACTACCCAAATACTCTTGTTACCCCTTCTAGTCCTCAATAATCCATCAATAAAGTCTATAGAAACCTGATCCCACTTCCAAATGGGAACCTCAAGGGGTTGCAGCAATCCGGTGGTCTTCTGGTGATTAGCCTTAACCTGTTGACAAGTGGCACACCTACTAACATAAATGGAGATATCTCACTTCAAACTACTCCACCAATACAGTCTCTTCATATTCTGAAACATCTTCATGACACATGGATGGATACAGAGTCTAGACCGATGATTCTCCCTAAGAACCTCTTGCCTCAATTCGTCGACATTCGGAACACAAATTCGGTTATTAATCCTTAAAACTCCATTTTGATCAATTTGTGCTCCTAACTCACTCTGGTTATCACCTTCCCTATTCTGAATATTCTCCCTCATGAGCTTAAGCATCTCATCTTCATCCTGCTTGGCTGCGATACTATCCATAAGAGGCGAAGAAGCTACAATCTGACATAACATGGCTCTCTTCCGACTTAAGGCATCAGCGTCAACATTGGCTTTCCCAGAAGTGTAGTTGATGTCGAGCTCATAAGATGCTAAGAATTCAAGCCATCTAACCTGCCTTTGGTTCAAATCCTTTTAGGTGAAAATATACTTAAGAGACTGATGATCCATAAAAAGCTCAAACTTAGTTCCCAAAAGGTGGTGTCTCCATAACTTCAAAGCAAACACAACAGCAATTAATTCCAAATCATGAGTGGCATAGTTGGCTTCGTGGGGCTTCAGCTGACGACTGGCATAAGTAATGACCTTCCCATCCTACATCAAGACAGCACCCAAACCTTCTCGACAGGCATCGGTATAAACTGATAATCCTTCACTCCCATTTGGAACGGTGATAACAAGAGCAGAAGTAAGCTTTTGCTTCAACTCATTAAATGCAGCTTCACACTTATCACTCCAAACAAACTTAGCATTCTTACGAGTCAAAGCAGTGAGAGGTGCCGCTATTCGAGCAGAATTCTAAGTGAATCTCTAATAATAACCAGCTAGGCCCAAATAGCTATGAATATCGGAAGGAGTCCTAGGTGTCTCCCAATCCTAGAAATAGAATAAGGTGGATAAGCTCAAAGGAAGATAAGAAAAATATATTTCAAAAGAGAAAAGGTGGATAGATTTACATTAATCATGGCGACCTTAACCGGGTCAACCGAGATTCCATTTTCAGAAACAATGTGCCCAAGGAATCGGACTTCATTCCTCCAGAAATTTCATTTAGAGAATTTGGCTTTCAACTGATGACTCCTAAGAGTTTCTAGAACATAGCCCAAATGGGATTCATGCTCCTTCTCTGACTTAGAAAAGACGTGAATATAATTAACGGACAAACTTGTTGAGAATATCGCTGAAAAAACGATTCATGAGATCGACGAAGAAGGAAGGAGCATTGGTTAATCCAAAGGGCATGACTAACCATTCATAGAAACCATTCTCAGTTTGGAAAGCTGTCTTGGGAATGCTCTCCTCAGCTACATGAAGCTAGACCCATCAAATGGGTCGGGTCTGGTCATAGTGGGTCGGGTCAAAATTGACCCGACTCATTTTGTGACCCGACCCATTTAATATATTTGTCAAAAGAGAAAAATGACCCAACCCATTTCTAATCAGGTTCGACCCATTTAACCCACTTAAGAAAAAATCCAATATCCTATCAAATAAAAGTGAAAAATATAGTTTCACATACAACAATACATAACGCAAATAGCTTCATTCATTGATATTGCGCAAATATATCATGAAATACCATAGATGGAGCTGGCAGTGCAAAAGTATAACATTGAGACTATTTAAAATGCCAAAGTACTTAATAAAATCATCAAATAACATCTAAAAGTGCAAGTAGGAAACATGTACAATACAAGTGAGAAAGAATTTCAACAAATCATACATCATAGAATCAAATTATCAGTTGCAGATCAAATTTTCAGTCCCTTGTAAATCAAATTTTCAGTCCCTTGTAACTCAAATTTTCAGTTCCTGTCAAAAATTTAACACATAAAGAATCATTAGGAGGATGCTCAGAATAAATGGTGAAACATTCAAATAGCATAATATTATACAAGAGTTAAAGACTGCTATGCAATTCAAGGTGAAGGGGAGGTACATCTAGCATGATTCTGGTATTTTTTGCTTTTGCTTCTCAGTATTGATTAATCAGGTGTGTCAGATTTATGGAACAGTACTCTATTAATTTTCTTTCCTTAACTATGCAAATGCTAAAAATCTCAATTTGTGTACATTAAATCAAGAAAGAAAGCAAGATCAATAGACAATTTTTGTTTGTGATATCTTCCATGATCAAACCTTTTTAAGTAATCCTTGAATTTTATTGTATATACATAGGCTCAAAGATAATATTGATCTTGTTAAGAGGAAGTTAAATGAACAGAGAAAGATTGCACAGGTAAAGCAAATATACTTGCACTCTAATTAATATACATCCTTTAATGTCTACTCACCTCTGTAAATATGGTTATAGCCTCTTCTACAGTGTTATTACTAAGTATATATAATGCATCCTCCTGCAATATTTAAACCAAAAGATACATTAAAAATAATGAATTGTACAATAAACACAGTTAAATTAAAAACAATTATCATGCAGTTTAAAAGAATAAAACCAATTATTACTAAACCAAGATATCTTGTTCTATAAGGGATAAAATAGGATACTGAAATTGTTGTGATTTCCAATATAAGAGTATGTCAAACTCTATTTTGTGATCAATCAACCCATCACTTAAATATGAATAAAGTTCCGATCTAGTTGAATTGCCAACAAATTCCAAATCTTGCTAAGAATCAAATTGTTCCAAGATATCTTCATGTTCTACTGAATAAGGACCCGTAAATGAATGTGAAATTCCGTGTCTTTTGTAGCATTTGTTTCAATAGGCGACTCTTCTTGCACTTTCCTTGAATATTCAAAGAACAACTCTTCCAATTTTCTTTTTACCTTTTCAAATTCTATGGTATTTCCATATAGCCTTTTCATAAGAAAATCGAACAAAATTTACTTTGTAACGTGGATCAAAAATACAAGCAATCGAAAGAAACACACTAAACTCTTTCCAATATTTATCAAATTTTTTAAACATATCGTGTGCCATGGAAGACATAAAATCATCACCATCCAAAGTCTTTTTTAAAGTTAAATGAACCATGACAATTTTTGGAAAAAACAAATTGGCAGTCGAATAATTTGCTGTTGAAAACAAGCATGTGGCATTATAGAAAACTTCCAAAAAACGTGTAATTATCCTGGCTTTCTCCCATTCTTCAAATGATGGACAATAAGTATAACTAAAATCCACATATTTCAAGCGATAAAGAGCTCGTTCATAGTATATTGCACTTTTAAGCATAATAAACGTGGAGTTCCATCTCATGGGAACATCCTGACATAATCCCTTCTTAGTTTTATCCAAAGAAAGACTGCATATGCATTCAACAAAACTTTTTTCCTAGATTGAGAGCCTCTGATATATTTTAGGCTTTCTCGTATGTTGCTCAAAGAAGTAGTGATGGATTTTAAACCGTCTTGAACTATTAAATTCAAAATATGCACCGCACATCTAACATGTAAATATTGACCATTCACAACTAATGATCGTCTATAATTGAGATGTAATCCTGAGAATTCAATGAACTTGTCGTTGGAAGATGCGTTATCCAATGCACATGAAAATATTTTATCCACTATTCCCCAACTAAGTATCAAACTTGATATCTTTTCAAATATGGCCGAACCCGAATGAGGAGGTGGCAATAAACAAAAACTAAGTAATCTCTTTTGCAAATTCCATTCATTATCAATAAAATGTGCTGTCAAACTCATGTATCCATCTGTATTGATTAAAGTCCATGAATTCGAAGTTATACTCATTCTCCACTACATGAATTCAGAAAATCTTTAAGTTTAACTTTCTCATTCTCATAAAGTTTTATAACATCCGAACGCGAAGTGTTTCTTGATAAATGTACCATTTCATCATTTAAATAAGAAACCAAATCGCCGATACTTTCATATTAAACAAAATTAAATGGTAAGTTATGCCGAACAATTGCTTTAGTCGTTAAATCTCTATACTTTGTTTGACTAAAATTTCCTCTATGGATGTCTTCCACATTTTGACCATAACATTTCTTTACATGTCTTCTCAAATTATTAGTCCCGTACTTATCACCACACATATATATTTCCTTTTATACTTTTTACAAAAACATGTACATTTTTCACCTTCAATGGTTTCATGTTTTTCAAAATATTTCCAAACATCGGAATATGTATTTCTATTTCATTTACTTCCTATGGAACTACTCATTGAATCAAGACCAACCTCCAATCCTGCCATGTTTCTTGTTTGGCTATAGTCTTCACCAATATTCATATTCTATAAGAAATATGCAAAATTTATTATGCATTGTTTAAAAACTACTTAATAGTGTAAACAGATTAATAACAGAGATATTATTATCTATTTGTTGGGCATCAATTATACCGGTTGCGCATGTTAAATTGCAACTAAATCATTCAATAGTATTTGCATTCTGGTACTAAGAAACCTTTGTATTTAAATCAATCAATCAACTTTACAGATTTCAAAGGAGTTATTTCGTAAGCACAAATGTACAATCTAGCTTAACCTAAGCAACTAGAGTTTTGCAAAATTAACCCACTTACGGTGTGTAAAGTTTTCATACAAAGAGGTACTAATAACCGTAGTTGCTGAAGCCATAAATAAAACAATCATAGATTGAATATACTGTAAGTTAGTATACTTTATATCTGAATGAACGACATGTTGGCAAACATAGAATGAAAGCAATGTTGCTGGAGGCATGATTAATATGCTCTAAACAGTACACATGTTAGGAAGTATAGCATATACATACTATTGAATTAAATGCGCATTTATAACAAAAATAAAAGACATTGATTGTTTAGTCTAGTCTGGACCGTTTTACTTCGATTTTCAAAATGCTTTCATTTAAAATCTACTTTTATTTCAATAGATTATTACGTTTCATGTTATATATACATTTAAAGAACCTGTATCCATCGTTATGGCATGTATAGTCAACATCTTAAGCACATGCGATTTGAGAAAAATAAAATAATAATCCTAATAGAACCATAAACACTAGCTAAATTCAGTGTGATAGTTTAAGCTGTTTAAACATAAATATCATACCTTAGATCTGTGCGATAGTCAGCAGCTTAGATTTGCGCGATATCAGAATCATCGATTCGCTTAGATCTAGAAATTGCACCACAAGAAGGGTTTGCTGCAAATGTAATAGATTTAAGATTTTAACTCTTGATTTATCCAATTAGTAACCATAAATTAAATTTTCAAATAGAAATATCACACCTCTGATTGATTGGAGATTTTAACTTTGAAAGCTAAATCGTGCGAGATTTGAAGAATCGAGAGAGAGAAGTCGCCATAGCAAGAGCATTTGGAAAACTGAATCGAGTGAGTGAGATAGATTAGGAATTTAGAGAGAGAGAGAGTCGCCCGACGTCATTTTTTAGGAAATGAGAAATGAAAATGAAATTAGGGTTTTGGAGTTTGGATGGGTAAAAGGGTCAAGCGGTTTATGTCATATTTTTAGTGAGCTAAGTGGGTATTGACCCAATTCAAAAAATGATTGAATTAGCCTAGACCCAACCATATTAAAATTGGGTTAAAAGGGTTGGGTTAAAGGGTCGGATTGAATTTTGACATCCCTACCCTACACCCATAATCAGACACAAGAATTAAAACAAGAAATTCTAGAAAAACCAAACGTCCAGACTCTATTTTTGAATTTACCACCACAAGTGAACAAGATGTTATTGTGAACCCTATGTGGAACCAATACACAAGTCATCTAAGAGCCAAAGCAAAAATGATCAAAAGGTCAAAAGAGAATTCGACTACTTCAAGCAGCTTGAGTGCTAGGAATACTTCAATTGACTAACATTGTTCCTTACATGGAACATGAGGAGACTTAACACCCTCACTAGGAAACTGATGTTAAGCAACATCTAACTACTTCTAATATTGATTTTTTTAGGTATTGTAGAACATAAACTTTCCAATGATAACATCACCAGATTTTTTTGTTACTTCAATTCGGATTGGAAGGCAATTCACAATAATGAAAATTATCCCTGGGGTAGAATTTTGATCATTAGGAACTCTATTAACTGGATAGTTAATTTATTCTTTGAGTCTGATCAAAATATTATTCTGGTTATCGTTAACAAGGGAGGTTTTAAATGTCTTCTCACTACCATATATTCTAAACACCTAACAATAGAAAGAGAAGTGATGTGGGATCACCCGACAGAGGGCGCAACAAATAATTCTTTACCTTGGATAGTTGTAGGAGATTTCAATTGTATGCTTAATAATAATGAAAGGATCAATACAACTAATACATTAACCGTTGATCAAAATTTCCAGCCTTGCATCAACACTAATGGATTAAATGAGATAGGTGCAGGAGGTAACCAATTTTCCTGGAGAGGTGGCATTAATTTTTGCATGCATAGTAAACTTGACAAAAATTTTGGTAATATAGAGTTTATTTAGAAATTTCCACATATTTCAGTCTCATTGCTTAATCACTCTACGAGTGATTACTCCCCTATTAGTGACAATCCTGCTTTTAATTTTCTAAATAAATTGAAATTTATAAAAGCAGCTTCGAAAAATTGGAACAAAAATACCATTCCCTTGAAAAAACAATATGACTTTCTCAGAGACTACAATAGCTCACTATATAGTATGCTGATCAAAGACCCCCTCAATGATGACCTTTTCAAGAAAGTAGAAATAGTTTCCAGATTGTAACGACCCGCAAATTTATCGCTTTAATAAATTATATTTATTTTTAAAATATTCAAATATAAGTTTTTTAACATAGATTACGTTGTCTTGAACAATAAATAATGATGGTAATCTTATTTTGAATAAGTATTTACAAAAATATATACTTTGGAAAAATATCGATAAATTGACCAAAAACCATTTTATCAATAAACAACTCTATAATTATCAGAAGTCGCGCATGGAGCTGGATACATACACTTATTTATCCATATAAACAAGAATATGAAATAAAATTATATATCTTATTTTTGGGAATAAAATGTATTTTTGACATCATCAATAATGACATCATATTTAATAATTGATTTACGAATTTAAATTGAGATTTAATAATTTAATAATTATTCAAATAATTGTTTTTAAAATGATAATAATTCATTTTAATTAGTTATATAGTGATAGTAAATCGTTTATAAAGGTATATACTTGATTTGAAAATATAAGAAAATTCGTATCGCTTTATCGATATAACAGCACTATTTGTAAACAATTTTTTAGTATTAATTTATATGGTTTTATAAATCAAATGTGATCATTTTATTTAATTTATAATAATGAGGAATTAGTTTTCAAATTTTGTTTACATTTATATGTAAATTAATTTATAAGTGGAAATGTGACCGACAATAGGAATTAGAATTCGTAACGGTTTAACGTATAAAAATTGTACAACATTGTTTATATCACTTGAACACATATCTAATATACAAATGCACACCCTAACATATACATGAACACATATATACAAACAAATATACTTAACATTTACATTATAATTTACATATAGTAAAAAGTATAAATATCTAAGATATTTTCTACCCTAAAAAGCAAGCATCAACTCACTTACACACCATTATCATCACACACATGGAGGTGTAAGGGGGGGGGGGTGGAATTTCCATGCGCCTTGATGGTGATGGAGGGGGTATGGACAAGGACATTTTGGTCCTTATACATTTGGATATTTATTTCTAAAGTTTTTCCTATAAATACCCATCATTCTTTGCATAATTTTACACACAATTCTACTTCATCTTCTTCCTCATTCTCAAGCTTTTCAATGGTTTTCTACCATAGGAAAATTATAAAGAAAAATACTGCAAAAGGAAATTAAATTTATATAAGTGTGTATGTATGTATATATATATATATCTGTGTGTGTGTGTGTGTGTAAACAATCCACTTCAAAACCAAGGCAAATCACTCCTTTCCTCCTTCATAATCCACGGCCACCACCTCTTACCACTAAGGCCAAACCCACTTCCATTTGCAAGCATAGGCCGAGCTCATTCAAAGGTCCAAGGCTCGATTCCGTAGGCTTTGATTCGATCATAACGAAGCTATGGCGAATTTTCATGAAGTTAGAAACCAATGAAGGTGAGAAACTCTATTTTTACATATATATGTGTGTGTATATGTATGATTATGATGTGATATGATTGCTATGGATGCTTAATATGCTTTGATCATCAAGTATTGGTTGTTTTAATACACTTCGATATTACACATGGAAATCTCTTTCCGAATCAAGTTATAAAAGTGACATGGAATCATTAAAACACTTTAAAATTGTTTAAAATGGTTTATAAATGTTTTGCAAGCATTAAAACCCAATTTGGTGAAGTTTTGACAGGTTATGAAAGTTGAGTCAAAAATAGGCACGTCGCGTAACGGCAGTTCGCGATTTCGCACTGTAAAAGTTTAAATCCATTTATATGATGGATTCGAAGTCAGAATCCATTGGAATAAGAACTTTCTAAACTCTTACAACATAGTTTTCAAACAAAGGAAAATGATTGAGATTTCGTTTAGTAGATTTTGAAATATGAGCAAATCAATTTTTCAAAATAGTCGCGGTTTGGCAATTCGAAAACCAAAGCGATAAATTATTTAAAAATGATATTTTTAATTCTTTAAAATATGGAATAAATTGTATAAATATTTTAAAATATTTTAAAAGAGATTTGAGTTATTAAAATGGATTTCTAAATGATAGAAAAGTTGTTTGATCAAATAAGCTTAAAAGCACTATTCGTAGCACTTTTAATAACTTTTGAAATATGGCTTTAAACTTAAGTACTCTTTCCCAAACCTTTTATAAATGTTTTTCAAATAAATAATTATGTATTTTAAAGATTATTTGAAGGTTCTATAATTTGTTTTAAAAGAGCTTAAATAAATAATTTAAAGAAAATCTTTTATAATCAAGTGATATAATCTTGGCTCTAAAAGCCAATGAGTAGACTGGAATTTTCTATTCGTGAGATCCGGATATGAGCTGCTTAAACTAAGGGGATGTTCAGGAGCAACAAATGCCCTAGCTCATCTGGCCTTTTTCCTGGGCGAGGAATAGATAAGGTCGAAATGTTGGAAACGAGATAAGTATAAAGGATAGAAATTTACAAATTTAATTTCATACAACTTGGATTGTATAGAAATAAACTTCTTATACTTGGTATTAAATTTTGAGGAGGGAACCATACTATCCATGTGAATTTAAAAGGTGATTTCACCGTTATTTGATGGATAATAAAGGTTGAATACGAAAATTGATGTTGAGTAGAATTAGTATAATTTCTATCGACCCTTTTTACTCAAAAAGGTTTTGCAATATAATTTATGAGAAATGATTTTTATTTGGTTAAAGAGAGGTTTAATGATCTCGTATATACTGAAAATAAATAGTTTTGAAAGATATATATCTCTAAGAAGATATTTTGGATAAAAGGATACAAATTAATGAAATATTAATCACCCGATTAACATCTTTTTATCGATGATTGGTTCAAAGGAATTGGGATCATATTTACTTTGGCACATAGTGCAGCATGATAGGGAGTTCTCGCTTTATGTTTGGTGGCGAGGAGGAGACACTTACTCCTACTTGTCCTTCGGGCTAGTGCAATTGAGAGGTTGGCCGCCAAAGAAAATGGCGAGGTACTAATGTGAGTCATGGTGGTTGTACCCACTAGCGGAAGGCCGAAGGCTCGTTCGTGACATTTGATATCGAAGCTTAGTTTGAGCGAACACCTGAGCCTGATAAGGGTAAAGTCTCATTAGAGATAGGGTTAGTAACACCCTAGGATGAGTAACTCATTAGAGATAGAGTTAGTAAAACCCTAGAATGAGTTGAGAGTATATTATATAAGAGCGCGTATTTGTTAATTATATAAAACTGATTTTTGTTTTAGAAGAATATGGTAAATGAAATAATTTTATCTATGATTATATTTTGTATGCAAAGAATATATTTTGAAGAAAATATATAGTTAGATATGTTATAAATTGAATGATAGTTTGAAATCAAGATTAGTGAAATAAGTATAAACATCTTGTGATTAGAATTTCATAGTTTGACTGTAAGATGTTTAATAATAACACTAAGAAGATTAAGACTAATACTTTGGAAAAGGATTTGAATAATGAGAACTTTTATCTAGGAAGAGAATTTTCAAAGGATTTTATTTGAAATATTCTAAGCATTGGTTTGGGAGAAACAATGTCATGTGCTTAACAAACTACCACCCTTAACATTGCACAGTTAAAATGGATTTATGATGGGATAAACTTGGATTTATAATCTAAAGATTTAGCTATGACAATCAAAATGCTTAATATCTAATTGTTTGTTGTTGTTAATTGTAGAAACCCTCAAGCTATAAGAGAAAGCATTCAAAAGGGGAGACCTCAAGAGCAAACTGGGGTGAGAAGAATGATCTAATCATTCTTTCGAGTGATGAGAAGGAACGGGGAAATGGCTATTAGGAATATTAAGCCAATTATTAAAGGAGAATTTGATCCATAAACCCGACTAGATAAAGTCGGTTACCCTGTGGCCGAAATTCCTATCTCTTCCCCAACTCCAGAACTTATTATAGTGTCTAGTGACGAAGAGACCCCTCAGGCCTCAGAAATAATGTGGATCGCTGACTTAGAAAGTTCAGAACTTGAACCGGAAGAAGAAATTCTTGAGCAGGAGCCAATGAAAGAAGAATATGAACCTAAAGAGGACCCAAACACTATTATATCCCATGAATCAAACAACAACAGTAGAGACAGTAATGTCATATGGGAGATGGATGATGACCATATTATTTGGCGCGAGGAGTTGTCAAATTCCCCTATTCATTGGGACAGCATGGAAGATGAATAGGAAGAATTTGTGGATCCCGAGGAAGAAGAAGTGCAAGGTTTAGAAGAGTTAGAAGAAGGAGAAATTATACGAGAAATGCCAACCGGACTTGGCCATGTGCCATGGAACCACCCCTGGTTACTATATGAAATGGAATGATACAACAAATTGAGAACGAAAACGAAGCCAATAATGAATAAGATGATAGTGATAACGATGGAGAAGTCTTATTTGATTTTGGATACGAAAGTGGACCGTCAGCGTCAGACTTTGAGGAGTGATTATGATTGGAAAATTTGGAAACACCTATCTAGTATTACGTAGTAGCATATATATGTATGGCTTGTATGGTAGTTATGTTTGTGTCGGTATTTTGAAAACCCAAGTAGAAGGACTTAAGAATGGTTTAAGTATGTGGGGAGAAATGATGTGTGTAAGATAAGGATGAATGTAAAATATTAAGCATGAATAATTTAATTATGTCCTTTGTTTATGGCTTTCTTCAAATGTAAATACACAAATCACATAAGAAAATTTCATATATATCTTTATGAAATGGTTAAAAAACTTAAACCAATATTTTCTAAATATTTTGGAAAGATAAAAAGTATATGCATTTTACGTGAATTATTTCGTAACACAAATTTGGCCTAAAGATTGGAATATAGGATTTTGATATCCAAAAAGGATTTATCACTCAATGCTTTAAGGCAAACATTGATGAGGATTTGTAGTTGGATCCTTACATTTTCTATCATAATTGAGAGTTATGCAAGGTAAACAGAAGTTTTCGAGCATGATCAAAGTTCACACTAGAGAATCGAAGGATCAATACTAGTTCAAAAGTAAAGCTGTATATTCGAATAGTAGATCAAATCAGATATTACGTACGTATAATCTATATACATTATACAAGTGTAAGTTTTAAAAAACAAATATTTTGGGCAAACACCTTTGAGTTTTGCGTTGTAATATCGAGGATGAAATTCTTTTAAGGAGGGGAGTCTGTAACGACCCGCAAATTTATCACTTTGATAAATTATATTTATTTTAAAAATATTTAAATATAAGCTTTTTAATATAGATTATGTTGTCTTAAACAATAAATAATGATTGTTATCTTATTTTGAATAAGTATTTACAAAATATATACTTTGGAAAAATATCGATAAAATGACCGAAAACCGTTTTATCAATAAACAGCTCTATAATTATCAAAAGTCGTGCACGGAGTTGGATACAATACACTGATTTACCCATACAAAAAAGAATATGAAAAAAATTATTTATTTTATTTTTGGGAATAAAATGATTTATGACATCATCAATAACGACATCATATTTAATAGTTGATTTATGAATTTAAATTTAGATTTAATGATTTAACAATTATTATAATTATTCAAATAATTTTTCTAAAATGATAATAATTCATTTTAATTATAGTAAATCTTTTATAATAGTTTTATAAAGATATATACTTGATTTGAAAATATAAGAAAATTCATATCGTTTTATCGATATAACAGCACTTTTTATAAACAATTGTTTAATATTAATTTATATGGTTTTATAAATCAAATGTAATCATTTTAATTAATTTATAATGATGAGGATTTAGTTTTAAATTTTATTTACATTTATATGTAAATTAATTTATAAGTGGAAATGTGATCGACAATCAAAATCAGAATTCGTAATGGTGTAACTTATAGAAGTTGTACAACGCTGTTTATATCACTTGAACACATATATAACATACACATGCACACCCTAATATATACATGAACACATATATACATACAAATACACTTACCGTTTACATTAGAATTTACATATAGTAAAAAGTATAAATACCTAAGATATTTTCTACACTACAAAGCAAACATCAACTCACTTACACACCTTCATCATCACACACAAATTAAAACTCCGTATAAACAAAATTTAGCTTATACTCTCTTAGAAAAACAAATTTCCACAAATTTTCAGGATTATTTATGCATTAAGAATTTTATGAAAATGCATAGTTTACCATGCATGGAAATTGACTTTGAAATAAAATCATCATTGTAATCATAACATTGTGCTGATTTGCATAGTTTGAGGGAAGCAAGTCAGATTGGCATTTGCGCCATTTGAATGGGTTTACTTATCTCTATCATGCTTTTATATGGAATTACCACCACTAGAGAAGAGGTAAATATTAACGGACCGTTTCGATGGCACCGTCATTTAGTTTCGACGGCCTCGACAGTTGTCTATTTTAATTAATTTAATTTATTGTATTATTTTAACTTATTAATTATAGAAGTTTGAAATTTGTTTAAAAAATATTAATTTAATTCATGAAAATTTAAAAAGATGTCTTTATTCAATTCTTTAATTTTATGATGGATTTTCGTTAATTAAATTAGTAGTTTCGATAATTTCCTTTTGTGTAATTCGATACTTAACTTTATTAAAAATCAAACTCAAACTGTCAATCTATGTAACTTTTAGTCCTTCCATTATGCAACTTCGATGAAAATTATGATGCGTAACTGTTTTATGAATTTAAAAATATAATTTTTAACCATTTTGTAACTAATTATGAGTTTATAAATGTATTTGACATTATAAATTCATATAAAAAATATTCGGTCGAAAAATAATTTTTTTGAAACTTGTGTCGATCCAAAGTATTTTGACCTACTTCCAAAATATGATTAAAAAATAATCAAATTTAGGATGACGATCTTGATTTTCAAATTTAGAGCCGCTCGTCTACATTCGAACTAAAAACCTTTCGTTTAGAGGCCAAACGATTCACGAACAAGATGAAATCTGGATCACATATAATTTATAATGTATTTATCCAATTCGTATGACTAGATTCGAAAAAAAATAGGTAGGAAAAAAAATTAGACTCAAAGTATACCATTTTCCAAGTAGTTATGTAACACTTATATATATTATTGGGACAATTATATGTAAATGACCTTTTTGAAGTCTAATTTTTTCCCCGCATGTTTTTCTTTAAATCCAACAATACGGATTGGATAAATGCATAATGTAGTATATATGGTTTGAATTTTTTCTTATTTGAAGATCGTTTGACCTTCGAACGAAAGATTTAACTCTACATGTCGATAAACGATTATAAATTTGAAAAATCAAGATTGATACTTTAAACATGTTTATTTTCTTTTCATATTTCGACCATATGCCCAAAATATCTTAGATGGACATAAGATTCAGCAAATTTATTTTTTACCAAATATTTTATTTTATATGAATATATTATGTTAAATACATTTAAAATTCATAAATAATTATAATATCATTAAAATTATTGTATAACGAATAAAATAACCTTTTTAATGGTTATAAACAAAAGTGAGTTATTGTAAACTTTCTAAAAAATTTATAGAAAATTAAATTTTGATAATAAATTAAATTAAACTAAATTTATTTTAAATAGGAAGAAAACATAAATTATTATATTCAACGGTTATCGAAATCCGTCGAATTGTAGCTGTCGGAAGCCATCAGAAAGTCGCATATACAGCTGCAGCCGACATCGTTTCTTCCTTATTCTTCCATCTCCATACCCTTAAAAAAATCCCAAACCCTCAACTCGATTCAAATCCGCCGTAAGTCGCCACAATCCATCAAATTCTTCAGTAATTTGCAATCTCCAACCATCAACGCCTTCACTTCATCAACAATCAGGTATATTCTTCCCCTAAATTTATAACTCCGAATTATGATAAAACTAGTGCTAATTTGTGCTTATTTTTATTTATAATAGCCCTTGATGGTTTTAATTGTATATTGATTGACTGAGAAATAATAATTTGGGTTATTAGTATTTAAATCTGATAATTAATGTATAATAATGGCTAATTTGGTTGATTAGTTTATGTGTGTATTAGTATAACATAATTTAGTGTTAATTAGTGTGTGTTAGCTGAAATGTTGATAAAAACAATTTATTTATATCGCTTTATTAGTTTATATCCTTGATTATATATAAATTTAATTAGTTTATGTGTATGTGGTAATATATAGAAACAAAATACACTTTTTATTGCCGTATGATAAATTGAAATTAGTGTTTACTAAAATATATTGAAAATAATAATTTTTTATTAGTTCTTAATGTTAAGAAATTTAAATAATGAATTAGTATTTAATGTTAATATAAATAAATTAGTGTATAATGGACTTTATTTTTTAAATCCTTTAGATTTATTGGTCCCGTCTGACAAGTATTGTATATGATCGTTATACAAGTGTTCAATTTTACTACAAAACAAACATCAATATTCATCTGATATAGTATTTGTTGGATTTGTCCCTATATTGGATAGGTTACAAATACAATATAATAATTACATTTGTGTATCATTTCATCTTAAACAGTTCACAAAATTTTGACAGCGCTTCTTTTTTGTTTCTTATGTACGTGCATTTGTGTACGATACGAGTAACAAAGGGGAAGTGCTGCCAAAATTTTGTTGGATTGTTTAAGATAAAATGGTTTGCGAAATGTAATTATCACCAACTGTAGAGAGAGATGTATTATGTAATCTATTCATCCTAAATGCCTTCTACTTTTTAGTTATGCATACTTTTATGAGTTCTACAATTTTCATTATTACTACAATATTAATCCTCAATTGTAAGAATATTATATGTAAGAGCGAAAGACTTATAATAAAGTATACGTAATTAAATGACATAACTAAAAAGTAGAAGGCATTTAGGATGAATAAATTATATAATACATCTCTCTTTAGTTATGCATACTTTTATGTGTTCTACAAGTTTCATTTTTACTATATCATTAATCCTCGATGGTAAGAATATTATGTGTAAGGGCAAAAGTTTATGTCATTAAATTTATGTATACTTTGTTATCCGTATTTTGCTCTTACACCTAATATTCTTACCATCAAGGATTAATATTGTAGTAATAATGAAATTATTTATTTTCTTCTCTATATGGTCTCCAGTTTTATCAACGGTGCCACCCACTCCAATCTAGTAGATCTCTCCTCTCTACCTTGAAGTAATTGCTTGCCATTGAGCTTTAGCATAGCTTCATTTGTTTTCTTCTGAAGCCCTATTCTGACATGAAAGTCAAGTTAGTTGCAGCTCGAGTCTTTGATGTGAGAGATGAATGAATCTATTGTAAGATGAATCATCTCTCTAATGTTTACCTAGGCAACAAGCATCGATTTGATGAGGATATGTTGAGTATAGGCCAATAAACTACGCGTAAGTTATAAAGACACATGTTATAAAATAACTTATGGATAAATGTGCTTATATTTCCTCTATAGGGCGTAGTTATGCTATTAAGACTTAACTTTTATAGGTGGTATCGTGTCGCTTTTAAATTATAAAAATAAACATAAATGATGCTTATTATGTTACATAGGCTTAGTAAACACAATCCCCACAGTTCTGATTATTTCATTGATTGGTTTAGTTGTAATTCTTTGAATGTTATTCATTTATTCTACAACACTGAATATCCGAGTTCATCAGATCCTTCTAGTGTATCTTCTTCGGAGAATTCAGGAGTAGAAAGAAAAAATACCGAGCATAGGGCCAAGGGGAAGAATCGATAACTTCGTCAGAGGATTAAAAAGATATCAATGATGTCGAAACTAATAAATTCTAGGAAGAAGTGTACTCTTCAATGAGTGTGGTGAGAGAACCTTCTTCAACCTCAAAATATAATTCTCAAGTAATGGAAATATTGGATGCATATTGTAATTTTTATCAAAAGATCTTAAAATTACTCAATAGCAATAAAAAAAGAATTCTGAAATATTGCTTGCCTTGCCTAATATATCAGATTTACAAAGTAATATCGAAGAACACACAATGTCTTATTTTGTTCCAATTACGTATTCCCAAAACAATAAACTTATGATAATGCTAACACACGATAGTCGGGTGAGGAACTCCAACCTGCTCGAGATTTTTTGAAGGAAAAGTAGTGTGGCTTAGAAGAAGATGAACTAAAAGCTTCAAATGTTGACTGTCATATTCATACTATCGAAATAATCATAGTTTATGTGTTTGCTAACTTTTAATCTAAACAGATTTTAGAAGATGATCCTAGAGTGAAGCTTGCGTCAGTAGTTCAACATCTGGATGATGCAATACAAGGTGAATTTGGTCTTGGTTAAACAAATAATTTGACTATAGGTCATAATCTAATTTGTTTTCTTGTTGATCGAGGTTTTATCTCCTTAGTATCTGTTACTGTGGACTTTAAGAATACAAAGAATGAAAAGATTCCTAAAAGAGTGAGCTTTCCTTATATTGAATGTAATTTCTCTCTCAAACTGCTACTGCTGAGAGTAAATCTTCCAACGATTTATTCTCCTCGAAAGTGGTTTATAGATCCTAAGCACTTACAAAGATGGGGTGATAGCAAACTTAATGAGTTAACATATGGTTATCTAAAAATACCATCCAAGAATTATAATCGTTTTAGTCTATTAGCATCTCAGGATTCCCGGTTTGTGTTCTATTATGAATGATCAATAATTTAAAGCTTTCCGGATCAATGAGTTTATGTTGGATTTTATCCTTAATAATCGTCACCTGTTAGAATCGACTGGTATACTTATGGATAGACGAATAGCCTATGTTAAAATGAGCAATTCATATCCTGTGTTAAAGAATTTATACTATAAAAATAGAGTCGTAAGGAATAAATATAAATATATATATCCAAATTAGAACTGGAATTCTATAAGCATGCGCAATAAGCTAGGTTTGAAGATTTTGTTCTAAACTAGCAAAAGCATACTGAAGTTATAATTTTTTTATTCCTGCTTTCTTGGACTTCCATGGTCATATATCCATATCGAGGTTAAGATTTTGTTTTCTTTTGTTGGTTTAGGGCACGTAGTGGCAATTTGTATTTTTTCCGATCCAGCCGTTTAAAGGAAGTGCTGCTAAAAGTTTTTGTAATATTTGGGAATTATTTAACTAATAAGTTTAATAACTCATTTTATTTAATAAGTTTTTAGACCTTAAGGGATTGAGACATTTTCTTCTTTAGGAATTACGGGGATGAAATTATATTAAGGGGGAGGGGGGAATGTAACATCCCGAAAATTTTGGTCATTTGATTTTAAATATTTAATTAATTTTAAATATTTAAATAATTGGATTTAGGAATTTAATAACTTGAATTCAATAATAGTGTTCATTTAAACATTTGAATTGTGAATTAAATATTAATTAAATGGGTTTAACAGCCTTATTTAACTTCTGTAATTAACTAATAGTATTGGCGAATTCAATTTGTAAATTTAATTATAATAATAAATGGTTCGAATATAATAAATATAAGAAAATCAAATTGTAATAAAATGACTCGATTT
The DNA here is from genome assembly GCA_030737815.1 of Allium fistulosum. Taxonomy (NCBI): domain Eukaryota; kingdom Viridiplantae; phylum Streptophyta; class Magnoliopsida; order Asparagales; family Amaryllidaceae; genus Allium; species Allium fistulosum. The sequence goes on along the minus strand of CM060905.1, from coordinate 181,631,230 downwards.
TGATGACGTATTTTTAATTTAATTTATTGAATTTTTTGATAATTTGTATTTTGGAAAATAATTATATTTTCGTTGGACGTATTTTATGGCAAACGATGGTATTTTTAGAATTTCACATAATAAAATAATTTGTGTATTTTATTGTTGGTTTTTGATCATGTCATATTATTGTACGTGATTGTATTTTTATTTCTACCGTAAATGGTCCATACGCGAATGTGATATTACGTAGTGTCATACCTCAAAATTTTTTATTTAAAAACAAACACATAAGTACACTAGACATACAAATATTTTCCCATGTTTCGTGGATCTTTGTTTTGGAAAACATAAACATTGTGTTTTTTTATCTACTCTATTTGGCAATAAAAACAAAGTCCTCATTCTCTTATTCTTTTCTAATGTTCATCTTTTCTTTTCCTTATTCATTCATGTCTTTATTTCCAATAATCAATCTCAAGAAAAAAATAGTCGATTCATTGTAAAAATCAAAATCTATTGATTTACTCATCTAAAAATCATAAAACTTGTATCTTTGATCTCGTATGAGCTTAAGCTCCTTTTGGATAGGCCTTGTAGAGTTCGGTCGAGATTTGCATAGTTCAACCTCACGGCCGTCGACTGGTGTTTGGGTATTGGTGATTTATAGGTAGCGATAAGGGAATCGAAGGTCGTGGGAGTGTTTGTGGTGACATGTGGCAGCTACGGACTTGACTTGGTTGAGTGCGTTTCCATCTAGGCGGATGCAACATTTAGGCAGGGAAATTTATAATGTTAGATCATGTTTTGATCTGTGAGGTCGGGGTCTTCGGTGTGGTGACGGATGTATAGAGGAGATGATAAGGACTTCGTTGCAGCAATCGGATCTGGGCTTCGTCAAGTGTGGTGCGATTGGAAGCGTGCATGCACAATGGAATGGCGATGTACATTTGGGTTGGTTATCGGTTTAGGGAAGAAGTATTATTAGGGGTAATTATTTTTAAATGAGAATAATGAATGAATGAATTATATTATTTAATTCGATATCGTATTTAAACTCATATCTATTTCGTACAAGGCCCAAATTGAATGTGGTCAGTCACGTTAGATTTGTAATGACAATGTCTATATTTTATAGTTGGATTAGTGGTGTTTGAGCTTGTAGAATTTTATGCTAAAATTGAACACCCATTCGATTTTAGTTCAAACCGGAACGCGAAAGCGTCCGCTGAAATCTTGGTGAGTTACTCACCTTGAATTGAACTATATAATATCTATGATGCTATAGATTATTATTGTTTGATTGAATTGTTTGGTTTGATCCCCGTTTTGGAAATCAGATGATATATTATCTAATTTGCAGTGAACCCCTATGACTATATACTGCCTGTAATCATTGTTTTGCAAGGAATATTTGTAGAGAGACCCTAATGGGTTTCTCTCCAATAATTATTTATTTATTTTCTCACATTGCCCATATTGATGTTTTATTGAAAATAATTATGATATTCTATTTAAACTGTTTAAGTGTCATTATAAGGTTTTTCTCCATACCATCATTTATTGAATATCATCCCCTAAACCTTTGTGTGTGTTGAACTTGAGCTTGTATTTTCACAAAATTTATAAATTGTTTTAATCAATAATGATTAAAATTTATTAATCATTTTAATTAATGATTATTTGAATTTAATTAATTATTTTAATAATGATTATTTGAATTTAGTTAATTGTTTTAAGTGGAAATTAGCTACAAGGGCCTCTTTAGCAAGTGCAATTAGTTTCTAGGACACACAACTGAAATAATTACTTTTAAGGACAAAATGCAAAATAATTAGTTTCTAAGGCCTAAAAACCTATGAAAATATGTCCTTGAAAGTAATTGGACTACCGACTTTGTCCTTAAAAGTAATTATTCTGCTGACTTTGGCCTTGAAATTAATTTATGTGGATGTGTGTCCTACAAACTAATTGGACCGCATAGTTTGTCCTTCTAGTGAAATGCCCCTTATTTTAATTAATGATGTTTTAAGTTAATTAATCATTTTAATTAATGATATTTGAATGTAATTACTCATTTAATTAATGATGTTTAATGTTAATTAATTATTTTAACTAATGATGTTTAAAATTAATTAATCATTTTAATTAACGATATTTGGATTTAATTAGTAATTTTAATTAATGATGTTTGAATTTAATTAAATATTTTTATTTAAAAATATTTGAATTTAATTAATCATTTTAATTAATGATATTTGAATGTAATTAATCATTTTAACAAATGATATTTAAAGTTAATTAATTAATTTAACAAAGGTATTTAAGTTAATTAATTGATTTAAAATAAAAATGTTTCAAAGTAAATTAATTGATCTAGTGTTATAAAGTTAATTAACCGATTTAATAAAGATGTTAAAATTTAAGAAATTAATTTAACAAAGGTGTTTAATGATAATTAATTAGTTTATTAAAAGAAGATTATAGATTTGATTTTTTATTCGTCGGGATAATTAATGTTATTTTAAATTTATAAAAAGATTTTAACTTTGATTCATTTTCTTCGAGGAAAAAGTAATATGGTTTTAAAATTATAAAAGAGTTGTATATAAATTATCCTTTAGGATAAATTAACATTATTTTAAATTGATAAAGGTATTTAAATTGATTTATTATCTTTTGGGATAATAAGTGTTGTTTTGAATTTATATATGATAATTTATAAATGAAAAAAATCCATTAAAAGGAATTATTTAAAAATAAAACTAAGTGTAAATTGTTTTGGGCTTATAGTAAGCAATGTTTTAATGACATTTGGTTCTACCCTTGTTTTAATACACTTAATAATATAATTAGTCCTTTTAAAAGAATATTTCAAAGAGTATCTGTAAAGTGTTTTATAATATTTGAAATGTGAAAATCAAGCCCAAAATGCTATGCCAAAAAAAGGAAAATCAAGCCCAAATGCGAATCAAATATTTTAAAAGTTTGATTCATTTGTTAGTGGTAAGTGTATGCGATTTAATTCCTATACACAAATCACTTTGTTATTCCCAATAGTTGAACATTCGACAATCAATTTCGATTCTGCTATCTTCTTTGTAATTTGTCATTCTAAGGCAATGTATTGCTCATTTGAGCTTTGTTATCCTTTGTCGTAAATGACTAAACCTGGGGGCAAAGCTATATAGTGTTTCTCATATTAGGGTACTTTTACCTCCACTCTAGATTGGATTCGGTTGTGTGCACTGAGAAGTGAAATATTCGAATACTCGGTAATAGTTGGCGAGGTCCGCTTGGAGTATTCCGAGAGCCATCGGAGTTCTCAAGTATATTTCTAGATTTATACTTTTGGTAAGGGGGGTGCAACCTCCTAGTCATTATTGGAAAAACTTCTCTTTTCCTTTTTGTTAATTTAAATCCTTGAATTGTTTCCTTAATTGCATTGAGAACTGCCTTATGCTCTTCTCATGTTTAATTATTTGTGTCCATTCTTTCAAGTCTGGAATTTGATATTATTTATGCCCTTTCATTAAGTATAGGATTTGTTCTCACTTGTACCCGCCCTTTTTAGTTGAATTTTTTTCTGTTGTTTATTTCTATTCTTTCTTGATTGGATTATTGTTCTGATTTATTCTGGTTTCTTCGTCTATGGATGTTTTTCTTGTGAGGTAAAAACCCGTTCCGCGTTTAGCGACATAATCTCATAGAATTATTATATGTTCATCATATTACTTGAGTTTTCTCATGCAGATATTCCAGACTGATCAGGGTGTTATTTCATTATAATGCTCGGGTCAGACCGAGTATTTTCCCGGTTGGCTTTGGTGATATGGAGTTCTTGGAGAAGAGATGAAAGTTCACATATCGTGGTATTTTATTTTCCACTGTATTATATTGTATACTTGTCAACAATTGTAAGGTAAGGATTTTATGAACGTTCAGCTGATGAGGTTTGTTTTTAACTCTGATTTACTCTGTATTTTGGACTAACAATTTTTACTGTCTTTATTATATTATATGTTGTCGATTCCGCTGTAGGATTTTGTTTTCGCAGTTCTTTGTTTTTTCCTTTTTTACCCTAACAATTTTCCTTTTTGGCGATTGGATGTTTGGCATTTGAATATCATGGATGTATTTGGTGTTGACTTTCGATGGTCGAAAAGGAGGGTCGTTACATGCTTCCTCTGCATTTTGACTAAAAATCAAACTATTCGATATTTCTATCAAAATACCTATTCAATTTTGATGCTTATAGAATTATGCTTTTGTTATCTTATCCTAAAAACTTACATACTCGGCATCGCTCTCATTTTTTTTGAGAGAGACGGGTGTGTAGCGTGATACTACACAGCTGGTTAAGTAGTTATATAATAAAATATGTAAGAGGTCGATCGATAAGCCCGATCGATGGCCAAAAAATAGATATGAAGCAACAAAATACAATTAAAGTGCTAGAGTGTCATAGTCCAATACTAACTATTACAAGTGCTAAGTAGTAGCCCACGCTAGACTAAGACTACCTGTCCGGAGATGCGCTAGTACTACCCTGAGATTCTACTGGCTGGGCGCTGCAAGGTGGGAGGCTCAGTTGGAACGGCGCGGAGGAGCACTGACCTGTTAGAGAGGAGAAAAAGTGAGTGATACTTCTACAGGTTCCACCAAAATGACGTGCAGGTTTCCCAAACACGTGTGCATTCCTCTCTTTCCAAATGCACAAACTAAAGATTGATATGAAGGTGTCCATCAGCAAATTCTGCTGATTAAACTGCCAATAATCGAAGAAGGAGGTCGAGGTGGGGATATACCCCAGTAGATAAGCACTGGTTGCGGCCCAAATTGAGTAGGAGAAGTCGCATTCGAAGAAAAGGTGGGTGACTGATTCATCGTGTGTTAAACAAAAGATGCAGCGTGGGTCGACAGGGATGTTGAGTCGGTTGAGTCTATCTTTGGTATTAATTCTTCCAGAAATTAGGCACCATTGGAAAAAAGCTATGCGAGGTGGAAGATTGCAATGCCAAATCCTGGGAAAGGAGAAAAGGCGACCGAGGTGAATTAGGTGTTGATAGCAGGAGGCGACTATGAAGCCCTTAGAAGGTGCGAGGGCCCAGAGGAAGTGGTCTTGACTGTTGGAAGGATGAATCGATAGGAGGATATTCGTGGCGGTGAAGAGTTTAGGAACCAAGTCTGCATCGAAGATGGAGGGTGGGCAAAGGTGCTCAGGGCCAAGGGTGAGATAATCTTCCACTATTGCGTTAGGGAGGGTGGCGTGCGAGAAGAGGTTGGGTAGGAGCTTAGAAAGGGGCAGTTGGCCATACCAAGTGTCTTGCCAGAAGAGGCAGCCGTTACCTCTTTCGATTTTCACCTGAAAAAGTGCTTTGACTCTAGGAAGAGTTTGGAGGACCCCAGACCAGAAGGGGGATGGCCGGAAACAGGTGGTGTGGTGGAACGCCAAGTGAGGGTTTGAATGATAGTGTTGACATAGAATCCAAGTTTTCCAGATGAAGTTTCCAGGTGTGAGCAATCTCCAAAGCCATTTGGACAGCAGCGCTTGATTGAATGTACGAAGGTCTGTAATCCCTAACCCCCTATGATTGCGGTGTAAGCATACGGTCTTCCAGTTAACCAGCCTTTTTGCATTGCCACCGTTCTAAAGGAACGAGCGACTGATTGAGTCAATTTTCTTGATGACCCAGGATGGAAGTGTGAGGAAGGACATCCAGTATGAGGGGATGGCTGATAGGACCGATTTGACTAGGACAAGACGACCTGCAGAAGATAGCGAGTATGCCTTCCAAGTTGAGAGTCGGGATTCAATTTTGGAAATGAGAGGGAGCCAGTCAGCACGGTGGAGTTTGGTGGGGCGGATGGGAATACCTAAGTATGAAATGGGGAATTGGGCTATGCTACAGTTGAGCAAGGATGAAATTAGAGGGCCGAGATGAGCGGAGTTGCCAAGCATGATGACGGAGCTTTTGTTAAAGTTGATGGAGAGGCTTGAAATTGCTTCAAAGACATACAGTGTAACCTTGAGGCAATGTATATGGTTGGTTTCGGTGGAAGCGAATAGGATCGTATCATCTGCAAATTGAAGGTTAGAAACTGACAAATCTGAATCTTGAAGCTTGATACCTTTAAATAGATCATTAGACGAGGCAAGCTTGATCATCTGGTTGAACACATCCGCTACCAGGACAAAGATTAAGGGTGAGAGCGAGTCCCCTTGTCTCAATCCCCTGGCTGATTTAATGTGACCACCCGAAGAGCCATTGATTGAGATGGACGAGATACTTGTGTTGAGTAGCCCTTCGATCCAGCCGCACCACTTAGGCGGAAAGCCCCTGTGCTTCATTAGGCCAAGGATGAAGTCCCAGTGGACCGTGTCAAAAGCTTTGGAGAAATCTAAGTTTAGAAGGGTACCAAGGGTTGATGTTCTATGGCAGTAAGAGACAACTTCTTGAGTGGCGGCGACACAGTCCATAATATTTCTGCCTAATATGAAGGCAGACTGTTCCGCCCCCACCAGAGGATCGATGACTGACTGAAGTCTATTAGCAAGAACCTTTGTGATGATTTTGAATGTGGTATTGAGGAGACTGATTGGTCTGAAAGCGGACAGGGTGTTAGAGCCGGGGGATTTGGGGAGGAGGATAATGTTGGCGTAGTTAAGGCGGGTAATGGAGGTGGGATTAGCTTGGAATTCTTCGCACATGTCTAGCAAGTCGAGTTTGATGGTTTCCCAATAACGTTTAAAAAAGTATGGGCCAAAACCATCTGGGCCCGGGGCCTTATCATCCGACAAGTCCTTGAGCGCGGCCCAAACTTCTTCTTCGAAAAATGGGTGGTCAACAGGAATGGGGGAACAGGATGGGTAGAGGAGGTTCCAGTCTATAGGGGGTAGAGCCGGGGATGACTTGCCGAGGATATTTCAGTAATAATCGGTGAAGAGGCGGAGGTGATCAGGCAATTCGGTGAAGCTGGAGTTGTTGTGGAATAGCTCCGTGATGTTGATAGATCTGCGTCTGCCATTGGCCATTCGATGGAAAAAGGAGGTATTCCTGTCTCCCTCCTCTAGCCATTTGGCTTTGGATCTTTGTTTCCAACCAATTTCCTCTTGCTTGGAAAGTCTATCAAGCTCTGATTCTAGTCCCTTTAGTTGAGAGTATTCGGTTGGGTTTAAGGGTCGAGATTCTTCGAGGATATTGAGTTCTAGGATAGCATCTTGGGTGGAAGAAATGCGCGAACGAAGGGAACTCCAAATGTTTTTGGCCCAAGGTTTGATGATCTTTCTGAGTGAACGGAGTTTGGAAACTACCCTGGCGGTTGCGAAATTGGACACAACCGGTTGGGACCATGCCAGCTGAATGAAATTGTCAAAGGAGGGTTCCAGAGACCAGAGGCGTTCAAAGCGGAAGGGACGTTTTAGGTTAGAGGATGAGCCAAAATCCAAGATTAGAGGGCAGTGATCTGAAATAGTTGAGGCTAGGCCGGAGACGATGGATAGGGGGTGCAGGTCGTCCCAATTGACATTGAAGAGGAATCTGTCAAGTTTGGCTAGTGACGGGTCAGACCTACGATTTGACCAGGTGTAGAGTCTGTTGTTGATGGGAGGGTCGATTAGGGAACCAGAACCGATAAAGGAGTTGAATGAATCCGAGTCTTGTTAGATGTTTCCAGAGTTTCTTTCATGGGTGTTTCTAGTGGTGTTGAAGTCTCCCCCTAGTAACCAGGGGCCATTGAGGTGGGTGGCAAAGGTGAGGCAGTTGTTCCACAGGGTATTTCTATCGGTCGTGTTTTGTGGGCCGTAAATGTTGGAGAAGAAATAAATGGTATTGGTTTGGATGTGGCGAAGTGAAACATGAAGGACAGAAGGATGTAGAATGGTTTGGCAATGGGACCATATGGATTCATTCCAGAGGGTGATTAAACCACCACTGGATCCTACAGCATTCGAGTGGGCCCACCCAGAAAGATAGGGCCCACCTAGCTGCCTTATTTCGGTAGGAGAGGGGTCCACGAGTTTAGATTCTTGGATAAAGAGAATATCGATTTTGTGTGGGGACAGAATGAGATTTAGGGCAATTCTTTTGCTGGGGTCCCCTAAACCCCTGACATTCCAGGTGATAATCTTCATTGGGAAGGGGACAAACGCTCCAGTTCTAGTGTTTGCATGGCTGTGAGGTGTTCGTCTCGCAAATTCACACCCATGCAACGTTCAATTTTTTTATTAAGAATTTTGTTAGTAGAGGAAAAAACTACAGGTTTGAAAAAGCTACCAGGGTGAGACGCCGCTTTATGAAGTCTGGTGCTACGTCTGACTGTTGTGGGAGTGACCAATGGAGACTCTTGATCGTCCTGGGGTGGTGATGCTGCTGCTCGAAAGTCCGAGGGAATGAGGGCAAGTTGGTTATCAAAGGATTGGTTGAGTATAGGGTGAGAGTTGGCTGGAGGTTGATAATGAGCTGGGGGGATTAGGGCGAGCTGACTAACGGAGTTTTGCAGAGCTGGTGAGTGGGTGCGAATGGGAAGTTAGAGAAACCATGGATTGGAAAGGTCTAGATCTGCATAGGGATTCCAATTCTGGTCCACAATCGGCCAGTTGTCCCAGCCAAGGGGACTCATGACTTCGAAGGAATTTTCTTGGGGGTTAGGTATTGGGATGGGGGCATCGGGTTCAGCCGGAGGGATTTGGTCAACCAGAGGGGTAGAGTCAACATGTGCTATGGGAGCAAGGGTATCTGGATCGAAATTCATGGCGTCAAATCTATCGTCCGAGTTCAGTTCCTCCATGGGGATATGTTCGTCGAAGCATCTGAACGCCTCCTCCAAATCATTGCCAATTAGGAGCGACTCGGGATTTCGGTTCGGGTGCGCGTGTTCCCATCGTTCTACTGAGAGAAGGTAGTCATGGTTGTTCAGGTTAGCGACAATGGTAGAGGGAGTTGAGACGCCTGCAAAAAATTGTATTTTGACGAACAGGTATCGGTGGTCTAGCATTGCCCAATTGCAACAATCGAATTCTATGAAGCGGCCCAAGGGGTTCAGGGTGGATCGCACCGCGTCCGGACGGTCGCGGAGGAGCTCCGGGAAACCTTGAATTCGTGCCCTGGTGACCAGTTCGAGGCTGGCGGAGGAAGGCTCAGGATCGGACCAGGGTTGGATGAGGACGGACCCGCCTGGCTTGGTTATGGTTCGGAGTTGGAGGGCGAGGACAAGTGATTCATGAGTGGGGCAGCAAAAGGCAAAGCTGTTGTTATTTATGATCCAGATGGGCAGATCGTGGTGATGGAGAGCGGTTGAGAGGGCTCGGTGCAGTGATTCTAGCGTCCAAATTCCATTGATTACTGTTGCTGTGAGATAAAGTGAGGAGTTTTCCATTGAGAAGTGTTGTAGAGGGGGAGCAGAGCGAAGAGAGTGAGAAGAATTTTTGGAATGAGAATGGGGTGGGGAACGAGGAGACTTCGGGGTGTTAATTGGTGTGAGGGTGCTTTTCGGCTTGGCAGTGTAATGATGTGGTGTTGGGACCCGATGAGAGTGAAGTGATGTTTTGTTTTTAGCGAGAGGGGCAGAGGCTCGCACGGGAAACGAAGCGGGTGATTTGGCTTTGTTCTTCTCGGGACAAGTTGATTGTGAGTGGCCGAAAAGACTGCGATTATAACATATCTTTGAGTCTCTGCAGTTTCTTGCCAGGTGTCCATTCCCTGCGCATTTTAGACAGCGACCTTTGGATATCAAATAGTCAATCATGGAGCGTACATTAGCAAAAGACGGCAAGGAACGCCGACGTTTCTGCGTCGGGAGATCTGGAATAAGTGGTGGAAGAGCAGCCACTTGTGCATATGATCTTTCTGGAATAGTTTTGATGATAACAGGGTGAGGATAATTTGAGCTATCCAGTTTGGGATTTTCAGAGCTTCCGTCATTACTACCAGTGGACGGCTGTGAGGAGGTGGGCTTAGCATTAAGGAAGGAGGCGTATTTCTTAGGTACGAATGAGATCGGGGGAGGGGTGGCGGACGATGAAGGAGCAGGTGGAATGATTGATGGAGAAGGGGGGAGGGGGCAAGGAGGAGACGAGGAGGGATTGGCGAGGGAAGCCATTAAAGCCAATTTGATAAAAAGGAGGAGACGGGGAGGGTCAAGGTATTTTGGTTGTCATGTGCAAATAGTCTATTCTAAATCATTATTTAGAATTTTCCATTTCAACTCGTATGTACCGAAAAAAGAAATAATAAGCGATAATTTTATAAGTAAAAATCCAAATCAACTTGAGCATGTTGAATAGCGAGTTTATTACGCTAATTTCAACCATTGAAATTTACGATGTTATTCTTATCAATGTTGCTTATTATATATGAACTGCATTAGTCTTGTTCTTTAAGACACAGTCGCAACCGATGGATCATATCCCTTTGGATATAGGTATCAAAATCTTATTTTGATAACGTACTTGGAATCCCTTTTGGATTTGTGCATCATACCATGTCGTAGAGTAAATACTCTTAATGGTTTAATTGATAACTAAGGATTATCTATTCCTAACATTGATAAAAAAACTCATACTTTCTCTTCAATGTGCAAGAATACATATTCTTATGCATTGCGTTCATTTTAGGTTTGGTTAATTTCGTTTGATCCCTCATAACCAGTTTTATTCTTGGATTGTATCTTAATCCATTTTACTACTAATAATTTCAAGAAGAAATTCCTTCGCTATAAAGTTGGTATTTCTTGAAACAATAATTTCTTCTCGATGTAATCAAATAGGTAAATTAGTCATCCAATGACGATCTTTCCCAAACTCTTTTGCGGCAATTCATATAAGAACCCTCGTATACAATTATTATGTGCATTCTTTTGACTTGTACAACCTGCTAACTCCATGCCTAGGATATAGGATGTTTCTTATAAACTCTTATCTTATATGATTTTGTAAACATATTATTTTGATGAAATAAATTTTAACCTTATGTACTACTCTTAAGTACACGACCTTATAAAAAGATGTAAACTAAATCTCACTAATTATTAATCATACTTTATTAAACAAAGTTCGATTACTCCTTATCGATACATCATGATGTATCATACGGAGGACTAACTTTTGAGATTGAATCTTTATTCATTTTTAGGTACATTCAGAACTCTTTACAATATACTCACATATTCGATTAAATCGAACCAAATTTATTTTCTATTGCACTTTATCTTATTTACTTTCGTTTTATACTCAATGAGCTTATTATAAACATAGTACATGTGTATCGAATACACATTTTCATATATGTGATAACTCATCGGTGAATATGAAAAAGTATGTGGAAATATTTTGGTATTATCGGACTTACAATTGCATACATCTATATGTATCAATCCAATGAGTACATCAACTCCTATGTCGCTCCCACTGATTAAGTGCATTGCCTTTATTGTCTGAGATATAATTAACTAGTACCATATGATTCATAATCATATAATAAAAAATTATTTCTTAAATCTATGGCTTAGTCCATAATTCTAAAATAATTGCGAACAAATTTAGATACATCTGTATTTTCCAATGCATCGCAAATACCAGTACTATAGTTTTATTTTATAATGAATGTTCATGATATTTGTATTGAAATAATACTATGTCTATTTTTCATCAAGATCGAAAAATAATTATTAATTCATAAATAATGTTTCGAATGTCCGATGGAAACAATTTTCGTAACTTAATGTGACCAGTAAGTGTTATATGGCATGCTCACACTATTTCTGCAATTACTATAATAACGTATAATATACAAAGCTTCATTTAACCACTTAATATAGGCTATTTATCTCATTTACAGTAACTAGTTTGCAGTGGAGAATGTTTAGATCAAGTATATTAAATTCAATCATAGAAAACAATTTCTATCCGAAAATACTTCTGGAATTGAAATCATATTTCTCATTCCAATGTTAAGTATCTATTATTATTTTACAATTCTCATTTCCAATATCTCTTTATGAAGTAGAAGTGACTATCCACTCTCTTTATCCCAACCGTGCCTTAGGTTACATCCACTCTTATACATTCGATTTCCTTTCCAAACGGTCGAACCTTTTGAAAGAAGTCCTTGATACCATATCATAGTGAACTCTTTACAAAAGTGCATTTTGTCATCATTAACTTTTAAGGTTATCAAATAAATTGCCTTTTATGTAAACCGATCAAACTGACATTTCAGTGATCAAATTCATAGATCTATCTTATAGACTTTAGTCCAGTGTTATATTTAACACAACAAGATCATTATTGTAACCAATCATATTGAATATATGATCTCACAATATAGTTTACTTGCTTATTTCAATGAACTAATTTCATCGAAGTCTCGTACATATGAATTGTGTCTGTTCACCACATAACATTTATATGTGATCGTATATGGATCAAATATATATATTCTTGTATTGTTTTTAGAGTTCAAAATTCATTGAAGACAATACACAGTCTCGGGCAAGTAAGCTCGTAAATGACCAAGTTATGAACATATTTAGTATTGAATAATTAGGCGCTTGCATGGGCCAACATGAAATATTTTTATTGGTAGGTATATATTATATTTCTATTTGCCAATATTAATTCAGTTCATTTGTATATTTTAATTGATAAACATTTTATCAATTATATTAATTGTACAAATTTATCAATGTAGATTATTATAAATTTATATAGTACATGTTCTTACAATATTAGAAAGGTTAAATGTTGTCATGTCATTTTTCTAATAAGGCTCCATTAATCTCTCATGTTTCTCCAAACCCTAAGATGAAACATGAAATTCTTTCAACTTCACTAATGGGTGTTAAGACTCGTCTGCCCTGGGATTCTGACCTTAAATTTGCTCAATAAGTCATAGCCCCACAAATGATGGATAACTATTTATTTGTTGTCTCATATGCAACTCCTAACCTATGGTTCTTTATTCTAATCTCATTTTGACCTTGTTTTTGCTCAACAAATCAAAAGAAATTATTCACTTGTACCTACCATTTCACAACGACCTAAGTATGTACCTTGGTTTTGCTCAATAAATACATATAATTATCTCTCATCTAGTCAATATATTAATAATACTACACATAACATCTCTAACTTGAGTTTTCTTAGCAACTAGAGAGTATGCAAGTAATCTACTAATATGTAAATGGTAGATGACAACAATTATATTAAAGATTCATAATCTTTAATATATATTAAATTGAGCGATATCAACTTATGAAATTATGTAATTCTTAAGAAATAATCTCGTGATTTGACTGTCAGATACATCGAAAATTATGGTATACATACTATATGTTTGTACTTATTCTTAAGTCTAATTGTGTTTCTTACTATTCCATCTTTAGTTTATACATTTACATTATATAAAATTTATTATTATATAATTTTTATACCTTTTTTTAACTTATACAATATTTATGCATAACATTATATTAATTAAATCCTATTTAATTAATTTAATTAGTTAACATTTTAATTAATTATTATATCATTCAATTATAACATATTTTATTGAATATACACACACACACATGCGCGCGTGCACTATAACCTTTGTAGTAAAATACAATATATATTTAATTTATTAATCAACCTTTAATTAAATTATTAATTAAATTTTATTAATTTCAAAATTCTTTTACACACACACGTATACTTATATTGTCTTAAACAACTTAAGACAACATAACATGTGTCATTATATATATATAACATTTAATTAATTAACTTATTTAATTAATTCATTTATTTTATTAATCTTATCAATAAATAATACTTTAGAAATTAATTTTATAATATTTTTGATCATTTTAAATTTTGTATTATAACTTTTAAAATATGTGTTTTATTGTAAATTTGACTTTTAAATTTAAAAATTTTATTTTAATTTTCTAAAAAATTTGAAAATCTATATTATAACATCTATATTATTTTTTTTACTTTAAATTTGACTTTTTAATTTAAAAGTTTTATTTTTAGTTTTTAAAACAATTTTGAAAATTATCCCAAGGTCCAATTCAAATTGGACATCTTCTATTAAGGGCAACCTTTGGACTCACTTTAGTTTTCGGGCCAGGCCGATAGCCAAGGAAGGTAGAGTACTTGATTACCCAAACCCAAGCCAAGAAACTACTTTTCCAAACACTGTACTAAATTGGCAAACTTAATTGGTTAGCCTTAAGATGACTAATTTAGACCGCATTGACTATTTGGCTCTAATACCATTGTTGGAACCATGCCATTTAAAAGCGGGGTAGTTAGGTAAATTTTCAAAAAAATCCTTTTAGATATTTATTGGACCTATGTAGTCAAAATTCATTTATAACTTTTCTAAATTTTCTTTTAAATGAAATCTAATTTGATATTAAATTGTTTGTATTACAATGAATGTATCAAATATATTTATTTATGTGAAGCGTAAGTGCAATATCTAAGTATTGTGTATATATGTAGGTGAAACATGTATAAATGAATTAAGATAACAAAACCTTTTGTTTCCCTATTTTAACCTAAATAATTAATTATCAGAAGATGTCGCAATATATGTATAGAGAGAAACCTTTCATTTCTTTCTCTTTAATTGTAATAATTGGTATATTAAATGACATTTATAACTTATTAACTAAATTTATACATGCTTTTGCTGTCTAAGTTCTTGACTAATAAAATATATGCGTACATCTGTAATAATTATATATATATATATATATTTGTATGTATGTATGTATTGAAAACCTATTAGTTGTTTTAAATAATATGAAATCCGAAATTAATAATAATGAAAATGATTTCAATTAAAGAAAGGTTTAAAAACAAAAGGAGTATTACACAAAATCCTCTTCCAAATTTGAATTAAACTACACATGTAACAATTTTTAGATCTAATACAACACACACACACACACACACACATATCATATATATAAATAAGTTTGATTTTAAGATTAACAATTTTGTTAACTTTTAATTTAGGAATGAAGCTAGAGTTTATGATTTTATATAAGACTTTAAATTTAGAAAATCATAAAGAATTAGAATTTGCACTAATTTTCATTAATTAATTGTAAATTAATTTTTTTATAAACAAAGATTGAAACATTTATATTCAAATACTTGCCATATAAAATTAAAGATTAATTTCGAAGAACAATATATAATTTATACAATTCGTTTGCATTTGTTTATGTAAATACTATATAATGCCCCCATAAATAGAACAAATCAGTGCTAACCTAAATCAACCTGGTATCGAGAGAACTACACTGTGGGCAATGTTAGTATGGCTGCTGTAATGGCGAGAATGGATAACACTGGAGCTTGAAACACAAATTAGAATGTAATTTCGCAGCAACTGGAAGAATATGTGCTAGAGCTACTCTATAGGAACAGAGGATAGAATGAAACTAGAGGAACACGATAGAACGCTAATATGCAGCAAGTGGAATATGTGCCAGAGTATGTGCCGTAATTCCCCTACAGGAGCAAAGGGTAGAATATCGCTTTTAGACGAAGACCTTCATTGGACGGTGAATACTAAATTGCTGAGTTGGTAAGAAGGATAGTGAGGGGAGGACCCCCAGATCAAGGTCTAGAGGATATGAAGACAAATCCATTCACTTCTAATATTCGAAATGCGAGAAATCCTCCCGATTTCAAGCTTCCGACACTGGAAATGTACAATGGAAAGACAGATCCGAAGATTCATCTAATGAGATACATCTGACAGATGGAGGTGTTGGGTGCTTCTAAGGAGGTAAAGGGGCGGTGTTTCCCATTATACTTAATGGACTTGGCAACAATGTGGTTGAGACATCTAAAGAATGGATCCATAAGCATATGACCAACCTAGTGAGTAGATTCTTGAGACAGTTCAGATTAACGTCTCACGATCAAAGAATGTAATGACGCTGTCAAGCGTGAAACAAAGACCTGTAGAGATCATTAGAAGCTATTTGACAAGATTCAATACAGTAGCAACTATAGTAGACAATCTAGATCCATCATTAATCCTAATGGCAATAGTATCTGGAGTCGCAAGTAAGACTGACTTCAAAGGAGCATTGGAAAGGGATCCATCGATGGATTTTGTGGAGTTCTACTATGAAGCTGAAAGATATTTGCATTAGGAAGACGCTGAAGCTGAGGATGAAGCTGATGATGCTGAAATTAATGTTGTGGATGATAAAAGACTGTCCGGAGCGGGAAATGGAAAAGACAAAGAAAAGAAGAGAACTGATGACAACTTCGGGGAACCATAGCGACAAAGAAGGGAGCCGAAATTCACTTCCTACACTGATTTGTCTTCCATAAGCTAGATGAACATGAAACGAATGAGTGCCAACATCTTCGTGATATGATAGAGGAACTGGTTCGGAGCAACCAACTGCAACAGTACACGAGTAACCAAACTACAATGGTCCGAGACTCGAAATTCGTATATCAAAGCGTGCAAATATAACTTTTATAAATGCATTCAAATAATTACAAACAACTTCCAAACTTCAATTAAATTAAATATTTTTTCTAAAAAAGGTTCTTAAAAAACGTTACTAGAGTAGTAAGGAAAAAAGGTGTGGCAGACAGACGGTATTAGTACTGTACAACATACACCAAATAAACCCAGTACAAATTATCTAACAATAAACACCACCCAAACAAACAAGGTCCTTAGGGTTTAGGCCACCATTTAACCATTATTAGCTAATTCCACTCCTCATTTACTGATAAATTGAATCTTTGAATCAAAATAGTGGCTTCTATTTGAAGCTCGAATCATTTGACAAATGATGTCCTTCTCCATAATATGGTAACGTTATAACTTTCTAGTCTTCTTGGAGTCAAAAATCCATTGGTTTCATTCTGACCAGATGTGGAAGATGAGATTGACCAATGCCATGAAGGCAAAGTGATGCTAGATGTTCTTCACCTGATAAGAGGAATGGAAAGACCTTAACACCGCTTCGATGTTGAAACCAGCACAGCACTGAAGCTCAAGCTTCAACAAGATGAAAGAGAGTAAGTATCGACTATACGAATAGGTAAAAAACAAATGCTAATGAGATTCTATATCAATATTACGTAACTGGCACCGGTTGTCAACTTGAATCCCCCAGGATGATAGTATATCTGAAGTAGGCAGTCTTTTGCTAATTGCTTTGTACGAACACATGGACATCTTCTTGGCACTATGGTTATTCCATATAATCTTATACCAAGGAATTGTAGGGTATTTCATCCTTATTGCATCGTATACTATTGAAAATTTAAATTAGGTAGCTTCATATATTTTCCAGTAATTTGTCGAGTTGTTTAAATGTATAGGAACATATAGTATTTGTTGTGTAACCTCTCTTGTTTTTGGATAAAGTTCTGATAATAATTTTTATCCCGTATAATGCATGAGAATGTATAGTGGTCGAATTAAAAGTTGCTATTCTCTGCCATCTAAGGAGGTCAACCGGATTTTTATAATTAATCCAAGTATCAAACCATAATGAAGTAGAATTCCCATCTACTATAGCTTTGATTAAAATTGTACATACAATATCTCTGCTCCTTAAAATATGCTTCATAGTAGAGGAATAATTATTATTTATTGCCATGGTCTAGAAATTTCTGTTTTTCAAATACCTATTTCTCATCCATGTAAACTACAAAATATCTTTTGTAAGTAGATTCCAAGTAAGCTTTAATATTGCAGTAGACTGTAGATCTAACAAGAGCCTTAAACCAATTCCTCATTCCTGTTTAGGTCTACATAAAACATTCCAGGAAATTTTATGAGTCCTACCATCCCAAATTAAAGCGAAACATAATGATTCAATCTTAATAAGAACATATATATGTAAGTGGTTGATTAGCAGCCAGTATAAAACAAAAGGAACAATAACACTTTGAATCAGTTGCGCTCTACCTGTGGATGATAACAAATTGTTATCGCAACTCTCAAGTTTAATAGAAATTCTTTGTAATAGAGGAGTACATTATGCAGCATTTACATTGTCAAAGGATAGGGGAATCCCAAGTTATTTAATAGGTAGATTTCTTTCTTCCATGCCTAACAACTGTAATATTTCTTGCTTTTGAGCCATAGTTTTACTGAAGTAGATCTTTGATTTGACTTGATTAATATGCAAACCAGTTGTTTGAACTAGATTTTGCAGAATATGTTTAATTTCTGATGCATTTGCAGTAGAAGCCTCTAAGAAAAACATTACATCATCAGCGTATAGCAAATGTGTCATAGTAGGAGTAAATCTATTTATGGGGGAGATTCTGCCTTGTAAAACTCCACCCTTCATTTGTAGTGATAAATGTTATACGTCTAGTATACCAAAACAGAGAATAATCAAATATAAACTCGTCGCACAAGTTTATAACTCAGATTTCCACTACACTAGAATTCTGTATTAATTATTATAACAATATTAATGTTGTAAATAAATTACAACAACAACGTTATACTATTTTGAATAAATAGTATAACAAAATTAAAGGATAGAATAACTAGAAATCTAACCGTATAGCGTCTGAGGCTTGTCGTAATAATTTCCTTAAGAATTTTATTTCAAAATTCTCCCAAGATACAACAGACGTAATCTGCACGAGATTGTAATGAGTATGTCAACTCTGTGATATATATGGAATGTTGAGCAGTAGAGCAAAGAAGCAGAAGAAATTAGATTTGAATTGAATGAGAATGTGATCAGGATTCTCTTCTATTTATAATTTCGTCCGCACCCCTTCGAACAGTCGCGTCTGCCTGAAAGGTTGCACCCGTTGCCTTTCATTGCTGCTGCTGTTCATTAACGGGCCACACCCGTTCGTTCCTTCTGTTGCCATAAGCCGCACCCGTTTGCGTCTAACGGGTCTCACTCGCTTCCGGCTGCGTCTGTTCGCCAAAAAACCCACGCCCGCTTCAGAAGTCGAACCTCCTCAGTTGATCCGCGTCTGCTTATGAACAGTCGTGTCTGTTCATATAGCCTGCAACTGTTAAAAAATCCCGGCCCAGTTTTGCAGTAAAATTAGGATCATTTTAGACCCAAATCCAAACTCGAACCCGGCCCGGCCCGGTTCGGTTCGGTCGGACGGACGGCGGCGGCGCGCGCGCGCGTATGGTGGTGATGCATGATCTCCCTCCTCACAACGAAGCAAACATTTGGGTGCCCCAAGGCCCCAACCTCTTCATTACAAAGCCATATATAAACTAGTATGGCTTAGCAATTTTGGCGATGTGGGACTTTATGTATGTTTCATTCATTTTGTTCTTTAGGAATTCCAACAATCCCCCACATGAATGATAATATACATATCCCCCACACAA